>JAVTVJ010000447.1:0-1200000 GCA_034509425.1 Eopsaltria australis | reverse complement strand
CAGTTTTCTGTGAAAGCATGTCAAAGGCTTCCCAGGAAATGGTGCATTTTAATTAGGATTTTAGAGGGAATATATGCAGGTGCTTTCTGGAAGGGCTCTTGGTCATTGCATTCAGGTTATCTTTTGTACTGCTAAAATTAGAAATATTGGTTATTGCAGAAGCTTTTGTAACACGTTAAAAAACCATGTACCATTATAGTATGTGGTCATGCACATAGAGAATTATGGATCTGTTCTAATTAATTCCAGGGTAGTTAATCAGAGGAACAGATCAGTTGAGTGTTTTCTGAAGGACAGAGAACTCGCTCCAGTATGAATTTGTAAAAAAGGAATTCTAATAAGAAGAATATCATTAAAAAGGGGCTTGTGCTCCTAGTATTTCTCAAAACGGATTTCTTCATTTTGAAATCCATGGTCTTGAGCCCTGACTGACAAGATAGAATATGATCAGCATCTTTTGAAATCTGATTCTCAGAGTGGAATCTCTGACAAATTTTTCAGGAATTCTATTTCATACGGAGCAGGACTTAGAAAAATGTGTATCAGTTTGGCATGTCTGTGCTTGGCGTTACAAATGTAATAAAGACAAAACTTTCAGGTATTTTAATGTAAATGTTTCCTGATAAGAAAGGAAATTGTTTGTATTTTGCAAGTTTTGCAAGAGCAAATTATTTAATACAATGATGCTTTTGCAGTTTGTGTTAATGGTGAGGCAGTCAGTTCATTTAAAAAAAACTGTTCTTAAGAGTAAAGAAGAGATAACGTGGATTCTGAATAAGCTTGTAGCTTGTAAATCTGCAGTAACTTGGTTTATAATTTCCAACATAACAGCTATGAATTTATGTTCCTGAATTATGCATTTTCCAATAGAAATGTAAGCGTTTTCTACTCCACTGCCCTGTAATTTGTAAATCTGCAGTAAGTAGGTAAAAGCTCAAAACAAAAATGTTCTCTCTCAGTGGTAGGAAAACACAGAGCAACTCAAGCAATAAAAAGACAAATTCATAATTGTGCCTTTCTAAACTATCAGACACCAGCTACTGCTGAATTTATCGATTCCCAGCAGTGTCTGGGGAGCTGCAAACCTCTGCTCGTGCTCAGGAGCTTGTCCCCATCCCAATAAGCGCTTTCCTTTTGAGGAGAAAATTTGTTATGGATGTTCTTATGAGCTGCAGCTTTTAGCTGAACAACAGCTTTTAGCAAGAAGGATTGGGGGATCTTTTCAGTTCTCAATGTTTTTGCTTGGAATTGTGTTTTTATCTTGTGAGGGAAAGAAGAACAACTTTGAATTCCCATCTAGTCACAGTAATGTTCCCTTTACTTATTGCATGAGAAGAGCATTTTATCCCTTCAGATATTTTTTCTTTCTTTGCATAAGGTAAAGGTTCACAATACATTTGTTTGATCAACTTGTTGGTATAACTGAGATTTTATATCTCTGCCTGTTAGCTACAGAGTCACTAAATAAGTGCAGGTGAAGTTTTTTGGGTTGATTCTTTTCTCAGTGTTAAATAACTAAAGAAGGAAAGCTCAGAGTTGAGAAAAAAAAAGAGATAATACAAGTATTCTGGGTTGAAGCTATCATTTGTTTCACAAAGATATATTGTTTTGGTTTTATCAGGGTAATTTTAAATCCTAATGGTAAGTTTGAATTGCCTTTTTAAATATTTCTTGTCGAGAAGTGACAGCTTCCTTTGTTTTCCCATAAAGCCTGTACCACACATTAAGAACATACTCATGTATTTTGTTTTAAACCCCTCAGACATTAAATATTTCATCTCATAAGTGTGAGTGGGGAAATTAATACAGGGATATCTTTGACATTAGTTGTACATGATCCCGAAGCACAATAAATGGACAGTAATGCAGAGTGACAGCTGCTCTATTAAAAACCTAATTAAAGTTCACGGGACTCTCATAAAACCTCTGTACAGTGATGGATGTGAAACCTAAATTGGGTCCATGTAGGAGCGAGTATTGGGTGGAATAGTCACAGACTTTGTCAAAGAGTGGATTAAAATGCTGACAGAGCTGATTTATTGTGTTGCAGGTAGAGGAGGCTCTAGAAGCTGTGAAAAATGCAACAAATGAGCAAGATTTAGCCAATCGCTTTAAGGAATTTGGGAAGGAAATGGTAAAGCTGAACTACGTCGCTGCAAGGCGACAACAGGTGAGTACAGGAGTGTCACTTTAGTTTTTACACTGTTCTATGTTTTTACTTCAGTAGTAGAATTTCTCATGCATTTTCTATAAACACAGTCCATGTTTTCTTAACCAACCTAGATTGTTTTGAACTTCTAAATTGTTTTTCATTCCTTTCTCCTAAGGTGGAGAAAGATGATAGACTGTGTCATTATCCTGTGGAATTGTAGAGGTGGTAACCTCATTGACCAATCCACAATTGTCTTAAGAAAGATATAAAATGAATGAATAAAGAAAGGAAGGCTCTTTTCTAGTCCTGCCTGAGTAGTTCCTGAACTACTACTGAAGTCTGCGTGTTTCTTTCGTGTCCAACAGTGTGACACTGGAGTGCTTGGAAAAGTCCATCTTCATTCCAGAGTTCTTGTGTTTTATGTCCCAGTCTGGTTTAAAATGTACAATGAACCATTAATTGCTGTGGCATGGCCTATAATGTAATCACGGTGATTATTTTTGAATGTGATGAAGTTTTTCAGAAGTGCTGCTTCTTTAATAGGGCTTTCCAAGAGGCTCCAATTAATAACAGATTGAAGGGTGAAAAGCGAAGTGATTCAGGAGGTGAAGGATAGTTTTAATGTGATGATTATTCCCATTTAATTCTAACCTATGCAGATTTCAGGTCACTCTGACAGCTGGTAAAGCACAAGCTCTTTGCTAGTTCAGTATAATTCAAGTTGAGGAGGAACAGAAGTCGACTTTGTGCTTAAAACCATTATTAATAATTTTCAGATTTTTTTTTTTTTAAAATCATTTATCCATTTATTCATTGCTAAGGCAGCTGAAAAAGAGACCAGAAAGTCACGATAACATTTATTCAAGGCTGGTCATTGTACAGCTTTGCAATAAAGATAACTTTCCCCTGAACATTGTTCTTTTCAAGACACTGTAGAGTTGTATAAGGTCTCTCCAACTTCAATTATATTTCAATACCACCAGTAATTCAAGGATGTGCCATCTTTGTACTGCATCGCACACTGGATTTGGAAAGCTGGCTTTCCATTTTCATCCACCTATTTATTTTCTGAATTGAAGTAATGGCAATTTAGTGCTGAATCGTGATTGTGGGACTTTTTTATGAAAAATAGCATTTTCAGGGTTATACTGAAATCGAATCATTGAATATCTCAAGTTGGAAGACACCTGTAAGGATCATCAAGCCTGTTTCCCTGCTCCTTGCAGGACTATAGAAGAGCAAAGCATATGACTAAGGCAAATAAATTAAAAATGTAGAATCTAGTCACTATATGGAGAATGTTCTTCCGTACATTCAGACACTTCCCCTGTGGAAATAGAGCTGAAAATATGGGAAAAAGAGGAAAATGTGAAAGTTAATGAATGTTTATATCTCTTAAATTTCCATTGAAGATACAAGAATATGGCAAAAGTTCTCTCTGAAGGCTGTTACCTGTCAGCCACGTGTGGTTGAAATTAAAAAATTAAATGCAAATATCTGGGTCTTTTTTCAGTGTTGGTGATAGATTCTATGTATGAACATAAATAAACTATTCAGCTCTCCAGACTGGTTTGTCCATAGTTTTAAAATAGAGTAATAATATTTTGTTATTCCTTATGAATATTGTTAGTGCTTTTTTAATGTTTGTAAGGTTTTCAAGGACAGTATGATTTACTCTGTAATTAAAAATCAGGGGTTAAATAACAGTAATACATAATTCTGATAACATATTGTGCAGTATCTGATTCTTGTTGTCAGGGGAAACAAAAGAAAGTATCTGTCATGATATTCTAAATATGCAAGCTCTAAATGATGTGAGGAATAGAGCAAAATATGAAGGGAAGTAAAATAGACATGTTGAGAGACATATTTAGTAGATCACTGAGAACTAAAACCATATGGTGTTAGGTTATAGGTTGGACTTGATGATCTCAAAGGCCTTTACCAACTTAGTTAAATCTTTGGTTCTGTGCTTCTATGATATTTGTCTGTGTAATGCTTTTATTTTAATATTTTTAAAGGCCTCCCTTATGATAATTTTATAAAGGACATGAGTGTAGTAATTAGAGAAACAAGGTGCTGCAATGAAAGTGTTGCATTTTTGTTGCCATTATGGAATCATCTGAAGGAAGCCAGTTGTTTGGGAAGAGTAATTCTGAGCATTTTATATACATTCTTTTGTGGGTTTTTGCAAAAGGGGAGTGACTCTTTGGTGAGATATTGTGAGCAGAATGTACCAGCTGTAGTGACCCAGAAGGACTGGAGATCCTTGAGCAGGAGGGGAATTCTTTCAGTGACTTACGGTGGATTCTGGCATTGACTCCATCTCTGCCAAACCGCTGCACGGCGTTCACGCCTGAATGCTCAAGGCAGTACGTTTAACACACGGCCTTTCATTTCCAACTCTAAAAGCTGTGTGTTTTCATGCAGGAGCTGAAGGACCCTCACTGCAGGGACGAGATGGCGGCGGCGCGAGGCGCTCTGAAGAAGAACGCCACCATGCTGTACACGGCCTCGCAGGCCTTCCTCCGCCACCCCGACGTCGCCGCCACCAGGGCCAACAGGGACTATGTCTTCAAGCAGGTGCAGGAGGCAATCGCTGGCATCTCCAACGCTGCCCAGGCCACCTCACCCACCGATGAGAACAAAGGCCACACTGGCATTGGAGAGCTCGCCGCTGCTTTGAATGAGTTTGATGTGAGTATCAGCAGGGCGTGGAAAATGAGGTGTTTCCCTGCACAATCTACACAGATTTTAGCTAAATTGTTCTTAAACAGGACTCAAATTCCCCTTTTCATTCACATCCGTTTCTTCAGACTGCAGAGGCAAAGGGCAGGTATTGATTTGTGTTGATTCTAGCGAGGAACGGTTGTTGGCTGCTAATGGACTGGAATTATAAGGAGCTATTTGAGCTCATATGCAGTGGCTGGGGCAGTGGGAAAAATATGTTCTTGTTATCCTTAGGATCTTTGACAAATCTCACTACATGGTTCTAGATAGGGCAGTTTGATCAATCTGGCAGTTTATCCTTAGGATCCTTGACAAATCCCACTACATGGTTCTAGATAAAGGAAAATCTGATTGATCTAGCAGTTTAGTTTTGTGACCAAGATCTGGGGTTGCTTGAATGGTAAAATCATGTTTGTCTGGCAAGTCAGGAAGACAAGACAAAGAAATGAAGATCGTGATGGAGCTCAGCATCCTGGAAACATTATCATTCAACTTGAATCATGAATTATGTTAATCAAAGGTGTGGAAAAAGCATCTTTCAAACAGAGTTGATAGCAGTCAGTTCAGCTGTGGGCAAAGTGCTGCAGCCTCTCTTGCAGCAACAGATACAGTTTCACTTAAGCAACTTTCCTGACAGCTAATTGTTGAGCTATTAATTTCATTAGCAGGCCTGTCTGATGATTTTTCTTTGTGTCACATCTGAGGATTGTTCTTCAGGCAGTGAAGAAAAATGTTATTGCAGACTGTCTCTGAAAACATTTTCGTCTTTCAATCTGACTTAAGGCAAAGATTTGTTGAAGTTATTATTAGGGAATGGTGTCCTTTTCACTTCAATTAAAGCACAAGGTTGCAATCCCAGCATCTGTCATGTGCAATCAGGAGCTGCTCAGTCCTGCTGCATTGAGGGCTGGAAGTGGAGGTGCAGTGCAGGTGGTTCATCTCATGGCATGTTGGACTGGGCTTGTCTCCCCCATCTATTCCTACATCTGTGGTTGTTCCTGCACAATTACTGTGGGTTAAGATTTAAGGCATTCCTCAGGGTTTTCAGGGCCTTCTCAGTTCGCAGGTCCCTGGTTGGTAAGATCCTGGGGATAATATCCCTGTGTGCTCTGATTGTGCTCCAGCTTTTGTGCGGGACTTTGCACGTCCTGGACAGCAAAGGTTTGACAAACAGGGACAGAAAACATGTGACTTCTCAGTCCCAAACTGATGATGCTGCTGCTGCCTTCTGGAAAAAAGGCTGTTGTTCAATGCAAAGAGAGTCGTTGTGCTTAGTGAAAATAAATGTAGTGAAGACTGTGCGAGACACCAGATATTGTCCCTGCCTCTATGAGAATATTCATCCTTTTTCTCCTCAGGTAAAGTCTTCCACTTTCTGTCATGTTGCAGGAGCCATGAATGTGTGTGGGGGATGTTTAGCCATAGCAATGTGCTCTGAGCATTCAGAATTACATGTGGAAAACCAGCCTTTTTGGGGAATTCTCTCCTTCTCTTTTTAGGAAACTAAATGAAAACTTTGACTTTTAAGGACACAGAGATTGAAACAATTGTGTTATCCATTTCCTAACTCACAGCTTAGCTGTTGAATGAGATTTATTCACACCTAATTTTGCAACAGAAGTGACATTCCTTAAACTCCAGGGAAAGTCAGAATTTATAGCTGTTGATGATAGGATGGTTGTGAAATTACCTTTATGTTTTACAAGCAAGAAAACAAGCAATATTACCAGACTAGTGAAACTGTGTAATGAATAAAAAGGTGGTGGAGAAAAAAAAAATTCTTTTTATGGTGGTAGTATATTCTTCAGCAAGGGAAAGGAGGTTTGTATTTTCTAATGAAAATAATTTTACAGAATGTTTATTTTACAGTCTCAGTCATATTTATTGAGATCAGTTTGTGTTTGGTATTAAGTACTTACTAAACCCTGCAATGTATGTCAAGATAATTCTTCTGTATTAAAAGCAAGTTTAATGTTTTTTTCCATAATTTTTAACACTTCTCAGCCTTCATTATTTCAAATTTTGGACTCAGCCTTCTGTGGCTTAGTGCTTCAAATAACTGCAGTGTGAATAATCTGAATATTTTCTCAATCAAAATATCATCATATGGAATACAAATAATTATTCTACCTATTTGAAGCACTTCAGCCATTGTGTTTAACTAGGTCTTATGATAATTGTCACACGCTATACATTGGTGGGTTGTGTAAAATCACCTGTGAGTTATTAGCAGCAGAGTTTTGAAGATAGTTGTCATGTATTGCTTCTCAGTGATAATTTATGTAGAAATAAGGAGAGCTCACAAATCTGTTCCTTAGTGGATTTTTTCCTTTGAAGTCCTGTTTGAAGTTGACTGATGTAAAAAGAACATGTTTAATGCCTTGTTGCTTTGTCCTTTAACTTCCATGTTGCTGCTTTAATCTTAGATAATTTAAAACCAGGTATTCCTGGTGTTATTAGTGATTTATTATTAAAATCTGGCATATATTTTATGCTCATGAAATATTTCTGAGTTCTTAATGCAAATGTGGGTGCACAGTTTATTTCCCCTCATGATACTTGGCCAAATTTATGGGAGTTGCGTAGATAAATTTTTGAAGAACTTACTGTGAACTCTGAAAAGGCTCTGTTTTCACTCAGGAAATGGTAATTTTGGTCTCATCTGTTCTGGTTATCGAGGGACTGCTGTGGTGGCACATGTTAAATTCTGGGATGGATTTATCTGGTGTCCTTTCCATAGCCCTCAGGGTGTGCAGCAGGGTCAAACTGGAGTGTGGTAGGGAGGCAGTTAAACAGGGAGTGAAATTACTGAGAAAAAAAGCAATGAGAAGGACCAGGAGACCTGTGCTGAGTGAAAACAGAGCTGAAGATGGCATCGACACTGGTGTGATTTTGGCAACTGCAAAGGGGTAAAAATATATGTGGGTATAAAATATATATTTATATCTGGAAATAAAGTAAAGGAATAATTGTGTCTAGAGAAGGGAATGGAGCTGGGGAAGGGTCTGGAACAGCTGAGGGAGCTGGGAAAGGGGCTCAGCCTGGAGAAAAGGAGGCTCAGGGGGGACCTTGTGGCTCTGCACAACTCCCTGACAGGAGGGGGCAGCCAGGAGGGGTTGGGCTCTGTTCCCAGGGATCAGGGACAGGAGGAGAGGGAGTGGCCTCAAGGTGTGCCAGGGGAGGTTTAGATTGGATATGAGGGAAAGTTTCTTTACCCAAAGGGTTGTCAGGTATTGGAACAGGCTGCCCAAGACAGTGTTGGAGTCCCCACACCTGGAAGAATTCAAAAGCCATGTGGATGTGGCACTTGGGGACATGGGTCAGTGGTGGCCTTGCCAGTGCTGGAGTTGGATTCGATGATCCCAGAGGACTTTTCCAACCCAAGCAGTTTTGTGATTCCATGATTGTCTCTGCCACAGCAAGGGCTGCACATGGATGGCTGGGAACGTGTTCTCCATGATGGAATAGAGAGGGAGCAGTGACAGGCAAAAATAGGATTTACTGGCCACTGGGGATCTCTGGTGAGTAGGAGGGTGCCTCCTCTCAGAATATGGACTGGGTTTAGAATTCCTGAGTCCTGTGGAGTGTAGCTGTGTCAGTGGGATGTGCTGCCAACACCTCAGAAGTGCTAATCACAGTGGAAATTCAGATTCTAGGGGTTTCAGACTGGGTAACCTACAATGCTTTGCATTTTAAACGATTCCAAATAATTTCCTTTAGATTTGGATATGAAAAATGAGGGTAATCATTCTTGTACAGTGCTGGGAGGGTGGGTGTAATGGTGTTGTAAATATAAAGCTGTTTACTATGCATGCACCATAACTCCATAAAAAGGATTATTCCTGTGTTTGAAGCAAGGCTTGAATTATCTGCAATAAAATTTAATAGAATTTATAAATCCTCTAACTTAGACAGGGGAGGAGAAGGTGTCTAAAGGAAAAAAGGATCAAACCCCATTTTCTCTGCTGATGCCGAAAGCAAATATCTGTTGTTTTCTGTATTGCTCCAGAAAGAACTGATGAGATGGCTTAGCTGACGTTTCTCCCTGACTTTTGTATTTGTGTGTGCAAGTCCTGCCTCTAGCAATGGAATCAAATGATATTTTATTTTTTAAAAGGAATGTATAGTGCTTGCTTTTTAATATATGTTAATCCAAACAGGCAAGCCATATAGCTGATGTTTTATCTGATGTTTTACAATTTTTTATCCTTTTTAATATTTTATTTATTGTTTCTCTGTATTTTGTCTTTAAAGTTGCAGTCCAGCAGTGTTGAACTGCTGGGCCTATGGGTCACCCCTTAACTCTCTGATTTTTAGTGTGAAAATAATCTGGTTTATAAAGGACTTTAAAGGAATATAAGGGGAAGTAGTCACAGCACCAAACCTGCCAGAATTCAAGGAGCATTTGGACAATGCTCTCAGGCACAGAGTGGGATTCTTGGTGTTGTCCTGGGAAGGGCCTGGAGCTGGACTGGTTGGTCCTTGTAGGTCCCTTCCAACGCAGGCAAGATTCTGTGATTTGATATGGTTGAGAATTGAAAGAGGTGCTTAAAATGATTTTAGCACTTGAGGTATTTACGTATTTGGGATAGGTCCCAGGGTACTGAAATTGTACTATTTTTTGTTACGAGCAGCATTTGAGCTGAGAAATTATGGGCAGAGTAAGTCAATCTTTAATGAATTTTTGAACAGAGCAAGTCAACCATTTGGGAGATGACTACATTTGATGAGAGAGAAAGTGTCTGATGACACTGGTCACTGTCCTCCAGGCTGTTAAACGCAGCTCATAATTAATAAATGAGCTATCATAACGTATTTTGTGAATACATTAATGCTCCTTGAGGAATATTTTGCATGGCTAGAGAATGCAGTGCACCTTAAATGGAGTGAAAGATTTAATAAGTGTGTAATGAGGGGAAAACATTACAGAGAAACTGGAAAGAAAAAGTATCTGGGTATAGCAGTAGTGAAGACTGCTTTTTTTTTTTGGTAATAAAATTAAGAGCTGTCAAAATGTGGTGGAAATGCAGCAGACATAAAAAAAGCTGTTTCATTAAGTTACTACCTTTAAAATGTTCCTTTTTTGGACAAATAACTGCCAGATGATCTGAGAATGGATTTTTGCAGAACATTGATGGAATTGCAATTTGCTTGTAAATATGTTCTTTGGAGAAGTGATTTGTGATGCTGCAGAGAAAAGGACAAAATGTGAGCTTCGAAATAAGAATTGAAATGTGTTTGTTTCACCACTGAAATCCATAAGAAACAATTGCAAAAATATTACTGCACATCCCACAGCAATTTGGAACCAGACTTGTTGAGCTCTAGTAGCTGTGGTCCAGGCTAATGGCAATTCCTGTATAATAGCAGTTCTATATTGAATTTAACTAGGAATGCAGTGGGGAAAGTGTGCTGCCAGTTCAGATAACCTCATGTATAGATTTGGATGAAATACTGCAGAATCTGAGGTTTGGGTAAGAAGGGACATTAAAGATATCTCATTCCACCCCCTGCCATGAGCAGGGACACCTTCCACAAGAAGGTGCTCCAAGCCCTGTCCAAGCTGTCATTTATCCTTTTCCTGTTACTCCATCCCTTGTCCCCAGTCCCTCTCCAGCTCTCTTGGAGCCCCTTTAGGCCCTGGAAGGGGCTCTGAGGTCTCCCTGGAGCCTTCTCTTCTCCTGAACGCCCCCAGCTCTCCCAGCCTGGCTCCAGAGGGGCTCATCTGGACTTGTTCCCCCAAGTCCACAACTTTCTTGTGTTGGGGGCTCCAAAATACAGGTTGGATTTTTTGTTCCTGATGCAGCTGAAGTGGCTTTAACACTGCAATAATGTCAACCCAACCATTTCCTGTGTGCAGGCAGCCAGGCTGCGCCCCAGTGTTTCCAAAACTTCAATGCAGTAGTGAGATACTTTGGCAATTTCTGCGATCCTCAGTTCTCTCCTGAGTGGAGAAAAATCAGACTGGTCATCATTTGCATATTAAGAAAATAATGGCCAACAGCAAAATGTTGCATTTTGCACTAAACCCCAAAGCTTCACCTGTTTGCAGAGATGAGTGTTTGAGGATGCTGAACTGATCTTACAAATGAGAAAGAATCAGAGTAAATTTTGGGGTCCTGATGATGCTGAGGGGCCAAACAAGCTTTTCCTTTCAGTTATTGCTACATTTCCCTGCCCATTACACCCCTTTCTGTGTTTATATATTACTGTGGAAAGGTCTGCTCCAGAGTACAAGGGACAGCACTGCAAATGTCAGGATTTTGGTAGCAAATCCATAGAGAAAAGGTGACCTCTGTGAAGAGAAGCACCCTGGGTAAGTGTGGATTAGGATCTCATTGCCTTCATTCCCCTTTAGCAGTGGGAATGGTGTTGCTGAGCTGTATTTGCTGGATAGGAGCACCATCTAGTGGGCTTCTGGATTTATTTTTTTATGTCTATATATTTATTTTTTTCCCCTAAAATTCTCTTGTGTAGTAAATGAGTTTTGTGGAAAGCTTTAGCAATCAAAACTACTTGTTGGAGTTTAACCATAGCAATTTTCTACCGCTTCTTTTGGTGGTAGAAAAAGCATTTTGCCAAGACACCAACTGCTGCCTGTGCTTCTCTGTCAAATACATTTAACCTGTTTGCAGCAGGCCAGTTTATTTGCGAAGGAATTTTTGCAGTGAAGCCTCATCCACACTGATTTGTTACAGATACTAAAAGCACAGAAAAGAAACACACTTCAAAAACTTAATTATCATTTCTATAAGGAAATGTGTTTTCTGTAGCAGTACAGTTACTGCGTTATTGTTCAAATTATTGCAGGTTTCTTATTTCCTTGTTAAAGTAAGTATGAATATCTGAAGTGCTAAATCAAAAACATGCTAATTTTTCTTTCAGGTTACATATAAGAGCTCGAAAAGAGCACTAAGTGAAATGTTCCAATTAGACTACACTTGCTACTATTTTGCCTGTGTTTATTTAGCACCTCTGAGATGTTTCTGTAGTTTAGGTATGTGAGAAGTGAGCACCACCACTATTTCAGGGAGGCACTAACTCCATTTATATTTGGAGAGCAGTCAGGAGAAGGGACTGGGAAGGTGGGAGCTGTTGCTTCTGCTCGTGGCTGTGCACTTCTGCCTGACTGGGATTCTCGTGAAGCTGCTGTGGGTACATCCCACCTGGTGTGCCAGAGGGAAAGGTCAGAGAATCATAGCATGGTTTGGGTTGGAATGGACCTTAGAGACCATCTTGTTCCACCCCCTGCCATGGGCAGGGACACATTCCACCACCCCAGGTTGCTCCAAGCCCTGTCCAGCTCGGCCTGGGACACTTCCAGGGATGGGGCAGCCACCGACACCCTCACAGTAAAGAATTTCTTCCCAATATCCCATCTAACCCTGGCTCTGGCCTGGAAGCTATTCCTCCTGTCCTGTCACTCCACACCCTTGTCCAAAGTCCCTCTCCAGCCCTCTTGGAGCCCCCTCTGAATTATTTCTGTGTTGTTTCATCACTGCAGAGCAGCTCATCAAAAGCTGCAGTGTAGCACTGCACTGTCACACTCTTCAAGCTGTATGGTGTGTCTGTGTAACACAGCATTGTGGCAGGTAGGAACATTTGATTTATTGCTAAACAGGAGCTCAACAGCCTTGTTAGCACTGCAGGAGACATGGACAGAGGTACAGAAGCCAAACCTCTGAGCACACAGCATTTGTTTTCGCTGTAGTGCAGGCGCTTCTGACAAAGAAATACATCAAACACTCTTATTTATACAGTCCTGTCTCCAAGTTACTCAGAAAAACTGGCTCCCTCTGTATATCATGTGCTGCCTTCTACACAAAGGCAGTTTTTCCTGCCGTCTCCTGGTTGTGGCATTGTTTATCTAAAATATCTCACACTTTGCAGTGGCATTTACCTCAAAAATTGGATTTTCCTCGTGCTAAGGGCAGTTGTGTATTCAGTGTCTTTGGAAGTGTTAAAAACCCTGTGGATGTAGCACTTGGTGAACATTGGGTTTATGGTTGGACTCGATAATCTTAGAGGTATTTTCCAACCTCAGCCATTCTGTGATTCTAAATCATTAAGAACCATGTTAGGAAATGGTCTCTGCCCTGAAGGTTCACATTCTAAATAGATGAATTAATATGTGTTTAAGAAATAAACAAGTCAGAGGTTCTGAAGATGCTGATGAAATTTCCTTAAGACTTTCTATGTACAGAAACCAGAGGATGAGCAGATTTCTCATGAGCAATAAGGCAATTGTACGTAATAATGAAGTAATTTAATTGGAAAATGCAGGCAATGATACAGTAATTCTAATTCTTTTGGAGTTGTAAAATTGTTTTAAATTATTAATGTTTTGCTTTTGCTTTGCATTATATTTTTAATAAAGACTGCAAGGGTTTTTTTGGTATGGTTGAAAATGAGATCCTAATGCACATAAATGTCACAAAGTTTCAATAATGGTGTGCTCTCTGATCATACCATACATTTAGGTGGGGTATATGGCTACTTTCAGTATTTTTGTTAAAGTATGAATAATTTATCCATTATTTTAAATTTCCAAAGTTGTGTCCTCTATTTGATTAGTGTGTGAGATAGTTCATTGCCTTCTGAACAAGAGAAAGTTGGTTTGTAGCAGTAATTAGTATGAAGAGGTTTATTTTCAGAACTCTTTAGTATTCATTAAAACATGACAACTTCTCTGTAAACACACCTTGATATAATTTAAGGAAAAAAGTGAAAATAGTTATCCATATTTAAAGAAGGTTTTATCACAAGTTTTAAGAGTTTTCAAACAAATCTTCAATTATATTAAATTGATTTTCTTGGATTTTGTTTCAGCATCTGCAGCCAAAAATGATGTATGTTTACAGTAATCTGTCTACATTTATGAAGAGGTTTGAAACACTTAATTATAAGGACTGAATTATGGTATCAGTCCTTGATTTATGGCTCTGATGTTAGTTAACTAATTAGAAATGTAACGTGTTCCAGTTAACCTACATTCATCATTCATTAACTGGCTTTTAAGAGGTGACGGGAAATTGCAGCTTTGAAAGGAATTTACTTAGCCAGATTTCCTGCCAACTACTTTTTTCTTCTTTCCAAGAAGGCATTATTTCCCTGATAATATATGTGTGACAGTTTTATAGGTGTCAATAACATAGTTTGATACCAAGTTTTCTTTGAAGAGGAGTAATACCTTTTGTAACTAAAAATTGTGACTCCTTGGTAACTGAACATTGGGAGATGTCATGGAGCTGGTTCTCATCCCCAGTCTCCTTTTTCCCAAAACTCCAAAACCTGTTTTCCTTATGAGATATTTGAGAAAGAGTTTAAAGTAAACATCTAGACTATCATTTATTCATAACCACCATCAGACATTAACTACATCATTATTTGTTATATTTTAAGGAAAACTGAGGTTCATGGTATTGCAATGAGGTGGAACTGGCATGAGGTGATTCTGAGACAATCCTGGGTATTGGGGAGGAAAGAGTCACCCATGATCACCCATGAAGGTGATCAGGCATTCAAACAGTAGGCAGAGAGGTTTGGAAAATCTCCAGGGATGGAATTCCTATCTTGACTGGATGAAACCTTGAACAGCCTGGCTTGATGTTAAAATTGACTGTTTTTTTAAGGAGGTGTTTAAAATGCAACCTTCAGGAGTTCATTCTAACCCAAATTACTCTGTAATCCTGAATTGTCATTAACAGATATCCCAAACAAATATTTAATAATATTTAAGCCTAAAAATGAATTATAAGCAAAAAGTTTTATGGGATGTGGATGAAAAATTACTGAATACAAATGAGTGACATTTATTTTTCATGAGTTAAATTTTGATCATCATATAGATTTCTCCTTATTTAGAAATAACCCAGAGGTATATTCCTTTTTTACAGTTCAAAGTGAGGGGAGCTGGCTTGGGTTCATTATACACCCTCTGTGCTACACAATTTATTTTTTAAAATCTAAATGGTATTTGTATATAGTCTGTAAAGAAATTCCTGAATTTATTCATGAAGTACAACATATCTGTTTGTGAAAACAGCGAGTTGGGTTTCAGTGATCAGAGATACTGGAGGTATTTGATCTGTAGATTGTTCACTTTCAGAGCTTGAAAAGGATGGGGGTATCTACAGAATCCCAGATGGGTCAGGCTGGAAGGGACCACCATGGCTCATCTGGTGCCACCTCCCTGCTCAGCCAGGGCCATCCAGAGCACAGGGCTCAGGTGTGTCCAGGAAGTTCTGGAATATCCCTAGGGAGGAGACTCCACATCTTCTCTGGGAAATCTATTCCAGTGCTCTCAGGAAGGAAGCTCTTCCTCATGTTGAGGTGGAACTCCCTGAGCTCAGTCCCTGCCTGTTCCTCTGGTGCCATTGCTGGGCCCTGGGGCAGAGCCTCCCTGCACACAGGGACAGACAGGGATGAGGGTCCCTCTTGAGGCTGAGCAGCCCCAGCTCCCTCAGCCTTTCCTCATCAGGGATGCTCCAGACCCTTGACCAGCTTTATAGCTTCAGCTGGACCTGCTCCATGAGCTCTGTGACCCTCCTCTCTTGAGGAGCCCAGAACTGCACACAGTTCTCCAAATGTAGGCTCCCAGGGCTGAGGAGAGGGGCAGGATCCCCTCCCTGTCCTGCTGGAAATGTTCTTCCTAAAGCACCCCAGGATCCCATTGGTGTTCTTGGCTACCAGGATGCGCTGCTAGCTCAGTGACAGCTCACTCTCCACCACAACCCTCAGGTCCTTCTCCCCAGAGCTGCTCCATCAGGTCATTCCCAGCCTGTGCAGGTGCCTGAGGATATTCCTCCCCAGGTGCAGGACCTTGTATTTGCATGTGCAAATGCATATGGAAATACACGTGCATATCTCCATATTCCAGGTAGCTCCTTGGGCCTCACAGAAAACTTGAGTGCAGAGTCTTCAAACCTAAGGAGAAAAATGTGATTCATGACTTGCTGAGAGGTGTAAGATCTGTTTGAAATTTGCTGTGTAGGTAGAGAACCTTATCCCCATGGCTGTGCGGAAGAGGAGGAAAAGGGAGGCGTAGGAACCTGAAACATGCAGCTATTGTTTTCAGTATTATTTTTTCTTGATAATTCCGTAAGTTGCTTATATAGTTCATTTGGTGCAATTGCAGTCTTGCTACTGCCATGTGAAATATGAGGTTGTGAAAATGAATTTTACAGTTGATTTCTGAAAATCCCCAGCGTTACCCTTTGGCTCAAAAGCCCCATTACATAAATATGCACAGGCCTAACTCTTGGAGAAGTCATTTCTAATTTAGGTGCTTGTAAAACTGCTCTGCTTACTGCTGTGAAACACAGACCCCAGAAGATACATCTGAGATACTATTTCACATTCTGGCTAATGCAGCATTTTTTTCTGCCAAGTCAGCAGTTCCTGGAGCTGGAACCATACGTTATCTGGTTAAAATTCTTCTATTATTCCTTTTATTAAATAATGGATTTTCATAAATTCCTTGTGTTCATTACTGTTTAACTGCAGAAGATGCAGTGAAGTTATAGATTTCTCAGGGTGCCTTTCTCCGTATAGTAATGAGAGTTATGGGGTCTCTGTGTGAACTGGAAATTTTATTGAGAAATAAGATCTCTTCTAAGAGCCTTGTCCTGCTGAAATAAACAAAATGTTCACATGGAGTCTTTCTTTAGCTTTGAATAAATCCTTTTGAGCATTTTCTGATTATTAATAAACACGTACAATTTTCCATGCTAAAGGCACATGTTGGTTATGTGTCATGTTCCTAAATTCTAATGTGCATTTTGATACACTGTGTGGGTTTTTTTTTCAAATTACTTGTATCATTTGGCTTCCACTTGCTGATTGCTCTTGGATATTGAAGAAAATGGACTAATCATAAAGTTATGAGAACATTGTGAAAATTAAAATGGTTCATTAACAAATCTTATGTGCTTTCAAGTAGGTATGATTATTAGAAATCAGAATGCTTTTACATTTTTCATTCCTATTTAATAATTTTTTAAGGCTCAAATAACAAGTGCATGGCTTACAGAGCATTTTTAGTCCAAATGCAATTAGGAGACTTCTTTGCGTGATTTCAACAAAAGGTTTCTGAATTTCACGGTGTTGTAAATGTGTGTAAGAGTGGGAGCAGGTGATTATTGCTTTTGTATTTCTGACCTTGAACTGCAAAAGGAGAAAAGCAGGTCAAAATCTAATCCAGCAGAGACTCAAAGCACATAACTTTAAGTAAAGTTTTACAGTGAGAAGAGTAGAATCAATGTGGTTTAAACCTATGTGATATTTGGTTAATAAGTTTGATAGATACAGTACTCAAGTGCTTAGCAGTGATCATAATTTAGGATTTAATCTTTCTTTATTAGAAAAGAGTCTTCGAAAATCAGTTCTTTTTCTAGCAGAATGAAGATACTTTGCTGACCAGTAGTCTATTTGACAAATTAAAGATATTTCAGACTTTCTTCATGTAGTGCTCCCTTTTTAGTTAACTAATCCAGCTCTTTTTTTCCTGATGGAAAAACAGAAAAAGCTGTTAAAAGATGTTCTACAGCCTGGAAATCAGAGATTTTCATATTTTTGTGTAATGTCATTATCTAGTAATGATTTTCTTGCAGTCTTAACTTCCTCAGTTTTTTAAATTCATGAAATATTGAGGTAATATAGTAGCATTTCAGCAGTGTAGGCTACTTATAAAAATAATCAAAATGAAATTATTAACGGAGAACATCCCACTCTATCTTCAGGAAAACTTACACTTTGCACATGAATGTCCTGAAGAGCTGAGAAATTTTCAGAATATTTGTGGAAGAATAATAGTGATTTAGCATCATGGAATGGTTTTGGGTTGGAAGGGACCTTAAAGATCATCTTGTTCCAAGTCCCTGCCATGGGCTGGGACACCTTCCACTATCCTAGGTTGCTTCAAGACACTTCCAACTTGGCCTTGGACACTTCCAGGAATCCAGGGGCAGCCACAGCTTCTCTGGGGAACAAGGTTGTGAATATATATATATATATATATATATATATATATATATTTATATTTATTTATTATTTCTTTTTTCAGGAATGTGGTAGATAATTGTTCCAAGAAAGTTTTGATAGTCCTTGCAATCCCTTCCACCCATAATAAATTATTTATAGGAAAGACTAAAAAAAACTCTCTGAAGGCACTAAAAATGCGACTGCTCACAGTTTTCCCATTTTCCTTGTCCTTGCAGAACAAGATCATCCTGGACCCGATGACGTTCAGCGAGGCGCGGTTCCGGCCGTCGCTGGAGGAGCGGCTGGAGAGCATCATCAGCGGGGCGGCGCTCATGGCCGACTCCTCGTGCACGCGCGACGACCGCCGCGAGCGCATCGTGGCCGAGTGCAACGCCGTGCGCCAGGCCCTGCAGGACCTGCTCTCCGAGTACATGAACAACGTAAGTCACGCCCTGCTCGCCCCCTGAGGCTGCAGCTGCTTTAATGTATCTCAAAATTAGCAACGCATCTTTGTGTGGAGTGTAGGGGTGGTGCTGTTTGAGTTGAACTTTTTAATATGTTGCAAAGGGAGTTTGGTATGATCAGAAGCTCATGGGGCTGGTGTTGTACTCGCCAAGGAGTGCCATGCTCCCCGTGAATTTTGTTATATGTAATAACTAGCAATTCCTTTGGAAGCAGAATACTTTTCTAAAAGAAAATAATGATGAGTAACGTAAATGCAAAATGGCCCAAGATTTATTTTCATATTGAAGATGAATGCAGTTAATTTTCAACATGCTTGCCCCTGTGGGGTGTTCGTTGTGTTGGCTTTTTAGGATGTTACCTATAGGTATTCATAAGAGGTTGACTCTGGCCTGTGGGTTAAACCCCTGAAGGTTTCACTTGCTGGTGCAGCTTAGAAACACTCGGTTGCCATGAAAGTAGTGAGTTCAGCACTAGTGTGAATGTGTTCACACAATCTTAAAAACAGCTCTCTGGGTATGGTTTCCAGAGGTGTTGAATTGTTCAGTGTGGTGTGAACTGGCCGTGCATAACCTTTGTTCTGCACAGCTTGTCTCAGGAAATTCTCTCCACCCTACACTGTGCATTAAAACTCCGATGTTCTATTGCCGTGTCCTTTTGAGGATGTGGGGAAAAAGTCCAAAGCAACATCAACAACTTTTTTTAAAATGAAAATGTTTGCCGAGAGGTATCAGACTGAGCATCCTCTACTTTGCTGTTTCTTGTCTGTGGCTGCTCCCAGAGTATCAGATGACACATTTTGATCTCATTTTGCTGGAATCATCAAAATAACGCTGAAGAGGGTGTTTGAGGATAGATCTTTAATGTTGGTATTTTCATTGGTACTGTTACAGTTTTTAGAGTGATGCAATTCAGTATCAATAGTGCAAACTTCAGTCCTTTAGTCACTTCATTTTACAGTTCCGACTTAAATGTTGCTTTTCAAAGATACTGTTCCATATAATGGAGTCACCTCAAGGAATTGCTATTCCATTGAATTGAAGAGCATTATTTGCTTCTTAGTTTTCCTTAAGTGATGGTTGACAGGTTCTTGTGAAAGCTTGAATGAAGGTGAAGTTTGTGCTGCTGTGTTATGGATTAGAAGTTACAAAAGAGAACATTAAATACCAGGTGATGAGGCTGTGGTGGAAAAGAACTTGCTGGGTTTCTTTGTACAAAATCTTGCTTTGTAGAAGCATTACTGGTGCAATCCTTAAAGGTCTTTCGAAGAAACTTTCAGAACTGATGAATGGTGGCTTCTTATTTTATTGTGGTGCCTCTTTTTCAGTATACGGAGTTTTGGTAATGATGCTATTTGCCCTTGGACCAGAAACATTTTATTTCTGACTACATTTATAGAGGGAGGAGAATTTTAAATTCCTGCAGGCACTTATGACCACACTGAAGGTTGCTAATATAATTTCATCATTTTTACTTAAACATATAATGTGTGAGCAGCTGCTTTTATGGTTTCCACAGTATGATTTTTGAAACAGTCTTTTGTTTTGTCCTTAATATGAGTTGCACAACCCCTGTAATTTATTTATTTTTCTGCTTTGTATTGAAATGTAGTCAACCTAAGTAAAATTGAGTGAACATTATAAAAACTGAATATATACCTAAATTAAATTAAATACACTACTTCTGATTTAACCAAATGTGGGATAGTAGAATTTGAGAACAATGATTTCCAAACTTTTGTAAGCAGTTACAAGGGACGGGATTGAGATTACATATTAATGTGCCAAAATTTAGGTGTTCTGTACATAGGGACAGGTAAACTAGAGGCTGTCAATTCAGTTCTTTAAGGATAGATGCCATTTTAAGCTACCAGGTTAAAAAATTCCAGTGCTTGAGCAGAAACTCCTCAATGCCCTTCTGTGGCATTTGAATCCTCCATGGGTCATCTTGTAGCTTCCAGCCCCACTTCCATGTCATGTATGCTCTAGGAAAGGACAAACTGGCAGACTCCTTCCTTCATGAAATCATTTGAGCCTCAGTTGCTTTAGCTCCAGTTATAATTGTCAGAAACCAGATCAATACTGGAGATCAGATCAATACTGCCAAGGGAGCCTGAAGAGCCATTAAGATGACAACTGTTATAATCTAATATGGGCAGGGGGTAAGTTAAATATCTCTAGAGTGCTCTGATATATTAATTAAGTCTCCATAGCCAGGACAGAAGATCAGATGCTGAGCTTGTAGGCAGCTCCTGTTGTCTAAGGGTTGAATTTCATCCGCTGGTCTACCCTGGCAGAATTTGCTTTGGTTCTAAACCTCTTTCCTTGAAACTTTTGGATTGGTTTTCTTGGGTTCTCAGTAATTCCGAGCATGTTCAGTATAACAAAAGTTCTCACTTGGAAAGTTTTGTAAAGCTTTCATGTGTTTCAAAAGGTGAATGGCACACACCAAACATGACACAGTCCTAAGTCTGCTCAAGAGCTGATTTGCAAAGATGGACATGTTTAACATCCTCTGCCTGTGTGGCTTTAAACCACTGCAATCCTGCTCTTGCTTTAGAGGTTGTGAAATTAATCAGACATTCATGTTTTGGGGTTTCTTCTGTTTGATGCCACCTGAAAAATGATGGGGCTTTTTTTTGGATGATGAGCATTGATCAAATGAGCATAAAGCAAAGTAATATTTAATGCTTATGTTTAAAAGATACAGGTGATGAGGTCCAGGGTGTTGGCAATGTGCTGTTCAGGCAATGTTAGTTCAGTCCTTCTCCAGCTTAAAATAGTTCCTTTTCATTCATCTACTTCTATGATTTGGGTTCAGAGGGGTGTTTCTTACAAGACTTCAAGGGCTGTGAGTTTCAGAAAATGCAGATACTTTCAACATGTTGGCTTCCAAAGAAAAATAAGAAAATAATTGGTAGAAAGATGGATAGGGCAGATTTCAACTTTGGTAAGTAAAAATGATGCTGCTTCTGCAGTTGTGTTATTTACTGTTACAAAAGAAGAGATGTATTTTGGTTTCTCCTTCCTTCTCCTCAGATAAATGTTGATTTGCTCCATTTCCTACCTGACAAGTAATATTTTTAATTACTCCCTAGGCTCTTTACTAGTTCTGTGAATAAATATATATTTATTTAGTTCTTGCATTGGCCAGAGTCCCACAGCACATAAACCCTCTGCAAGGGAGATCTCTGCAAGAAGATGAGATGTAAACTGTTTCATTATTCTTTGTATATCCAGAAAAATGCATTTGCTTAATTTGTCTTATCAGTAACTTTGACAAAAATCTTTCCCCAGCATGGTATCTATTTATTTCTCTCATGAACTCATCTGAACTTTAAAATCTGTTACTTTTGGGAAGCAAAGGCGAGAGAGTTCTCAATCTGCTGTGTTATATGACTTCTTTTTTTCCAGTGTCTCAGAGAAAATTAATAGGGCATTTTTCAGCTTCTTATGTTTATGTGATAAATCCCATCATTTATTTTGAAATAAAATTCCATTTCTAGACTTCTGTCCTACAGAGAAGACCTAAATACAGCTTCACAGAAGCTCTTAATGCAATTGTTTTCCATTTATCTAAATGAAAGCCTTATTTAACGGATGGTTAGCTCTGATTGGGGTCTGGTTTCCTGCTGGTTTTCTCTCCTGGATCCTTCATGATTTGTATTGCAAGCTGTCAGGGAGCAAAAAATACCAGGAATCTGGGAGTTCCAACTCTTTAAACTCCTGGGTTAGAAATGCTCTGCCAAACTCAACCCAGAGCTGGGCACCCTTTCTAGCAAGACTCAGGGTGCTGCTGGGTTGATGTGTGATTAACATAAGAAAGGGAGGAAATGGTATCTTTAGAAAAATATGCTTAAAAAAGGATTCTTTGAATTCCCTCTGACATCATCAGTTTCTGTGCCAGAGCCAGACTGAGTGTTGTGTTGCTGGGGTGTATCAATGATAAATTTGGAAAGCAGTTGACAAGTGAGTAAGCCGTGAGTGTTAAAGACCTCTGTAATCACTCCAGTACTGGCTTGGCATGAATTCAAATCTGCATTTGAAAAGGCATTTCCCAGCTGGTTCAAATATGATTTTCTCCTCTAAAGCCCTTGGGCTCATTATTAAGCCAACTTGCATTCTCCTGCCTTGCTTTCCCTCTCATCCAGTGTTCCTGCTCCCAGTCCCTGCTGACATTCCAGAGTAGCTTGTTTGTTTTGTTTTTTTCTTTTATTGTAATTGTTTTTTTGGAGCGATAATACTTCAGTGTGTCTGAGTGGAATGATCAGTCCTTAATGGAGTCCTTGTATTACTACTGGTGATTTAATGTTTAGATGTGAGGATCCTGTCTGAGCACTGGAACAGATTTCCCAGAGAGGTTGTAGAGTCTCACTGGAGATATTCCAGAACCATCTGGATGCAATGCTGAGCAATGCGCTCTAGGAAGACCCTGCTTTACCATGTTATAATGGTAATGTTTACTCTTTGAAATCTTATTCTCTAAAGTTACTACCCATCCCTGATACCTTCCTGTTTCCTACAGAGAAGCAAATGCCATTTATTGAAACGACAAAATATCAGAAGGACAAATGGGAAAGCACAAGCCTGCTGGCAGCTTCTCTTCACAAATGTATCAGTAAAAAATTGGAATCGCTCAAAGGAAAAGCAGAGTGCTGCAGTACATGAAGATGAAATGTCCTTAGCAGACAGCTGGTTATTGTGCTTGATTGGAGAACGAGAAACACGGCAGCAACTGAAAAAATCTATAAACTCTCAAGATACTTCCAGCTGTCACATTTAACAGCTTCATCTGAATTCGTATTTAAGATAAGCAATAATTGGTGTGTACATTTCAGCTCTGGAGCTGACTTGTGTGAGGTTAATCGGGGTGACAGTGAGCAGTAAATTACAGTTATGAGACAGAGGAATGTCCAGAGCTGTCCTGAGATGAGGAATCAGGGATGAGTGACAAGAGATTGACTGCTGGAGCAGCAGCATCCACTGACTCAGGCATGACTGGCTCAGCAGGGCAGTTTTTCCATCCGTACCATTGTCAAATTCCTGGCTGGCCGAATAATCTTTAGAGGACAGCAGCTTGTTTGAAGCTTTCCACTGTATTTCAAGCTGGAGATGAGCTATTTTAATAATCACCTGGCTCTTGTAGAGCAGTTTTGTCTTTGTGCACTTGAAAGAAACAAGTAGAAACACTGTAGTTATTATTGGAAGAATAGGATGTGTTCCCAAATGTTCTGTGCATTGCTTCTTGATCAGTTTAGGATTTTTGCATTTGTGCATCCCTTGTGAGTGCCTCACCTGCTCATGACTGTACATAAATCACTGTCCAAGAATGCAACCCACAGTGAGACTTGAGACACCTTTTCAGGAACCTTCTGTCTCTTCTATTTTGATGATGTCAGGCCCTCATCATAAAGCATGTCCATTATTTTTCAGTAGATTTGCAGAAATGCTGCATCGTTTACAATTGCAAAAGTTAGTTTTGATTTATTTATTCATTCCTGAATTTCCTGGTTTTGTAATTCCATCTTCAGAGTTTGCTGCGTTTTTCTTATCAGATTCAGAGAACCACACTGGTGTTTGCAATCAGAAATAAATAAAAAAGCTCTGAGAAAATGAAACTTCATGGCTTGGAAATGACAAATAGCCTAAAAAATTGTCCTGATTTCAGGTTCACACATCCCTGTTGGGATGAGTAGCTTTTTAAATTTGGGAGTTATCCCAGCTGAGTTCACTGATAAGAACAAGGAGACAGTTCCTGCCTCGCAGGGTTCCCCTCTTTCCTTATCTCATTCATCACCAGCTGCCTTACTGACTCTGTAACTGTGATTCTGATGTCTGTGGGAGGAAATGCTGTTTCTGAACCTCAGTGCTGGATTCTCCTTGGTGGTATCAAACAGAGAACATTTTGCCTCCTTTTTGCTTTGTCTTTAAAGGCAAACCACGCTATGTCATTATAAAAGTGTTGTATGTCATGTTAAAATGTAAATAAATCACAGGAGTTTTATGGAGTCTGAGGCTGAGTTTGCATATTAGGTTGAGTGATGTTTCTAACAAGATACTTCCCTCCAAATTAGCATGGAAATTTTCTAGACTGACAGTAAATTCAAACCTGATTTTCTCGGTTCCTGTAGGGTTTATTCTGCCTGGGCCTCTCTGTTGAAATTGAGGTCATGCCAGTCTTAATTCATTAAAGTTTGAATGCCTTGCCATTTCCACATTAAAACATTTTGCATTAATTGTATAATTGCAGTGTCTGGCTTTGCTTTGCCCATTAAACTGAAAACTGGGACAAAACCAACACATAACAGAATGAAGTGACTCAACTGTCAAGATGGTGTGGGATTTAATTTTGATGATTTTTTCATTGTTTTTGACCAACAATCCAAGCTGTCTTCCTATAAAATATTGTATTAATTTCTTATGCGCCCTAGTTGGGAATAAATGATTCAGTAAGTGGACTCCAATTTCATCAATACTCAGGAAATTTGCTTTTCTTGAGAAATTATTTGTTATTCCTCATTGTTTTATCTCATATATGTATGCAGGCAGACAAAAGGTCTGGCTGTACTGTTGGTACCTTATCAGAGTATTTGATCATTTTAAACTTAGTTTATTCAGAGAAAATAAAAATGAGTTGTTTCTTCAATAAAAACCTCAATCAAAATCAAAGCATACCAACCCCCCAAAACTGCATTTTCATGCACTGGTTTTCATGTTCAACTCATTTAATTTTGCATTAATTAGTTAGTTGTTTTGTTTTTCCTGAAGTGTGTTCTTACAGAAGTAATGACTTCTGCACTGCTGCTCTTGATATTCTGGAAAGCATTGCCTCAATTTCAGAGGTAATGTCTGAAAATGATGCTGTTAAACCTGTTTGTCCACCTGAAAAACGTTCTCTATCAATCTTGTCTATATAGTGTGATCCATAACCTCTCTAATTTTATTTCTACTGAAGTTAGCATTTATGGGCTGATAATTTGTTGTTTTTCCATGTGTGCAAGTCAGTATCAAT
This sequence comes from Eopsaltria australis, assembly GCA_034509425.1. Lineage (NCBI taxonomy): Eukaryota > Metazoa > Chordata > Aves > Passeriformes > Petroicidae > Eopsaltria > Eopsaltria australis. The sequence continues at coordinate 1,174,664 of JAVTVJ010000447.1, read as the reverse complement.
ATGAGAGAAGTTTATTATGCATTTTATACTATTCCAATAACAATATGATTATTACCTCTGTGTTTATTTGCTTTTGGTGTACAAATCTTACTTTCAGTATTCACACAATCCAGATTGACATTGTTGGGTGTTGTATTCTTTTAGATGCAAAAAAAAAATACTCCCAATGCATTTATAGAACTATTGGGAATGAATCAAAATAAAAGAACCATGGACTTACTGCAATTAGTGAGGTTTTAGAAAACCACATCAAAAATCTGTGCCTCCTTGGAGGCTACAGAACATCTTCTGTTGCACGTGAAAAATCCTTCAATAATTGGGGTATTTGACTGTTGGAAGGGGGTGCAAAACACCTGTATTTTCAAAGACATGGGATATCTCTCTTTTTTATTTATTTTCTTTAAAACCTGCCTGAATCTCCTCAGCAGTTGGACTGAATTTTTACTACAACTGGGCAAATTCTGAATGGCTTTGGTTTGCCTGTTGCACTGAAAACTGAGACAAAAATGACACATCATTAGATCAGCATTTGGATAGTCAAGGAAGCACTTCACCTCAGGAAAGGTCAAAACTCTTTTCCTATCAGTAATGTCACTGCAATATTTACAGTGCCATTAGCAATCCAACCTACAGAAAATATGTCAGTTGTGTGTAAACCTGCAGGTTATGAATCCTGCATTGCTTTGGATTATTTCTGTTTGTTTACACCTGGAATATTTTTACAAATGAGACAATAGCTCTGCAAGGCAGTGTTGGAGGAATTCACTGTAATTTAGGGAACTTTCAGCTGAAATGATGGTGCTGGATATCCAGAAGAGGGCATGCTTGCACATCAGAAGTGTTCTGTGCATCACTGGAGATCTGCATGCTGATGTGGTACAGCTGTAATCCAAGAAAACATAATAGTACACAAAGAAAGGATCTTACCTTGTTAGCAGCTGGGAGTTTTTCAGAAACAAATAGATTCAAAAGGTTGTTTGGGAAAAAAAAGAATGTATTTTAATCAAATTAGTATTAAGTGGATGAACTGTCAGATAAAAAAGAGGTGGTAAGTTCTGTTTGCATTTTTTGGTAAATGATTTCTGCTGTCAGTAAATGATGCAGAGCTGGAGAACACGTGCATTCTAATACAGAATCATTTCCAACTTCTACAGCAGTGAAATGTGTGATAATGTGAAATCAGATATATCAGTGTTTGGTGGCATCTGATATTTGGGAACTTGCCTTTCAGCTTCTAAAATGCAGTAGAAATGCAAGGGCATCACATCTTGTGGCACAGGAACTTGTTGCTTTTTCCAGAGTTGTGTATTAGCCAGATGTTGGGAGCACATGGAGTTGGTTTTTATATTTTCACTTGAGGAATGGAAGACAAAAAATGTCTCTGTTCTAGTTTTATGAAAACTTACTTAGTAGGAGTAGCAGGATTGTTTTTTGTTTTTTTTCTTAAATGATTGACCTGAAGGAATAAGCAATTTTCTTTTTGGATTGGATTATTTTTTGAATTTGAGGTATTGATTCAATTTTCAATATTTTTTAATATTTGGAAACTTTTTCAGAACCTTTCCTTTTAAAAGCTATTGCAACTGTTGACAATGTTTTGGTTTACAGTATTCTGGGTACAACAGAATGAAATGAAGCATTTTGTGAAATTATTTTGTCTATGATTTGTCAAGTAATCTGTCTCTCTGCCCATATGAAGGGGTTGGAACTCGATGATCATTAATATCCTGTCCAGCCCAGCTGTTCTGTGATTCTGTACCAAAGCTTTAAGCTTCTCTGTTCGAAAAAGTAAATTGTGTTTAGGGTAACATACTGACCTCACATTTTCACAATACCTTTATTATATAAGACTTTTATATCTTTATCAGATCTTTGCTGCATTGTCCAATTCCTACATTTATTTAAAAAGAACAACACACAGAGAGTGGCAACACAGACAGATGCATCATAACTGTAATTATTCATTAAAATTGCAATGAAATTTATACATTTCAGTTTACTGAGATCCCTAAAATACAGTTCTGTAGCTCTAAGTGGCTGAGCTCTTTGTGATGTGCTCTAAAGTAAACAATGTGTAATAATGTGGTTACAATGAGACTGTTAAATGCATTTCCAGGGATGCCCTAGAATCCTGGGATCAGATAAATTACATTTTAATTGGGTTTTAAGGCTAAGCTGAGCCTAAGTGGATAAGGTAGAATTAACCGGCGACATATTAGTGCCATGAAACCTTTGGTGCTCTTAAGCTCTTGCACTAAACCCCGTGCGAGCTCTTGCTGGAAAGAGACGCAATCAGAGAATGACACAACCCTCTCACCTGGAGCCCTTTGTATCCAGGAAACTGCAGAAAATCACATTACTTGGACTTTATTACAGCATTTTGGAGGGAAAGGAGACAAAAAGCCCAAAGCTGAGTTTTCCCAAGCTGTGGGACCATTCACCCAGGGAATTTCCTGAGGTTATTGAATGGTAGGGGTTTGTTTCTGCTAGAGCAGAACAGAAGCTGCTGTGATGTCAAATGGCCAAACCATTTGCTTGTGTATTTCTTTTCTCTGTGAAGTACCTTATGGTGATTTTGCTCAGTGGAATTTTAATTTTTATTGGGTGAATGACCTCTTTTCTTGTAGCTTCTTTTTGTCCTCCACATGGACACAATCAGATCATTAGAATTTTTGAAATGTTACAAACTTCAAGCACTTGAACTCATTTGTTATTCCATTATTTTATTATAATTTTTTTATCATTTGAAGCTGAACAATAGCTCTAATGACTAAAGGCCTTGCAAGGTAAACTTCAATGTGAATAATTTATTATCCAAGTTAGAACAGGGGTCAGTGTCATGGCTAGCACGCTGTATTAGTCCATAAGAGTAAACGTCATTTTTTTTTTTTTAAATTTCCTTTATAAATTAAAAAAAAAAATTGGGAGAAAGGAAGTGAGAGGAGGAATTTTTGTTGTTGATGTCGGTCATAAATGTATTAGTTTAACAGAAAATTATGTCTTACTCTTCTAACTGAGTAGGTGAGCATGAATCCTTATGCTTCATGCAGTACTTTTGATTTTTTGCTTGTAGGATGAGGATGTGGAGCCAAATCCCATGGATGTCAGGGAATGTTGTTCATCCTTACATGTATGTGTAAGGGATTCAGTTTGGAATATAAGATGCCTGATTTCAGTATCTCAGTATCCCCAGGAAAGGCAGTAAGGTTAACTCACACAATTCAAAACTTCATTATGTATGTTGTGAAAGTCAGGTCTTGGATTTTTTGGGGTCTGGTTTCTCTGATCCTTCCAAATGTTCAACCATTAACATTTTTTCAGAGTGAATTTTAATTAAAATTATTAGATCAGATTTTAAAAAAATATAAAAATAAATAATTCAATATCAGGGTTTAACTACTGAAATACATGTTGAAGCATAAATACAAAGGCTTTTAAAAAATTTTTCTTTCTATCTTTTTTTCTGTCCTTTCACTGTAACTAAATAAAGAAATGAGCGAATCAATTCAAGGTGTGCCTGATTTGGAGTGTGTGAGGCCAGACTTCCCAAGCAGATTTACATCCAAGCATTTGTGTGTACAAAACAATAAAACTTGAAGGCTCATTAGCTTGGAATGACCCAACTGTGTTTTATGTGAAGGGGTCATTTCTTTACTAATGAGCCTCTCAGCCAGATGGCCAAGCCCACAGTAGTCGAACTGCATTAGGGTGATTTAGATTTTTAGGTAAACGGCTTTACTTTTCTGGTCTTTTTCTTTTTCTCTTATAGACAGGAGCTAGGAGAACAGCTTCTTCTAGAGTTCTGTACACACTGTTTTGCCTTAGAAGTTAAATGGCTGAGGTGACTCAAATTCTTAGGGTTTCATATCAATTTCTAATCTTTTTATCTGATTTGTAGTGTATCTGTTAGATGCTATCCTCCCTAGAAACTCTTTTGGGTAGGATGTTTTTGTGACAGTGTTGGCCATTATTGGATTTTGTTTCAGTAGATAATTATTGCCTCGTGTCTGAGCATTGTAGCGGTGGTTCTGAACCAGGAAGGACGAGGACTTCCGGTGGCATGTCCCACATACCGAGAGTTTCCCCCCGGAGCTGCCAGAGGCAGTGGTTTGGACCACCAAGCCACGAACCCCAAGTTCCTGCTATTGGTTCCTTGACTTGTCTGTTATGTATCCCAGTTCTGGAAAATTCCCTGTTACCCCCTTGTTCATTCGTTGTTCTCTCTACCCCCCTCCCCTCCCTCAACCTCATTTGACCATGCACCCTGGTCCCTCCCCTGTATTGCCCCTGTGCCCTCAGTTTATTGGATGTTGTTCCTCCCTTAAATACCCATGTAATGAGCTGTTCTGGGCTCTTAGTCCCTGAGCTCCCTTGGGGGTAATAAACCTGCCGAACTCTCATACTAAGAGTCCTCCTTCTTTGGGTAGTTCTTTGCTATCCTTCAGTGCTCTGAGGGCATCAACTCCTCAGCCCGAAAGCAGACTAGCGGTGCCCGTCGTCGGCTCTCTGGGGAAGCCCTATCGATCGGAAATCGATTGGCTTTTCAGGGCCGCGCTAGCGCTCTGCCGCAGGGACCGGAGCGGGATAAAAGCAGGGAACGCAACAGAGCACGTATAAAAATACACAAGAAATGCAAAAGTAAAATGATTTTGCACAGCTGATAGTGCAAGAATGATAAACCCCATTTCTAAAGGTGACAAGGCCAGGTTGGACAAGGCTTGGAACAACCTGGGATAGCGGAAGGTGTCCCTGCCCGTGGCAGGGTGTTGTAACTGGGTGGACTTTAAGGTCCTTTCCAACCCAGACCACTTCATTATTCTATTTTTTGCTTTCTAATATAATTTTACTATAGAATTTTTGCTTGTCTTTATGAATTTAGGATGTTTCAGGTGCTAAGGGTGAGGAGTGGTTGCTCATTTGAGGCTGAATTCATATCACTCAGGCATGTAGGTGAGGAACCAGGTCCTCATGGATACCCCCAAGATTGTTACCCTCAAAATATACTGAATTTTAAGTGCCCTGGATTATTTCCTTGGATTGCTTTTCTCTTACCATGACCAAATCATACGCAAGGGAAGCTTGGAAATGACATTAAAAATTATGTAGACAACAACCCAAAAGAGAAGGGTATGTACAGGAGGGCAGCTTGTGAAGGGCAACATTAGCAAGATAGTTTTGAAAATGTGTTTGAAGCTTGTTGTGCCAATGAATAGCCATGGTCCTTTCAGCAATCCCACGTTTCAGAGAGATTTGGATGTAGCAAATTGTCTGTTACAGTGAATAAAATAACTTCTTACGATGATTTGCTCATATCTTCTGGGAGTTTGTCTCAGTGATGTTAGATAATTGTGTGTAGGTTCTTAGTGCTGAGAATTGGTCTTATCTTCAAAGAAGGTGGTTATATTTGGGGGAATAAGAACATAAAAGGGCTCAGAATAAAGCTTTATCTGGCCTAGTATCTTATCTCTGGTAATAGTCACGGGGGATGACTCGAGAAGAGTATAAGAACCTGGCAAACATGCTGTGATTGTGATTCCTCTTTGCAAAATTTATTATCTTAGCCTCCAGCAATTTATGGTTCAGGGAGTTCCTGAACCAAAGGTGATATTTACTGTTTAAAAGTGAATAATCCAGATCCTTACTTAAGACGCCTGTAGAGCATTAAGATTTTAAGAGATTTACACAGGCCTCTGGAATAGCTATTTTTGCATCATTTTGACCCAGTTGTCCTTTTATTTTTAACTCTTTTTTTCCCTCTCCTGAGTTTTACAAGATTCTTAGTCCAGGATGAATTGGGAAGAAGAGAAATGGAGCCAGTAAATAAAGGAGAATTGTGAAAACTTTTATACTTTGGTAAAACCTTTTTTGAGCCACATTTTGTAGACATGATGCACTTTAACCTACAGTCATTTACTTTTCAAATACGGAAACAAAACAGAATGTGCATTTTAAATGTATCAAGCCAAATACATCGAGATACGATCATTTTATTTCCACCGGCTACAATTTTTCTGCTATACCTGCCTCTCACTAGCACCAGGAATTCCTCCTGGGGAAAATCTGCCTAAAATTAGCTGTGACTATCTGGAGTAGGGATGGTCTGGAATCCTGTGCTCTCACTCTGTGCTTTTTGAACAGACCTGATAACAAAAAAACCCTCCCCTGGTGCAACACCGTCAGGGTGGCTGCATTGTGTGGTAGAAATGAAGACTCTGCCAATGCACTTTCTTTTGTCACAAAATATTATAAAGTGTCCAGTAAAGCTTTACTTCAGTGAAAGGGTTTTCCTCTAAGACAGGTCAGAATCAGTGCCAAAATACACTCCCTCCAAAGAGGAGGAATAGAAACAGTGTCAGATCATGAGCAGAGTAGGTGAATTTTGGATGTGGAAGTGCACAGAAATGTTAACAGTGTTGTGATTTGCCAGTGCTCATAAATCTCCTGCCTTGAGAATTAGGACATGGAGCATTTTCTGGTGGAGACACTAATAACAAGGAAAAAGATGTTTTTTTCTCTTTTATCCTGATTTCTATGCATTCCCATTTAGCATTGTATTGGGAGAGGGTGTGTATGTCACATTTTCAGCTTCTGTTTCTCTTAACCAAAGGCAAATGAAGTCTCTCCCTGAGTATTAAGTGTCAGGTAGAAAGTTATTCAAGTCCATCATTGCTTTTAAAATTTATTTGTGATGATGAAACTTCTGCTTTATAATTGAGAATGGGAATCTGGTCTCCAAATCACACCTTAAACTGTAGTCTGGGGAATGTAAGTGGTGTTTTATCTCTTTACTTAGTGTTGCCAGACTAACAGAATGACAATAATATAACTGGGTTTTGTCAAAGCATATAATTAAATGGCTGTGAAAACTAAAGAGCATTCCGTTCACTGAAGAGTGGTTACACTTGTACTGCCATGTAAGCAAAATGGCAATGACAAAACGAGAGAGTGTCACACGCCGTGTACATTTTGATTTGTTAATAACAAATTTAAAATGATGAATACTTCTCCTATGGTAAAATCCTTACCCAATCCCTTGAGAATTCCACAGCGCCGTAAATGTGATTTGCAGTTCTTTACAATTATGGTTTAAATAGACCAAGTCTAAAGGGAGTCTGCCTATTTGATTTCCAAATTTGCAACACTTAAAATCCAATCAGACCAACTGTTCGGATTTTTATTAGATATGAAATACATGAATGGCTTCAAGGCCATGCTATGTATAGCAAACACACCTTGTGCAGCATGGCTTATCTAACTCCTTCCTTAGCATGTGCTTTGACCTTCAGCCCACCCAGGCTGCTCAGTGACTCCTTGAATTGTTACTATAATAAACCCTTCGATTTTCAGTAACTGGTGTTTTACAGCCCAGCAGATTGCGTTTGATTTTGTGGATTCGCTGGAACATATTGAGTTTAACGGATTTATGTAGGAATGTAAAACAAAAATAATACAGCAGGCGCTCGGAGTTTTCGAACACAAGACATTAGGATTGCAGATGGCCGAGTCGCATAATGACATTGAATAATTTAGTGGGGAAGGTAATCTGGTTTTGATAGAATACATTAACATTTAGCTGATAGTACAGGTGTCTGGGTACTGAGCTGCGTGCCCAGATCTGAGGCACAGCTCAGTGATGGTGTGAGGTGCAGCTTTACAGCCTCACTGACCGTGTTTAAAGAAGAAGAGTCTTTACAAAACATGCTAAAATAGATTTAGAAGACCCTCAGCATTCCAGCCATTGCAATAACTTCTCACTGGCTGGTGTAATTTTTTATTTTGTTGATGAGAGAAGAGGAGCAATACTTATTTAATGGCCTTTGATTAAAATTGTATGTTCATTACGGGGTGGATCTAAGAAAACAAGGAGGAAAAAAGCACGGCAATTAAAAGAGATTTCTCTCCTGTTCATGACTATTATGTCAAAATGTGGCCTTTGCCTTTTCTCCCAAATTGACAGTGAGACACACCAATCTTTTTTTCCATGACAACATCATTAAAATGTAGTAGTCATTATGTTAATATTGCTAGTTGTGCTTTAGAGAGTAACAGAGTAATAACCTGGGACTGGTTGAGCTGGGCTGGCAGGAGCTCTTGGGGTTGGATTTGTGTCTCTGTGCATTCCAGTAATGAGTGGTGCCATGTCCCTGTAGTTCCCCCTCCCTGGCACCAGCACAGGGCACACACAGAGTCACAGACTCACAGATCATTGAATCCAAATGGTTTGGGTTGGAAGAACCTTAAAGTCCATCTCATTCCACCCCCTGCCATGGGCAAGGACACCTTCCACTATCCCAGGCTGCTCCAAGCCCCATCCAACCTGGCGCTGGACACTTCAGGGATCCAGGGGCAGCCACAGCTTCTCTGGGCACCCTGTGCCAGGGCCTCAGCACCCACACAGGGAAGAATTTTTTCCTAATATCCAATCTAAACCTTCACTCTTTCATTTTAAAGCCATTCCCTCTTGTCCTGTCACTCCAGGCCCTTGTTAAAAGTTCCTCTCCAGCTCTCTTGGAGCCTCTTTAGACACTGGAAGGTGCTGGATAGTTCTCCCTGGAGCCTTCTCTTCTCCAGGCTGTACAACCATGTTTGTTTGTTTTCTTTCAGCCTGAGGTCAGTTTCCTGTGGCCAGTATTTTTGTTAACTAGGTCTGGAAGAGAGTAACCAGTTCTGCCCAACTTTTCAGTGAAATACATTGCTTTGAAATCTCTATTAATAAAGGTAGCAAGTACATGTACTTCAAGGAGTATTCATGAGCTCATTGGATAATGAGTATGTGACTTAAATTATGTACATCATATTTATTCACTCTAAGGATGGTATTTTGTCAGGCATATCCCAAATAATTTTTGCCTTGGCAGGGAAGCACCTGCCAGTTTGCATATTTTGGAGCTTAAGAAGCAAAGCATTTCCACTGTCTGTGCGTAAATGGGAACCTTTTCGTTGCCCAGCTGCAATGCTTGAGCCATGCATCCTCTCTTCCAAGCCATGACTGTGTCCCTGACTGTACTGCCTGATCATCAGCAGAGCTCAGCTATTCCCAATTTCCAGCTTTCAGCACGGGGAGCTTGCTGGAGGAGACATTATGGCTTGATTTCAGATGGAGGCTGGATTGTTTTCAGCACCATTCAAGCACTGCTTGAGTCCCCAGCTGACTGGCAGTATTGAACCCAAAGAAGAATCTGATGAAAGGAAGGGAGGGAGCTTCCAGCAGTACATAGCAGAGGGCTTAAATTGAGTTAAACTTGCTGTTTTCTGCATCTTTGGGCTTGCCTATTATTAAAGGCAATAGCTGTCAGATTTTCTGTGAGGAACTAGCGCTGGATAGAGCCAAATGTGGAGAATTTGTGTTGAGCAGTTGAAGATTTTCAATCTCATAGAAAATTGAAAACCAGAGGACGTAAGAAAAGAGACCTTAACACTGTTAGCACACGAGTTTTATAAAGTAACCCATAAGTCTTATGAATGCCAAAATAGCCTGACCGTGGTATTGATTTTATAATGTTGTTCCTGACTCCCGCCTTGCAGAGCAGTGACATTTCATTACACCCATTGGAACCATAATAACTGAAGTGCTACCAGCTGATGGAAATGAAATTAAATCTATCTTCAGTAATAAAGCAATGATGTCCACCAAGAATAGGATACAAACCTGTTTTCTAGTTTTCTAATGTTCTGTTGCAACGAGCTGTAAATAAAAAGTAGGTATTTGCTGTAGCAATGCTTCTTGTATATCAGCTAACAACCAGATAACCTGATTTCTCTTGGATTTGCAGCAAGATGTTCCTAAAATAAGTACATCTCCATTGTGAAATTTGTATTCTGCAAAATATCTAACAAAGTTTCTTGAATATCTTCATGTTTGTGGTGAAAGACATAAAAAAAATTCCACAGAACACACCACAGCCCTTTGTTGGAAAAATATAAATCTGGACACAGACACAGTTTATCTGGATTTTTCAAGACTTTGAAATACTACATGTTTAAGAATTACCTTGGATAGGAAATTCATCCTGTTAATTTCAATCAGTGAGTTACTGAAATATCACCAGTCTGAGAGCTGGAGATATTTCTTGTTTTGTTTTATTGTTTTCTTAAAGCAAATAAAAATTGCTGCCTTTTTTCAGGTTCTTCATTGCTCTTCTTTAAACACAGAGTTTCCCCATGACCAACAGCCTGATCTTCCAGGTCAACATGGGGAGGAGAAACCCATTGCTTCCTTATTGACCTTTTTTCTGAATATCAGGTGAAAGTAGTTAATTATTTAAATCTGGACATCCAAATCATCTCATGAGTTGCAAATTTTGCTTTCAGTGTTTTGCTGATACCAAAGGCTTTTGCAGAGATTTTAATAATGGCTCGTTGGATTCATGGCATTTTGCTAAGGATTACTCTGGCTGGAATTTGTGAATCCAAAGGGAAAAACTTCCATCATAGCCTAATGCAGAAGGAATTCTTATTTACTCCAGGGTTACTAAAGGATTGGACTTCACACCAGGTACATGGCTGGTTACATACCAAATTCTTTACTTTAGGTTCTCAGCGTTTTTTCCCAGCTTTTTGTGAGCTGCAAACCTTCATTAAAAGAGAGGCAGGGCAGGATATTTTTCATGGTATTTTAGCTAATTGAGTAAATTTTGGGAAAATAAAGTACTAAAATTTACCCATTTTACTTCATTCCTTTCTTCTTTTTGGAAGAAAGACGTAAAATCAGAGCTGCCAAATGACCTTTTCAAAGGAGTTATTAAGAATTCAGAACAATTCTTACCATTTTCATTTCGATCTTGATGTCTGTATTACTCTTACTGGAGTCATTTTCATTTCCCCGTCTCCTTTCCAAATTTCCTGACACATAACTGACAAGATTTACCTGGAACATAATGTGTGAAGACCTCAGCTGGAAGGGAGCAGAAGGAGCCTGACACTGGGATATGAAATGCAACCTTCACCTGTCACTTTATGATATTAAAGTGTGTCTGACACCTGTGATCCCTTTTCTCTGAGAGGAATGGTAAAAACATAGATGAAACAAGTAATAAATTTCATCTGGTTTTGCTTTATGATGGTCTCAATTTTTTGTATTTTCCTTGTATCCTAAATTTTTTGGTTTTGGGGGACTTTTAAATTTTTATCTTCTAGAAATAGTATTTCTTCCTATGTTGGTATATTTATTTTCTTAAATAAATAAAGGTACAGAAGTGGGTCATGTCTATTGGGAAAACACGGTTTTTCCTGTCCTTTTTAAAACTTAAAAAGAAATTCCAGTACCTAAAGGGGGCCTACAGGAAGACTGGAGAGGGAAGAAATTCTTCCCTGTGAGGGTGATGAGCCCTGGCACAGGGTGCCCAGAGAAGCTGTGGCTGCCCCTGGATCCCTGGAAGTGTCCAAGGCCAGACTGGACAGGGCTTGGAGTAACCTGGGATAGTGGGACGTGTCCCTGCCCATGGCAGGGAGTAGGACTGGATCATCCTTAAGGTCCCTTCCAACAAAAATTCTGAGATTCTGTGATTTTCAATGAGTTCTTTTAAAATACCTTTTTGTGGATGGAGAGCATTGTCGGATGGTGAGGGAGTGGAAATCAATCTCTGGCTTTCATCTTTATTGTCACTGTACCAGGCTGTCTGAAGGACGTGTGTGAGTTTATTTGCCCATAAACGTTATCTGCTTTGTTGTCCTGACAAAAGGAGTTTTGTAGCTAAAAAGAGCTTGGGCTTTGCTGTTGAAATGGAGGAAGAGGATGCAGGACTGCCCCCAAGGAAGTCTCTACATCTGTGAGGAGGGTTCATCTACCATTTGGTGCTTTCCTTCCTAACTAGCAGTGGTAACTTCCAGGGAACTCCCAGCAGGGTTGTCTGAGGAAATGTGGGAAGTTTCCCTGCAGTGCAGTGATTGAGCCTTTAACAAGATGATCAGTTTTCCTCCTAGAGCAGAGTCAGGCATTGGATAAAGCTCTGAGCTCTGTTTTGGCCTCCCAGCTCACCTTGCTTGGAGCAGGTGATTGGGCTCGGTGACCTCTGCAGTCCTTTCCAGACTGAGTTATTTTAGGATTCTGATATTTAAGAGTTTTTGGGCACAGTGACAGCCTGGTTGACATCCTGAACTCATGTCTCTTTCCAGCTGACAGAAGTTTGTATTCCTGGCATTTCTTAGAGTGGAATGGAACTGATGCTCCTGCCAGGTGGTGGAGAAACAGAAAAATAGAATATTAGCTCAAAATGGATAATGATTATTGTAGAAGGATGGGGTGAAGGGATGCATAACTCCCAATCAACCCCCATATGCCTGTTCAAAATTTTAAGCTAAAAGTTGGGTAATTTTTGCTGCTTAATATAATGGAGAAGGGCCACACTGTCAGTATCTTGCTTTTTTCCTGGAATTAGGAAAACTAAAAATGGTCTTTACTACACTGGCTGTTAGCTGGGTTTTAGGACTTCTTGAAGTAAATTCAATAATGAAGAAATGTGCATTGGTTCTTTTTGAGAGCCCTGAGTTCTACAAGCAAAGTGTATTTCAGGATAATATACATATAATTAAGAAAAAAATCAATAAAATGGCCTCTTTCTGTGGTTTTCACTTGAAAATAATGATTTTCTTGACCAAATTAAATTACTCTCTCTTCTTTCATATTATGACTGTATGTATTTTATCAGAGAGAGTTGAATTGCTGAAGCCAACCAGGAATTTCCAAGCAGAACTGAATATGGCAGCTCTTGTCATTGTATTCTCTGCTCCTCAAAAATTTATTTGAATCTTTTTGTAGGATACCAATAATTAAAATGTACTGTTGAGAAACTGGGTATTAATATTTATGATATGTTAACTCAAAGTTAACACGACTGGAATTTACATTGGAGCTTAATGGTCTTAATTCGCCTCCACTTGCATTCACCATCTACCTGGGAATTTATTTTTCTATTTTAAATAATTTACAGAGGAAAAGAACAGAAATGATGGAAATATGCGATAATAAATAATTTTTAAGTGCTTATTATAAGGCTTTTTGAGATTTTTTTTTAGATTAGATTTTTTGGATTTTTGCTTTTTTTTAACTTAAGTTACATTTTTCTGTCACTTCTTTTCAGAATAAGTTTGGTTTTTCATGTTTCATGTGTAAATGAGGCTCAAGCACACTTCAGACTTTCACTATGTCAATTTGTAATTACTTCTAAATTATCAATAGATCTGTGTTCCTGCCCAAATACAGGACTGCAGTTCGCAAATAAATCAGCTAAATCTGAAGCTTGAAGGCTCCAAGCCAAGAAAGTAACATGTTATTAACTTCTCTTACCTGTGTCATTATAACTTCAGGACGCTTGCAGATAAATTCTTTGCCAGTTCTCCTTTCCAGTAGCGAGGTTGATTTATGCATATTCTGGCTGAAATGATGTTCTGCAAATCTTTCATGAAGGAAAAGGCTAATGAGGGGCCTCTTTGGTTTAGAGAATAAATGGAGGCTCCCAGTGAATGCTGCAGATTTCTCAGTGCCTGTATTTGTTGAGCAAATACATAAAACAGTGATTTGCCTTTGTGGTTGTGCTAATTTATGAGCCAAGGACTCACCTTCAAGTTTCTGTTGCTTGTTTTTCTGCAATGTTCTAGGAATTCTGGCACAGCACTTGTGAGCTGTGTTTTCAGTTAGTCATATTAGGACACATTTTGTGTCGCATAAACTGTGTTCAAACTATGAAAATGTGATTTATGAGGATACAGGCTTTTCTTTGCCTATTCAATTTTGTGATGGAAGCCTTTAAAAAAATTAAAATTATTTTTAATAGAATTTCAGTTTAAAATTAGTGGGTTTTTAAAGAGCCCCATCTAGTCTGGATATCTGGCTGTGATATTTAGGTGGCATTGGCAAGAATGTCATTTTGGTGAAGAAAACAATTCACATCTGAGTATTTTTAATATTTTACTGAAGGTAATTTAATGGTATTTTACTGTGGAATCATGCATGTCATTAGACTGTCACCAGTTTTAGTTTCATAGAGGAAATCACCGTAATATAACTTTTTATCGTGATGTTAGTATTTATAGACTTTTTACCAATGGGTATGTGTTTAATTAAAAAAAAAGGAGACACTCTTAGCAGTTAATAATTTAAATATTAGTATTGTAAAGGTTCATTCAGGAACAGAAAAATCCTGGAACCTTCTTTAGCCGTTGATCCTGTGTTGGAGATTCTGAGAGGTCTCATGTTCCCTGCAAGGGTTAGAATTAGCACATTTTAAAATACATGCAGAGATGTGTAACAGAAATAATCCAGTAGTGCTGCTTTTGTCCTGACAAGCCACTCTGATAAGATTTAACTGGAGCCATGTTGCTGAATAGAACATTTGCTTTTCAGATAATGCTTAGGAATGTGAACTTTTCTGTGTTCCTTCTGTTTTCATTCCAAAAGGCATTTTTTGCCAGTCCAAGCCCTAAGCAGAGGCTCCTGTACTTCATTCTTCCACTCACTTTTCTTTTTTGTGAGGGTGAGGATGTGGCTGATCATTGGAATTGGAATTCAATTGCTCCTCTCTGCCTCTCACCACTGAAATGTGTGGCCAGGAGGGGGAAAAGTTGGAGAGGATCTGAATCCCAATCTCCCTGTGTGCAGTTCATCTGCTAACCAGGAACCTGACTGTTTTGGGGGGTTTGGAAGTACCTTTCACTGGTGTATTGAGACTAATTTAACCCAGTAAAATTTGTGTGTATGTTTGGGAGTAGTTTCCAGCACAATCTACTTGTTTGTTAGCATATTTTAGTCTTCTGTTTTATTTTTCTGTAAGTGTCGAGTTCTTAATTGTTATTTTAAGAAGTGTTTCACGGAGTTGTAAATGCTTATAAAGATAAAATTATGCTTTAGATTCTGGGAGAACCTTTAAAATCCATATTCAGTGCGGTAAGAGAAATCTCAGATTCTCTGTTTGCTTCCTTTTTCCTTGGGCTTTGTGGAAAATCGAGTTTTCTTGTGTGGATCTCAGTGTCTCATACTTTCCACTCTGTCAAGGCACTATTTGTTATCCAGTCTGCTGAGCACTTCAGGTGAGTGTTTAAGGCATGATGATGATGTTGTTCAATAGACAAATTGAAACTTGGGGAAGTCAGAGGAATTGTTCCTTTGTTCTCTGCCTTCACCAAGGTGAGGGTAAGTGACATTCAGCAGGATGTGACTGATCTGTTGCTCACAGTCTTGTCTTTCTGCCACACAAGTTTGGAAATATCTGCCTGCCCATTATAAATTTAGTGGGACATTTAGATTCTGTCTGTCTTTAATGAGCCACTAACTCAATTTTTTTTAATGTGTAACTAATTTCTCCTTTAAAAATTAGAGATGAGTGCAGAGATTAAAATAAATATAAGCACTGAGGATTTTTTTTCCTTCAGGGCTCTAGCATGGAAATGAAATCACCCAGGAAGAGATCTGGGTTCTCAGAAATGAGGTCACCTTGGCAACAAAATCTTCTGTTATTGTCTGAAAGCAGCTAATCAGTGATTTGGCAGAGCAAGAGGATGCTAAAAGGGACCTCTGAGCCATTTCCTGTCTTTCTGGTCCTCTTCTGCTGTACAAGGGGATGGTGAGGTGCTTGTAGCAGAAGCTGGAGGAGGCTCCTGCCTTTCCTCAGTTCTCCAAAGGGAATTAGAGAACCCCCAAAGGGACAGGATGTTGTGGTTTGTGATACCCCAAAGCTGCTCTCTCACTCCTCCCCGGTGGGATGGGGAGCAGAATCAGAAAAAAATTAAAAATCATGGGTTAAGATAAAGTTTAACAGGACAGAAGTGGAAGGGAAAATAATAATAATGGTAATGATA
Organism: Eopsaltria australis; assembly: GCA_034509425.1. Taxonomy (NCBI): domain Eukaryota; kingdom Metazoa; phylum Chordata; class Aves; order Passeriformes; family Petroicidae; genus Eopsaltria; species Eopsaltria australis. The sequence goes on along the minus strand of JAVTVJ010000447.1, from coordinate 1,158,872 downwards.
ATGATGATAAAGAATACATAAAAGCAGTGATGCTCAATGAGATATTTCACCACTTCTGATCAATGCCCAACCAGTCCCTGAGCAGCAATTGCAGTGCCCTGGTTGACTTCCCCTGGTTTTCCTGCTCAGCCCCATGCCCTGGGGTCTGGAATATCTCTTTGGGGTCAGCCTGTCCTTGCTGGGTCCCTTCCCAGCTTCTCGTGCTCCCAGCCAGCTCTGGCAGGGCATTGGGAGGAGCTGGAACATTCTTGACTCAGCGCAAACACTGCTCAGTAAGAACTGAAACATCAGTTTGTTGTCAACACCATTTTCATCCCAATATCTGTGGCTACTTTCCCTGACCAGTCAGGCAGCAGTGGCTTAAAGTCTATTCAATTTAAAGCCTTTTTCATTTCATTTCTATGTTTATTTTCCCCTCCTTCTATCAATTTGATAGTGATTTTAAGGTGTCTGGAGCAAAAGTTTGATAAGGAGCAGCTGAGGGGCTTATCCTGGAGAAAAAGAGGCTCAGGGGAGACCTTGTTGCTCTCCCTGACAGGAGAGTGGATATATTTATGTTGAATTTCTATATTTTTTTCAGATATCTGTGAACAATGATGTGTGTGGTGCTGACCATCTTAGCCTGCAATTCTTTTTTACAATTGAGCTTATAGATGAAATCTTGACCTTCTGCAGTCATTAACAGGAAGATTTGGAGTTCACTGCCATCAAATGGAACTGTGAAAGAAGCAAATACACGTCGTAATTTGGGTGCTGTTCTCTACTGATAAGGATTTCCCACTGCTAGGCAAAGATAAAAGAAACGAATAATCAAACATTTGCATGTTTGTGTGAGAAGCAAATTAAATAGAAGTCCTGTTTCTTCACACTTCTTTTTGTGTCAGTGTAACCAGCAGCACTTAGTGAGAAATTAGGCTGATGTTACAGATTGAAAGAGCAACTCCAAGCATAACGTGGGCAGGGAATTCAGTGCCTGTTTTCCTTGTTTTTCCCAATTCCTCACTGCCTTCATCTTCTTCTGTCTTCAAAACGTTGTATAGGCATTTTTGGGCTATTTTTTGAACTTTTTAGATTCTTTAACTTGTCAGTAGATACTGCAGGGGATATGTCTTGTTTAGGAGACAACAACAGAAAGATTCTGAGGGTTTTTTTATCATTTACTAGTATCAGAAGTGATTTATTTTATTTTATTTTATTTTATTTTATTTTATTTTATTTTATTTGATTCTGCACATATTTTTCAGAGGGAACACGTTACAAAAAAATACCGTAAACCCAAGTAAATGTGTAAACATAGCACATTTTAGTGAACAAGATATAAAATGCTGGTTTTTAACTGGATTCATTTTTAAAAGTGTGATGGGCCATGTAAATTGTTTGTATGTAGTGACAATATCCACTGAATGCTGAAAATCAATAAACAGCAGCTTCATGGCTTTAAATGCCAATATTCAGACGGGCAGAGATCAATGTGATTAAGATACACACAAGTTAATGCTTCCATAGTTACTAAATAACAAAATAAAAATCCATGTCTGGGAAAGCATTGCTTGAACAGCAAAGGAGTGGAGATTAGAGAGGATTTGGAAAAAAAATAAAGAGAGTGTGACAGGTGAAAAAGCAAATTCAAAGCTTTTATGCAGCACTGGAGAAGGCAGAAAACTGTTGCTCCACATCAGAACAATGATTCAGCACTTCAAAGTCTTACTTTTATTCCTTTTATTTTAGTAGGAGACACAAACTGAAATATTTTTAATGAAGAACACCTGTGGTTTAATTTTAAAGCTTTAATTAAAAATGCTCGTTGTATTCTTTATCTTTGAAATGTATGAAAAGCTGGACAGAATACACAGAATAGCTTCCTTTTCAATCTTAAACTGTTGAATGCAAGGAGAAGAAAAAGTTGTTCTTATCAAGTTCAGCAGAAAAATGGACCTGGAGACAAAGCTTCTAAATAGCCAAAATTGGTAACAAGGAAAGTTAGGTCTAGTTTTCAGATGCTGGGAGTTTTATATTTAAGAAAATTTGCTTTTTTGTGCCATAAAAATTTGATTTTTTTAAAATTCAGGGAGATTTTTGAAACCAGCTTGACAGTCCCAAAAACTTGTTTTGGTATTTTCTTGTATTTTCATTCCTGCAGTATTCTGAAAAAAACATGACTTTGTGAATATACAAAAAAAATAGCATAAACAATAAATATAATTATTATAATTAGAATTATGAGTTAAAAAGTTGAAAACTTTCTGCTATTTTTCAAAATAAGCAAGCAGAATTAAAAAAGATACCACCCTAGCTCAGAATACACCTCTCAAAAAAGAAAAGATGGGGGGGGGGGGGTGGGAAGAAAAGAATTTACCATCACTTGAGTCATCTCCAGGTATTGAATATGGATAAATAAGGTGATAGCCACAAGACAAAACACTCTTGAGGATCCTGCAGGATTCAGTGTGGAGAGAGAGAGCAGTGCTGTCTTTAATTCAGTATCAAATTGTGCTTATGCTCAGCCAGGCACAGATTTTACCTGTTGTGGCTGGTTTACAGGTAACAAGCAGGTGCTGCACAGACTCTAAAGGATCTTTTCTCCTGAGCAATGCATCCAGAGAAGCTGTGGCAGTCCCTGGATCCCTGGGAGTGTCCCAGGCCAGGTTGGATGGGGTTAGGAGCAGCCTGGGACAGTGGAAGGTGTCCCTGCCCATGGCAGGGGTAGGACTGGGTGAGGTTTAAGTGTTGCCTTTTTCAACCTAGAAATGAAACTCAAGGTAATATTAATATGGGAAGTAATATAAAAGTGGATCTTTATTTGGGAGCTCCAGGGGCATTTATGGGAATGTCCACAAAAGCTCACCCACACAGGGTAAATACAGTTTTTATACGTTTAGCAAATTAGCATAATTGACAAAAAAGCACCAATTAGGAGGACAGGTGGTGATGGAATTTTTTTCCCAGGTCAGACTTCTTCTCTGGAGTCCCTCCTTTGATGTTAGCTATACTTTGTGTATGAAAATGTATCTTGAAGAGATGTCTTCATTCCCAGGAAGAACCAGTATAGTACAGGGGCTTTGTACCCTCCAGGGCTTGGAGTTCTGGAATTTGTTTTGTCTTTCTGCATAGGTAAAGGCCATGGAAAATTACTGGGAAAATGAGCCACTAATATAATGGGCTACAGAGCTACAAATGTATGTGTGAAGAGTACAGGGAACATATAAAAGGAAAAAAGGCAAAAACCAAAATGGCATCATTAGGTCCCTTCCATCCCAAACCAGTCTGTGACTCCCTGATTCCCAGTACAGCCCTGTTACCCTGGTGGATCTGCAGCTCACTGCACCCTCCAGAGCTGCAGTGCTCACACTGCACTGATAATGTGCATTTATTACAGGTAATCAAAGTAAACGCTGCTGTGATCCCCACTGACAGACCTGTGACATCTTGTTTTACTGTTGGATATTTTCTTAAATATAACATCTTGCTGAGGACTGTATTGTTTCTTTTGTCTTACCAATAAGTTGAATTCCATCTTTTTGACAGTCAGTATGTGAGCACAGACTGGAAACAAAAGATTGTTTTTGCAAGGAAATCTAAAATTTCTACATTTTTTGCAGATTCTCTTAAGAATGCAAAGTAACTTTCCTTCACGTTGGAATAATTGTTTCTTAGAGGTGAAAGGAAAACAAGCCTGTCTCTACCTTATTGTTTAAGAAGAAACTACTTATAAACATCTCTTTTAAATATGAACTACTCTGATTCCCTTTTTCAAGATAGCAATAATAGATCTAACTGCTCATTACAGAGTGTTAGAAAAAACTGAAATAATATTTTATTGCACTTGCATTTGTGGCCTATCCTCTAGTGAAAAATCAAGTTCATCTCTGAAAAAGATACTTATTTTTAAAGTATTGTTATTCAGACTTTTATAGCAGACATTCCTGCAGCTTGATTTTTTTGTTCCCACAGCATTATCTCGCACAATTTATTTATTGAAAATTGTCCTGAAAGCGGTATGAGATTACTTTACATCTATCCTGTCCTGCCAAACTGTAGGACCTAATAATTTTCTGTACATAAAGATGCAAACTCTGACTCACTGAATCCCCAAGTCAAAATTGCTTCAAGGATTGAGTGCAGGTAGTGTTGGAATTTTTTTCCTGCTGATATTCAGATTAATATGATAAAAACAGAGGAAACATCTCCTGAATGCCTCACATTGCTTGTTTAATATTAGGCAACATTTTTTTTTCAAGGGATGAAGAAATAAACATTTTAGGGGCCCTCTGCTTATGAGGTAGCAGTGCCCACTTATAACAAACCAGACAGACAGACATGATTTTCAACAGATCTCCTGTATCCATGGCAATCCCATGCTGGTCTATGAAGTAATGGAAGGAATATTCATGAAATGAAGGGAACAAAAGCAAGAGGATCCAGAATGGTCATTGATTTCTTGCAAAATTAAAAAGGAAAAAACACACCCAGGAAAAAAAATCTCCAAACAAACACAAAATTATTGATTATTAAATTTCTTTTATTCCATAGCGTAATGCCTGGAGAAGAAAGGAGTTCTGTCAGCGTAGTTATATGGAATTAAAGTGAAATATGAATGTAAAATGTCTGTAGAAATAGAAAAGGGAATTAGTAGGTGCTGGATGTTATCCTTCAATCCCTGAGCTGTTTTAACAGCTGTCTGCAGAGGGAAGTGTGGAATTCACTGGGGAATAATTCCAGATTGAAACTTTTATCCAGACTTTACTTGTTGAAATGTAATTCCACTCACTGTTCCAGGTAGTAATTAAAGGGTATTTATACCTGGTCCTTTGTGAATGGATGCTGGATAGAGCCTCCAAGAACTGAGTATGGCTTTGTTAATCCTTTCCAGTGGTATCAGAGCAATAATTTTGTTCTGTGAGGCTCATTTAATGAGATACTAATGCACCGAGCTGATTAAAGAGGCAGCAATTAGATCCGAGCACTTGTTTGTTAATGAGGAAGCTGCTTCTCCGAGCTCGACAATATCATGGGCCTGTAATGGTTAACTAATACCTTCAGCTAATGATAAATTCTTAATTAAATATGATTGTGCTTGTAGTGGCAGAAAGAGCTCTTACCATGCTTTTGTCTGATTACATCACTTGCTACATTAAGTTCATTAGAAACATGAAGCAGCGAGTAAAGGCCAAGGGAGATGAATCATTTTTAATGAATGATGAGTTTTACTGAAGCCATTCACTGAGGAAGGAGGAATAAGAGTTACAAATAATGTTGTTCTTCCTCTTTGGTCTGCTAAAATATATACATTCCTGGGGTTTTGTTTGGTGTTTCTGTATTGATTCACTAAATATCTTAGTAAGAAAAGATAACCAGAGCTCAACCTCATCTAATACTTTAATTTCTGACTTTGTCAGTGGAAGGATAAAAACTGATGTGAGCGCTTTGTGACAGTCATGTCATGAGAGAGCAAAAGATTGCTTCTAAACCTGTCAGTCTACCCTGAACCACGTGTCTCTAGGCAAACCTAAGAGCAGAGGGACAGCACAGGGCTGTGAAACCAGGTCAGGTCCTGGCTTTGCAAACCAAGACTCCACAAAATTCAGTGCTGCTGGTTCCTTTTCATGTATTAGAAAGAAATCTACCATGAATGCCCAAGTAGATCTCAACAGTGTCCCCTCAATAGCATAAAGGTGGGGCAGATCTCATGAATCCCATTTTTCAACAGTTTTGGATTCTGGATGTGAATATCAGTGTTCTCATTTCCAAAGAGCTCATTTTGGACCTCAGTGTTTCTCACATCAATTCCAAAAAAAAAAAATCCCCAAATCATCAAACTTGGCTTTATAGCATGAATTTGATTAATTCTTCATTCTTCAGTGCTGTCACAGAATTGTTGGGATTGGAAGGGCCTTTGGAGATCCTGCAGTTCAAGCCCTCTGCTCAGAGCAGGACCAGCCAGTCCAGGTTTTCCTGATCTGTGTCTGATAAAATTTTGAATTTCTCCAGTATCTCCCCAAATGTTTCCTTCTGAATACATTTCTCTGTATACTTTCTACTGCAAGCTAGGTACAAATTGTTATTTCTCTGTGAGATGGTTTAACTCTGGTATGTTTTATGTGGTCTTTTACTGCCATTCTGCTTGACTCAGTCTTTTATAGAGTTGTTCATTGTCATTTTTATTTAAATAAGAATTTATGTAGTAATTTTGTCTTCTCAGTAACACAACCATGCCTATACCTGAGGGACTATGCTTTTAAAAACAAAAGATGAACTATTAATTATTAAATATTTATTTGATATTGATTAATAGTCCTTGAAACTATTTCTCTTGCCTTACTTAATGCTTTGACTGCTGTTTCTAACTGGAATTTTAGCCATGCAAGATTCCTAAGAACAATAATCTGGTTCTCCAATAGTAATCCTGGTGAGCAGCACCAGAAGTGACAAACTGCTATAAGCAGGCTTAAGGAAGCCTTGGCTTTGTTTGGGAAACTTTTCAAGACAGGGATTTAGGCTTTTTGTACAAAAAATTTGCCTTGTGCATCTTGGATACTCTCAAAGGTTAAATCAATGCTACTTACAGTTAAAAGCCAGCAGCATTGTGATTATTTGTATTTTTTTCCCCAGATTATTACCCTTTTTAGCCCACGAATATGAAGATTCCACTAAAATTCTAGCATTGTCAAAAGCTAGAATGAAATGAAATAAATGAAATAAATGACCCTTCCTTAAATGTGCAGCTAGAAATAGAAACTTTTCTAGTCAAGGAACTGCCACATTGATCAAAGTTTATATTCCTTGATAACAGAGTACTTAAGGTTTCCTCTGGTAACTTGGGAATTTCTCCCCAGCATTAAAACTAGTCTTCAGCCAAATTTATATACAGAATTTTAAGTCTCAATAGATGGAAAAATAATTGAGAATGTACAAATAATTGATAAATTTTCATTTCTGTATTCTATATTTTCTTGCATTGAGGAAAAACATAGCCTTTAACAAGTTTATGGTATTTCAGAGTTTTAATGTTTATGTACACCTTGTGTGACTCAAGATTGGGAAATTCCAGAAGTTATATTTGCGTATTTAAGGAGAAAGATTTTCAGTGATTTGATAAATACATTTTCATTTCAAATTAATGGAGTAGAAAATGTGTAAATAAACTACATCCAGAAAGATTCTGATTTTTATAATGGCTCTATTGGGCTGTGTTGCTCACTTTTCTTTATGCGCTTCACTGCTTAATTAGTTTTCCCAGTTGTTCCAGGATTACGTGCAGGATAAAATACTCCAGTGTTAGACAGTGGGATATGTGGAGTTCTAGAGGGATTTCCACATTTCTGCACTGGCATCTTCAGTGTTTGCAAAATGAGCCAGGCTGAGGCCTTCCTGAGAGGACTTCTGAGGGCAAAAAAAATGAAATTACTTGAGATGGTCAAGCCAAGAATCTCAGAGAAGCTGTAAAACTCATGATTTAAATTAAGGATAAGAAGTAAAAATGAGAAACAGACCTGAAAGTTTTTGTGGTGATGTGGCATTGCCAGGATAAAACAATTTTAGTTCTCTAAGTCTCTTTCTCCAATTTTACGTGATTTTGAAGTCAGAACGCCTCCAACAGATAAATACTATTGATTTGTGCATCAGATTCTCCAATTATCTTCATGTTCAGGGCTTTTTGACTACTTTAAGCTCAAACTACTCCAAGTTTTTATGTTGATCAGTAGGTATATCTCACAATCAGAACTTCTTTGTTTTTCAGATGAGAAAGGTTTAAAGAAAGCTTAGAAATGTATCTATTTTTCCCTCTCATAAAAATTCCTAGTGCCTTTTATTAAAGTCTGGCTTGTAGTCACAGAACTCCATTCTTTGTGTCCTTTCTCTGGCTGTCAGCTTTCTGTCCCCCTGAAGGTTGCAATTCCAGAGCTATTGCAGGCAAATACATCAAATGGCTTGTCAAATCATGCTGATTCCCTTTCTAATCTCAGAGCAAGCATTCACCTCTTCAGAGGGCCAGGAAGGTTATGAAATTAAATTCAAAAGTTAAAGGAAAATTCCTGCAAGCGCTGAAAAGAGGCTGTGGTTCACAGGCTGTTTGTGCTGCAGGATTTGGATGCTCCGTTATCCCAAGGGGAGGGAATGGAATCACAGAATCACAGAATGGTTTGGGTTGGAAGGGACCTAAAAGACCATCTCATTCCAGCTCCCTGCTGTGGCAGGGACACCTTCCACTATCCCAGGGTGCTCCAAGCCCTGTCCAACCTGGCCTTGAACACTTCTAGGGATCCAGGGGCAGCCACAGCTTCTCTGGGCACCCTGTGCCAGGGCCTCCCCACCCTCACTGGGAAGGATTTCATCCTAATATCCCATCTATCCCTGCCCTCTGGCAGTTTGAAGCCATTCCCTGTGTCCTGTCCCTCCATCCCTTGTAAATTGTCTCTCTCCATCTTTCTCGCAGGCTCCCTTCAGGTACTGGAAGGCACCAATTAGGTCACCTCAAATCCTTCTCTTCTCCAAGCTGAACCAAATACTAAGTGGTACCAACTAGGAAGATGTACTTTTCTATATTTTTATTTTAATACAATTACTTTTTAAGAGTAGAATAGAAAAGCTCTATTAAAATGCATAAATCACATTCATTTCCTTCTTTAGTGTTTTTGATATTTTGAAGGAAAAATAAAATCTAAAGGTCTGTAATTCTCAGGCATTTGCTAAATAATTTTCTTTTCTGAATAAATTCAGACTAGAGAAGGTACTGACCTGCTAATTATGAAATCTGATACTTCCTTCATTTTTCTGATTCTTTACTTTTCTTCTTTTTCTTGCATTTAGTTTAAATGAGTCCTGCCATCTAATTACAGCTAACAGGATTTGACTTTAATTACTTTCCACTGTAGGTGTGAAAATAAGCAAGCGGTTACCAGAGCCATTACACCAAATGGTGCAACATTAAATTTCTGACCCTACAACTACCAGACAGAGCTGTTCAGTTGCAACAGCATCTCAGTGTAGTTGAGTCTAATTATTGCCTTCTGTGAATGCTGTCTTTTGAACTTGGTGCCCTGGAATTGTCTTGTTCACAGCTAAGAAATAACAAGTGCCTTCATCAAAGTGCAGTGAATTCTCTGGCATTTTAAAATAACTGCCAAAACCAGCTGGGGGATAGAAAATAATTGCCATTCAAATATACAGTTTTTTGGGTTTTCCTTCCTTCTTTTTTCTAGTCTGTGCAGTGATGTTCCTAAGCCATAAGTAGCAAGAAACATTTGGGAGGAAATCAATTCAGTTTAATTAGGTCCTTGTTGCAGGTAATGTCTCCCTGAAGTTTTCTTCACCTGGAGAACTATTTTAAAACGGCAACTGTGGTTCTCCTATTAGAGAAAGGTCAGTTCTCAAATCAGAGCAAACTGCACCTGTTGGATCCCCCATCTTCCACTGAGAGCCTGGGCATGGGGAGAAATGTGGGGTCTTACCTGCTTTGGGAAGTGTCAGCCAGAGCTCTCCTGAGGACAGGTTTGTGGATTGCAACCACAGCACCAAGAAAACTGAACATCAGTTGTTTTCCCATCTTCTGCAGGATGGGATGGGACAAAAGCAATATCCATTCCTTTGGATATATTTGTTGGCTGTTTCTGAACTGCATTTGTCTGAAATAATGTGTAAATAAATAGGAACAGACATACACATAAATATTTCTCTCTTCATTTCCTGTATTAGAGATTATAATCTTATTTCAAAACACCGAGTGGAATTCCTGTTTCTTTTCATACCTATTTTTTTTAGGCTTGAACACCACAAAATGTGATCCAAAATGCACCTTCTGCTTTTAACATCTTTAAAGCTGAGAAGAATTTCTAATGTGTGCAAACTCTGTTTGTCACTTCATTCTTCTTAATGAACTGAAAAGCATTTTTCTCTGTTCAATGGGAAATGATAATTTTTGTCCTAATCTGTTCGTTGTAAGAATAGTATAGGTGTATTTCCTCTTCAATCTTCATTACACCTCCTCTGCTTTAATGTAGGCTTCACCTATATTTTAATATAATCACAGATTTGTTTAGTGCTCCTATAAATAACAGTGATTCAGAAAATCCATGCTCAATTGCCCATATATGTTATTTTGATTTAATCTCACTGATACTTATTAATATGTACAGCATGAACACATTCTCAAAAGGAAACACAGACATACCAGTAACTTTGTTCTGTCACCTGTCTCTGAGTTATTCTTTGTAATAGCTGGGAAGTTTTATGCAGGGCATAAAAATTGGGAAAGACAGTAAATATTACCCTTATTCTGCAAATGCATTCACCATGCTGACTTGCAGGCTTCCCTCCTGCATTAATTTCTTAGTGTATGTAGCCTGTCTTCTTATTTAAGGGATAAAGATTGACTTTGCTTGATGAAATTTTCACCAAAAAGAGCATTATTCCAGTTTTTAAGCTCAGCACGTACAGAAGGCAAATGATTGTGCCTGTGCTGGATAGTCAGGACTACCTAGTTAATTGCATTAATTTTTAATATTGTTCCACTCTTTACAATGGGAGTGTTTCTAATTTTCTGTGTTTGCCACATAGTCAGTGAGAGAACCTTACAGCTATTGCAGTTGTTTGGTTTTGGCAAAGTCAAGGGAGAAAATAGCAACTTTATCCAAATGTTTGCCAGAGATTGCATTGCATCCTTGTTTTGGTGTGCCATAGAAATGATCTGTTCCCCAAGGCAATCTCTGCTTCACTGCTGAATGACCCAGACTCTCTCTCTGCTCTGTATTTTTCTCTACTTTAATATTTATGTTACAATTTGACTTCATGCTGGGAGAGGCCATAAATGAAGAAGGGAATGGGAGGCCCAACCATTGGTGCAGGAGATGCAGGTGGAGTAAGGAACAGCACTGGCTTCAATGACCTGCAGAGACTCAGGGCTGAAAAGTAATATAGATCTTAAAATATAATACTGCAAAAAGTGATGCAAGATACATATTTCTCATCATTTGCAACTTATCTAGAAATTAAAATACTGTACGAGTCTTTATTTGGATCCAGTCTTTGTTTCCTTTTTCCACACTGGCTGTAGAATTTGTAGAATCTAAAGGAACTTCACCATGGAAAGAGCTTTTATGTGTAGGTGTGGCACTTGGGAACATGGCCTAGGGGTGACCTTGGCTGTGCTGGGTTAACTCAATGATCCTGAAGGTCTTTTCCACCCTAAGTGATTCTATAATTCTATTTAAATACCCTTTTTGGATGTAGCAAGGGCAAGCAAGGCACAGGCCAGAATGTATACCTTACTTTTACTGCCTCTGCACAGCCCCAAGAAATCTGGTTATGGGTCATTGCTGGGAGTTTGGGGGTTTGTTTTTGCTTTTTTTTCACCCATATAAACTTTCTTCCCCTGCAAACACACAGAAAGGTGATCATGAAGTTGCTTTGAGGTTTTGTACCCTCACTGATTCCTCTTGCCAAAGAGAAAACTTTTGAAGACAGTTTGTGCGGGACATGTCTAAAGCTACAGCTCAGCTCACTGCCTTTATTTTGATAAAAACTAGTAAAAAAAAATACTGTTGTGTGATACACTGGTATCTTGTTAATATTGAATAACAAAATCACAATCAGATGATCCATTTCAGTTTGATGAAAAAGCAAAACAATTAAACTTTATTGCCCTAGATTTATACATATAAATGATAAGATTTATGGAGAAATTAGTTGAGAATATAATTTAAAGGATCTCAGGTAATAGTTTAGATCCTCCACGTGTTCTCCAAGCCATCAATTATGGGTAGAATATTTCTGACAAAGAAAGCAGGGAATTTTCTAGTATGTGAAAAAGATGCATGATAGTTCAAATTCAGATGAGGAAAAAGCCAACAACTTAACTTTAATAGATACAAATATAATCAAAGAGTGTTTCTTTGCATTTTCTCTTGACCCTCTTAGGTTTCAAGCTACTCTTAGGTAAAAATAGGGTTTAAGGTAAGTGTTCAAGAGGATACTGCTCTGGAAAATCAAATGGTAATACAGACCAAATAGATATTTTAATACAATGATTTATCTTTTACTCAATACAGCCATTCCATTTCCATTGTCAAAGATTTTTTCCACATTTCTGTTTTTTCTATTTGACTTTGACAGAGAATTAGCAAGGAAATCTATATTTAAGATTGTAGAATCTCTGTACATTTTAATAAGGCTTAAATATAACATTCTGCTAAACACTGTGGAGAAAAGGCCAACTGAAATCACTAATTGCCAGCCACTTTTTTTAGAATGGCAGAATTATTTTTGCTTCACAATAATCCTCTGCAGTTTGGAACGTGTTTGACTACCAGTTGTTAAATGAGCTTGTATCATTTAGGAGTGGGAGAAGAACATTTGAGAAAGGAATTGAAGTCTGTTTATTTTAAATAGGCAAATGAAGCTGTTACAAATACCATTAAGAATAATTTCTAATTGACATGTGGTTTTCAAAAATAGCAGTTTGAACCTGTGTGTAGTTTTGCATTATCATTTTTCTTCTGAATTTTATGGGTTTCTCTAAATGTTTTCCTACTTTCTTGTATTTAGTTTATTGGTGTATATTCCCATCTGATCTTTAGCTTGGATTTTTCTGGATGGTTGGTTTGGAGTTTTGTTGTTGTTTGTTCATGGGAGTTTTTCTGTTGTTATTTTGGTGGGTTTTGTTTGTTTGTTTTTTGTTTAGTTTTGGAGTTCTTTTGCAGGGGGGGTTGTGGGATTTTTGGATTTTTTTTTGGTTCGTTGGTTTTTTTTTTTTGTTTTTTTTTTTTACTTTTTGACTTCAGTTAAATATGAGAATTATGTATAATGTATTTTCAAGTGTCTTGACATTAATCACATCTTTATTGCAAGAGGTTTTTTCCCCTTTTTGAAAAATTCTCTGGGAAATCATAGAATCATTGAGGTTGAAAAAGACCTCCAATACCATCAAATCTAACCTTCTTTCAGAGCCTTAGAAGGATCAAATTGATACTTTTCTCTCTCAGAGACTTTCCTCTCAGCAGTTTGCTGGCCTTTCTGGGTTCAAATGATCCATCATGATTATCTCCCCTGGTGGACCCATCCACCCCCATCACTGCTGCCACCACGATGGCATTAGGAGGTGTCAGGTGGGAATTACAGCCCTTAGAGCTGCTGGATGGCCTGGGCTGAGCTCTGCTGCTCTGGCTGTTCATGGGTGTTTTCCCTTCTCTCACTCCCAGCTGGGTGCTCCTTTTCTCAGGAAAGTGAATTTCCTTGTCCTGCAGCTTTGGGGAATGGTCCCAGCAGCTGCATCACAGTGCTGGAATCTGTGTTCCCAGCCCTTAAATCTCTGTGCTGTTTCTCTCTTTGAAATTTGGTACAGTGATGTGTTGGCAGGTGAGGAACAGAGTCACATTGAGGTAGAAAATAGGGATTTAAAATGAATCTTTACATAAATGAGCAGAAAAGGGATGGACTTGCATAAGAGACAGCAGCAAGGGAATGGAGAGAAATGAGTATCAAAAACAGCTGAGTAACCAGAGGGGTGAGGGGATCATTGTAACACAGGCTCTTGGGTGAAAAAAGGAGATTTTTGGGACTAAACAAATTTAGAGAAGTTAATAAACAGTGGAGACAATATGTGTGCACACTGGGAAGAAAGAAAAGAAAGGAGAAAGAAGAGAGAAAGAAGAGAGAAAGAAAAGAGAAAGAAAGAGAGAAAGAGGGGAGAGAAAAGGAAAGGAAAGGAAAGGAAAGGAAAGGAAAGGAAAGGAAAGGAAAGGAAAGGAAAGGAAAGGAAAGGAAAGGAAAGGAAAGGAAAGGAAAGGAGGAGGAGGAGGAGGAGGGAAGGAAAGGAGAGAGAGGAGAGGGAGAGGGAGAGAGGAGAGGAGAGAGAGAGGAGAGGAGAGGAGAGGAAAGGAAGGAAGGAAGGAAGGAAGGAAGGAAGGAAGGAAGGAAGGAAGGAAGGAAGGAAGGAAGGAAGGAAGGAAGAAGGAAGGGAAGGAAGGAAGGAAGGAAGGAAGGAAGGAAGGAAGGAAGGAAGGAAGGAAGGAAGGAAGAAGGAAGGAAGGAAGGAAGGAAGGAAGGAAGGAAGGAAGGAAGGAAGGAAGGAAGGAAGGAAGGAAGGAAGGAAGGAAAGAAAGAAAAAAGAAAAAGAAAAAAAGAAAAAGAAATTTCTACTTATTTTGAAGAAATGCATCTTCTGAAGGTATGTGCTTTATTTTGAGGAAGAACAGCTTCTGGAAGAAAGCAGTTTTGTTTAGTGGAAATTTATTCTGTCATATGTTTCTAGAGGAAAAGAGTTTACAGGCTTCCATCCAAACTCCTTACTGTACCTTGTAACTATGATTTCCAAATAGTGAGAGCAGGGTGTGGTTCCTTCTGCAGAAAACTCACATCAGAGGGCAAGGAGGCCTGAAAGGTTTCAAAATTAATCTGGCTCTGTAAATTGCAATAACCTTTACAGTTAGGGTGAAGAAAAACGCCACCAAACGTGAGAAGAAAGGATGATATACTTCAGTGATGAAGAACAATACATGAAATAATGTATTACGTTCTGAAATAGAAGTCAGTATATCCTTATATCATTTTTTTCGTATAAAAAAGTATGTATTGTCACTTGGCTGAGGATTTAATCATAAAAAATTCTATAAAGATGGATTACTCAAATTACAAGAACTCTGTTATGAACATGAAATAGGTGGTTAGATATGCAATAACAGGCCAGTGTGCTTATTTTTCTGGAGACAAATCAAGTAATACATCATATTAACTTATAAACTCCTTGGCACACACATTCCAGATTTCTTATTAATAGGAGATCTTCATGTCAGAAGGTTAATTGTGTAAGCACTTGCAGACAGGGAATGGAAATCAGTCACAAGTAATGTCCACTTTTCCAGCATTTATTGCTTTCTTATACAGAGCTGCTTTAATCATTTCATCAGTACTTCAGTATAGGAAAACTTTCGTTTTGGTGGTCATTTGTATAAACTCCCTGTGGTTCAAAGTATAATTTAAGGGTTTATCCACTGTTTGTGGAGACCCAAATATCTGAAAGAATGATGTTAATTTTCTGGGAATCTTGTAATCTCAAAAAACTCACACCCAAACCTGTTGGTCAATATGATTTACAAGAGTAAAGCTTTGGAGCATTTCACATTGCTTAAGGTGGTGATGGATCCTTTATGGACTAGAGGTAAAGAGGAAAAAAATATCCCCAAAGATACTTGAACTTACAGAGTTGAGATGAATATTCTGCATAGGAAAGAAAAAAATATAATTTCCAAGCCATCTGAAATTTTGAAAGGTGGTTTTAGATTCTCTTTCCATACAATATCTACATGACTCAGTTAGCAGTGCTTCAGGGAAATATTTCATCTGACTCATGGAACTGGAATTTCTGGGGTTCACATCCTTGTGGATACTGCACAGCCTTGTCATATATTTGGTACTTGAACTCCCTGAGAAATATAAATATCTCTTTCCTCTGAAAATAGACCAGATCTCTAAATATCAGTGAACCAGCATCTACCAGCCTTTAAATACTGAAGCAAGGAATGGAAAGTCCTGCAGCAACTTCAGCTGTCTATAAAAGAGACCAAAGGATTTTAAAATGGATATCTAGTAGAAAAGCCTGAGGCAGAGTTCAATCAGCTTTGGTCTAAACCATTTTTAAGTAAAATTAAAAAGGAACCATTGTAGTGATTTGGATGTTGGTGTTCATGGTAAGACTAAAAGCAGGATTGTGTTTGGAAGTAATGTCATATAAATACCTAAAAATTTTTGGATAATGCAGTTACCTTTCCCAGTTAAACGTAACCTTGACACAACCATTTTAGAGTCAGTGTCCTAATTTGGGAAATCGTTTTCTCACAAAACAAAAGTCAGAAAAAAACACCAGAACAATTTATTCACTTCTACCTAATTGACAAATACTTTGGATGTCTCCCAGCTTCTATTTTCAGAAGAAATACGTTCACCAAAATGGAGGGGCTGTGGGGCAGGAGAGAAAAGAGCTCAGATTTCTTGAAGTCCCACAGTTGCAAATACCAAAGTGTGTATTTGGAGTTCTCCAAGTGGGGCATTTTCTCTTTAAATGACAGTGGCATAGACACCTCTGTGTATTTTTGAGAGTTGTATTGAGCATCCAAAGGGTGTCTTTGTTACCATGAGAGAGATGGGAGTGTCTGCTATTGATCCATGGGTGCTTCAGGAGAAGGCTTTGAAAAACACAATGAATTCTTTCTTGTTACATTCTAAAGTATTTCTACAATAAATGGTCTCAATTACGTTTTTAATGCACCTGGCAGGTTCTTGAGTTGAGGGGATTGCAGAATTCCTTCTCAAACTGGTGAACTGTTAAAGAAGAACCCTTTGCTTTGAATAGTGTTGAAAAAATGCAGCTGGATAGGCTCCCCTACTTCATTTTAATTTCAGATGCAAAGATCCATTTATTTCTAACTGTGGATCTGCAACTTTTTTACCTTAATATAAAGACTTAAACATAAAAATTCAGAATACGCTTTGGATGTTATCCAGAAGGTATCCAATAACCCTTAACAGTTCTAGTTAAATAGAAAGTTAAACTTTAACTTTCACTCTCTATTGGATAATACTTTCTTACTTTTCTCTCCCTCTGTTTTTTTAACAGATTGTCTTTAGAGCTGTGATGAGTTTACAAGTAGCTGTTAATTGGTAAATCCTTGTGTTTGCATAATGAGTTATTGGCCTGGCTCTGGCATCGCTCTCTGAGGGATATGTGATATTATTTTTTTTCCCTTTGCCGTCTTCCAAAATTTTATGTAAAACCAGAAAAAAATACACAAAGCATATTTAATCTTTTCTTTTGCTGTCATTGCCATGGAAACGTTAAAAGTAAGAGGAATTGTAGGAAGATGATAAAAAGGTAGAGATAAGGAAGGAGATACAGAGCAGTAAAGAAAAAAAGAAGACAAGTGGCAGTGATTTAGTTGTGAGGCAATATTTATATATCAGTTTGTTCAGAAATTGTGTCTTACTGGGAAAAGCTCTACTTTTTAGACCTAAAATGCAGGTTAGTTTGATCAATTTGTATAAAAATTAGAATATTCTTTCTACTCAGTAGAAATACCGAAAAACTCACTTCAGTTAATGTCTTTTCTGATGTTTTTGTGGTATTATAACTCTGGTAATGGTGGATATTTACAGTTGAGTTGCATTACAGTAGATTGAATGTTTCTGGGCTAGCATGTGTTCTGTTTGCTCTTCTATCTCTTTTATGTGTCTTGGACCACTGCCCAAACCCTTTGGAAGAAAAAGTCCTTCCTGATAAGCGCAGAGAAGTCGCTGCAGTCGGGATCCTTAAATGTGATTTGGTCTGAAGGACTTTGAGAGTGCATTGATGCTCTTTTCTCGGATGCGTGAATCTAATCCAATTTTATCTGCATGCTCTTCCTATAAATACCACAATTTCCCTTGTAACCAGCCACTCCCTCTTGTTTTTCTCCATCCAGCAGTCCCTGATTTCTCGGCCCTGTTTCTGTCTGTGCATTGCCGAGTTCCAGCAGGTGGCAGCCCTGCCGCGTTATTTCGGGGTTTGGAGGGTGGATAAAGCCCTGAATCCGCAAATGGCTTCTTTTGCAAAACTCTTTGCAGCAGTCCCGAAGTTCTCATCCCTATCACGCCTGTGATTTACCACTTGGAGAGAATAATGTCCCCAAATCTCTGTTTTAGCCTATCATGATGTCTGCTATCATATTCCACAGTATATGTGTATTGCTTTTGTCGTTGCTGCTGCACTCTTCAATCCTGTGTTGTGGTTTAACTCTAAAACACGGGCAGCAATTCCACTGCATTAAGCTGATAAAGCCAATACTTTGTACAAAACCCTGTTCCCTGTCGTGTTTTTAATAAATGGATGTTACATGACTCGCTGCCACCATTTTATTTCGGGAAATTAGTTCTGTGTTTGCACAGTCAAGTGCTGTGTGGGAATGAAGCAGGGTGTTGAGAGGATTGGACTGGGGTGAACATCTCTGTGTCACCTCTCCAGTCCATTCTTCGTTATCTGATACAGCAACACAACTCCCACTGCATCTGTTTTTCCTATTTATTTTGTCTGTTAAGCAAACCTTCTATTTATCCATTTTAAAAGATGTTCTGGCATTTCATAAGCACAGGGCAGAACTCGGTAATGTAGGAATTTCTTCTGCTAAAGGATAAACAATAAGTTTAACGATAATGTATTTGTTAGAACTGTGGTTTTAGGCATTTAGAAGCCGAAAGTGTGTGATCTGTGTGACATTATCTAAGTCTTCTACTTGCATTGATCCTTTAAGTCTTGTTGGGGTTCTAGAATGAGACCCTGTTCCTTGGGAGAGCAAGGACATAAAGCAGAAGAATCCTGCTTTCTGGATAAAGCACTGCTATGGATGTCATGAAGCTGCTATTTTCTGGACCTACTCATACATATGTTATTGTCATAGCCCTTTAAATAGAGTCGGTGTTGCTAAGCAATATTCAAATCATGTAAAGTTCTTCTGAAAGCAGTGAATACCTGTTAACATTCCTTTGGGCTATACTCGCTGATTTACTACTAGTAAATCATGAGTACTGAACAGAGTTCATGCATTTTCCTCTGTTTTCCTTTTCTTTGTTGTTTTGTTTTTACTCCAAGAGTTTAACCTTTAAATGCGCTGCTGCAGAAATCGAACCGAGTGAGTTAGAGCAGGGAACCAGTGGGGGCAATATGGGAGGAAGGTACCCAAATGGGAGTGCTGGGCTCATTAATGCACGTTTTCTGCTGTTCTGCTCCTTGATTTTCAGAAAATTAGAAAGTGGAGATCAGAATTGCCAGACAATGTTGTTGCCTGGCAGCCTGCAGAAACCATACGATGCTAAGTGAGGCTGCCTGACCCAAGTGAAACAGATATTTTAGCCCTTTTCTTCTTCCTGCTAATTCTTGAAAGAGCTGTTGGGATACTGCCTGGTTATAGCGCTAAAAATTCCTCCAGTGAAGGGACACATATAGATACCAGCATATTTTTAGAAGTGATGCAATTCATATTTTAGGTAGGGTAGTATATTTTTACATTCTTAGTTGGAGATGAAAGGAGATGTTCTCATAAAGAAAAGCTTTATTGCAATTTATGATGGGAGTGTAGGCTGCTACTAAGTTGTGAATAATATAAGTAACCTATGGATATTGAGCTGTGTGTTGCATAAATTCTATTTCTCTGTAGAACTAAGATTTGGTGTTAGTGTTCTTGCTTTTATTTCAAAAGGCATTGTAGTCTTTTCCTTTCAATGAATTAAATCTTTGTGGTGAATCATCCTCTTTAAAGCTTTAGGAGGTTTTTCTCCTAATTTTTATATCAAACACACACGCAAAGAGCAAAACAGAGGAATTCTTATTTTGATATGCTGCATATGAATCTCCTGTGTGTCAAAGCAGCTTGTTAAAACAAGATTTAAAGAGATACTGGGTAAATATGAGTTTCTCTTCATATTAGCTGGTTCTAGTGAGGAGAGAAAAACAACAAAGAGTTTTAAATTTGAGAAATTCGTTTATTAACTTACTGAATTTCTTCTTTTTTTTTTTTTTTAATTGAATCCTGAAGAAATAATTTGCTAAAAAGATGGCAGTTTTAAAGCCTGGTGTTTTACCAGTGTGTTGTAAAACATCTACACTGGGTCGATGTTAGGAGTAATGATGATGACAGCAGTTTATTACAGAAGTAGGTGACAACACTGTAGTTCAGAGCTCTCTTCTGGTGGGTGCCACACATACTAATTGGCTTAGTGCTTTTAGGAGGTGATTAATGGGGTTTCTGAGACACTCTGCAAATATTGGAGTGCTTTAGCAAACAGCAAGTTAACAAACATTAGAGGAAATAGCTAGCGAGGAAAATATTTGAAAGCCTAAAATATGTATTGAATTTACATTTTCTCAACATTTGGGTTGTTCCTTGGTGCATTTCAATGCAGTTTGTCTCCCACTTTCTTCTACCAAAGAGAAATAGGTACAGGGTGCCCAGAGAAGCTGTGGCTGCCCCTGGATCCCTGGAAGTGTCCAAGGCCAGGTTGGATGGGGCTTGGAGCAGCCTGGGACAGTGGAAGGTGTCCCTGGCTGTGACAGGGGGATGGAACTGGATGATCTTTGATGTCCTTCCATGCCAAACCATTCTGTAAGATGTTGAGTGATCAGCTGTTGTGTTCTTCATGAATTCTCCCATATTATCTGATTTGTTCTTCTGTGTTTTGAAGATCCCTTATGACCAAATCAGCTCAAGCTGAGAAATCTGGAAGCAATTTCTCTCCACTCCTGATCTCTGGTTCACTCTCCCTTCTCAGAGTGATTTTTTCCCAAGTTGGAAGCTTGTACTTCTTGGCTGCTGATAGTCTTGTGGTTGCAGAGGCTTTAATTTATGTGACCCTTTATTTAACTTCATTTCCTCTTTCCTTTGTCTCACGTTTATCAAAAATTGTGACACTTCTGTTTCTTACTTTTCCAAGTACGTGTTTAGGTAACCTGGTCCTAGGTTTTTCAGTACACATATTTCAGCAGACAACATTCTGAGATCCAACGTGTCACCTGGGAATTAAGAAATGCCAAATGATAGCTTGGAAATGCCACATTTTTGTGTTTATAGACTTTGCCTTTTAGCACAAAAAGCCTGCCTTGACGTTCTTTCATAAGCCACTGTACTAATAAAATTGTATTTTTGGCTACTATATTTCATCATTGCTTTTGTAATTTTCTAACAAGTACACATCAGGTAACATCTTCAGCACTGGTAGCAATGCTCCTTCTTGGATGTGAGAAGTCCAGAATCAATATTTAATTTTCCCAGCATACAAACCCAAATCCATTTGCGGAACATGGATCTAAAACAGGATTTTGTTGGTTTTTTTCAGGGCTTTGAGGGGCTAATTTGCCTTTTTAAGGACCATTCTAACATCTGATCCATTTTTAGTAAAGTTTGTAAGTGTCCAACTCATAAGTAATAAGGTGGTCATATTTCTTCTGGTATTATTAATTATAAGCTTGCCGTTAATATTTAGTTTTATTTGGACAAATTTTAACTGCTCATAAATAAGAAGTTAGGATTTCAAATACCCTGTTTTAAAATTCTTTTGACTCTGGTCTTGGCAGTTCTTGGTTACTCAATCCAGGATTTCTCGAGCCTGGTAAAACCTTGCCTTTGTCTCAGTTTCTCCTGGTGCTGTGATACTTTGCTGCTTGCTAGTGTTGATACAGCCAGCAGTGGGCTAAAACCACCAGAAAACCATCTCAAGAGAAACATGAATCTAATGTCTGATGGACAAACTCGTTCTGTATCTGGAAGAGGTACTTTGTGTTCAGATGCAGTATTTACATACCCATTATCACACTTAAAAGGTAATTGCAAAAATCAGTAGCCAATTGAGGTCAATTCACATCATTAATCAGGGTCATTACAGGGAAATACAGCTGCCTTTGTAATTAGGGAACTACTTTAATAACAAACAAGATAATCTCTAAAGACAAGGGGTTGGCTGTGCTGAGAAGTGAAGTAGATGCTGCTCCTGCAGTAACCTTGCTATTTCTACATTCAGGTGCTGGTATCCCGAGATCTGTCCCAATCTGTTTAAATTCTGGCCTTCTCATGACCTGTGATCTCCCAAACTGTTCAGCCTCAGAGCTTCATGCAGCAGGGGAAAGTATTTAAAGCTCCTTATCAGTGAGTGAGTCCCCTCAGTGACTCAGCCTTTGATGTCAGTATTGTCAATGAATCCCTTTCCTGGCTTTGAAATGCAAAATGTACCCAGCACTGGGTGCTGATCTTACCCTGTGAATATTCCAGTGCTTGTGTCACCCTGCATTTGGAGTTTTCCTGCCAGACCTGGCTGTCACTCAGTGCTGGCTGAGGGAGCAGTTACCTTTCCAATACTCAGGTTTTCTGAGAGCAGCACAGGTGATGAGTCCTTTCCTTTTATAACCTGGCACCAACAAAAAATCCTGACTCCCGACACTATTTTGGGATAAAAGAAGAGGATGTTGTCTTCTTTTTCCACAGAATTCCTATCTGTCTAAATCAAGGAAAAACATATTGCACTACTTGTGACTCTCAGTGACAAAGAAACTTTCTGTAGTGTGTGTGTCTCTGTATCACGGATACTAATGAGCCATGTAAACCCCACATTTGTTACTCACTTCACAGTGATTGATCACTTGCATCGTGTGTGGATAATTACTTCCCCAAATAGAATTCCTAATATCATGACAACTCTCACAGCCCCCTCAAACTGATTCACTTGTGTAACTATGGCAGCTTCTTGTTATATTGTGCTGCAAAGATTGTCTGATTAGTAAGAAATTGTAATTTATTTGGATAATCAAACTCAATGTACGTAACAAGGAAACTTAATGATCTCTTAGTAGTTCTCATGTGAATTTTATCCTCAATAGCAACACGGCATTAGAGTCTTTTTTCCAACATTAGCACACAGAACTGAAGTTTAAGAACAGCCATTCCTATGCTAATACAGAATCAGAGAATACCTTTTGATGGAAGGAACCAGGGGTTGGTATCTGATCAAGTCTGCTCAAAGCAAAACTGCCTTCAGTGTATGATGGGGCTGCTCAGGGTCTTCTCACACTCTCTCCAAGGGTGAACTCCACGCTCTCTTTGGGCAACCTTAGTCCTTTCCAGGGGTGTTTTCTCCCTTCCATAATGGGAATCTGCAGTAAATAACTAACTTCGTTTTGTGAATTTTACATAAAACAACCCATTTCTTTTTTTTTTTTTTTTGGATGAAATTTATGTAAAACATATATTTCTGTTAAAGGAATTTTTATTCTGAGGTAACCAGTAAAGAGAGACTGGAGAGATGGAATCCACATGCCTGGAAGAAGCAAGGGGAGTTTTTGACACTGGGCTGGCTGGATCAGTGAGCTGGGCTTGATGCTGGAGGAGCAGGGTCCAAAGTGCTGGTGAAGAAGATGAGGGGTAGTAGGTACAGTCAGTGATGGGGAGATTCCAGTTTGACAAGAGGGAACTTTTTCCCACTGTGAACAATCAGCCATTGGAATAACCTTCCCAAGCGAGTGGTGGATTCCTCAATACTGGACACACCTAAGATACAGCTGCACAAGGTTCTGGGCCATCTTGTCTAGACTGTGCTTTGGCTAAGAAAAGCTGGACCAGATGATCCTTGAGGCCCCTTCCAGCCTGGAATTCCATGATTCTATGAAAATATTTGCACCTAAATTGAAGGAGGTGTTTTGCCATAAGGTTGAACCAAGTCATGTAAGTAGCAGACCCTGCTATTCCAGGCTGTTCTGTGTACCCAATATGGGTTAGCAATAGTAAACTGATAATATATTTGATTGCCATAATTAAAGGCATTTGATTACATCAGCTTGGAACATTGTCTATAATATGATTAAAATCGCGCTGGGGCGCATTCAGCAGTTTTACACTTCAATAATAGACAATATGGAATGAAAACCTGGCAGCAGGCTGAGGGACTCAATGTTGCATGCAGGAATACAGAGTAAGCACAATTACAGTGCTCAGAAGGAGCAGACAAGTAATGCATTTCAACAAATTTTGCCTTTGTCTTTGCTTAGTCTTCAAAATGAAGCTTCAGATTTCACAAGTGCAGCTTGTAACTTGCTGAAGGTTCTTTTAATAGGTATTCATGAAAGTGTTGAAAGAACAAGATGCACGTTCTATTGTTTGGATGTACTTCACATTTTAAATAAAAAAGCTTAGCTGTGTTCTTCTCTTCACTGAGACATCTTGTTTTGTTTGAGTCCTCCTTCTTTTCTTTCCTCTCTTGTTTTCAGAACTTGATGTTTATTACTTTCTTTGTGCTTTGACTGTATTTTTTCCCTTTTTGTCTTCTAAATTATCTGTTCTTCATCTCTTTCTTTCTTTGGTTTGCCCCAGTTTACTCCTCCCCAGCATAGAAAGCATCTGTACTGATAACACTTAAGAGACATTCATTGAAATGGACTTCCTTCTAATTTAGAGGTGTAAGAGAGGCTTTCCTGTCTTTAGTCAGTAGGATTCCTCTGCTTTCTTCAGTGGCATCATGTCTGTTTTTCTTTATTATGCCTAAGTTCCCAAAAAGTTAGAGAAAGGATGGAAAACTAACAGGTGTTGAATTGAACCTTAAAGGTATTCAAAAGTTGAGGCAGGAAAAGGGAATGAGAGCACAGAGACAGAGCTGTGAGGAAGCAGACAGTAGAATGAAGCAGAACTTCATAACAATTTTTGTCTCCGCTTTTTTTTTTGCTCGTCACCATTTTTTAATACTGTAAAACTTTTGAAGCAGAATGAATAATTTATTGGTACTAGTCACCATGCAATTATTTGTTGAGTTGGGATAGTAATTGGGAAATCTCTTGCTCATATTATTGAATTTTTTTCAGCTAAATTCTTATATATGGAATAAGAGCTAACTTCCCTCTGTAGTTTTGCTGGTATAAATCAACTCCAAACTTACTGAAAGTGTAAGGTCTCAGAGTTGCCAATCTCAAGATTAATTCAAAAAATCACATCAAACCCAAAGAATTTCCTTGAGCCTTTGAAGTGACAAAGCCCCAGCACCAATGAAGTGCTAGAACAGGCTCAATGTTACTTTGCCAAACTGACCACAGAATAAAATTCATGTTATTCTTGGATGTAAAGCAAGACTCTTGTGTTAGAGCTGAGGAAGATTTGGTGGAAAGCTGTGTGAGAGGAGAGAACCTTGAGAAAAAGGAATGAGAAAGGAATTCCCAAATTGTTTTTCTATGGAATTTTATCTGTGAGGAAACACCTGGGTGGATGAATCTCTACCCCATCCCAGTTTTGGAGTCAAGTACCATAACTCTGTTCCTCTCGTTAAACATTTTCCTCCTCGCTGTCATGTTGTGACTGGTGGTTTCCACTTGATGCCTGTGAATCAAATCATTGTTATTTTCAAAAGAATTCACACATAATTTGAATTTCTAAGTGCCAGGTGTTGTTGTTATTACGTTCAGAGAACACAATTGCATTTAAAAAAGCTGTCACTACAAAACTAAAATAAAATATGAAAATACTAAATAAAAACCCCCAAAGTCAGTGTTATTGCTCATAATTTGATTTACTGCATTTTATATCCCTTTTCTGGTAGGTGGTAATCTTCTCCAAAATTAAATTAAATACTCTACTTTATCACAGGAGTATGCATGCAGAAAAAAACACTTTCCTGGGCTTGATGAGTAATTATTTTGCCATCTTAACCAGGGAATTTAATCACACAGATAAAGTACTGAAATTTTACGATATTAAAAATTTACTCATAGTACATTGCATTTTGATTGTTATTGTCTCTTGAAAACAACTGTTTTGTTCATATAATGGTTTAATTCCTTAAACAAATGTGATTTTGTGAGAACTTTCACCAGCACCACCCATAGATATTTTCTATATCAGTTCCAACATTTAGAAAATTATTTCCACCTCAAATGATCTTTAGGTCTCTTAGAATGCAGCAACACATGAGCCAGGAGTGTCCCACAGAGGTAAACAAGGCTGTGCTTGAAAATTTTGGGGAAATACTGAAGTTTGGATCCACCTGTCAAACGAAGCAGAAAATATTTGTTTGTCTGCTAACTCCAAAAATAAAAATAAAGGCCAGTTTATTTTTAAGCAGATTTATTTTTTAAGAGAGAAACTCATCCAAGGAATGAATGAGGACACAGAGCGGGTCAGACCACGAGACCTTCAGCTCCCTGTCCAGGAAGAGTTAAGAGTACCAGGAGCATGGGAAGTGTGAAGGGAGCTTTTCCCTGCTGTATCTTCCAGGCTTCCACAGGCTGTGATTTAGGAACTTCCTGAGTTGAAATTAGCATCTGAAACGCTTCTTTAATAGCCATCTGTGGACCCATAATCCACCCTTTTTGCTAAAGACTTATTGAACCCACTCATATGTTTGAGCTTCCCTGCAACAATGAGTTTCTGAATTTAATTAGATACTGTATGAAATACTAATTATTGTTGTTAGTTTTAAATGTCCAACCTGATTACCCTATTTTAGATCTCCTAATTCATTGATTACTGGCCAAGCTTCAAAATAACCATCCCTTACTGGCCATTTTTTTAATTTAGAACCTGAACTGCTGCATCTACTCATCTCTCAAGAGATGCTAAGCCCTCAAATACATATTTAGCTTCACCATTTTGTTCTTAAAGAGAGAATACTCTGGTCCTACATTGTGTATATGATTATCTTTTTAACCTGTCCTTTTACATATAATGTTTAAAAACTTGGTGCAATTTAATTAGTTGATTAAAAAAATGTGGAGGCAGTGCTCATACTCAGCTGAATAATATATTTGAAGGCAGATGTTGTGATAAGTCGTGCAGTACAGTGTGTTAAATTTAGGTGGACAGTTCGAGAATTGCTTTGCATCTTCTCAAAGCTGGAAAGAATGAGATCAGATTCAAATCCCTGCAGAATCCTTAAGGTTGGAAAACATCTCCAAGTCCAATCTTGACCAAATACCACCATGGCCACTAAATCATTTTGTGAAGCTCCAATTCTGCTTTCTTTTTTGGAACACTTCCAGAGATGGTGATTCCACCCCTCCCATGGGCAGCCTGTTCCAAGAGCTTGTTTTCAGCCCAGAGTTTTGGTAATTTATTTTCTTAAAATTGGCTTAAAATTTTAAAAAAAATGGTCCTAGACTGGAGTGGTGAACTTCTATTGAGGTGATCTACTTTGTTATTGTTGTTTGTTACTCACAGCCCCCAACAGCAGCACTGAAATGCAGCAGCAAAGTTTATGCTGGTGTGACACAATTTGTTATCTTTGAGTGACCTTTGGCTGTGAGTTAGCTACAGCTGAATATATTGACAAATCAGGGTGGGTGGGTTTAATTTGTTTTTGATACAACGTGCTAATTACTCTTGAAATTAGATTTTTCAGAGGTTTCATTGTAATGTTGGAAAAGGATGTTGAGGAAAGAATTGAAAACTTGCAGCCATAAGCACAATGCCTTAATTTCAGGCTATTTCTATAAAATATAACTGCCATTTTAACAACAAACAGGGGATCAAAATAAGAAGTGGATGCCTGAGAAAAAAAAACGAGGAAGAGTAATAAAGTTGCAGCCAGCAGTTTAATGGGATGTGATGATGGGGAAAATAAGTTTGTGGATTTGACATGCATTCCCTCCATTTCTCCTACATTCATTTGCAGTGTCAGGTATATTCCTTACATTTACTTAATCCATGTGTACTTTTTTAAGAAGAAAATCCTTTAATGTGGGCCTTCATATGTTAATTTGTTATGTATTAAGGTGATTTGCTTTGGCTGGCAATATAGAAATAATTTTGGTAGTGTAAAATGAGTTGCTGGTCTTCCCAAATTAATTGAAGAATAATGAGATTAATCATGAGTAGGAGTGAGTCCAACAGAATTTTAATATGGAAGAGCAAAATGGGATTATGTGGAACAGACCATCCTTTATGCCCCTTTTGTTAAAAGAGGAAATATTCCATCATGGGAGTGGAATTCCTGGGGTGTTCTGTGGTTGCTAAGCAGATGACATCAAGGGATGGAAGCTCTGCCAGTGATTGCATGATGTAGGGCCTTGAGTTTCAGGCATGCATGAAGGTAAGAAATGGAGAGGACAAGGGGAAATTGCCTCAGGTTGTGCCAGGGGAGGTGCCGGTTGGATATTAGGAAAAATTCCTGTGCTGAAAGGGTGGTTGAGCATTGGAAGAGGCTCCCTGGGGAACTGGTGGAGTCACCATCCCCTAAGTGTTCACCTCTGGGAGGTGGAAGAGTAAAGAGCTGAGGGTGGAGGTGACCCTGACTCTGTCTGTCCCTCATCAAAATGGGACAGGAATCTCCTTTCACCCTTTCCTCAAACAGGGTCTGGACCACTCATCACTGGTGTTTTAACTTGAGCAGACTGGTGCAGAGCCATGGATTTGTCATTCTTTTTGTGTGATGAGAAGTGTTCAGGTGAGAAGTACTCAGCTTTTCTCCGCTTGCAGCACATCAATGGGATGGAAAAGTACATGGTGATTTAGCAATTTTGGAGACTTAATTTTATTTCTGATAATCAAACAGGCTAATTAGGTAGCTGAATTTCACAGAAATGCTGTCTAATCAAGGGCTTGGGCAAGGGGATTTGCAGAAATGAATAGATCGTTTCTTGTTTAATATTGTCAAACTATGAGACATCTCACCGTATGTTATATTAGGGAAGACACTTGTCCAATTACAGACATCATTTTGCCATTTTAAGTAATGCAAATAGAAATGTTGTGAAAGTGTAGAAATTAATTAGAAAGGCAATAGGTAAAGCGAGAAAAGCAGGAAGTTTGCCTTTCCAGTTAGTTGAACTTTTCCTATTAATGAGGTAGAGCTAAAACCTGAAAAAAACCCCTGTCATGGGCTGTTTGTTCTGGAGCAGAGTTTGTAAGACACAATTCTAGGCTTTTCCTTAAATTCCTTTCTAAAGCATTATAATTTTCTTCTGACAGCAGCACACAGCGCGGGTTGAAAGCCTGAAGAGTGACCTGATGTTATTTTGTACTTTCAGGCTGTGCTTTGAAAACGAAAAACAGCTTTGGACAAACAAATCAAGTTTTGCTGTTGTAGTAGATAAGACAGAACATATTAGAACATTTGATTTTAAATCGTGCTTACTTGTGTCTTTAAATGGTTGATCAGCTTGGGTGATGAGATGTAAAGCAGCTCAAGACATATCACAATAATCCTGAAGTTCTCTTGTTTTGTTTCCTTTAAAAAGTAAGTTTTAGAGTTCTTTAGGAAGCCTCAGAAATGAAATTGGGTAGTTTGTAAATTGTCAAAGGGTGTCAGGGCTCTGAAAATCTCACTTTTAGTACTACTTTTCTGGCCTGTCTCTTGCTTGAGGTTATTATGGAGCATTCCCAAGGTGGTTTGCATTTGCCAGGAAATGAAGTTGCTGTGCCCTGGGCAGCTGCAGTCTCTAATCCCCCCTTACAGTATCACAGGACTTTATATTTCTTCCACAAATGACTCTTGTTCCAGACTCTGGGTCCCACTGAATGGCCCCTTTTGGGAGACATTTGATCTGCAGTCCACTTATGTGGGTTTGAGTCTCTTCTGCAGATCCCTTGGCCTATTCTACCTTGGGAAAACTGGGAATTCTGTGTGTGTGTAACCCATGAGGTGAGGAAGGAGGTAAGGAGAGCTTTGGGACAGACTCACAGACTCACCCAAATATACTGACTCCAAATAACATCAAAGTTGGGTGTATTTTGAGTGATTTCACTTTGGAGGGGATGCACCAAAAGCTTGTGGAGAAACATTCTTGAAATTGGCTCTGTGTGACAGAGTGTGTTGGGATCATGGGAGCTGTTTTTAGGATGCACCAATGGCTTTTGCTGTGTGTGCAGCTTGGTTGCTGCTGTGAATGGAGCTCTTGGAAGCAGAAGAACTGTCCTCATGTGAGATAAACTTTGGGTGTAAACTGCAGAGTCTAAAAAATTACATATTGACTTTTTTTTTTTTTTTTTTAAATATTAGTCCTAAAAATGAGGAGTAAGTTACCTTAAATCACTGGTCATTATTAGGTATTAGATATTAGCTACCAGGGCAGACTGAAAGAATGGATCAATATGTTCTTTGTGCATGAAAACTGTTGGCAGCAGGAGACCAGAGGTTCCCTGTGATTCTTTTCCCCACAGAAACGTGTCCCAGAAATAATGGCAAGATCTGTTCCGAAAACTGCTGAATATTCCAGAATAGGAGGGCTGTTGTGTGCTCCCTGGGGCATCATGGAGCAGCCAGGCCCTCAATCCCTGTGGTTTGTGCTTTGGTGGAATTCCTTTCCTTCCTTCCCCTCTCCTGTACTACAAACAGCCCATCTGATAAAGCGAAGGCTTTGTGAGAGTGTTTCAAAGTTTGCTGTGGGAAGTATTTTGATGCTTTCTGTAGAAATAGGAGGCTCTCATAAATCTGCAAAGTGCTGGTTCTCTGCAGTGAAGGGTGTGGTTTCCTCCCTGTATGTGAGAGTTGAAAAAGCATTGATCAGTATAAATAATGATGAGGAGAATGAACAGTAGCAATTGGCTTATTTCTGATTTTTCTCTTTTTTTTGAAAAATACTGCAAAACCTATGATAGAAACTATGGTAAACCATCAGTGCTTGCCCAGGGGATGTTGATCTTTTTCACTTTGATTTTTTTTTTTATGAGTATGGTAGACAAATTATATTTTTCTTGCTGTCTGAGTCTGCATTTTGATGTCCCCTCAGACTGCAGATGCCTACAGAGTGACAATTAGGTATTAGAATGGAAGCATCTCATTGCTCTTCATAAATGATGGTACTTGTTGCGCAATTGTGCTATAAATTTGACCATAATATAAAATCCTAGAACACAAGTGAATATTATTTATGTTTTGCAAGGTTTAGATTTTTTGTGCTTAACCACTGGGCTGCTGGTTCACTAAACTGGAAGAGGGTAGATTTAGATGGGATATTGGGAAGAAATTGTTCCTTGGGAGGGTGCTGAGGCCCTGGCACAGGGTGCCCAGAGAAGCTGTGGCTGCCCCTGAATCCCTGGAAGTGTCCAAGGCCAGGCTGGACAGGGCTTGGAGCACCCTGGGATAGTGGGAGGTGTCCCTGCCCATTGCAGGGGATGGAATGGGATGGTCCTTTATGGTCCTGTCCAACCCAAACCATTCCATGACCCTTGCAGTGGTTTGATCCCATGCTGGTTGGTCCCACTGAGGGTATTGGTTCCTCAGGTTGCTGTGAAAGCAGCTCCATGAAAGCACTAAGGAAAGCTGTGGAACACATTCATAGGCTTGAAACCACTTCCTGCCCACAATCCCTTCTCTGATATTGCTGGAGTGAAGTAAGTTTTGGTAAAGCTCCAGTGGAACTAGAAATTCTAAATAATTGTGTTTCTTCTGATTCCTTGCAATTCTCTTTATTTTTCCATCACATATCAAATTATCCCTCAAACAATTTGCTGTAGGTGCCCAGTCATGGTCAGTTTGACATTTCCCAGGTGATCAATTAGGAGCAGGATGAATAGTTTTATCATGTTTTGCTGGTTGTTGTTTTTATCCTTTCTCTTGTCATTGCATTCCTATTCAGAACATCATTGTTATAAAATAAGCCACACTGTAAACTACCTGCAGTGGTCACTGCAGGATAATCCCTCTCTTAAGGCATTTTTTTTATTCTTTAATTACCAAAGAGAATTTAAATTATTTAAGGACAAGAAAACGCACAGTGAAAATCTGATTTTATGTTTTGAATTCAATCAGAGCAATTCAGTGCTGAC
The DNA here is from genome assembly GCA_034509425.1 of Eopsaltria australis. Lineage (NCBI taxonomy): Eukaryota > Metazoa > Chordata > Aves > Passeriformes > Petroicidae > Eopsaltria > Eopsaltria australis. The sequence continues at coordinate 1,127,625 of JAVTVJ010000447.1, read as the reverse complement.
CTTCAATGGCTCCCCTTAATATCCTGGGTGAGTTCTATGACTGTGACATTGCCAAGTCTTTTATGAAGGTCACAGTCATGAAGTTACTGTGGGACTAAAACCCACAGCTGTATTTAATATTTTAAAGATGGTTTTCTTTCCAATGTGAGTAAAAGACTGAACTGAAAAGCTTCCTAGCATGGTCACTTTTGCTTTGGCAGCTCTACATGATGCCACTTGGTAGAGCAAATTGATTGTCAAAGTAGATAGATAGATTAAAAAAATATTTTTGCATTAAAAATTAATTCCTCCTATAATAATAATTGAAATATTTTGCATGCTCTTCTTTTTTTTTTGTTTTCACTAGAAATCTCTCCTGTTACTTTTAGTTATGTATTGACAATTCTCTGCAAGATTAGTTGTGCAGATTCACAGTCCAATTACAATTATGGTGGAAAATGAAACTTCCAGATACAATAGTGCTGATCGAGATGTGAAATGTGGTGACTTAGAATCTGCAAAATATTGAAGGAAGCCTTGTAATTAATAAGGAATTATGAAAAGATTCAGATCAGAACAATTTAGAAAATTTTTGAATATGTGAAAGCAATAATAATAATAATTATCATCATCATCATTAACTAGTGATAATTACAGGAAACACTGTGTATATATATATATATATATTAAAAAAGAAAAAAAAATATATATGCCTTTACAAAATTCTCGAGTTTTGGAGTTCTTTTTCTGTTTTTTACATGCATCGATACTTACGCATTGAAAATTACCCCAGTAATTAAACCTCTTATTGTGTTGTTTATAAATTGTCGTTTTTTTGGCTGTAGATCACAACCCAAAAGGAGTCCAGCTTCCTACTGCTCCCTTCCTCTTTGTCTCTGGGATTCTTTTGGATCCTGGTAGTTGATTGTCATTGAGTTTACACATTTGCATGATTACAGCTCAGTCTGCATTTTTTGGTTATCTCGTGCAGAAATGTTTAAGTGACAGCATTCCAAGCTCTAAGAGAGCAGGACTCCAGTAAGTCAGTCCAGAAGCCTCGTGTTCCTGCACAATAATCCAAGGAAAACAAAGCAAATTGAAGAGAAAATATTTATAGAGGCTTTAAGAAAAATGTCCAGGTATAACCATAAATTTCCTAAATTCTGTTTTGTGTTGAGCCTGACTGTGATTTAGAAATACACAATCGCTACATTTAGCCATCTAAATCTGGTACATTCGAGGAGTTGACTTTGTAAAATGTAAAGAAGTTGTAGTTAACTAAAAAAGAAAACAGAAACCCATATAATGCAGATTTGTGTAGTGTGGCCTATTTTACATCAATATTTTGCATCAATATTGCTGCTGTAAAAGCTGAGCATGGACACAATAAAAGCCATGTATTGCTGCTTTAGAACTTACAAGTATCAAAGGCTTAAGAATTAGAATTTTATTACAATAGTATTCCTAATTATATGGCCCACAACAGACTTCAAATTACTTTTTCCTTAGCAATTTGGTTTTGATATTTGCAGCAGAGATATTTCCTGTTTGCCACACAAACTCAGTACAGAATCTTCTGCAGTTTCAGGGTGCTCAGATATTAGGGAATCTTTCAGTTTACTTAGAAATCATCCAGCAGTTCAGTTACACAATGGGAATTTAGTTATTGATCGGGAAGCTCGGAATGGTTTATCAACATCTTGTGCAAAACAGGTTAAGCCATGATTTCAGATCCTGGTGATCTGAGTGTTCAAAGATAGGCTGAACATGATGTTAACAGGGGAAGCCAGGATGAGCAGGGATGTGGGATACTTCTAAAGGGAATTCCCTGCATAAAAAATAGATTTAAATTGGTTGGCAAATGCTTGAAGTTAATGAAGTCACCAAGTGAGTGAGTGATTCCTAACAACATCTAATGAGTCTTTCTCTGTTGAGGCAGGCAGGGAAAATGTTTGGGGTTTTCTCTTTTTCCCCAACTCTTGATACTCTGTGTGCACTGAAGCCCTCAGGTGGAGGCAGAATAGAACGAGGTGCCTCCAAATATGTACAGTTTCTGTGATGTGCTTTTCTGTGATAGTTCTGAGCAGCATGACTAGGAAAGCCTTGTAAATTTATAAATATCAAACTTAAGAATTATAAGTGCTCACTTTGATAGAGTTGTGTTTCACTCAGTGTCCCTGCTGCTTTGAAGTTGAAGGTAGACGATAACAAAAGAGATTTTTTTCTGCCTCTAATCACTGTTTCTGACAAATTCAGAACTGATGGAATATGTCATTAAGAAAGAAAGTAAAAAGAACAAGCAGAACCACTGCTTTGTGCCATTAAGGTGTTGTTTTGTTTTTTCTTTTACTGGGTGACATTTTGGGGATAGGCTGCAATTATTTATTGAATATTGCGCTTTGGAGTTGAAGAAGAAAGAGATGTTCTCTCCTTCTTTTGTTCTCCAGTGTTGATGATAATATTCAGTACATGTTCTTTTATTTCCCTTTGATATCTCATTATTCGTATACTGCTACGTCTCTATTTGATCTGCTAAAGTATTGCTGCTTATTTCACCTCCTTAACCTGCTTTTTCTCTAGAAATTTCTAACTACCCTCACAAGCTCCTGACTCCAGGCCAGGCTTTGCCTTTTCCCACTTCCTTCCTCTTGGTTTTAGTTCTGGTGGTCCACATAAACAGCTTTGTTACTATTTCCTATTACAGAAGTAAGACAAATTAGCCCATGAAGATCTACTTTTGTTTCTCAGTTTCTGTGGGATATTTTTGGCTATTTAAGTCTGTAACATTTCTCTGTAGAGTTACAAAATAAATCTTACCCAGTTAACCTTCCCAGCCCTTCAGGCAAATGCAATAAAGAGTCCATGTTGTAGAGAAGGAAATACCAAAAATTGTAAAACATTAGGTTATCAAATACATTAATTCCTGCCATAAGGTGATTTACCATTTATTGTTACAAGCTGGGCAGACAGTTAATAATCCTGAGAAAGAGGAGAAGAAAAAGTGCTTTTCTCTCCTTTAGTGTATTAGTTGTCTGTGAGAGAAAATGAAAATACGGAATATAGAGTGGTTTAGTTTGAAAGGGACCTTAAATATCGTCAAATTCCATCCCCTCCTACAGGCAGGGACACCTTCCACTATCCCAGGTTGCTCCTAGCCTTGTCCAGCCTGGCCTGGGACACTTCCAGGGGTGGGATATACTTAAAGTAATGCATATTCCTGCATTATTGTATTGGTGCTTTACATTGCAAAAGAAAAGAGAAAAAATACTCAGAAGATTATAAAACCATTCTTTGTCTTCACTTAGAGCTTTACAGAACCAACTGAAATCCAATGATTTCATAAGATGCACTTTTGAAAACAGGGAAGGGGACTGGGGATCACTGAGATCCTTGAAGCTTCCATTTGTGTTCTTTCATTGGACTGATCCAATTTCCAGTTGCTCGTGTCCAATTCACACTTGGGAATAGGGAGGAGATCCATGGTGCTTTGCCATGCTTAAATCACTGAACCAAAATTTTCTTTCAAGCAGGAGGCAGGCTTGTACCAAAATTGCTCCTTTCAGCCATCATTTATCATGATAAAGAGAAATATCACATAACTGAGAGCTTCGATTACCAGTACTATATGTACAAAGAAGCAAAGGTGAGAGAGAGACTCTATTGAGCTCCTTTAATCTTTGTTAAAAAAAAAAAATCCATGCACCTTGCAAGTGCATTTTAGTTCATCTTTGGGCTCCCTGCTGCTCTGCTTCTCTGCTTGAAATTATTTGTACCATATATAATAACAGAATTGTTTAATTTCGTGATAATTTTTATGTATTCAAAATTGTACTCAAGTTTCTGCAGGAACTGGTACACTCGTAGCAATAGGAGTTTGTGGAAGTATTTCAGAAAAAAAAAACAGAGAAAAAATGTTGTTGTTTTTATTTATGACTTTTGAAAGGTTTGTTGGTTTTTTTCTCTTCTGCCCTTGAATTGGGTGCTTGTAGTGGAATGGCAGAAGGATATAATTTAATCAAAAAGAGCATGCTATGTTGAAAGTAACTTCAAAGCTATGATTAAATGTACTTACAATAATTAGTTTCAAAGCATTCTAATTCCTAGCAGTGTTTGAAGAATTCAGCATCTAATGAAGTAAAATAAATTACGCACCACTTTGTTCATTGAATAACCAATTTTCTTCTCCTAACCACCATTTATCAACAGAGCCTTTCACCAGAAAACTTCTCAGCCCTCCTTTAAATGAAGTCAGCCCCAAGCACACTCCGTGTACCCCCTCCCACCTGCACACACGAAATGGGCTTGATTATAACACCCTGGTTGGATTATAATGTGCAAAACCCAACAGTTAACTTTGGATTAAGAGTTGAATCAAGTGAAGGGAAATGTTCTGTAGTGCTTTGCTTTAAAGAACTCCTGTTAGTGTCAATGGAAGAAGACAAATCACATTTCCCAAATTCTGTTTTCTGATATTCTCAAGTAGTGCTAAATTGAGGTGTTCTGCGTGCTACGTAATTTGAACTGTAATTTTTTGAGAAATTTGGTATTTTTCATTGTTGATTTATACCAGATCAAAATGTCAGTGTTCTGGATGACTGAAGCAAAAAATAACAGTATTTATGCATCCAGAAGTAATCTCCTTGGCAGTGAAAATCATCTCACATTTTGGCCAAAGGATGTGAACTGTCATGTGATTTCCCAGAAATGCATTTCAACAGCAACAAGAAAATTTAGGGGAGAAATTGAGAAAAATTGAGACATTTTCATGTTAGTTTGTGCAGCAGGAAAAGGGATTAGTTGGTGATCTCGTAGCCTGACTTGCGTGTTTTTTATATGTTTCAAGTATAATGAGAAAGTCAATTTGCTTGAAGTGGTTATGGACTAGAAATTACTTTTAGTACAGGTGATGCAGCAGCTTTTCTGCCTCTTGCCCCTTTGGAAATGCAAAAGAGTGATCTAGAACTGGACTTCTTGTAGAAATGGGAGAATTCAGCACATAGGAAATCCTTGATGCCACTGGCACCTCAAAAACACAGCAGAAGGAAAAAAAAAAGGGAATATATTTGATTGTTCCCAATGAGTCTGGAGTTAGTCATGCCCTTCAGTGGGTTCTAGGTTCCTATTATCTTTTGAGATCATGCTGGATTATTTTTCCCAACGTAGGAATATAATACGAATAGACTTATTAGCTGCCCAGTAATTTAACAAGAAACCTTTGTGCCCATTAGCCTTCCTGTTTTAGAGTCAAAATAAGTTATTAAGTTTATAGTACTGCAGTTTGTAGCATTTCTGAAAGGTCTGTACAGCTTGAAGACCTAGGATCAAAAATGGAAAATCTCTACTTTCTTCCTTCTCCGGTTCGACATTTTTTCTATCTTGGAGGATTGGACCCAGCATTTACTCTTCCATTGAGTTATTTATTTAATTATTTAGTGATTTATTTAGATTATCATTTGCATGGATGTATTTGTGTCACAGTTCATACAGGGCCTGTCTAAATTTGGGGTTTCATGCTCTCTGTGCACACACTCGTGAGCAATATCTTTAACCATTCCTGGGCCTATTAACTTGAATAATAGAATTTTATGAGTGATACAGTTGGAATGAGTGTTTACTGTATTAGGCAGGTGCTGTAGCAAAATTCAGAATACACCAGCAGATTATTTTAATAGCAGTTTTGAGAAACTATGCATCTTATTTATTGCTAAAGACCATAACACATCAAAATGAGTTTTCATCCACTTAAAAAATGTTAATCTCAAGTCCCTGGGAAACTGGAGTCAATATTTAAGCAATTTTCCTCATTAATTTTCCATTTATAATGAATATTGTGCAGGGACATTTTAAACCCCCTGGGAATGTTTTGTCGTAGATTAGTCTGTGACGTAAGATTTCAGTTTGGTAATGTAATGGATAAGCAATATATATATATATATGTGTGTGTGTGTGTGTTATATATAATAATCTAAATAAACATATTGTAGTAATTACATTTTGTTACCAGATGTAGGCAGAAAAGATAAATGGAGGTAACAGAGCAATAATGGTCCAAATGAATGAAATTTTGGAAATGAAAAATGGAAGGAGAGGCTGTGTCAGTGGTCTGGATTGTTGACTGCCATTCTGTGTTAATTATTCAGTGTGGATTAATTACTGAAGAAATCTCAGCAATAAATACAGAGTTTACCGGTTCTTCACTGTAGATACAAAGAATTAGAGCTTTATTTTCTTATAAAATAGTAATGAATAGTCTTAGCAAACCTCGTTATTGTTGTGGTATTAATTGTTACTGTAAATCTGGACAAGGCATTGAATGCATAAGAAGAAAAGTACCCTGTAAAAGTTGTTCTTATTTGACTTTGAAAGCTTTGCTTTCTCTGTTACTGTGCAGAAATTTTAGGATTATTCTTGGCTATTCCATACTTTTGTTTTGATGTCTTTGCTTCCTATATAGAAAATACATTCTGTTCTGCTCATACTGAATTATCAGACCTAAATATATATATATACACATATATTTATATATGTACACCCATGGAAGCTGCTGCTTCTGTATTCCCAGCTCTGGAAGAAACCTGGTGAATTAGACTTTTTTTTCCTCCCTGCAATTGAATCTGCCCAATGAATTGCAGAGATTCCTTGGAAAACAGTTTCTAATAAGATTCCCACGACTTTCTGAAAACATAGAACAGCACAGGCAACAGGAGGTGTCTAGGAGGAAAATTTATCCATGGAACAAGTGTGAAGTGATGTTTCCCTAGAATGCCTCCCCAGCCTGAGCTACATCACAGCTGGTAAAAGAAGAGGAGACTGAAAATGCAAATGCATTTGTTAAAAAGTCAGGGGACAAGTTTTAGTTCCATACTTCTGTGCAGGTATAAAAAATGTACATAATAGGCATGGTTCTGAATGGTTGTGGATAACTGGATACTGATACTCTCTGTTAATTTTTTGGTAAATAAATCCAAATTTATAGCAGGATATATTAAAAAATTACCTCATTTCTACTTCATTTCTAAGGTGGTTCTGTACATGTGTTCTTCAAAATGGAGACACACATTCATGCTGACTTAATGTCATATTTGGAAAGTTGAAGCACATTCAGTTTTTTTTTCCCTGAAATTTAAAGTTTACTGTTATATCAGCTTTTTTCCCTACTAGAAAATACACCTTTATTGAAAGATATGAAAGTACAGAAATGTGCAATGAAAAGTGTTTGCAAATGTCTTTACTCCTTTGTTGTTTTTTAACATATTCACATGATTCTTTTCTTTAATGAGTCAGTGGATTCTGTTCTTTCTTTGGGTTATTAAGCAGCATCACAAACAAGTTATAAAGAACTTGGAAAGTTCTTAAAAAGAGAGTTTTCAGTGTGTCTGATCCCCCTCTATGTCCAGAGATGGTGTCCAAGGCTATAAAGAGTTTATAACACCAAACCCTCTGGTTTTATACTTTATTTCTGCTATTTGGTATTAAAGCCAAGTTGTGCCATTTAATACTCCTGTGGAAAGTGCTAAATTGGTATTTTGTGGTAATTGGGATTGATTTGGAGCATGGCCAGGAAAGGGAAGAGCACATTCTTAGGTACCAGGAGATCTGGGCTTCATGATACCCTGTCAGGAAATTTTCCTCAAAGATCAGGAAAGAAAATGGGTGAGATGGGACTCAGTCAATGTATCCCTGATCTTAGCACAGTCTCTCAGGCTGTGTAAATCTCTATAAAACAACATTCTCACAGAAAACCTGAGTTTTAGACAAATTACATTATTTTCTTGTTAGCATTCATGCATGTAATAAACTTTTTTTTGTCTACTGGATATATATAATTTATATTTTCAGATAAATGCCTTTGTTTAATAAGAATTTTGGGCTCTTAGCTCAACTCGTCCCTTCTCTTCCTCCAAAATAATCTTTTGGAGTTTGGTTTGCAGGGTTTTATTTTTTCCAGAAGGGTAGGATTTTCTTGTATATTGATTTATGTAGCACTGACTTAAGCTTGAGAAAATTATGGGCACCTCTGCAATAGCCCTTTAACCTGAAATTCCGTGGCTCTCAGTCACCTTGAGAGCTCCAAGACATAGATCTTCAATTTGGCTGTTCCTTCAACTCAGTTGCTTCCTCTTGCAGCTGTTTCCCTCTCTCCAGATCCACTTCCAGGCTCAGGCTGTTCCCTTTGGAAGTTGGAGATGATGGTGCTGAGGCTCAGCACTGTTTTTGTGTTGGGGCTGCTCTTATGGGATTGGAATCAATTACTCCAAGACAAGAAACAAGAATTTACTTTCTGATGTCCAGCGGGGAAATACCAACCAGAGGGAAGAGATTTGGTGGAAGACCTGGTCCAGTTTGATTTACAGAACAGTAAAATCATAGGTAATGGTTGAAAGGAATAGCTAATTGGTAATGATTCCAAGAAAGAGAAATAAATAACTCTTGGTTTAGTGGTTTTTCTTCTTACAATTCTCTTTTTGTACAGAAAAAGAAACCAGATTGACTACTTCAGCAATATTACAGAAGAAGTCATTATTTTAACATACATAAGAACAAATACAGAAGTAAAGACAAGTACTGGCTATAAGAGTTGGGGCAGTTTTTATGGGATTTTTTCCCTTTATTTCAAAGGCAAGCCCTGCTTGTCACTTCACTGTTGGATTTTACAGAAAGGAGATCAGTGCTTGCAGATTACAGATTTGAATCTTAACAACACTGGAGTTGCTCATGGAAAACTTACAAAAATTAATGATCTGTGAAGGTTACAGGCCCTCTTGTTACTGAAAATCAGCGAGCTAACCTGTATTTCTCAAGTTGTACTGTAGATCAAAGAAACATAAATATAGTTGTTTTCAGAGGTCATCCTAAAGTAAGAGCAAATAAAAAAATAATGCATATATCTATGCATGACAAATATACTCAGTGGTGTATGAGCTTATATTATCTCCAAATTGTCTTGTGTAAATGACAGTGTTGCCCTCAGGTTGTTATTGAGCCTAACCTTGGATATTTGTTTAATCACCAAAACTCAAAGTACAGACACTCTGGACTATTGCAAGGTCTAGTGATAACTGTGAATGTCTTTGTATTTGGAATTCTTTGTTCTGGCTTCTGTAACTCTTTGAACAGGTAAGGTGAAAGATGTGGAAAATCTGAAAAACAATGGGCCATAAATGATAGAGGGACATTAATAATTAAACGCATTGCAAGTTTAAAAAAAAATCTGCTACAGCAATTCTTAATTATACCTTCCATGGACCATTTAAGTCAATGAATTTCGAGTGCAACCATTTGTGCCAAACAAGGTTACAATGGCTAAAAGAGTGACTATATTTTAATGTGCTATAGAGGAATTAAAAGCGACCAGCAGTCCATAAAAATATCATCCTTCAGTTTGGAATGCTCTGGCCATTTCCAGGGACAGGTTTAGTCAATCCCAGGGCAATAACTTAACTCTCTGCAGCTGCAGTAGAGGCTGATGTAATTGTAGAACTTAGAGTTTCTCAGTTCAAATTCCACTGTTGCCCATTCCTTTAGTCAGAAATGAAGTTTCTTTGCTCTTTAAAGATGTATTGTATTTTAAACTTTTCTCTTTACTTCATTCACTTAATACACAGCTCATTTGTCTAATTAATTCCTGGTGACTGTGGTTTTCAGTATTTAGTTTCTTGAAAGGGAAATGCCTCATCCATTTGCTTTATTTATCTACACATTTGCAAATAATTGCAATAAATGTTGATTAGTTTTATATGTTTCGTTCTAGCATTGCAATTAACCCCTTGACTGTCAGGATTTTGCTGATGCACATTGTTTATGTGTTGCACTGCTTCAACACTCTGAGCTCACCAATACTTTTATCCTCCCAGTAGTAATTTAATCAGGTAAAACCCATCAGCAACACAGCCCAGATATTTGATTACCTCAATGTTGAAAGAGAATGTGGCTTTTTTTTTTTTTTTCTAAATAAATGGTTGTAGAATTAGATTTAAGTCTCACATTCAGATGAGTTCCAGCTCTTGGAGTAGGGCAGATTGTGTTATCACAGAGACATTCAGCATTTGGTGTCCCAGCCATCCCATCCCTCACAGGCAGAGGGATTGCAGTGCTGTGTGTAGAGTTGGCACAAATGTGGTCCCATCCTTTGGGTCAGGGGCCCTGCCAGGTCCCTGCAGCTGAAGAATCCTGTGTGGGGCAATGGACTTCTCTTGGTGGGAGTCCAGAAAAGGAAAAAACCTTTGCAAGAGCAGAGTGAATATAGAGGTGAAGCTGGGTGATCCATCCTCCTTCACCCTCCTCCCCTCTGATCCCATCTGCATCTCTCCTGTGCTTAGTGCAGGACCCTGGGCTTGCTTTTGAAAGAGGAATATTTTTCAATTCCAGTTCTTCCTAATTTCTCTTTTTATCATCAAATCCTGCCATACTTGACAAGCAGGAAAGAAAGGAGTTTTCTCACAAGTTTCTTAGGAGCAACACGAAGTGGGGAGGAGTCAGTCTCAGAAAGTGAGAAAAGCTGCTTATGTTTTTTCTTTTTAATCATTTTTAGTTTTTGTGTTTTTTTAATTTCACCATGGCTGCTCAGCGTCTTGTTCTGAGCAGCAGCAGAGGCACTGCATCTGTCAGGCTTAGGAGGCAGCTACAGCATTGATATTCTTGCTTTCATGTTTCAGCAGTTATCTTTGCAACTAAAAATGACAGAACCTCTTTTAAATACCATTTAAAATAAAAGCTACAATTCTGTAGACATTGATGACAATCATGTGGGAAGGATTGCTACTTACCGTGAAAATATGGCTTTGTTAAGCTTCAGATGAGAAATGAATGAGATTATTAAAGACAAAAAAATTGGGTTTATTCCTCTTTTTGTTATTAATGAGTGTGATTTGATAAATACATGGTAAGTTTTGGAATGACAGATCTGCTCCTGACACAGCAGGCTTTATACGAAATGAAGATTAACATCAAAAGTAAAAGAGAAAATCATAGAATCATGGAATGGTTTGGGCTGGAAAGGACTTTTAAAAGTCACTCAGTTCCAACCCCTGAGCACCTTCCACTACACCAGGTTGCTCCAAGCCCTGTCCAGTGTGGCCTTGGAGACTTCCAGCGAAAAAGAGGAAAATATAATTTATTGGTGTCAGGACCCTTGGGTTATTGGTGGGGTGTGCAGCTCGAGCATTTTCTCACAGCGTTGTGATGGTGGGAGCTGTGCCTTGGAACATTTGGGAAAGGGGAAGTAGCAGTGCCCCTGTATCAAAAACAGGAGTTAAGAGTTTTTCCAAGTGATGCTAAATTGAGAGATAGTGACCATAAGGATGTTTCAAAGGTGAGAAGAACAAAGAAACAGACAAACTACACATTTTAGAATCGTGGATAAACAGAAGGGCTTGGTGAGAGTAGTCACCATTTATTAGTCAAGTACAAAAGGAATGAATGAAATTTATGTTTAATACATGCATTACTTACATTACTATTGAGCAAGAAATGTGGCAGAATAAATTACAAATAAATGGAGTCTAAACCAGATTTTTTCATAATGTGAGAATAAAACTACAGTTGAGTGCATCCTCCAGAATCTAAGAGCAGAAGGAGAGTGGGAACAGAAGAATATGATTAATCCTTAACAGTAAACTTTTTTCTTGTCACTCTGAATCAAAGGCAACCATGCATCAGATGTTGAGTTTGAACTAAATAAATGATAAAAATGTGATGGAATCAGTGAAAATTACACCAAAAGCTTCTATTCAGTTGTCTTTAACATTGACTGGCTAATCCTTCCCCGATTCTCCTAGCTAAGTTTTAAAAATAATTAAAAAACAAAACCCCTTTGAATTAAAACAATAGAGAAAGGGAGGGGGTTATTATGAAATGACCTGTCTGTAGGAGTAGGGTAGGTCCCATGCAGGAGGATGCATTGCTATAATTGGATTTAGGGTTTTGCCTTTGAGGAGCAGACTTGGAGCAGCCATCACTTTGTTCCCACCTGGATGCTGATCACTTGACAGTCACCAGTTAGCACAGATTAAAATATTATTGCCATTAGGAAATGTAGCACAGGAAAAACCATCGAAGAGAAGAGAATTCATCCAGGCAGTGTCAAACAAATGTTAGGTCTTCACTCCTATATTGCAGTGATTTACGAGCTGATTCTGTGCTTCTATGAATGCCACCCAAAGTCAAAGCTGTCTGTGACAAAAATCTGTGTTTCTAAAATAGTACCTGAAACCTGAAGATTTTAGCTTGGCTTCTTTATGTCTTTCTATCCACTCAACATATCTCATTCCACCATTGTTAAGACTTATAAACAAAAGCTGCATTATATTTTTATGCTATAAAGGTTTGTTTGGGGGGAAAAAATAGCTTGTAACTGTCTTCTGTAATACCTCTGTTTTCCTGTGAGCCAAGACAAATGAGAAAAGGACAAAAGCACCCACCAACAAAACCCTTTCTGCAGTGTCTGTTTAACAAAAATGGAACATAATTCTATGTGTGGATTGAAAGAAACTGAACTTCATAGCCCATATTTAGAGCTGGAGCCCATCTCTGGTGGTAGAGGAAATTAATTCCAGCATTCTCTCAATTCTTCCTTTCTGAATTGCTGAGTACTTCAGGGAGTTAGTGCCGAGAGCTGTGTCAGCCCAGGAAAATATGTTTGTGTATTTCAAAGCCAACACTAAATTATACTGCCTGTTTGTTGTCTACAAATTCATGGAGTTATACTTAGAAATATAGATTTACCCAAGAGGTTCACTGAAATCTGTGAGAATCTATATTCTTCCTGAAGTTGCCAGAGCTTTGTTTGTAAGAAGATAATGTGCTGCAGCACATGCTCTGGTTTTTCTGTCTTCTTAGCGTGGATAGAGAGTGAAATCAGGATAAATCCTCTAGCTTGCTTATAAAGTTCATTGTGGAAGAAAGACATAAAATTGTGGATACCGTATGGAGTAGAAAACAAGTTTAATGTACTACAGTAAAGGACTTGACTGTGGCATGTATCTCTCTTATTTTCTTCAATTGCTTTTATAGGATATTCATTATGACCCTAATAGCTTATTGTGCGTGAGAAAATCGGCTTAATGAATGGCTGGTGGGGATCTGCCCTGGGTTTGTGGTGCAGCCTGAAGCCCGTGCCACAAGACAAACAGCAATTAAAAATATCTCTGCATTCAGGATCTTTTATGCACGTTTTGTCTCTTAGTAGTAGAGTTGTAACAGTCTGCTCTGTTCTGCTTTTGTGATAGATGCCATCATTCCACTCAACAACAGCGGGAATGGGGTGAAAAAAAATCCTGAAGTGTCTGCACATATGTATCGTGTGTCAGCTGAAAGCTTCATGCAGATTCCTTAACTAAATAAAACCACAACAAGCAATGTGAGAATGAGCTGTAGCTACAGCACTTCTGCACTGGAGTGCTTTCTTCCTAGTTGTGAGATAACAGATAAATGAAATCACGGAGTCACTGAATGGTTTGGGTTGGAAGGGACCTCAAAGTCCCCATCTCATTCCAGCCCCACTGCCATGGTCAGGGACACTTTCCACTAGAGCAGGTTGCTCAATAATCTCAATAAAGCATTTTAGTGGCTTTAAGTGAACTGAGGAAGCCACCATGCCCTTATGTGATAGGTAAATCTCTTACTCCAAAATTTGGAATTTAAAGGTGTTTCTGCTTCATTCTAGGAGTATGACATGTGAAGGGGAGAGGGAGCATCGTGGGTGGAGCTGGAGTGTGCGTGCTGTGTCCTGTAATCAGTAATTGCAATGACTGATCATGTAATCAGTAATTCTGGTTTCATGTTGGTATCAGCTTTTAATCTGCTTTCACCCTGTGCCTCCTGGCAGCAGAGACTGTGCCTGGCCCACCAGGCATGGAATCTCCTGGAATGTCAGGAATGGGATGGGGTAACACATCCAATGTGTCCTAATGCCTTCTTACATGTGGTTTGTTGCCATTTCCCTATGGAATGAGCAGCATCAGCACCTGATGGTGGTTGTGACTGTTGAGCAGGACTCAAAGCAGCCATGGTTGAACTTTGCTGCTTTCTCTGTGTTCTGATCCCTCATGACTTTCCTGAAGTCATGTCTGATCCTCAGTTTCCTACATGTGAAAATAAATAACAGCATTTTTCTTATTAGCTGGCAGGTTCTTTTCCTTGCTTCCAAGAAGCTGTTGCTTCCTCCACAGCCTGTGGAAATTTTTCCTGTTCCCTTCAAAGGCGTGAGAATGTTGTCACACATGGTGGCGTCGTCACAGCTGACTAAAGACACTTAGCATCTCTTTGGGAGATGATGGGGAGAAATGAGGCATTTTCTCCATCATACATTAGAGAAAACCCATTAATGTCAAAAAGTGAAGCTGTGGTATTCGAGTGGTGTCTGCAGCACGAGGGCTCTGCCTCTGGGAAAGGGAAATGATGTTCCTTAAGAACAGTCAGAGTATAAAAGGATGTGGGTGGTGAACTGGATTCCTTCAGCCCTCAAAACTGTGATATTGTTATTTTGGACAGATGCGTGGGTCACGATTTTGTTGTCCCAAATGGCGTGGTGCTTCCTGAATTGTGGAATGATGGAGTGTAACATTCCTGCTCTTTAGCACAGAGCTGTGCTAAATCACAGAAAACATCCATGGTTGTTAAGATGGGAGTTAGAACTCTGAAATACAGCTCCCCTCAGAAAAAAAAAATAGTATATATGTATACAGGACATGTGAATGGGAAAGTAAAAGCAGAATGATAAATAGCTCTACTTTTAGCATTTAATTTTGTGCCCATATTTAGCACACTTATTCTGGTAACTATTAGTTTCCATATATTTATCTGTGCATGAGGGGTGTTTTTTTGGGTTTTTTTGGTTTTTTTAGTATGACTTTTAATTAGAACTTGGGGAGAAACTGAAAAAAAAATCACACCTAAATTTTCCAAGTGTGGAATTACTTGGAAATAAAAAGAGACAAAGTCAGCCACTGTTAACTCTGTATTTGACATGTATATTTCCTCTTTTTTCATAAGCAAGATAATTTTAGTATTCTCTTGATTGTCTTGATTTTTTTTCTCCCCCCTAAGACTGTCAAGTTTTTTGTTTGAAGCTTTTTATCTGCTTTTAATATCTCTCAGCTGGCTTTTTTAATTCTCCAGGTATATTTATTTCATGTACCTTCCCCACCCTTGATCCTTTATAAAACGAGGTGGTCGTCAGTGATACCAGGGTGATGCAAACAGCTGTGCCCTGCAGATGAGCTGATGGCTGTTGTTGCAGTTGGGTAGAGTTGGGAAACTGAGGCAAAGTTTTCCTATGAATTTATTCAAATAACACATAATACAGGACTTGTGACACATACCCACAAAGTTGTTTAAAAACTCAAGCAGACAGAAGTGGAAAAGTAAATAAGAATTAGATATGCTGAAATCACCTGGTAGATCTGCTCAGCTTTTTGGCAGAATTATGAATCCACTGGGAGACTATTCTGTATTTTTTAGGAGATAGGAATTCTCCATCCCAGATTTTCATGCTGTGTATCAGAGTTGCTTGTTCCTAAGGTGTTTATTGCTAGATAGGCACTGCTGGCCACCAAGGCATAAATGTAGCCATGCATTGTGATCCCATAATAAATAGTTTCATCTGAGAGATCCCTGTGTCCCATTTGCAATCAGCAGGAGCAGGCACTGGAATGTGCTCAGTGCACAGTGGCAGGGATGTCAAATTGTTAACAGCAGCTTGCACCCAGGAGCAGCAGAACAGGTGATTCATGGCTAAACTGAACCAGAGAAAGAAGAAAATGTCAATATAAGTTGAATTTGCAGACAGGGAGTGTCAAAGCTCTAGATTATGGAGTGAAGGGTTGTTTTGAAAAGCTGACAGCACTTAAATCCTCTTCCCCATTATATTTCCCTACACTCTTTTGGTCCACAACCAAAAATGTATCTTGTTGGGTCTTTTGTTTGTTAATTTGTTTGGGAAGTTCGAGGGTTTCGTTTCCAGCATTAATTCTTGCACAGGAGAATCTGCAGTTCTGTGACTCACTGTGCTTCTGATCTTGCTGTAAGCATCATTATCTGCCTTAAAAACATTGTATTCTACTTTTTGGTAAAGCGTAGTTAGTTTTTCTCTTAACTTTTTTTTTTTTTTTTCTCTCCATGTTCTTGATAAAATTGACCAAGAGTCCTGGCCCCTACATTTGCAGAATCCAAGCACCTGCCTGCTGGGTGAGAAGAGAAAGTGGATGCAGAAAATGAGAGTAGTTTGTTAGAGAAAGTAAAAGCAGGGAGAAGTAAAAGAGGGTAGATATATAAAAGAGATGTAGACGATGCAATTAAAGTAAGATGGAAAAAGAGAAATGAGGCAGGAGGATAATAGGAGGGGGTGAGACGTAGGTGAGAAGAATATCACAAATATTGTTTGTAAATCTTCAGCTCTGGCAGCTTTTTGTTTCAAATTTAAGGGGAAAAATTAAATACACAGCATATTGCTCAGAACTGGGCTTATAATCAAGCAGAGAAGAAAGATACTGCTTGATTCTGCTTTTCCACAATAAGACAGTAAAAATCCATGAAAAATATTGTGAGGGCTAAGTGTTAAATAATCTCCCTATGACCCAGAAAGGAACACTGAGAACTGCACAGATGGAAACAGCCTTAAAACCAGTGGTACCCCAGGTACCAAATTTTTGTATTCTGTATGTCATGTAACAGTGTCTCTTAATACACCCTTGACTATTACACTAAGTTCACTTTGCTCTTCATTATTTCAACACTTAATGATTTATGATTTGTTAATTCTCTTTTTTCTTTTGTTTGCTGTTTAACCCACATGCCTCTTTTTGGCCCACAAGTAGAGCAGTGGAGCAGGTAGCAGGAGTGGTTGATAACTTTAGATGCCTGCAGATGGTTGTGGAGACTTTCCAAGGCACTCTGTAGATCAGGAGAGAGACCAGAGCACTTCCAGGCAACTCGCAGGTTGGAGAGATGAGTAAATAAAACCCTTCTTTGTGGATGTTTCCTTTTTATCTGTCATTTTTAGGAGTGGGTAAAGGTATCACCTGTCCACAGGTTCCTGTGTGACTGACATTTCCAATTCTTTGTAATAACTAACCTGTGTTTGACCAGCTTTCATCTTATTTGGTTCAGGTATCTTGAAGGCTGATTCGCAGCTCTTTCTGCTGTGTTTGACAAGGTGTTTGCTGCACTTGGAACATGTCTAAATTATTTTCTTTCCTGGTGCTCCTGGTGGAGGTAGTTCTGGAGTTTCTCTGTGTTTTTATCTCCAGCCAGGCTGGTATGAGAGTAGTTCCAGCAGAGCAGGAAGTCACAACCAAAGAAAAATGAGCAAGAGGAAAGCAGCAGAGGGGTTGTGGAATGCCTGCTGTTTCTCCTTCAGCAGCAGGGAAAAACCAGGCCAGTTACACCAGATGAAAAGGAAAACCCACAAATCATAGGTTTGCTATCACTGCTTAGTGTATCAATTCATTTTTTTTTCTGGAATGATGGATACAGGCATTGATTTTATCACATTGGGTTTTTCTGCAAGAGACACTGATAGAGACCAAAGAGACAATGAGCCATGACCTGCCAGGCAGAAGGTGGGGGATTGGGAAGAGCAACGTGAAGGAGCAGGACAGGTTTGTGCCATGGGAAAATTGGAGAGGTGAGAGACAGAGAAAGAGAAGAGCTCAGTCAAACTGCAGTTTTAGGATTTCCAGGTCCCCAAGACTGGCTGAGAGATGAGGCAAATGGCTTGTGGAGCTTTTGGGGAATCACTTATTTTGATTTTCCGAAGTGGAAGTTTGGCAGTCTTGACCTACCTGTGCACTGAGGCTTGTCTCACTTTGCTGTGTTTTGTTTTTTCCTTAAAAAGTGGCACTTGAACACAATCTAGTTACTATTTTTAGAGAACAAACAAGCCATGAAACATGTTAATGTTCTGTGGATCAATAATCTGGGATTTCAGGCCTAAAAAACAACTGTCTGGTTCTCTTTTAATTTTGAATGGCGTGCAAAGGTGAGGTGACATTTCCTGTGGCAGTCTGCGTCACAAGGACTCCTTACAGCTCACCCATACAGAAGTTTTATAGGGAGCTGGGTGCAGATGATCTTAAATTGCAGTTATTCAGTGATTTTGTAATTAAACAGAGTAAAAAATGTGATTTGAGGTCAGCAGGTCATTAGTTTTCCTAATGGATTTGACTGTAGGTTGTTATATGGCTTCTTTACATTAGGAATATAGGAACTGCCACTTTGCTTTAGACTAATGGTCTTTTAAGTCCTCTGTGCTCCTGCAATTTGCATTACTTTTAGCATTTTTTGCTTTCTTTAGAAGCATTTTTTCCCATATTTTAATCTGTGGTTGTTAGAAATGACCTTTGACAGTGAAGGCCTCCTCAAGATCATATTTCAGAACTTTTGTTAGTGGTTACTTGTGACCCAGAAGAGGAAGCATTCCCTGAAATCTCGTTGTATTTACCAAGTCCTGTATAGCTGAAGGTAGAAAAAGGAACAGATGACGCCTTGATAATTGTATGTTCTCCTGTCTTAATTGATCAGACAGCCTGATGATAGAAAATATAATTCATGTGATGTATTTCTCCATCTGCAAAAACATTTCAATTAATTAGAGCAGTGGCTTAGTAAAGGCTCTGTTCCTGCATCTCCCAGAGGTGAACATAAATGGACAATGTGTTGCTAAAAGTGATCTGAAAGCAAACACAATTAAAAGTTCTGAGAGGAGTTGGATTGATTTAATTTTTAAGGGAAAGGTTCACAATCTAATATCTAATTAGGCTAATATCTAATTCCAGAAATAATTTTTCATCCAGAAAAGGATACATTGACAACTAAACTCAGACAATTTGTTTAATACCCATGCACAAAGCTTTCAATCTTTAAGTAGTCAACTTGTTGGGAATCAGGGCCCCTGGACTGTGTTCCCACTGTAATTTAGAGATTCATTTACTTAGATAAGGCACTTAATCTCCCTGGGTCTGTTTCCCAATAGTAAAAGAGAAATAATAAACCTCAGAAGTCTTAATTATGGGTGTCTTGTTAAGTTTAATTAATTCGTAAGGGATGTTACTGTCACCATATGAGAAGTGGCATGTGGGTGAAGTGTGTGTGTGTATAATTACATTTAACTCACACACACACGTTGGTAACAGAGCTCTGGGAGGGCTGCAAGGCCAAGCAGGCAGCAGCAAATACGAGTTTTGCTTATGGACACTCCCTTGAGACCTCTCATTACAGTAAATATTTAATTACACCATCATCTGCTGTCAGCCCAGCAGAAATTCTGTCTCATTCACTTCACATCAGCTGCAGTTTTTCACCTCCTTTAGCCAGGTCGATTCCCCTTCCCCATCTCCAAACGCCTTTGGGAAGCTCCTGAAGGAATAGTTGTGCCAAGGTATTTTCTCTTGCTTCAAGAGCAGCTCCTTGGCTTTCAGCAGATCGATGTGTGTGTGAAAACACTGGCCCTGCCTTCCCAATTGCAGACACATTTCCAGAACCAGTTTCCAGCTTGGCTGGCAGGAATCCAGCCCTGAGGTTGGCAGAAAGTTTTGCCAGGCTGGGATGTGAGTGGGGCACTGCAGCTCCAGGTGCCTGCACGTGAGTGTTGCAGCACCAGGTACTGAACAGATGCACCTTGGCTTTGGGAAAGATCATAAACTGACCCGTTTTGTGTGGGTCAAAGAACACTGAGACTTCCATCTGTTACAACAATTCCTGTTTAATTTCAGGACTATGAACCAGGAATTTTGTGCCAATGCTCTTACGGTTACTCTTGAGAGAGAGTAACTCTATCTAGTACATGAGGGGGTGACATCCATATTTCATGTTCCTAGGAACGACTCTTCTCTATTTAAAAAACTGATGAGTGAGACAATTGTTTTCTAAAATTAGGGGATAGGAGATCCATGGAAAAATCACTGAAGGCACTAAAATGCAGTTACAGGATTTATTATTGCAGACTTTGCATTGTATTTCCCCAAGCTGTCGGGGTTCACTGATTGTTTTGAAATACTCTTTCTAAAGGCTAATTTTGTTTTAAAGATTATTTGCTTCTGAGGACTGCCAGTACAGCTAATCCATTATCTAGCACTGAGCTAAAATACAGTATTTGCAGTGTAGGATGTGCTGGGTAGTGCTGAACACCTTGTGGTGTTCGAATGTTTGAATTCAGTGAGGGTCCCTGAATAAACCCTGCTCATTCAGCTGGGAGAATGGGTTATGAAATTAGCAGAAGTGCCATCATTAATACCTATTATTCTTGTGCTTCAATGGATGATAATCATGCTCATTGCTTTTCCAAAAATAGAGGTGTTTTTCCAGGACAGAAATTATAACTTTTTTTTCTGTCTTGTTTAAAAATATTCATTATTTTGCAAGTAGCAAGGAAAATACATTAGGACAAAATTGGTATTTCTGTTCCATAGATTGAAACGTCTTCAAGAGCCAGAATTTTTAGAGAGGAAGGGAGCTGTTATATTAAATTAAAATATTGCTCACTTTACCTCATGATTGGGACAACTCCCATAGGCTTTTTTTATCATTATTTAATTTCTAATTTAAACAGTAGCTTATTCTTAAGACACAGGCTGCATTCTAACTCCCCATCCAAGGCACGCCTCGAACTCTGGAGGAGCAGAAATAAATGATAGCAAAGACAGAAGAATTAGAGGGATATCTAAACAGAGGAGTCAGGGTGGTTTTCATGCCTCAGATCATGCATGGAATGAATTTGGCCCAGTGTAAAACCCTTTTCCCAGTCCAAAGCATCTGGGATGTGGAGCCTGCCATGAGCTTGCAGGATGTACAGATTCTGTAAATTAAAAGGATGCTGTCACAGTTACAGTGGCTCTGTGCTGGTCACCTGAATTTATGTCACTCCCCTGGTTTGGAGCAGTGTCACCATCATTTCCTGTCCTCTTCAGCTGAATTGCACATGTTCAATAAAACCCAAACACACACTGATTTGGTAACTCCAGGTTTCTGTTTCTTGAATTGCCACATACCAAAGTAGCTCCATAACTGGGTTGTCATGTAGATCCCGCGGGTGGTGATGCTGGCCCCTTCAGGCTTTAATTCTCTTGTGAAAAAGGATGTTAGGATCTCTTCCTTAGAAAAATAACTTTAAAATCCCCAAAACAACAAATAGGGCAGCAGCATTTAATGCATGTAAGGGCTGATATTCAGCTTTACGTTTGACTTTGCAGCCAGAGATAACAGTGACTTCAAAGGCCTTGTAGCCAAGAATGGTGCTGCTAACTCTGCAGTGTTGGTGAAAGCTGTGGAAGTGCCCGTGGATGATGTGAAAAGTTAATTATACAGCATATATTGGCTCAAGTAGTTTGAGTTGTCCAACTGTGTTGCGTGTTTTTCTGCTCAAATAGCTCCAGGACTAAGATTTTGAATGATTGCAAAAAAAAAAAATCTGAAATGCCAAAACCATAATGAGCATTTTAGAACTGATCTTTAGAAGGTACTTGTATACACTTTGTAAGCAGATTGTTTTGAACAATCAGACTCCTATTTTAAATTCTCTAACCGGTGTAATAAGGCAGGCCCCGTGTTAATACAGTGATAAACAGATACTAACCTTAGTAACTCATTTTTAAAATACCTGAAAACCTGTAGCATCCATGTGCTAACAATCTATGAGTAATTTAAAAGTCTGATCCTCCCAGGTGTTGAATAATTGCCATGTAATATGGATGCATTTCTGTGACTCCAGTGAGCCTCTCTGTGATGCTGTGCAGTAATTGTGGGTGCACGGGATGTGATTTGAGTGATGAGAGAAATTTGTCTGAGCCAGTGAGCTGGATGCTCGCACGCAGCAAGGTCCACGAGGGATCATGTCTAATCTTGAATGTGCAGATGGTGAGGATTAGGTGTGAAAGGATGTAAAACCCAACAGCAGCTGGGGACAATGAAGTTCATTATAAATCTATTGAATATTTTGAACTGCGAGGTGAGAGCCGTGTAAAAAATGCGGCAAGAGGTGGCATTTTATTGATTCAGTGGATGCATTATTTAAATAAATCTTACTTAAAAGCAAACAGCTCTTAGATGAGCATCTGTGGCACTGTAAAGCTGGAATAAATTTATTAAACTGATTTGGTTTACCATGTAACCACTCCTTGAGTTTCCTGGATCTTGGAATTGAATATACACCTTAAAGGCTCAGTACTGTAACTCAGCATGCTGCCAAGCCTGTTTCACTTCCTCCTCCTCTACCAACAAACTTGGAATGAAGAGTGGACCCAAAATAAATCAAAAAATCTAAGGGGTCAGTAATGAAAGGTTGAAAACAAAAATCTGATTTCAGCTGTAGACTTCAAATTGCTTTATAAAAGATTGAGTATTGATATCTCAGGAGGGCAGAAAGGTGGTGTGACCTGCACAGCATCACTCAAAGGCAAAGGGTAGAGTTGGGAATTGGGTGCCTGTGCCTTGAGTTGCACTCCCTGGAACATGGCGTGGGATAATCTGGTGTAGCTGATCCACTGCAGCGGGGATTTACCTGTGGAAAATGCCCCTGGTACTGGGCAGCTTGGTGAGAACTGGGAAAGGCTTGAGAGGGGGATTGATGAGAGAGAAGAATCAGGGCTTCCATGCAGGGTGGGTCATTGGGAGCTGAGAGGAGACAATGCAGCAACAGTTCCTGTGCTAAACTGGCTTTTCTGCAGAAAAATAAAAAAATTAAAAATTGCTTTGCTCCAAGACTTTGGCAAAGAAAAAGAAACCAGGAGAGGGCATGGCCAGGACAACTGACCCGAGCTGGCCAGAGGGATATTCCACATCATGGACCATCATCCCAGTTTATAAACTGGGGGAATGTGCTGGGAGAGGCTGAGCTGTGCTCAGGGATGGGATGGGCACTGGGCGGGGACCAACTGCATTGAGCATCACTTGTGTTTCATGGGGTTTGTGCCTCTGTTTTTATCATCATCATCATCATCATCATCACCATCAATTATTATTATTATTATTATTATTATTATTATTATTATTATTATTATCATCATCATCATCATCACCATCATTATATTTTATTTTATTTTATTTTATTTTATTTTAATTATTTATTTTTTAAAAGTTTATTTTTATTTTATTTCAGTTCTTCATCTGTTCTCATCCCAGCCCTTGGGTCTTCCATTTTTGGGCTCCTCTTCCCCAGCCTTGTGGGGCAGGGCAGTGTGAGTGAGCAGCCCCATGGGACTTTGTTGCAGACTGAGGTTAAACTATGAAGTTTCCATAAAGCCTCTCTTTAAAATGAAGCTTGTTACAAAGTCTTGACAAAAGAAACCTTTTTTTTTCCCTCCCTCCTTCCAACTAAAGTGAATTGATTCAGGGGTGAAAATCAGAGATGCTTTACAGTTTGTTAAATCATGAAAAAATATCACATTTTCAAGCTTTTGAAAATAATGCAAATACTTTGGTTAATAAGACTTATTTTTTTAAAGCAATGCTATTTTTTTTTAAAGATGCCAAATTGATGGTCCTGCTAAATAACAAGGTCCAGTTACAAATGAAAGCAGCAGAAGCAATGGATTATGATGCTAATTTCCATACTTTGAGCTTCAAAATTGACCAGGACTTACTGTTTAAGCACAAAAGAGTCCCTCAGACAATGCTGCTGCTCTGAAATTTTTATTCTTTCCCCCTTCAGCTTGAAATGGCAAGTTAAAAATCAGTTCTCCTGACTAACTTCCCTTTGTAGATGAATCTCTGCTGAGGGCTCACACTGTGATTCTCATACATTATCTAAAGACATTTGTTCTTCTTCTTTCCCCGTTTTATGTATTTTTATGTATAACTTGACTTTAATGGAGCTGCTCCCAGTCTTCCCTGCATGCCTGGCATTTATTTTATTTTATTTTTGCTTTTTGCTTAGGCTGTATTGTGAAATGAGAATAAAGCCACCAGTTTGTTCTTTGAGAATATCCAGTATTATTGCTATTTATTAGAGCCATTATGAAAACTATGAGCTAAATGGAGATGATGAGGAGAATTCTAATTTTACTGACACATAGAATAGAAGCATTTGGGAAATGGTGGCTCTCACCCTGGGGATCAGTTTGATTGTTCCTATTGCTATATATGGAAGATGATTCAATTATTCTCCTTTTTATTTGTTGATAAATATAATATTTTGTGGATAAAACTGATTTTTTTTCTTCTTTCAAGAACACCAGGATAAATTATGAACTTTGGATATCTTCTTCTTTAATATAAGAAAGGAGTAAGTCCTATTCCAGATCTTTGCTTTTTAGAGCAGAGTTGTTTTATCCATAGAAATCCTGTGCTTTAGGAATTGTATGAAACCTCAGACTGTATATAAATGATGAAAACATCAGGAAAGCATTTGACTTGATTCTTACTTACAGACATTGCACATCCTCTGTATCAAAGGTGGAGGGAGGCAGTTTTTATTTTGTGAGTTGATCTGAACTGCAAACTACAAAAACCTCGGCTATCCCAGAGCCTGCTCTTCATGAGGCCAACACAGAGACACCACAAAGGAACTTGTTGGCAGCACCAAAGTGTGGCAGCACTCAGACCCAGCCCAGCTGCTGTTTTAATTGGATGGGAGCTTTAATGAGCAAAGTGAGGTTAATGTGCAGTCCCAGCTTTGCAGCCCATCAGATTGACAGTGTTTCATTTCTCTGTCAGTGTTACCAAAACGCGGTTTTTCTTCCCCGTGATCCTCTCTCATTTTAAGTTTTGCTGTACTAGGGGGATGCAATTGATATGCAGTCAAATCATTCCTGACAGAGAGATTTTAAAAGCTTTTAGATGGGATGTAAAGAAGGAAACCTTGTCTTTGCAGAGCCTGCTCAGCCCATCCATCTGCATTAAGCGCCTTAGAGTCACGCTGAGCAGAAATGACACCTTAAAGAAGACTAAGTGCTGCTTAACTTTTTAATGTCATTCTTGGGAGGTCTGAAGTTGAGTATTTTTCTTTTCCTGGTTGCGGGATCATTCCATCACTTTATGAGAAATAAAGCAGTGTTTGTGTCTTTTAACAGTGGACTTTTCTATTGCTCCTTGTGTCCCGTGGAGACAGGAGTTTGTGCCTCAGCTTAGGGAGTGAAAGCTCCACGCTGGGAATCAATTGATGTGTCCTTAAATATGTATTCATGAGAGGAGAAATAAAGCAAAAAGGAAGCCTCTTACATTTCTTACCGCCAGACCCCAGTATTGCAGATCTGTCTTTTAATCCTGCTTCCGAATCCATGAAGATTGTCATTAAAATTGAGGGTTATTTTTGTCCTGACACTTCATGATGGGCTGTTTCAGAACCCCAGTCTTGGTACTGTCAGAAACTTTGTATTTTTGGGATTGTATTTGTTCCTAATCGATTCACACATGATTAATTTTCTGCCAACCACGTTCTTCATCTTAAATCTTAGTCTGTATAATTCCATTTCCTGTCTTTCAGCAGAGTAGTCTTACAATATCCCCTCACAGCCCTCCTTTTGCTACAACTGCACAATCCCACCTTTTTAAGCTTCTTTTTGCACCCCTCCTAACACATTTTTTTCTGCTTTGATCATTCAGACTCCTCTTTTTGCAACATAAATGACAAGAAATGTTCCAGATGAAAACTCCCCGCCTTACTCAATCCCATCAATATTTTCTCTCTGTGCTTGCCCGACACTCCTGCTATTGCACTTGCCTTATTCACAGGTAGATTAAACTTATTCAGAGTAATAGATCTTCCCTCCAGTACCATTTGCACCTGATGATTGCCTGACTTAAAACAAATTCTTGCCAGTGGTCCTTAGATTAAACAGCTGAGCTTCACACTCTTTGTTTCTAACCTGTGTCATACATTTAAACCTCGTGCTTATCCAGCTCTTCACAGTGAAAGGCATTCAGATTTGTGTTTTAGATTCTGTCCAATTTTCTTCTGCATAATCAAATTTCCCGACTGCCAGCATGGATGTGTGATTCTACTATTTTCTTAATCTCACCTGGCTTTTCAGTTTCTCCCTTGCCTGAGCTCTGCCCTGCCACTTCTTCCTTGGACATGCTGTAGCATCCTGCAGAAAGGAGACAAAAATCACCTTTCTCCTAACCCTGACATTACTGTTTTGTGCTCAGACTTCCCATTTTTGCCTCATTCCTGACCTGTTGCTTGTCTTTTTTTTTTTTTCTTTTTTTTTTCAATATAATTTTCAAAAACCATTTTAAACCACAGTTCAACTTGGACTCAGGGTATATGAGCATGGGGATAACCTCCCTGTACACTCTCCTTTAAAGAAATATCTGCAAAATAGAACATTACTTAAAGTCTTCATTTGTATTTAATTTTTGTTTCAAAAGCCTCGTCTAAATTGACATTTCCGCCTCTGAGTTACACTTAAAAGAAGTACAGAAAAGGTCTATGATCACTTAATGTGCAGTGGAAATTACAGCTGAGAATAGTGCAAGGAAGTTTTGCTTTGGAGAAAGATTTATTTGAGGGGGAAAGTACTCAGCTATTCGCAAGGAGCTAGGTCATGTAAGTATAAAAGTTATTTTCAACACTGTATCACATTCAAGGTTAAAAGCTCATTCAACTCTTTAATATAAAAGGTAATATTTATAATATTGGTTACATTGGATTGTGCTGCTCGAGACATTCTAATATTAACAATGTAAATGCTACAACAATGGTACCTCTGAGAAATATGTAATATATGTCTGTGCTGCTAATACAATTCTTACTGCCATTATCTACTTTATCTCATTTCCATTAAAGTGATGGATATTAAGCAATATGAAATAGAAATGGCCATTTTCTCTATTTTCTGCTTTGCTAGCTGGCAGTAGGTAACTGATGAAAATCTCATTTTATGAAGGAGGTTTTAGATTTCAAAACTGGACTGTAATGGGTGAATGGCAGGAATAACACCAACAATGAGTTTGGTCATTAGAACATAGAGATATTCAAGAGGTTTTCTGAGGGTGTTCAGTAATTTGCTTTAGATACATGACAATTCTTGTAGCCATGCATAATTTAAATATTTCTTTGCTGTTTGTAGTTGTGTAGCAAATAGATAGGAAGCTGTTTTATGTAACCTAGAAATGAAAGCTGATTTACTGTCACAGAATTTAAAAATCCAGATGAAATAGTTAAAGTTTATTTCAGTTCAGATTAGCCTTTTCATAATCTTTTCAAAGAGCCACAGAATTACCTACAAGACACCTAAAAAATGACCCTGTCACTTACACTCATTTAGTTGCAGAATACAATAGCATTCCTCCCCAGAAGTTGTTCTGCCAGCCTGCTGAGGTCCTCTTGAGACTGACATTACTCATGCAGTGTTTAATGTGTAATTATCCATCCTTTTACAAATTATTTTGAAGAATAAACAAGGAATCTTCTCTCACAGGATGTTCCCCATATCTCTCCAAGGTGCAGTTCTCCTTTTTCCATTCTCCAAGAGGTTTTTAGTTACCTTAAAATGCCCTGAACAGATCTGATGCTTTATCTGAGGGTCCCTTCTCCTGTCACCTTTCCACTGTCACCTTTCCCTTGGCATAGTTTATCTCTATTGCTGACTCTCCTAATTCTGCAAAACATTGGAATTCTCTCTTCCAGTTATGGAAATGGCAGGTAATTCCCCACAGTGCTGCCTCTGAACGTGTGATGCAGGGGTGTACAGATGTGAGATTTTCCTAAAAGCAAGGAAACAATGATTCTTATAAAATTCAGAACTACTTTTTTCCAATAGCCACTAAAAAAAAATAAAATAAAGGAAATAAAAAGCTGCAATTTCTGTAATTACTACATTGCAGAGGAAGCTTATTGAGAAAAAAGTGAAATGAATATGATCCATTAGTATGCAAAGCTGTAACTCAATACAGTAAAAAGAATTCCTGGGCTTGTGAGTACATTCGGTGCAGTTAATTGACTCTCACTTCTTTATTACTTGTAAACTGTGACTAAGATCTGACAAAGGCTCACACACACTCGCACATATTGGTTTTATTAATCAGTAACTTATTTTGTATTACAATTAAGCCCTAAAAAGACACATCTGTGTCCTCAGCTCTCTGTTGCTACCAACAGCATAATAAAAGCTTTGAGAGGTCAGGAGCCCTGAGTCCACCCCAAATACTTTGTGAAGATGAGACACAGCTCTGTTCACTTTTGCTTACCTGCAAAATACTTCAAACCCTTTTATTTTGAGTCATTTGGCTGTGGTGTTTCTTTGTTGGTAGAAGATAAACAGGACTGAGAGGAGCTACAAACCCAGAATGTCCAACATTGCTGAGCATAAAGCCTTAGGAAATAAGTAATTGAAAATTGTAATTGACTTCACATAATTATATCCCTAATTTTCAGAACATTTGTATGTTAATCCCCAGGCAGAAATTGAAATCCACTCTTCTGGGTTGTTTGCTTGTTGCAAAGGCAGAATATTAAAAAAACTTTGTGTTATTCCCTTGCCTGGCTGTGTACTACAGGGTTGAAATTGTACAAATATAATGTGCTGGGACGAATCAACACTGAGCACAGCAGCCTCCCTGCTATTGAAATGCTGGAGAGCTGCCAAACAAACAAAAATAAATCATTTCATATGACATTATTTTGACTACTTTGACAAAAGGGAAAAGCAACAAGACATTAATTACAGGGCTCTGCCAAACTCTGCCATTGTTAGCAAAGTGTTCTAACTCTCCCTTGCAAGAATTTGGTACTGAAATGGTGCTAAAATCTATATGTACCTCTTGGGTACAGGTCAGTGCCATCAATCTGGAAACAGCTTCAGGATCAGAAGTGACATACAAAAAAAATCCAAGTATTTTTCTTATTTATGAATCCCACTGTGTTACAGTTCCACCGCTTCCCAAGATTTGGTAAAGACTATGTGGGCAAATTCACTGAGGGCTAAACTGAGGGCTAAGGACTGAAAAGAATTTGCCTGAGTGAATTCTACCACAGCTTTTCCCTCTCTTCTGTCCCCACTCAGCTCTTCTAGAAATGGATTTTAAACAAAAACCTTTGCAGTGTTTGCTTTATGTCTCCTTTGGTTTTTCTCTTGCATGCTTGGAATTGAAAGCTGATTTTTGTTTGTCTGTTTGTTTGTTGGTTTGGGAGTTTTTGTGGTTTTCTTTTTTCTCCCTCTTCTTTTTTCTACCTTAACCTCTTCTGAAATGCAAGATTTAGTTGTTGGTCAGAGGTGAACTCTTTCTTTACACTGTGTTTTAGCAAAATCCGGGCTAAAATTGGGACAGTTCAGTTCCTAGAAAAATGAATTCTGTCTCTGCCCAATTAGTGAAGAGGTTATTCTGGGGAAGCTGTCACAATTCCATGAAGTGCTTTAAACACTCCTTCACTCCACAGGCTTTTGGCCAAGTTGTGCTCAGGAGTTCCGATGGTGAGGTAGGAGGTAGGGTGTGTTTCTAAATCCAGAGTCTCATTTAGGGAGAGGAGAGCTCTTCACCTGAGAAATACTCGCCCACAAGGGTCTGAAAGGGATGTTAGGAGCTCTTAAGTGATACTTGAACAACCCAATTCCCGGGACAGATCTCAGGGCACATTTATC
The DNA here is from genome assembly GCA_034509425.1 of Eopsaltria australis. Classification (NCBI taxonomy): domain Eukaryota; kingdom Metazoa; phylum Chordata; class Aves; order Passeriformes; family Petroicidae; genus Eopsaltria; species Eopsaltria australis. The sequence goes on along the minus strand of JAVTVJ010000447.1, from coordinate 1,098,133 downwards.
CACTTCCTTTTCCTTTTGCTGGAGTGCCCTCCTGTGCCAGGGAGACAAAAGCCAGGTTGTGTGCTGAGTTTCAAACAGTAAAAGCATTTTGTCTGATTTTGTGCTTGTTGTCTTTTCTGCTTGGGTTCTTCAGTCCCATGGGGCTTGAGGCAAACAAGGATGGGAAGGATGGGCCTCTGGTCTGACCTGAAATCTTCCTTCTCTGGCACCATCCCAAGCACTCTCTCCAACTTTCCCAGCACCAACCGGCTTCAGGATGCCCAAGATTTTGGTCATGGTAGGGTCTGAGGGAGGGGAAGCCCTTCCTCCACCCCTATTTGGTGTCACTTCAGCTGTAACCCAGATTGAGAACAGGCTGTTCCAGTGGTTTATAGGAAACCTCAGCAGTTGGGGATGGGAAGTATTTGGGCTCAGCACTCACTCTCACTGTGTGCACATTGAGCCAGAGAGGCTGCAGTTTCCAACAGGACCAGCATTGATCTGTGGGATGTGAAACCACATAGAATCCTCTTTTTCTACATTTTTTTCCCCGTTGGTGTGGAGGGGTTTAAGTAGAGGGGATGAAACAGAGCCTTGCACTTGAGGAAGCCTCCCAAGTTTGAGTGGTGCTTGAAAATATCTTGCTCAGGGACTGGAGTGGTGTGTGAACAAATGTGAGTGTTAAAGGAGCATCTGCTGATGAAAAGCTGATGGATTTGAGCTGATTTTTTGTGTCTACTTGTAAGTTTTTAGGCTAAAGGGCTCCTGCAGCTCCTCCCTCCTGGGTGGGCTCTATATTCAAAATAAGCTTTCTGGACATGTTCTGAGGGACTCTGAAAACCAAACCACTATTTTTATTTTTTTTTCACCAGAAGGGAGAAAGGGACAAACATCATTCAAATCTCAAGAAAAACATAAAACAGTTCAGTGAAAATTAGTGGAAAAAAAATCCATGGGTGTGTTATAAACTGCAAAATAAAGAGACACCCTCCTTCAGGTGAACCTCAGCGAGTTCTCTGCTATTGATTTCTGCAGGTCAGACCCACTGTGGTATAGGGAGCTCTGCAAAGAGTTATGGCATTGCCAAATCATTATGAAAGCTTATCTTACATCCTGAAAATTATGGTGGGACTCAAGGCAATTTGGATCAAAATACGTGAGAAAATTCAGTGAACAAAAGAAAAAGGGTTGTGGGACTTGAGCAGAGAATTGTGAGAAGTGATTAAGATGGCAGAAATACACCATGCTTTAAGTAAGAATGTAGAGATGAAATGAGTAGAATTAAAGGAGTTTGTTAAACATATTTGAAGGATACAGATTGAGGCACAATAATCGATTTTTTGTTGTAGTCTTGCATTGTGGGACAAAAGCAGAGGCAAAGCACTTGAGATTTGTGTAAAGACTTCATGTTTTGTTTTTTTTTTTTTCATAGGGAAGACTTCAATCTCTTCCATTCAAAGATCCTGATACTTACTTACAATCAAGCCCCAAATTAAAATCTGCAGAGAAAGGTCTGCTTTCCATAGTGGCAGATTAGTTACATGATACATCTTAAGACTGACTGTAGTACCAAACCTTCATCTTAATTTTTTTTTTTATAAGGTAGAGGAAGAAGGCAATCCAGAGTCAATTAATTTTGGTTGGATTTCCAAAGGAGCAGGTAGACAGCAGTGTTGAATTTAATTGGCAGTAGTGAAATTGTACTTGTCAGTACATCCTGCTGTCCAAAAACTGAGAGCTGAAAGACTCTCATAGTCTTTCAGACTGTGAAAGTATCTTGATGGCTGTAAATAGAGCACTCATCCTTTAATTAAGAAAAGAGACATTAAAAAAAAGGAATTCTTGTAGTGTCTCAGTGTGGTGTGTGGGAGTCTTTGAGACTGACATGTCTTTGCTCTCTCTGCAAGAGATCTGCAAAACCTTCTCCAGAGTCAGCTCCCTGCAAGGCCCCCTGGCAGCTCCGATGGGCTCCGAGCCTTCCAGTCAGCTCCTGTCCCTCAGTCATGGAAAAAGAGTCCTTAAAAAGGAAGGGAATCCCACTCAAAATGCTGAATAAGTGCTGTCCTGGTGTTTATTCAGTTTAGCAGAAAACGTCACTCTGCAGTTCCATAATGGCTGAGGAAAAACAGATCTCGTGGTTGGGTCACCGAAAAGGGAGGAAGAGGGTTAAATAAGGAACCTTTAAAAGTACCTAAAATCCCTTTAGTCTAAAAAGGGGAGTTTTTTCTTCCTGCTTAGAAGCTGCTGTTGGATACCTGGGGCCAAACCTTGTAAGAAATTCACGCAAACAAGGTATGAACTAAACCTTTTCTTTGTACATGGAAGCTCACCCTGCAGCCATGTAAATACCGTGAGATCAGCTGGCTGCCCCAGTGGGCCTTGGAAGGATTGTGGTAAGTCAGGGGCAAATATGTGGAGATCCCAATTATTTATCTTTAAAATCCTCTCAGTGTGGATGTGGTGGGCTTGCATTTCCCTTCAATTACAGTCCTGCCCCAGGACCTGCTTGTTAATGAGAGAAGGGGATTTTGACTGATCTCACTCTGGGAATGTTTCCTAGGTTTTAGAAGTTTTGTCTCACTGAGGATGGGAAAGGAGGAAGAGATCCAGAGAGGGAAAATTTTGGAACCTGCTAAGGGCACTGCCTGATTAACCAGGGTTCTGCTGTTACCAGAGAAACAGGACAGAGCTTCTGAGTTTCATACCTGGGTGTGCAGAGCATTTACTAGAAGCCTCTTGGGTTATTAAGGCATAACTTGAAACAGGAAACCAAATCTGCCATATTAGAGTAAGAAAACTTTGACATAGTTTAATAGAAATGATTAGAATTGTAATCTCCCTGAGACATGTTAATTAAAATAACACAACAAATGGTGCCTCAGTGCAGGGTTTGACATGCACTGTGGCTTTAAGTTGTTTTTAATAAACATAGTAGACAGTAATATCAATTTAGGAAAAAAGATAAGCAGGAATAAAATTCAAATTTAAATGCAAAGGTTAGAGTAGAACAGATGAGTCATGCTTTATCTATATTGAAGTAATTATACAGTGAGAATTCAGAACAGTGGCTTTGGACTTATAAAGAGCAAATCACCATAGTGAGATTTATCTTTTAGCTAATTTTATGGGCAATACAAAAGTTTCTAAAACCTGCTACTTGAAGGATGGATACAAAAGGTCATTGCTTCTTGATTTCCACCTTTTTTTTTCCACTGAAGAACTTATCAATCATTCATGTTTACCAAATCATTTTACTTTTTTCCTACCATTTCTTATGGAGGCTGTTGATTGCTTTTTCTGTGCATCTTTAAACTTTTCAAATGATATTCATGTCTCCTGGAAATGGTTGCCAGTACATTTGCAGTGTAAGAGTCTGCAGGCACAGTGATAAACAAACGTGTTCTCTGAGGAGATTCGGGAGATTACTGAGCTTTTTATTGTGCCTTAACTCACCTCTGAGCATCCTGAGTGCTTGCTGGGACTTGTGGCTCTGTTTTCAGAAATGTTTCATCATAAAACAGAACAAAGACATTTTAGTTATGAGGATTATGGAGATCTTGATTGAAGCATTTTTTAAGTCTGACGTCAATAGATGTCAACCTGCAGCGAGTTAGGAAGTCAGATTAGTGTGAGGCCATGAGGTGATTTGCAGATGGCTGAAATGCTGCACCAAAACATCAGAAGACATGATTTGTGATGTTTATTTCCCCCTCAATCAGAATTTATTCTTTTGAATGCATTTGTATTTTCCCCTTCATAATCAAGGTTAAAAACATTATTGGTGTCTAATCTGTTTTCTCTCTGTTCAAGAAAACCAGACTATTAAATGCCATAATTAAGTGCTTTGCAGATGAGATTCTGCCTCCTTGGACAAAAGGAAGGAAAGATTCCTCAACTCTGTGGAAGTTTTCACTGTTTGAGGGGAAAATTCAGGAGTGCAGGTGGGAAGATGAGTTGTGGAGAGATGCTAGAGACCTTCCTTATCTTTGTGTTTTCTTTCCCTCTCTCCTCTGCATCCAGTTGAAGTGGGAATAAACTCCTTGATGGTAGATCAGGACATGAAGGGAACTGAGATGAGGTTTGGGCTTCCATATCTGAATACCTCTGTGCTGCAGGAAAAGTTTTTGTGGAACCACTCAAAGTAGTTATAAGGCAAATAAAGTCTCTAACCTAATAGCTGATTGTCATATTTACTGGTTTGGAAATAACTGACTCCTTTGAACAGCACTGAGCATTTATCTACTGCTGTCCATCTTCAGATTCCTCAGAAATATTTGTCAGTCTTTTAATCCACTAAGCAGACTATTTCCTCCCTCCAGCCACTCACAGAATTGTTTCAGTTTTTTGGGAAAATTGCCTTTCATGTTAAATTTCCAATTCACTCCTCTGGTTTATATAAAGCTTACCAGAGCTTGCTTTTCTCCACGGTGTGCTGTGGTGTTGTTCATAAGCAGTTTCCATTTTCACTTTACCTGAGAGCCCATTTAGGCTGTCGTGGTGGGAGGGTGTGGGCAGCCTCCCTGCCTCCCTCCCTCCCTGGTGTTCCATCCACAGCTCTGATTCCTGCAAGTGGGGAAAAGCACCTGGAAAAGGGGGGAAAAGCACCAGGAAAAGGGTACATGGGCAAAGGAGGGCTGGAACAATGTCCCGGCAGAGTGAATCTGCAGACACTGACTTCTCAAAGATATCAGATCATTTCATCACCTTTTGGTGATATTAAACTCCAATTATTCCTAACATTTCTCTAGGGCTTCGGTTTATATATTTTTTTTGACATTACAGAAAGCATGTGTGGTGAAACATTGTTTGGAAACCTGAGTTTTCAGCATGATTTCACACTTTTTTACATATCTATATATATCTGTATCTATCTATATATATCTATCTATATATATGCATATATAGAGAGATATATACAGACATAGATATATATAGATATGTACATATATATATATATATATAGATACATATATATATATTTAGATATATACATATATATAGATACATACAGATATATATAGATATATACATATATATAGGTATAAATATATTCAGGCACCTGCACCACAGAATGTCCTTAACATTTTACCATTTTTTACCTGGCTTGTTAAATACTTCACCCATCATAATAAGAGTGCTGTTGTGATTTAATGCAAGAATAACAATGGTTCCTCGTACATTGTGAAAAGTTTATTTGGCTTTTTTCTCCTCCAAGCTCCTGTCTGTATAACTTGAGATTATGCAGATGGACCTTACCAAAGGGTTCTTTGTTGGGTATGAATCAACCAGTTTAGGAAAAAGGATTTATGCACCCAAGCAAAAGATCTGCACCTTTGTATCCCGGTGTTTTTCACCGTCTGGATGTTGCAGCTTTGTTCCAGCCCAGCTCAGATGTTGTGCTGGGCTTTTATTCAGTGCAGAAACACAGAATGTGATATTTTACCTGATGCTGAGGTGCCACAGCTAACCAAGTGAAGAGCTTTCCATTAGGTATTTTGGCTACTAGCAGAAGTCTTTCTTGTCCTGGAGGTGGATAAAAGCAAGCAAACAAAGTCTCCTATGGCTCTTAGTCTAATGTCAGCAGGAAAGTAGTGGAGAGATGAATTTTATGTCAGTTAATAAACCATGCAATGAGAGAAAGGCTGGAAAAAGTCCTTGCAATAACACTATTTATTCCTGAAGTGGGGAGATATAAGATCAACATTTCTTCCTCTTCGTATCACAAAATGCTGCTGTCTTAAACACTTTACTTTAAATTTTTTTTTAAAATTTATTTAACTAAAAATCTCCCCAAAACATTCTGCAGTTAACATAAACAAACCTACAGGGCCAGAATATAAAACATTAGAGGTGTTGAGGTTCTTCTGAAGGATTTCTGGTTTAACTTTTGGACTTTTAAGAGTAGAATTGCAGCAATAAACACCTTTATTAAAGTTTAATGTATTTTGTTTTAAAAGCAAATAGGTGAAAACAGAAATGGTATTTTTTTTTCTGTATAATATAGTTTTGTCAGCTAATCAGTTAAGAAAAACTCCAGGCAATAAATAATTTTGCAAACCTTAAAGAATAACAGCCCTCAGAGAGCAAGTGTTTCTCAGGACTCCAGTGTGAAGGGCTGCTGGGGCCCCACTGCAGTCAGATGCCTGTAATTACTTGAAGGTGTTTTGTATTGTATGAAATAACCTTTGAGTTCTAAGGGAAAAAGATAAATACATGGAAATAGAATGAAATAAAGCCTGAATTCTGCTGTAGTATCAGGAGGTTTTGGTAGGGAGTGGTTAACAGCGTGTTTAACCACGATGATTGGGTGCATTTCACAGGAATTACCTCTTGAGAGAATCAATGTGAAAATATTTCAGCATTTTAGGACTTCTGTTCCACTGTCCTCATGACTTTGCCCAAACTATTGATGTATCTATTAAAAAATGAGATTGTTAAATCATACAACCTCTCACATTCAGTGCTGTTTTCTCTAAAGAGCCACTCACATAATTTTAGATGGAGTTGTGACAGATGGGCTCCCAGGCAGATCTGGCTGGGTGGAAGTTTAGGGAGGTGCTATGACATCATGAGCCCTGAAACGTTGGTGGGAGGATGATTGTGCAGAACATCCTTGGCATGCATGAGCTATCACCTGTACACTGCCATGAATAGTCTTTTGGGAGATCTGACAGCAAAGTGGCAACTTGGGGAAGATACACATTCATTTTATAAAAATATTCCACCAAACATGAAAGTTTGTGAAGGGCAGGCAGACTATTCTAAAACCTCTCTCCCTGCCAGTGTGTTCTGGGTTTCTGCCTTGATCAAGCAAACAAGGAAGGACAGAAATAAAAGTGAGTCCTGGGCTTGACCTGTGATAGAGGTAGAAACCCTCTTGCTTTGCTCTGCTTTAAAGGTCAGTTCTGAAAAGTGGCTGCTCAGGGATGGAGGAGCTCCATCACCCTGCTCTCCCTTCCCAGGAGAGCTCACAGGCAAATCCTGGTTGGAAACTTGAAAGGGAAATCATTTAATGATTCTTTGTTAAATGTTTAACTACTGTCACTTCAAAAAGATCCCCTCTGCCCTGCTCAGGTGAGACTCCACCTGCAGAGCTGCCTCCAGCCCTGGCTTCAACAGCAGAAGAACATGGAGTGGCTGGAGAGAGTCCAGAGGAGCCCATGGAAATGCTCCCAGGGTTGGAGCCTCTCTGCTCTGGAGCCAGGCTGGGAGAGCTGGGGGTGCTCACCTGGAGAAGGGAAGGCTCCAAGGAGAGCTCAGAGCCCCTTCCAGAGCCTAGAGGGGCTCCAGGAGAGCTGGAGAGGGACTGGGGACAAGGGATGGAGGGACAGGACACAGGGAATGGCTTCCCAGTGCCAGAGGGCAGGGATGGATGGGAGATTGGGAAGAAATTGCAGCCTGTGAGGGTGGGGAGGCCCTGGCACAGGGTGCCCAGAGAAGCTGTGGCTGCCCCTGGATCCCTGGAAGTGTCCAAGGCCAGGCTGGATGGGGCTTGGAGCAACCTGGGATAGTGGAATTTGTCCCTGCTCATGGCAGGATGATCTTTTAGGTCCCTTCAAATCCTAACCATTCTATAATTCCGTGTATGATTCTATGAAGCAAAGCTGGCAGGTCATAGAATCACAGATATCCTGAGCTGGAAGGGACCTACAAGGTTCTTCAAAATCTATGAAATTTCCATGACATAAAGGAGTTCAAGCAGACCAATGCATGCAGATATATTTATTAATTATGCAAAATACTTGAAAACCTTTGGGACATGGCAGTGCAGGGTATTTTTCTCGTGTCAGTGTAAGGACAATTTCAGTAAGGTCCCCTCCATGTGACCCAGTGCTGCTCAGCAGGAGGCGAGCAGAGGAAAGTCACCTTCAAATGTGACACTGTCCATGCTCTGTTGTGCCCCTTCTCTGAAGGCTGTTGCATCTTTAGTAGATTCAAGAGAGAAAATGTGTGAAGGTGTCTTTGCATCAGGACAAATGTCAGCTACAGTGCCCAGAGCTATAGGACAGACCCACTTGTGCCAAATTTCCAGGAGAGCAAGATCTGGCAGAGGTTCAGAATGAGCAGCTGGAGAGCAGGAGCATCTTAAGTCTCTACAGCTGTTTGCTTCTGTGCAGCTGAGCCAGAACTTCAGTCAATTCCCCATTAGCTGGAACTGTAACAAGATAAATTGAAATAAAGCAAGGTTGCATTCAACTAAATCACATTGTGAATGGTTAAATTGAAACAGTGTTCTCACATAGATGAATCCTATGGTGCATTAGAAAAATAATTTAAAATAGAGTTAACTGCAGGAGGACTTCATTTAGGAGTCCAGATTACAAAAAACAAGAATAATCTCTTTCTGAATGAGATTGTTTTATGCTGTATAAGACACACAGGAAAGTGTCTGGTTTGAAAAACAGCTTCATCATAATTTAAACAACTTCGGGGGAAAACTGAGACAGGAATTTAATCCTTTACTCCCACTCACCAGTGTCTGAACTGCCACCATAATGTGAATGCTTGATAGCCAGGTAGAATAAGGTTTTTTTTTCAGTAAAGTCAGCCTGGAGTCTGGGTTTGGGCTTGGCAGGAAGGGTTTGTGTGCTGAAGAAAAAAAGAAAAAAAAAAATAGAAAGTGATGTTGGGGAAGGTGAAGGAGCTGCTGGGAGATGTCAGGGCCTTATTCCAGTGGCTGTGATTTGCTCCATCCACATTCAGATTCTTTTTTCTCAGATTTGTAAACTGTTATTTTCTTCACTGTCTAATGCATGGCTTAAGCATAATTTTTTTCCAACCAGTTTCTTCTACTTTTGGCAATTGTAGCTCCCTGTTGAAAATCAGGTGGGCTTGTTGGCTTTGCTTTTTTTTTCCAAATGATAATTCTTTACTGATCTTTTATATTTAAGAATTTTGCAACCAATGTCCTCATGAATACTTATGTGTTAATGTAAATTATACTCATAAAATCAAATTTGAAATATCAATTATTTTTAAAAGGTCCAGCTGTTGAAATCCCTACATTTTCTTGCTCTCGTGATTATCAGCTTCTTTTCCCATTTCACTGCCAATGTAGTGAATTATCTTCCAGTAATGCATATTTAGTGATATGTCAAACAGCTGCTAGGAACTATTTATCCTTCCTCTAATCTTTTTCTGAGTAAAAATACTTTAGTCTGTAAGACAGGCATTGCATTATTAATGTTTAATTTCCTTGACACTCATCTCTGGATCTGCTCCCTCCTCTTCCTGTACCTATAGCTTCATTTCTGTCTGTGTTTATGCATATCTTTATTTATTCTTTAGCCACCTCTGTGTTTTTATTGAACATAGGCTTTTGTGGTATTTTCTGTGGTTGTTTCTTTCCCCTGTAGTTTGAAGCTGAGCAATAAAACCCCATCTCCTGCAGTGAGCAGCTTTCCCTCTGTCCCAGGAGTGTGGGATGGGTGCTGCTCTCCCTGCAGATACAGGGCTGGAAAATCAGTGCTGTTCCCTAAGCTGGAGCTTCCAGGAGGATGATGGTTTCCTACCCAGAAGGATGGGACAAAGTAAAAGGTTTAGAAAGAAAAAATCACTTCTGATTTCCTGGGCTAAAACCTCCCCATGAGTTTTAGGCTGTATAAATCATTGGAAGATTAATTCTGTTGAAGTGTAACTGCACAGACTTTTTGTTGTTGCTTTAAGATGCTCGTTTTGATTCAGTTCCAGTTGTAGGCAATAATTAAAAGTCAGCCCTTGTTGTCTGGTGGGGAGGAGCTGGGAACAGTTTGAGGTGTTTCACTTGGTGAGCACAGGCCTGAATTCCACATTACTTTGTTTTATTTTGACCTAGAGAAGTGTCATTGTGGTAAAGGATCATTGCTTGCACCTGGAGAAGGGCCAGCCCAGGGGCACTGAGGGCTATTTGCCGTTCTTGGATGGGTCTCACAGGGAAGTTGTAAACATTATTAATCCTAAAGTAAAGCAGGTGTGTTAAGGATCATAATCAGGTGATTGAAATGAGCCCAGGGAGGTGATTTGCTAGAGCAGATGTAGGTTTCAATACAAAATACTGTATTGTTCCTGACTTTTGCTGCCACACAGATTTTTATTTACAGGTATGTGTGTATGATCTTTTATTGGATAAGTGATTTCTTTCATGGAGCAAGAGCACCTTAAAAAGTGAAGTTAATATGATTTACGTATTGGTGGGGGTTTTTGGGGAGTGTTCTTTTGTGTAGTTGTTTTGTTTTTGGTTTTTTTGGTTTTATTTTTTCTTAGCTGTGTACAAAGTATGTGGTTCACATTTGGGCAGTTTTGAGACAGCTAATTATTAGTGAATTATTACTAAAATTTCAAAACAATCTCTGCAGTCACGGACAAGGTCAATTTTTCACCCACTTTGAATCAAGGGGAGATGAGGGAAAAGAGAGACTAATTAAAATGAAGTCTCCAGGCTCCATCACCTCTCTGTGGCAGGCAGCTGCAGAACTTGAAAAATGACTTTTGGCTGCTTGGCCAAATTCTGGTTTATTTGCTTGGCTGCATGATAAAACCATCCATGACCTTCATCACTGGAGAAGACTACAAATCTTTTGTGGTGGAGAAAAACCCAGAAGCAATAGGAGAACATTACAATTTCTGGAGTGGAAATTTTCAAATCTTCTTTTATACTTACGGGAAAGAATTGGAAAAGTATATTCTGCAGGGAGAAAAAAAAGGCATGGAAATTTCCAAGGCAGGTTGATGTATAAGGCATAGTTTTGAATTGTTTTATCATAATAAATGTAATATTTGTGGTTATTAGTATTTGGATTTGTGCAGATAAACAGGTTTTTTACCTGCTGAAAAATATCCAGCAGTATATTACAAATCTGAAAATAGGCAGTAGTGAAACCAAGTACAGATAATTGGTCAAAGTCAGGTAATGTGAACTGCCAGGCAATTAAGATACATGAAAAGGCTATAAAAGTGCAAAGTTGGGACTTTTTAGTAGCACTGACTGGGTTTGATGGTTCTGTGATTCAGCTTCTCTGTCGTTCCCATCTAATGGACAGATAATGGTTGCCAGGGCAAGTGATGTCAAATACTCCTTCTGACTTGAAAATGAGATTGTGGCAATTACTGAGCGCTGTGTTAGTCCACAGAAGGATTCTGATGGAGGGACCATTTTCACTTGGCAATTGTCATTGTTGTGTATTTTGGGTAAAATTACTAAACACAATGAATAGTGCAGCTACATCTGCCTTTTCTAATGTAAAAAAACCAAAAAAGTCCTTCCAGTCTCTAACAACCTGTATCTGCACATCACCTTTCTGATGATGATGGTGATGGAGATGAAGAACAAGGGCTTATAAATTTCCTTTATTTGGATATTGCTGGCAGCAGCAGTGTCTGCCTATGGGTTAAGTGCTGCCAGGACCAAGGAAGGATGGAATATCAGTGCTGCTCTTGAGCCAGAAATCCACAGCCATGGGGAGCAGCCAGGGGGCTGAGGGGTGAGCATTGCACTGAACTTAGCCTTGGTAGATCACAACTGAAATAGTATGGAGAAATTATTTCTGCTTATGCAGAGAATCACAGAATGGTTTGGGATGAAAGGGACATGAAGCCCATTTTGTTTCCCCTCTGCCATGGGCAGGGACACCTTCCACTATCCCAGGTTGCTCCAAGCTCCATCCAGCCTGGCCTTGAGCACTGCCAGGGATCCAGGGGCAGCCACAGCTTCTCTGGGCACCCTGTGCCAGGGCATTACCACCCTCACAGGGGAGAATTTATTCACGATGTTTCATCTATCCCTGCCCTCTGGCAGTGGGAAGCTGTTCCCTGTCTCCTGTCCCTCCATCCCTCTGAGCTCTCCTTGGAGCCATCTCTTCTCCAGGTGAGCACCCCCAGTTCTCCCAGCCTGGGTCCAGAGCAGAGGGGCTGCAGCCCTTGGAGCAGCTCCATGGCCTCCTCTGGACTCTCTCCAGCAGCTCCACATCCCTCTGCTGTTGAAGCCAGGGCTGGAGGCAGCTCTGCAGGTGGGGTCTCACCTGAGCAGGGCAGAGGGGTGGAAACCCCCCTCCCCTGCTGCCCACACTGGGGGATCAGCCCAGGGCACAATTGAGTTTCTGGGCTACAGGCTCACATTGCCAATTAATGAATGTTGCACATCATTGCTTTACATGCACGTTAAGAGACATCTGCAGTTCTGGTATATGGCATTTATTGCATTTACTGTGTGATTTCAGTGCATTTAGCCCTGCTGTGCCTGCTTGTGTCCCCTTTCAATTTATTGATTGTCTCTGCATGGGACACTGAGTTACCCCACAGCTCTGAGATGGGGCAATTTCCTGCTACTCTCTTGGGATTGGTATCATTAAAAATAAGAGAAAGAAGTTTCCAGAGCTTTTCTGGAAAAAGGCAAGGAAAAGGATGAGGAAGTCAGGACCATCACCAAATACCCAGTCCTGCTGCACTTAACCTTGACTTGTCACCTCCTTGGTCCTTGTGCCAATGACTTGACTGCACTTGGCAAATGAAGGCATCAATAGGCTCCTTCCAGCATAAAATAGCTTTGGTTTAGTCATTTTAATTCCAAATAATCTGTATTGTTTCCTGTAGCCTGTCATTATCAGCTGAATGCATCCTTTCAGATATAGGATAGAAAATATGATCAGAATATAAATGCTGAATTAATTTGAAATCCATTAGGTTTAATATAACAATGTCTCTATAACAGCTCAAAATATTGTGGAGAAGAAAACAACACCCTCTCTTGCTGCAGAACAAATATTGGCTTTAGCTACTTTTGCAATATTAAAATGTCTTGAGTAGCTGAACTGTACAGAGAAAACTATTTATATCAGCTTTTCAGCTCCAAAGGGGAGATAAGTCTGAGCTTGGGCAATTATGTATGTTTGTAAACGAGTGGAAAAGCATGGTTTATTTAGAAAGGAGCCTTTATGCACACATTAGTGTGTAGGTTTTACGTCCAAATAGTTCACTTGAACACTTTTTGTTAGTTTGTTTGTCTGAAGTGAGTTGGGACTAAATAGTGAGGAACTTCTTGTGCGTGCTGACCTATATGCAGCTGGATTCTTTCAGACTTTGAAGTGTTAAAGAGAAGTCACAGAATCAGAATGGTTTGGGTTGGAAGAGACCTTGAAAACTGTTCAGTTCCAAGTCCTGCCATGGGCAGGGACACCTTCCACTATCCCAGGATGCTCAGATGTTTGTCCAGCCTGGCCTGGGGCACTGCAAGGGATGGGGCAGCCACAGCTCTGGGAAACTTCTGCTCATCCCTCCCCACCCTCACAGGGAACAATTCCTTCCCAATATCCCATCTAACCCTGCCCTCTGGCACTGTGAAGCCATTCCCTGTGTCCTGTTCCTCCATCCTTTTTCCAAAGTCCCTCTCCAGCTTTCATGGAGCCCCTTTAGGCACTGGAAGGTGCTGGATGGAAATCCAAATGCTGTATATAACAAGAGAAAAATGTGCTGCTGTTGAAATTTTTTTAACTTAATTAAAAACATAAAGCAATGGGAATTTTTAAAACATTGTAATCTGGACCCACAAATAATTACATCAAGCTGACTTCTCTTCCATGATAATAGAGGGATTGTCACATCGATTCCACAGAAATCCCTTGAACTCAGTGATCACTAAACCCAGCAGACAACTAAGAGGAACAATCCATAGCCAAAATAAAATACACAGGTGAAGACTCTACCTTGTAATCTCCAGCATGCTTTTATACCCCTTCAATTAAAAATATGATTTTGTAGCACCAAAATTCACCTGTCATGTCATCACATTAATGCTTGTGGACCTGTAAATAAGATTCACACGTTTGGTTTTTAATATATTTAGCTTCCAGCTTGCAAACAAACACTACAGTTCCATAGTTCACAACCCCAAAGGTCTCAGATTATATCCCAAATCCTGGGTTTCTGTGTTTATAAGGTTCTTGCAGCTGTGGAGAAGTTTTGCAGATAATGTAAGATAATCATCCTTCTACAGTCAGTCAGTGGAGAGATACACAGAGGAAAAAAAGTCATAAATGATTTAAGACACCTATTTGTGATGGGTTGAATTATTCTTTGGATCTGTCAAGTGTAATGATCTTCTATTCTTTCTTTTTCCAAAATAATATCGCTTAGCATTACATAAAGTTGGATTTTGAAACTCTCTGTAACTACTCAATTTAAAAAAAAAGGCCATAAAAAGTATATGGAAGAAGATAATTGCATTCATCACAAATAAAGAATTTAATATTACTTATCTGTCTTTACGCCTTTTATCTAGAGATGTCAAAATACATGACAAAGGATAAAAAAGTATCACTTTTGAATTTTACAGATAGGGAAAATAAGTACTGTCTGTTATTTCCCTCAAAGTCATAGAAGTCTACAGTAATACATCCCAAGTTATTTTACCATGGCTAATGCCTTGTCCATTAAAAGATGCTGCTTCCAATAACTTCTCAACCCAAATGGGATTTCCATTACACTCACAACTTTAGGTTGAAATAGATATAAAATCTGTATCACTATTTAAGAAAAAAAAAACCCAACTCTGAATGACTTTCTCATTCACAGGGTCACATTCAAACTGATGCTTTGCAGAATTAGCATTTTATGCTTTTCTTTTAGGGAAAGCAAGAAGGAATCAGCTTTTAGCTCCCCCTCTTCTTGCCAAGAATACTTTATCTTTTCTTTAAGCAGATATCTCTCGTGCTTAATTCCTGTACTTAACTCTTCCTTTCTTCTGATACTCTGCAATGAGCAGAACTTCCTAGGAAATATTTTACAAAGACACTTTGGGATTAAAAGTGAGAAAGTACTTTTAAAACCAAAAGAAAGGATAAATTTGTAGTTATCATAATGGCTGCTATTTGTTGTGGTCATCATAGCTGTTATTAATGGTTTGATGATTGTCTTAGAAACACAAAATCATTAAAGTTGGAAAAGTTCTTTAGGGTCGTGGAGCCCAATGGGTGTCAAGGCCACCACTGACCCCTGTCCCCAAGTGCCATATCCACAAGGCTTTTAAATCCCTCTGAGGATGGGGATTCCAGCACTGCCCTGGGCAGCTGTGCCAGGGCTGGACAACCCTTGAGGTGAAGAAATTTTCCCCAATATCCAACCTGACCCTCCCCTGGCCCAGCCTGAGGTCGTTCCCTCTCCTCCTGTCCCTGTTCCCTGGGAGCAGAGCCCAAATCCTCCCTGGCTGCCCCTTCCTGTCAGGGAGTTGTGCAGAGCCACAAGGTCCCCCCTGAGCCTCCTTTTCTCCAGGCTGAGCCCCTTTATAGCTCCCTCAGCTGCTCCAGACCCTTCCCCAACTCCCTTCCCAGGACACACAAATATAATAGAAATTATGCTTTCCCCCCATTTTGCACCTTTTTTTTTCCCCAAGAATCTTCCACGTTTTACAACATAACCCTCTTTAACTTAAATCACTAGAAACTTTTAACCCTTCTTACAAAATTTAGTGCTAAATCTCACAGCAGCAGCCCTGTGTATTCACATTTCACCTAACCCAGCTTTATTATGAAGTTATAGTGTCCTTCATCTTAAGGAAAAAATTCTTATCCATAAGATTCTTCCATGTTCCTGAATCACAGCACTTTGTGAATTGTCAGGAAATCTGTGGAATTCAAACTCTTCAAGCATTCCAGAGTTTCAACATATCAGTAGCTTCCGTTTAGGGGGGAAAAGGAAAAAGTTTTCCAGTTGCTAGGAAAAATAACAATATTTACAGTCTGATGGGGCTCACAGATTCCACAACTGACCTGTCTTAGTTATGGTGAGAACCGACTCGGAGCTGCATCTGAAAAGCATCATTTGAAATGTGTAATTTTGTTTCATTCTGCATAATCAGCTGCAGTGAGGGGTGACAGTCTGTGAACATTCACAGCCAAGATCAAACTGGTTGAGGGACTGTATGAAAAGTTTTCGCATCCATAGGATTTGCACAGGGGATGATATTGTGCCAAAATTTAGGATCTTAAAATATGTAGTAAAAAATTAGTATTTTCTTAAGTGTCTTCTTTTTGTAATAAGAGAAATATTTGGAAGTTGGGTTGTTATCTTTCAATGGATATTTAAACAGATTAATCTAAATATTGGTGTGTTTACATGAGGAAATTGATCTCTTCTTTAAATATATATAATAAGGTGCTAAAATATATATTAAAAACAGGAAAACTAAATGTTCGGCAGCAAAGTTGAATATTTACTGCTTAAGGTACCTTTCAGCATTATAAAAAACCAGAATAAATATTGCATTTTTTGTCCTTGGAAAATACCAGAAAGTATTCCTGATTTATTATGTGGGAGGAAGGACATGAAAAAAGATGCGGTGCTGAAAAATTGTACATTGCAAGAGAAAGAATTGACTGAACAGGAATCTGTAGAGATTAACTTGCTCTGTGAAAACTCCTTGCATTGCTTTGGGTTTGTGGTGTATAAATCATCCATCCCTTCTCCGTGTATGTGCTGAGCAGAAATTGGCTTTTTTTGAGGAGGTTTTGTTGTAGTTTGAATTCTTTTCCTAACAGAAAGGAAGCACCTATTAAGCTGGAATAGCTTCATTCTTAGATAAATTAATGCAAATCTAAAATGTCCTATTTTCACTTTCTAATGCTGTGTTTTACACATCAGGCCTTTGCTTTTGGCCTCAAATAATTTTGTCTATTTTATATTTCAGGTGAGTTAAGTAGTTTAATAGCAGTTTTCTCAGTTCCCTACAGTGTCTGCTATTTAATTTAATTTTTTTGTCTTGCAAGCTGCCTATTTAAGCTGAAAATACTAAAGAGAATAAAACAAAAGTCTTTAGTTTTTAATAATAAAATAGTTCTGCTTTTATGAATTCAAAGCAGTGCCATTATTTTTAGCATAAGCATGTTAAATGATATTAATTAATTCAATCATTATAAAATATAAGCTAGAAAGTTCTCAGGGGGTTTTTTAGTTCACTCCTCTACCCTGCCAAAATTTAGATACAAAGATTTGGCTGTGAAAAATATGTGTGATGAAAGATGAAAAAATCAAACCTAGAAACTCTGAAGTGAATGGCTGAAGATAAAGGGTGAATTTCAGCTCCCAGGTTAAATGGCAGGGAATGGCCTCAGCATAAATTGTCTTTTAATTAAAATTATTTAAGCCTCTGATTATAGCCACTGATCAGTGACTTGTGTTGGAGATAAATCCGTGTTATATAATGAATGATGCTCCTTCTTTAGGCTCCCTATTCATTAATTACACGAGTTGAAAGACTGTAGTTGGAAAAAGGAATTATCAGCAGGAAAGGAAAAATACAAGAACCCTTCTGGGTGAGCTGCAGGGTCCTGTGTTCAGTTTTGATGCTAAAGAATTTGCCTAATTTTTTTTTAAATGTGGTTCTTGTCAAGGTGTGCAGCCTTTTCTGAGCTCCTTCACTCCTGACAGCTGCTCTGAGAATTCTCATGTGTGTGACCAAGTTACCTCTGACATTGCAGGCTCTGAAGCAAATGTGACTTCAGGATGTCTCCCCTTTTCTCTTCAGTGTGGCCAAGCTCTCTGAAAAGAGGACAACCCAAACTGATTGGAATTTTCCAGTGTAACCTTTTTCCTTGGGCACTATTGATATCCAGAGTCTCAGTTTTGGCTAAGTTTGGGTTATATCAGCTGTCAGAGAGCCCTGCTCATGTTTCCAGTGTTTGCTCACCATGAGGGTACTCCAGACACCTCATGGCCACTTTGATAATATTTGATAATTGAATTGTGGCTTGATTTTCCTAAAAAAACTTCATCATTTCTACATGATGACAAATGTAAAATTTGTTCAAAAATGCTCTCTTCATCTCCAGGTTTGGTTTTTCGGATTTTTTTACCTGAAGTGGGAATTCCAGTTCCATATAATCCGTAGAGCATCCCTGGCTTGCACGAGACACTACTTTTGTGTTAGAAATATGTTTCTGTTCCCAGTTTGTTTAGTTTTGGGCCACCAGTAAGTATTTTGACAAGCAAAGTCTAATCAAATCAAGTCAGTAGAAAATTATGACCCTTGTGAGGAATCTGAAAGGTTTTAGCAGCATGCTTCTGGCAAGCTCCTGCAGCAAAGGACACAAATAATCATTTTCTGAAACTTATAATTCGGCCAAGTACAAACAGGTTAGCTTGAGGACATCTTGATGGTGCTAACTCTTGGATAAATTTCAAAAGTACCAGTGGAAATTAGAAAAGTATTAGGGTTATTAAGAAAACAGCTGGGGAAATGAATATCAGGAGGGTTGCTAAATGACCTTAATAAAGGGATTGATTCTGTTTCCTCATATCTTCTGACAATTCTCAGGAGGACCTGGGGGAAAAATTAAAGTCAACATCATGCAAAACCGAGGTGGGAATATTAAGTTGTGAGGACATACTTTCCAAAACAAGAAAAGCTCGAGATTTTTTTCCACAGAAGAGGTAAAAAAAAACAACTGAGTGAGGGTAGTCTAGCAAAAAGTGAGTGAGGTTTATATTTCTCTTCCAAGTGATGTTTGGAGATGCGCGTGTTTTCCTTCCGCTTTCAATCACCT
The DNA here is from genome assembly GCA_034509425.1 of Eopsaltria australis. Classification (NCBI taxonomy): domain Eukaryota; kingdom Metazoa; phylum Chordata; class Aves; order Passeriformes; family Petroicidae; genus Eopsaltria; species Eopsaltria australis. Next base: position 1,079,645 of record JAVTVJ010000447.1, on the reverse strand, counting down.
TCTTGGTATTTATTTCGTTTAACTTTCTCTTTCTCTTTGTTATTGTCTTTTTCTCCTTTCCCCCCGTTTTCGTGCCTTTCCCTCTCTCTTTTCTTCTTCTTAGGTGTAAAACAGCAGCAGAAGAATATCTCCATGTGCCTCCTAAGATGTACTTTCTTTTAAAATAATGATGACTTTATCCATCCCTTTTCTCTCCAAAGCAAACAAAAGATTTTACTCACACTGTTTTTTGGTTATTGCCACGGTGCAGCCATCCTTTAAAAGGCTGTAGCAGTTTCAGAAAGATACAACAGCATTTGGAAAATGTGCAAGAATTGAAGAATATGAGTTATATTAGGGAAAAAAATGTGGATTAAAAATAATTAAGCAAATTAGAATGTGGTGAAAATAGGGATGTTAGTTGGAATTCTGAGAAATGCTTTGGAGGCCCATTGCAGTAGATATCACAAGATCCTAAAGAATGAATTCTGCTCTAAAGAACCCATGCTCTGAGCAAGCCATGAGTAAAGAAAGGGTTTTATCAGCCTAGTTATGAAGAGCTGGGCTACAGTCAAGAAGACTCTTTGCTGTTGGTCCCATTTAATAACTTTTTACTACTCAAGTAGCCCCATCAGACAGAAAAGCATTTAAACCGAGGAGCACTAGCTTTGTTCCAGGAGTCTGGTGCCATATCCCAAGTCAAGCAAGACATTTGTTCATCAGTGGAGTATCTTAATTACAGCACCACGATTTTGTCTTTTTAAAATTTTTTTCTTGCAATGCTTAAATTGCCAAATTCATTAAACTCAAGCTGCTCTGACTTTGTGTTGGGCCATTTTAAGTCCTGCATTTTTAATTTTGCCCTTTTTTATTTATTATTATTGCTGTTTACTCATTGCCAGCAAAGTTGGGGCACTTTTTCTTTCTCCCTAGGAACACTTTTCTAAAAATAAATTGTAGCATGTGTATTCTGTTAGAAAGAGACTTCAGCCATTCCATTCAGATGGTTGCTGTATTCAGGAAGTACTGATGGACCATTTCACTTATATGGATGTGAAGCAGTGGATGAAATTAATTAATTTCATGTGCATTAATGGTGCAAAAAAGAGAGGGAAATGTGGTAGAGGAACACTGTCTCCATTTCATGCCTTTCAGTAGGATTGGCTGACTCAGGAAAACACCAGGAGCAGCTGGGCCTGTGAAGTCACAGAAGGAGATGTTGAAATAAAATATAAAGGAAAGGCTGTTACATCAGTCAGCAGGAGACTGAGTTGTAGGAAAAGAAGAAAAGAGAAAAAATGCAGAATAAAGCTAGAAAATTGAAGTAAAAGGAGAGGTAAAGTAGATCTTGCCTTCTGTAGCCCCAGGGCAGAGTGTTTGTACAGATGCTCTGAAGGCTCTGTTTGATGGGGGCTTTTTCCTCCAGCAAGGCACAAAACAAAGTCATGTAACATTATTTTTGATGTTCTTTCTTCAGGCCTGCCTTTACACTCTCCAGAAAGGATCTCTTAATTTTTCAGGATCAGAATATATGTGTCACATAACTTTTAAGTATCCAAGAGGATATTGCAGACGTGCAAGAACAGATGGAATCCTTTTTTCTCTTGAGCCAAGCCTACCTCTGCTTCACTTCAGCAAATCACCCACTTGAACATTGTTTTTCTTTGTTTTTTTTTTTTTTTTTTTTATAACACGTCCTACTTTATGTTTGCATCTAAGGGGATGGAATTCTATGAGTTATTATAATCAAAATTAACAGTTTTTGAACATGTTCTTTTGCAACTTGAAAGACTCAGCTGTAATTCCTACTATGCATCTACTAAGTCATGGTGCTTTTTTATTGCCTACCATGAGAATGCTGTTTTGTTCCTCCAATGGAATAATGGACTTCCTTAAACAAGTAAACCCTTCTTTCTTTATAAAACTTACTTTAGAAAGTACCATAAAGTACTTTTTTATATGGAAAAAGTAGAGCAATAAAAAACAATTCGGGAGTACTTTTGTCAGTGGACAGGTGAGACTTCTACCATATTTAGAAAGATTTGAGTTAATGCCAGGAAGAAGTTCTTGAAACCAGAATTTTATTGCAGGCATAGATCGGGTCAGTGAAGAATGAATATGTGTGGAGGGGAGTCAATGAAAAAGGAAAGGATAAAAAATGACATTGCATTTTTCTGCAGTTCTTGATGAGGGATATGTAGGTATAGTCTTAACACCGAAAAAAAAAAAGCAATTCATATATTTTTCTGTTCAAGTTCCACATTTTTTTCAAACTATTCCAGTCTTTGTAAATATTCAGTTACAGTATATAGGGAGCTGGAACTTTTCATTCATATTGTCTACCCAGTCCCAAAAAATCATGAAATTTTGGGTGCTACCAGCTGCATTCAATTTATATACTCAATACCCCTGGCCTGTGAGTGGATGACACTGGGAATTTCATTTCTCTGGGCAGATCAGTGATGTTCTGTGGAATATCCATGTGGATCAACTGTGTTAGCCACTAAAAAGGCATTTTTGGTAACTGAACTGAGTTTCTCCTGTGTGATGGATGCATCATCTGAAGAGGAAAATGAAAACATTTGAGTCTTATGGATGTCCAGGGAATGTTCTTGTGGTGAAAGGACTCATGAGAAGAATTCCTTTATGATTCTACCTTTCCCATGTTATCCAGTCTTAGAAAAATCATGGAGAGTGGAATCTGACTCCAGACTCCAGTTGTCTCAAATGCAAGGGTCAAATGTCATCTTGTGTTCAGGAGAATTATGTCCTAATCCAGACTAAATGCCCAGGATGACTGGACTTCATCCTCTGAGGAAGCTGCCTTCTCTCCCATGTAAAGACAGCCTGGATAACTGCATGGGCTGGATGCCTCATTTCTGCATGGTTGTGTTTAAATGAAATTAAACCAACCCTAAATGTGTCTGCAGATTTTTCATATGCAAATGAATGTGTTACTGTTTCATTTTCATCTTTTTTTTCCCACAGCACCAATAATTAGGTATGACCCAGAGCTGACTGTGCTGCACCATGCAAGCACATGGTGCTTCAGGAATGACAGAGGAGAAACAGGATGGGTGTCAGTAGCACAGGAGGCAAAACTGGATATGTGTAACCACATTTGATGTCACTTCTTCCAAACTGTAATGACCAAAAGTACTCAGCAGAGAACCCATCATTTCCTAAAAGAAAATACCAGATTATCCAGTATGGATTTTTTTTTGAAGGAAAGATTTCCAGATTTGTGTTCATGGTTTACAACTCCTCCTCCACCCTTCCCTTTGTCAGTCTTCTTTGTAGCAACTCCCAGCTGCTTCTTGTTAACATCACTCCAGACATTGCTGGTACAGGAGGTCAGGCTGAAAGATTCTGTGTTTTGAATTAAGTTCTTTTTTATAAGACACTTGATGCTTATTAATTAGATGAGTCATAGACTTGATTCACCACAGAGTTTATATTTACAAATAGTCATGAAAGAATTACTCAAGGACCACGAGCTAAATCCCTAAATGGAAGTTGTCTTCTAAACACATAATGTTACAATTCCAGGAATTTTTGAAAAGGAATTATTAAAAACAACAGCAACAACAAAAACCCACCACCACCAAGAAACCCCAAACGAATAAACCATGAAGAAAAACCCACCACAATTAAGAGCAAGAAAGAATCTACCTTACAAATGTATAATAGCAATGGAAATATAAGGAAAATAAAAACTTCAGAGCATGCAAGCTTTTCTATATAGAATTCCACAGATTCTGAGATTAATCAGCAATTACATAATAGGTGCAAACAGATAGCATCAGTCTTGTGTCAGAATTACACATAATTCGTAATATCTCTAAGATTTGCTTCAAACAAAGACATTTTAAAATTAATTGAACAGCTTTCATGGAATCGTTATAAAAATTGGAGGACTGTAAAGTCACCATTATTAATAAATCATAGGATATTGTGCAGTTATGCTGAATTAAGAGACTGTTTACATTTCCTTAGAAAATATCATTGGATATCATATACCCAGAGAGTTAAAGGATAATGATTATGTTTAACAAATGTATGTTCTGGTGGGGAAAAAGGAAGCAAAGAGTGCTAATAACTGAACATTATGCTGGAAAAATATGAGTTCCTTTTGCTTTTACCAGTATGCATCTTCCCAGAGGAAAGAGGTAATTTTAACATAGTAAGTCTAGACCATAAATTGATTGATCCTTGTGGATAGAAACTGAGTCCTTCTAGAAGGAGTGACATAAATGGATTTATTATTGCTTTTTAAGGCAGGGTGGGCTCTGATTGAGGAAGGGCTCAGTCTCACTGCTTGTGTACCTTTGGAAAAGAGAAAGGGTTCTCATTGTTTCATCCTCCAACCACTTTCACCATCAAAGGCAGAGAATGGAACGAATTTTTTTTTACTGTGGACCTTGATTCATCCATCTTGGGACGTTTATCACAATACATTTGGCATTTGCTTTTTGCCGCGTGACAGAACTGAGCTTCTCAGAGCTGCTGGGAGGTGGCAAAGCCAAGGCCAGCACAGGGGATGGCCAGAACAGTCAGGCACAGGAGCCAGGTGGAACAAGATGTTTTATTTCATGTTACTCACACACAAACCATGTCTTTTTTTTTTTTTTTTTTTCACATCTGCTCAGCATCAACAGAACTTGTTAATTCAAAAAGCACCTTGGGATGGAACGCGGGGTGAGAGCTGCAATTCACAAAAGCTGCTTCTCCTCCTTGACCTTTCCATTTCAGCACTTGCTCAGGCTGCTGGGCTTTGTTGTTAAATGCCAGCCTGGACTTGGGAAGGGATGAAAAATTATCAATTATAAAAAGAATTGCCTTTCAAATGAAGATCAATACATATCCTCCTGTTGAGGCAAGGAGAGCTACATGCAGAAGCATTCAAATGTGGGAGCAGGTGGAGGGATTTGGATTCTGAAGCCTGGCCCTGTTATCTATCAGAGTAGAGATCATATTGCAAATATATTTCCATGCTCAAATCAAAATGTTGGGGGGGGGGGATTTAATAATTGTTATATCCTCCCCCACTCCCATTTCCTTACAAGTTTATTTTCATACTCCTTTTTTTGTTTTGTTGCTCTTCAAGCTGATGTTTACTGTTAGCAAAAAACCTATTGCATTAACAGACATAAAATTCAGGTGTAAACTTACTTTTAAAAAGAGTGAAAAAGAGGGGAAAAAGATAATTCAAGTGATGGCAGCCTTAACACTCCTTAAAACTTCTGATATACTGCCTGTGCTCCAGGTCCTGTCAGGTACAGAGGCTTTGCAGTTGGAAATTGTATTTTCTGCTCCAAATGGAAATACATTCAATCCTGATCCACTTTGCTCTGGGAAGCTGCTTGAAGAATTCCGGGGTATAGAAGATACTGCCTAAACACTCTGAATTAACATAATTAGTAATAAATAGTACTAAAGGGTGGTAAGGGTTTAAGGAATTTGGAAAAGAACAGGAAGAAGGCGTGAGATATTTTCACCAAAATGCTCCTCTCATATCTGGTAAAAATCTTCATATAAAAATGTTACAACAAGATTTTAATCCATTCCAAAGTACTTCTCTCAATTGGCTTTGAGGTTGGTTTGAATTTTGAATTTTATTTTTTTTTTTAATTTTTTTTTTTTTACTTTTGAGACTTTGCATTGTGCCAGGGAGTATCCTCTCCTCCCTCTTGCCCAAGAATCTGCAATCAGTCTTGGATTGCAAATCTCTGGCAGGGTGTAGGAGCCCCTATTAACTGCATATTTTCCACATATTGTCTGAATTTAAGAGAAAAAAAACGGTTTTTAGAGAAATCTCATTTATTCTGGGAACAGACTTATATGCAAATACAATGAAAACACAATTTCTGTTTGTGATTCTTCTAATTAAGCTTGTCAGCATAATCCCTTAATTGAAAAAACCTGGCACATCAGTTTCTTTTTGGAATTGGTAGGTTAATTAATATTTTAAAATAATTTTCTAAAGGTTTTCTAACGCTTTACGAGGCTTACAAGAAAATTACATGCTTCAAGATAGACTATCCATAAGTCATGGGTCTGAAATTTCACCTCTTTTAACTCTTTGATTCTCTATTCATCAAAGACATTCCATGTAGGAAAACAAAAATTAGAAGAGTATCAAAGGTAGAAAAAGTTGCAACAGTTGAAGAAATTCCCTCATTTTTCTCTTCCGACCTGCAAATTACTGCTTGTTATAAAATATGGCCAAAGAACAAAACACATGAGGACATTTAATTATCTTGAAAACCTCCAGAAATAAAGGTTTCTCTTCAATGCCTACCTGGTATTATTTTTTTAAGCACTTCAGAAAATTGCATCTGAGATGAGATAAATGCAGCTGCACATTTAAAGTAAGATTATCTTGAGGCGAGTAATCTCATTTACTGCTCAGCAATTTGAATTCTAGTCAAGACAGTGCAATTAGTGTCATCATCCTGCTGGTATTTCTCATTGCTTTGTGGTTGTATTTACTGTTAAGAGCAGACAACTCATATCAAGAACAAGTCAAGATAATACATTATTAGAGGGAGAATATGTCAGGAAATTTTGCTGCTGCAGCCTGATGAGCTGGACTTCCCTTCAGACATCGATTCTGTGTGAGCTCTAACAAGAAGGTCTCATTAAAACACTTGACAAAACTTAATACATTTCCATTTCAACACAGAGATTCATTTATTTCAAATGACATTCAGGAAAGTGTTTGGGTTTTTTTTCTTTTTTTTTTTTCCTCTTCTTTTAATTGCTGGCTTGAAATTATAGCTGCTTTGAATATTTATATTGCAGGTATTAAAATTTTAATTTGGAATCACAGCAGCCTAATTTTACTTTTTTTTCCTTTTTTTAATGAAAATGTTTGTATGTGTGATTCTGGATGTGATCTGTGCCAGTTTCAGTGTCAGTGAACCCCTCTAGTGACCTTCCCTTTGCAAAGGACTGTGAGTAGCCCATTCCAGGAAGAATAAGGGTTTTCCCTGGAGTTTCTTCCCTGAATATGCTGCTGCTAAATTCCATAATTCCATGGCATTAAAGAGGAGATCTCCCCTCTGTACAGTCTGTTAGGTCAGAAAGAGTGCAGGAGCAGGGGATTTTTTACAAGGAAAATGTGCAAACCAAAAGCAGAGGGAGGACACTTGAAACAAAGCAGGAGAGTTTAGGTTGCGTTTGAATTGCATGGTTAAAGAATAGTTTAGTGTCAAACTTAGATAATTGTTTAAAAATAAATATTTATAGAGCTGGAGGGGCATGGCTGTTGTATCATTTGTTTGGTGGGCAGTGCAAACTGTGCAGAAATGTATTGTGCCAAAAGCATTTTGAGTATCCTGCCATAAAAGTGTTTGATGTGTAGCTGGTTCTAAACTTTTAAACTGAGCAATGGGATTTATTTGAGAGGACTGCTCATATCCACCAACTGCCTTAATGCTTCAGCAGGCAAAGCAGCTGGTGCTATCACAAACCTGAAGTGGTTGTGTGTGATACACTCACACCTCTCTCTCTCTATATATATATTTCTATGTGTTTTTATAATTAAGAAATACTTATTTAGAAACACTGCCCTCTTCTTCTATGGATTCTCCTCTCTGTGTATTTGTGAATCAACCCTGCATCAGATGACTTTTACCTTGCCTAATAAATCTGCTTCTCAAAAGATGATCCTTCTCTTATTTGCTGTTTCTTCTACTTGGAATAAGTGGTATTGGGTTTAATAGAGGGTATCTGGGTTAAAGGAGGGAGTGCTGAAGAGAAAATTCCATGAAGCCTGGAGAATGCCACTACACTGAGCCACTCAGGCCTCTTCTCTTTAGTTTTGAGTTCGTGTTTTGCACCATTCATAAGATTTTTTATCTCAAATCTGATAATCCAGTTCCGTGGTAGCAGGTAAAACATTGGAAAGTGTCAGGATTTAGCAGATTGAGCAGAAATTCAAAGATAAAACAGTATCAAATTTCTTAGCTAGGGAGATTCTAGAAGGAATTTTAATCGAGGTTCACCTGTCAGTTGTTTTATTGTAATATAATTTGTTGGTTTAATGCTCATTATCCTGGCTGTCCATCAGATTGTCCACTGAATTTTGGATTTTTCTTTGTATAACTGTTTTTCCCTTCAACAGGGAAAAACAGAAGCAGAATTTAAGGTTATTTAAGACTGATTCAAAATGTGCTCAATGAGCTTGGGACCAGCTGAAGTTATCTAAGAAAAATAAAAAAAAAAATTATGAATTAATTTAAGAACCTCCTTTTACTCTAAAAATAAAATCATCAGGTAAAAGCAGCACTTGCCAGAACCATTCAGAGTTATGAGCAGGGCCATGTTCTGACTGTGCTGCAAAACTGGAAAGAGTAGGAGGAAAAACAATGAAGATATCTTAGTAGTATTTTTTTTTTAATTCTTTCAGTATTATTTTAACATCTAACCATTTTATTTAATGTCTCCAGTGACAAAGTGCAAGAGGAAACTAAAATTGCTGAAAAATACCATGATTGCTGTACAGGCAGTGTGGTGAGATTTGATTCTCATAAAGAAACCTGAATTGCAACATTGCAGTTGATATTTACATCCTTGGGCAGATGAGATTCCATCTCCAAATGGAGCAATTGTTTGCTGAATTGAATTTAGAAGAATTTTGCCATCTCAGCTTTTGTAAGCTCCAGTTGCTTATGGGTTTGTCTGCTCTTAAGCCTGGCCTAGACTGAAGGAAACAGAAGGACAGCAGAACTGCTGAAGTTGTCTCTTAGGGGTGTGGGATTTATGGCTGGGTTCCCCAGGGAATAGAGGAGGTTGGGTTGACATTGCAGCCTTTTTATGACAATTAGGGTGTGTCCCCTGCACTTTCCTGAGTGTGAATTTTCAGAATTAGGTATTCTCAGAGCTGCTGTCATCTTTCTCTCAAGCTGTAATGAAGCTGAGAGGGGTTTGTGTGGTCTCTTTTGAGTAGGATCATGTTCAAACTCTCACAGGAATGGAAAAATCTGGAAAAGAATTCACAGCCACGTGCCTGAGCACACAAACCTTAGGCTGCAAACAGCACAGGACTCACATTGAGCAAATACAGACCTTCTGGCTCCATTCCCTTAATCCTGAAAGCCCTGTGTTTAAGACTTTAATTAGTAAATAAATATTTAGTTGTGATAAGCATGTTGATTAAAAGTGCTCAGATTTATTGGAAAAGACTTTTATTTGGCTAGACATGTTTATCAGCTCGATTTGGATCCTGTGATGCTAAATGCTCTATACTGAAAGAAAATTACATTTCCTGCCCTAAGGCAAAAGCTTTGTTTATGTACTTTCCTAAACGGAATATTGGATGTAATTTGCCACCGCTGCATTTTTTGGACTTCTTAATCAAATGCTGTTCTTTATTTCACAGGCATTTCTGCAGTGAGATAATTTGAATTATAAAATGACCAAGACTGTGACTTTAAGCTTTTTGCATTTTGGAAAGGGTTGCCTGTGTAGGCACTAGGAAATTCTTGATTAGAACCCACCCTGCAAAGCTGTGCCAAGCACAGAGCAAATGGAAATACTCACCTGAATCACAGATCCAGGGAGTCTCTGCTCTTCCCAGAACATGCTCTGGTACATAAAGCTGGCAGATATTTCAGGAAAAAGGTGAATAAATACAACAGGAAAAGCAGTTTATAGATTCTATTCTATTCTATTCTATTCTATTCTATTCTATTCTATTCTATTCTATTCCATTCTATTCCATTCCATTCCATTCCATTCCATTCCATTCCATCCTGTTGTGTATTTTGTATATTATATCTTATAGGGGAGAATGGTTCAACTGCCTGTATCTCTCCAAGTTTTGGGAACAGAGATCCTGTTATTAATGCTGGGGCCAGCCTAAGAGTTACCAGAACAGAGTTCACTCTGATATTTTATTAGTTTTTTAGAAGCAATATACTGTATATTCAGGCAAAGCCAAGCAGTGCTGGTTTGCAGATAGTTCATTATGCATAAGTTTGCACATGCAATACAATAATTGTTTGCCTGCTCACAATTAAGAAAGTAGAAGTTAATAAATGTCAGGAAAATATTAAATTATGTTTGATACCAGCACCCCACAATCATCTGAAAAAGTTCTCTGTGTATTCTTATATTAAGAAAATTAATACAACTTTATACATTTATACCGTGACTACCAGAGTGTGTTTCACCCAGGCTTTGGTCTCCAGGTACAGTTTAAAAGTGTCACAGAATCCCAGAATGGTTTGGGGTTGGAAGGGACCTTAAAGAGCTTCTGGTTCCACTTTTGCCATAGGCAGGGACATCTTCCTCTATCCCAGGTTGCTCCAAGCCCTGTCCAGCTTTGCCTTGGACACTTCCAGGGATCCAGGGGCTTCTAAAATCAATTCCAAGTGATCACCTCATATATTTTTCATAATTCAGGACATGACAGTGCAATTCAGTTCATGCCACATTCCAATAGGAAAAGCTGCCACAGTTTTTCCCTGTGTTTGTGTTGTTTCTTGCACCAAAAGAGTGCCAGCCATGTGATTTCAGGGTAAACTCAAAAGTTTCACCCCAAGAAAGAGCAGCCTGCAATTGTGCTACTTCAGGAGCGAGGTAGGGATGAAACTTATCTGTTTTACTCTTTATATGGATGAAAAAAAGGAATGGAAATCTCTCTTGGAGTCCATTTTTCTTCATTCCCCCCAGTGCTGACTCAGCCATGCTGGGCTCTTGCAGGTGCAAAGTCAAGGCTCTGCCCTTGCTGCACTTCACCTGCTCTTCAGACAGTTAAAATTAAGGATTTCTATGTTTCCCATATGGTCAGCAAATGAGGCAAGAGGACAATTTCATACACTGCCTAAGTGCTGTGTTAGGGTGGGAGGAATCAGGCTCTGAACATGCATTTCTCTCCTGTCTAATGTATTTTATAGGCACAACTTTAGAGTGGCTGAGATCAGGTAAAATCAATTTTGTGCTCTTTCCCATTCTCTGTCTTCAGGTCCTGATTTTGATGCTCTGTTTTTTGGGAATGTCCACCCCAAAGTTACATGACAACTCTTCATTTTTATTCACTCTTACTTGCTTACAGGGGAGCATTGCCAATTTGGGCAATAGAATCACAGATTGGTTTGGGGTGGAAAGGACCTTAAAGACCATCCAGTTCCAACCCCTGACAGTGTTTTTTGCAAGATGAATGAAAAACCATTTTAGGTCATTCATTCAGTTTTCCTAGAAAATGAGGATTTTTGTCCTACTGTGGTGTTTTAAAATCTGCCAACTAAAGATCTTCTGCCTTTTATGCTGGGAGCATATTCCACCTTCAAACAAGCATCGCTTGGCAGAGCTTGGAAGGTTTTAAGGTTCTTTTTGAATGGGTTTCAACCAGTATTATGATTATAGTAATAACTTGTGTTAGAGTATTATAGTTATCTCCAGAGCATTCTTAATTGTATATCTGGAAAAGCAGTATAATATTGCTCATTGAAATTTACGTTTTGCTGTTATCTTTAATATGGCCACAATTCTTCCTGCAAAGTGTAAGTACACCTGGGGTGATGATTCTCATCTTCCATGCTGTGCACACAGTGCCATAATTTTATTTTGTTAATTATATAATTTAGTTACATAAAATGTGCCCAGAAATCTTGTTTTACAAGTAATAAAATTAAAAATAGTAAACTGTTTTATTTACATCGTGAATATGCAAGTTCTATTAATGTAGCTGTATGAAATAGCTTTAGTTAATATTTATGCATTAATATTTATAGATAAATGACATTTGCAATGGAAATTTGCTTGCAGTTTCTCCATTATGATATAAAACTGACTTCTGTAGAATATTTAATCAGCCTCACGTATTGGCTTCTGATCTTTTCATCCCTACAATTTATGTTGGGTTCCTCATAAACCAAGTTCTGTATAATCGAGTTTGGTCTAAGTGAATTCTTACTCTAAGTTACATTCTCCAGAAAACAGTGTGCCAAATATTGCCAATGTTAGAAGTGGCAAGAGCCTTGTTTTGCAAATTATCTTCCTCCAAACTTCCGTGGAACTTTATGTCCAGTATGTACAAGGCAAAAATCCCAGAATAATTTTAGGGCTTATATATTTATAAATCTAGCAGTCACCCCTTTTTCCTGCCCATAAATTAATAAATAAATACATGAAATTACATCAGCCGTAGAATTCCTTGATAATTTGCAACCCACGTATTTTAATTTTCCATAACTCACATTATAATTCTGTCACTGTGTTAAGCACCCCTGTATTTTTATGCATGCCTCCTAAGGAATAATGAAAGCATCATGCCAAGCTCACTGATGGAAAAACCAAATGGATTTGGCATCTGAGGCAGGCACAAGTGGCTGAAAAACCTCGTAAACCTCCATGAGGGTAGAGAAGCAGTGGTGCTGCTTTGAAAATTGTTTCCAATTCCACCTTGACACAGCTTGGGACAAATGCTCATCTTCAAAAAAGTTTTAAACCCACCACAAACTCCCTCTGTTTAAAAGCCTGAAGCTGCAGGATGCATTCTTTCATTTTTATGTTGTTGTGTTTTGTTTTGTTTTATTTTCGTGTTACAGAGCTGGGTGCTCTGCCAAAACCCGTAAGGTTTGGGTTTCTCTCTCGGTTAGATTTGACAGGAGATTTATCAGTTTACATTGCTGCTGCACTCTCAGATAGCTCTTATTTAGACTCCTCTTGAGGAGTGGGTGTCCTTTGGCCACTGGAACAATGTGAGCACTCTCCAAGAGATATCACAGTCCCAGACTGCTCCAAATTACTTAAAGGGAGATGCTGCAATATCGAATCAGAATCACAGAGTGGTTTGGCTTGGAAGGGACATTTAAAGCTCATCTATTCCAAGGGCAGGGACACTTTCCACTAGATCAGGCTGCTCAGAGCTCCATCCAACCTGGCCTTAGATATTTCCAGGAATGGGGCATCTGAAATACCTACATTCTCACAAAAAATGACCACTCTTTCTTCTATTCACACACCTGGAAGTTTGTCTTTAATGTGATAAAGCACAAAATTCTGCACCTACCTGAAAGGTGTAGATGGGGCTAGTCCAAGTGCCCAATAAAGTGTATTGTTAGAACTGGGCCTAAACTGCAAGCCTTGACAGGAACCTGATTGCTTCTGCTTTCTCTGGAGATTTACAGCATTCCTTATTTGTGCTGTGCCTTGTTTTCCGTGAATTATAATAGCAGAGCTAATCAAAAACTGCAATAAATACTGATATCACTGACATTAGATCAGCAAGGGGCATTAATACTTGTTGCAAAAAAACCCTGGAAGATAAATTATTGGGGGAAGGGTAGGCATTTCAGCTGATTTTATTGTGACACCAGAAATTAAAATACAGTGCAATATTGACAATAAAGTATGCTCCCCTTTATTTGATTTGCTCAGTAATACAATCTGCAACTTTGCAGTGCATTTATCATACTTAGTATGTAATAGCTTTGGCCAAGTTAGAAACCAAAATAATAGTCCCCCTCCAAATCCAGCCCAATTCTAATGCTTAAATCCTTATTTACAAATCCTATTCCACTGAAATATTTCTCCTTCTGTGTCTAGCAATTAAGCAGAGCATAATTTGGCATGCTGACATTACTGATCAAGCCATGAGCTGCTCCCAGGGTGCTGTTCCCCACCGAGTCTTTCCACAGGGCTCAGTTTGCTGCATTCACCAGCCAGGACAGGGATCCTGCTGTGATCTGCACTCGTGCATTAACTCAGCAGCTGAAAAATGTTTAACCTATATCTGAACAAACTTAATTTTAAGCCTAGGAGGAATTAGCAGACCTAGGGTGAGGTGAAAAAGCGATTCTGTTTAAATTTGGGGGAAGGGAAAGAATAAATGTTAGAGGACAGTCCTGGAGTTTCCTTCAGGCTGCTATCTGGAGCCTCCCAACATTTCTCTTTCCATGAGCCATATTCTGGAGGGGATCTGTGGTCGAGGGGATTCCTTTGGGCTGTTATAATTTTTGGTGTATTTTATTCTGGAAGGAGGGAGCGTTCTGTCTAGGAGACAGGGAAATGAAGCAAATCTCATTTGGAGAAGCAGTGCCAGTGCCTAATTTCTGTATTGTTAAAGCACAAAATTAAATTCTTGGTAGCTCTGCAGTTTCATATAATTGCCAACATTTTTCACCGAGCCAGGAAAAAAAAATAAACAATGCTGCTTACATTAAGGACCATACAGTGCTGCATGACCATGTGGCCAGTGCTCAGGTCCTCTAGAAGTACAAATATTGATGAGATCACCTCCCCTTGCCCTTAATCTTTTATTCCTGAAGTCTTTCATCTCCCAAACATTCCACTCTGAAATTCATGGTGTCCAGCACTGGATTCCAAACCAACAACAGCACCCCAATTCTAACGGCTGTGAGAAAAAACCACATTCAAGATTCATGATCCTGGCTGACCCAACCTGTGTGAGGGAATGAGATTTTACTGCTTTTTCTTCTCTGATGAAGAAAATCCCATGTTTTCCATCATAACATCTTGATAATTTTCATGAAATGTGCTCACCAATTCTCCCCTGGCTTGCTTTGAAAGTGCAAAATATAAAGTCACCAATAACTCCTTGAGGAACATCATTTTGGATTAATTCTTTTAATCTGGTGATAGTTTGTGTTTGTAGGTAAAGGTGTCTAGTTTAAAGCACAACTACCAAAATATTTTTCTTACCTGTCCTAAGAAAATTCCTGAAGGAGTTTCAGTCCTGGTGGTTTGGATGCCTCTGAGTGTGACTTCAGCAATAGGAGTTAAAAAACTGCTTTATCCCTGAAAGAGAAGAGAGTGTACTCCTAAGTCTATTGTCCTGAGGAGCTGAGAGCTCCACTGATAGATTATTTCTCAAATCACTGCAAGAAACAAACAGCCTCACAAATTTAATCAAACAGGTATAAAGCTCTTTAAATGTTCAGAGCTGGAGAAAGGGGATGCGGGAGTTAACCAAGGAGCAGGAGAGGAGATGAAATTGTTACTTAACTACCAGTTTGTGAAGGGAAATATGTTTAGGGAGTGCATTTTGTCTTGTATGTATTGAAAAGGAGACAGCATTAGGAGGAGATTTTTACACCTAGTGGGACTTTTATGTTGTTGTAGACAGGAATAGAAGAGCAGGATTGATGCTCTGAGTGTAGGAAGCACATCCATTTCAAAATTTCCTTAGATTTAGCAGTGTAACCTGTTCTTCCCCCTTTAACATTTCAAAGCTTTATTTTTGTTGGAATTCATTGCAGCGCCAGTATAAAAATACATTAAGCTATAATACAAACCTTGGGCTTGCTCCAGGTATGATGAAGTCAGTAGGAGTCTTCCTACTGCCTTTGGATGAGACTTCTGGTCATTCTCCCAGCAATTATTTATGCCTTCTGGAAAAGAAGCATTTTTAACACAAAAGTCTAACCCACTGATGGTGGAGTTTTCAAGGGTTTTATTTAAGCCACTCTAAGATAAGATACAGCAGTACAGAAACCATTGAGTCTCAGTTTGAATCTCTGTGTGTTTTTTTTTTAAAGCTGACAGAAAGGAAATAATTTTCTATTATATCCATTTTTAGACATTTGAATAAATTGCCTGATTGTTAAAGATACTGAGCATTCACACTTCAGAAGAGCACTTTGTGTTAGTAAATGACACAGGATGTTTCCCCCCTCCCCTCCCCAAACTGAGAACTGAGAAGAGAAGCAAATGTTCTGAAAAATCAGTCAGTGTGACCCATACTGCCTGGAAACAAGCAATACCTGGAGCTCTCCTTCCTGTCCTCCTTTATGGCCTCCAAGATAGTTTCATTTTGTGATAGCAGCCTTTGTCTGAGGGGTTTTGCTGGGTTTGATCTTTGTGAGTGCAACTGCAAGGGCTTTGCTTCTCCAGGGATAGTGAAACTTGTAGGAGGACTCAGCATCAGAGAGGAGCCAACCCTGGTAGCTGTCAGTGCACAGTTTGGAGCCTCATCAAACAGAGCAGGAGGAGCTGTGACAGCCAAAAAGGTCTCTCTGGGTTAAGGGATGTGAGGCAGGAGGATGGGAAGTGCTCAGGGTTCTGTGGAAAGGCTTGAATTGGGAGGGTTGGATGGGAAGGGATCTTCTGGATGATCTGGACTAGTGGAAAGGAATTCTGGGTTGGAATTAGATGGTCTTCAAGGTCCCTCCCAACAAAAAAATATCCTGTGATTCCCTGATTCTGTACTTTGGGAACAGCATGGAGTGATGGGTGCATTGAGGAGAGCAGTTAAAGGTGTTGGCAAATGTGGGAGTGGAGAGAAGCGAGGATGTTTGCCACAAATGAAGGACATGGTTATATCTGCAAAGGTAGAGAGACCAAAATCTCTAAACTTAAAATGCTTCTGAGAGTAGCTGGTAACAGCTCCTGAAGTCATCAGTAAGTGCTGAGTTATCCTTCTCTTCTAGATTCAAGGCATTTCTGAGCTAAAAGTCGCATCTATGACATTCTTGTGTAATAATTCTTGAATTTGTTTAACTGCTTTTGGAGCTCTTTAATATATGGCTCCGAGATATCTATGACAAATGTTTGTGTGTGAGAAAGTATTTATTTTCCTCTGTCTAATCACTCAGTGCAGTTCTCCCCAGGGTCTTGTATAATGAGAGCAATGAATAATTACCTTCTATTCACCTTTTCCATTAAGTTTATAAATGCATAGGTCTGGTTTTTTTTCCCCCCTCCTTTCTCCACAAAACTTACTTTGAATGTAAGAATTTTCATACCTTTATCACTCTTGTCTATATTTTCTGTTCTTTGGCTCAGCTGTGGCCCTGCTGGCACAGGTGTCCCCCACACCTTTATGGTGATGGTCTCTGTGTTGTTCTCCAAGCCTTTCAAAACAGTTCCTTCTGTTCATTTATAAATGTGCTTTTACAGAGCAACTCATGCTAACACAATATTTCCTGAGTGAGTGAACTGCTAAAACAGGAAATATTGTTGTAAATCCACTGTTGGGATGATGCAACATTTTAATACTGATCTAGTTTTAACTGTGCTGCAGATTTTAGTATATAAGCAGATTTCACTCCTTCACCAGCTCTAGATCAATTAGAGACATAAAGATGAACAGAGAACCAAAGCAGATCCCTGTGGGATTCTGCTCATAACTTCCCCTCATTGGGAAAATTGACTGTCTTTGATCTTTTAACAGGATACAGATCTGTGAGGGAATTTTTCCTTGTACCAGATAGTTTCTTGAAGAGCTTCTGTTAATGAATCAATCACAAAATTCTACTGATGTGGTATTCAAGTGCCTCAAAAAACTTAATTGTACCTCGCTGATCTACCCTTGCCTGGCGATGTGTCTGTGTGCACTAGGTGACTCTTAAAATCCCTAATGTGGTAATTGTGGAGAGACAAACAGACAACAAATCTCGTACAACTGATTAAGAAAATTTTGATAGTAAATGGAAGAGAAAGAGAACCTAAATCTGAATAAATGTAATCAAAATTTGAAGAAAGCTACAAAGTACTTACCCATTTTGCTGGCAGTGATTATGATGAAAAAGCAGGAAGACTTTTTATTTCCAGAGAACATTTATCTTGAAAGTGCAACCTGTGGATATAGCTAAGATTTGGAGTGTGTTTACACGATAGTCATCTCATAATGCAGGGCTTCTCTTGATCTTTAAGACTTTTTCCTCTTCCTGCTTTGGTTTCATCGTTTCTCTGACTTTCCTTGCCTTGTGAATTATTGAGGAATCTCACCTAGAACTGTGTCATAGACAGGATGCTCCTACTGACATTAAATTCATCTTCTTAAGGATGTTCAAGTCAGCAGATTTGGGGGGCAGTGAGAATTTTTTCCTTATTTGAAAGATTAACAAGGATTCTTGTCTGTTAAATATTTTGGAGCTGCCTTGTTCCCTGTAATGCATTTGGTCAGGAGGAGCCAGGACAGTGGGGGTGGTTGGAAGGTGTCGCGTTCTCTTCCTGCTGTGGGGTTTACTTGGAACTTTTGCACTAAGAATTTAGGCAATAATTTAATTATAGAGTGGGTGTCTTTAAAGTGTTTTATAATCCCTGAGACAGCTATTGCAGGTTGTCTAGTGGTCCAGTTCAATTTTAAGTTTAGAAGTCCTTCTGAGAGTCCAGATGGTTCTTTAAGGAAATTCTTGCCAGTCCTCAGGTAAGTAAATTACAGAGAAATGAAATTATATTAATGATACTTCAGATAAAATTTTAGCTGTAAGATCTGGCTTCTATTACCCACTGTGCATTACTACCCATCCCAGCCATGCTAAATAATAATTTCTCTGGTGCTTTATTATTTTGTTTCTGTTGTGTCAGTGCATTAATAAAACTGTCAGTATATGACTAAAGTACATCATTCTGTTCTGTCAGTGGAAAACTGCCATTAAAAAATAAATAATAGGGACAGAAAGAGTCTGTTTTATTGTTATGACTGGGGAAAATAATCACAGTATCATAGAATGGTTTGGGCTGGAAGGGGCCTTAATCCAATTCTACCCCCTGCCACTTTCCACTGTCCCAGGCTGCTCCAAGCCTTCTCCAGCCTGGCATTGGACTTTCAGGGATGAGGCAGCCACAGCAAAACCCCTGATCATATTGAAATGAGAATCAGGAAGATGCCAAAATATGAAAGGTTTACAGTATATATTTTAAGAAAAATATGTTCTTTGATTCTACTGTGATGTGTTTTCTTGTTCTTACTTCTAGTCCTGTTCACAGTTATATCCCATTTCTGCTTATTTGGGTGCATACACCTGGCAAATCCCAGTGAAAACGTTGAAACTGAACAGGGTAAAAATTAAAACATTGTCAGACAATCTTTATTTAAAATCATGTAAATCCCATGTTATTCAGCTTTTGCCTAACGCATTCATCTGAGTTATTTTGTTTATTGAAGTGCATTTTTTTCCAGACAGAACTCAAAACACAGTCTTTTATGCAGACAAAAAAATACTGGTTTGTTGGGAAGTGGAAAAATTTCGTATCATCTGTCTCTTGAGACAGTGGTAATATTTATTATGTAAAAAAAGCCATTTTTTCTTAAAGATGCCATCAAGCATGGGATAGCTTAGGGAAAATTCCTCTGGTGCAAGGTACAGCCCATGTTCTCAGCTTTATGTACCTGATAAATGTTGTTCAGGTTTTGTCAATGTCACAGGAGCCATTAGCAGATCGCTTCAAAAGTTCAGTCATTTAAAAATGAACTGAGCTTTCTTTATTGACATCCATTATTAAAAAGAAATATCACTGAGTTGTCATGAATGACTTTCATTTCACATCAGTTTCCCATCCATGGAACTGTGCTGCCTTCAAGGGACCTGCTCCTGATCTGTAACCATTATGGATTTTAAAGTCAAAAAGGCCATTCTGATTATGTGTAATCTGACCTTTGGCATAACATATGACATGAATTTCCACCTGCATTATGTCTGGTGATTAAGCTGGTGCTGCTTTGAAAGGTGATGAATAATGTATCTCACCTAACTTCATCTCCCAAAAAAAAAATACCCCTGTCATACAGCCTCAGCTCTCTTATGTAAGAGGAAAAAAGACATGCACCTTTCAAGAAAGAGTCATCCCATGTGTTCAGTTACTTAAAATGTGACAAACTGAGCTGCCTGCTGAGGGTCTTGTCTGTCCCCACTGCCTGTGCTCTGGTTTAGACCCTTGTGTGTTAACCAGCTCAAACTAGGTGATGTAGAATCACAGAATCACAGAATGGTTTGGGCTGGAAAACACCTTAGAGAATGTTTTGTTCCAACCTCCTGCCATGGGCAGGGACAAATTCCACTATCCCAGGTTGCTCCAAGTCCCGTCCAGCCTGGCCTTGGACACTTCCAAGGATCCAGGGGCAGACAAAGCTTCTCTGGGCACCCTGTACCAGGGCATCACCACCCTCACAGGGAAGAATTTCTCCCCAAAATTCCATCTGTCCCTGCCCTCTGGCACTGGGAAGCCATTCCCTGTGTCCTGTCCCTCCGTCCCTTGTCCCCAGTCCCTCTCCAGCTCTCCTGGAGCCCCTTTGGGCCCTGCAAGGGGCTCTGAGCTCTCCCTGGAGCCGCCTTCTCTCCAGGTGAGCACCCCCAGCTCTCCCAACCTGGCTCCAGAGCAGAGGGGCTCCAGCCCTTGGAGCATTTCCATGGCCTCCTCTGGATTGGCTCCAGCAGCTCCACGTCCTTCTTGTGTTTGGGACCCCAGGGCTGGGGCAGCTCTGCAGGTGGGGTCTCACCTGAGCAGGGCAGGGGGGCAGAATCTCCCCTCCCCTGCTGCCCACACTGCTCTGGATGCAGCCCAGGATCAAGCTGGATTTTGGGGCTGCCAGCACATCCGTACCTTTCCCCTGCAGCTTTGATCTGAAGATTTCACTGAGCCTTGATCAGTTTTTCTCTGGGTTTATTATTCTCACTTAGGAGTTTATTGGTGTTCTGAATTTTTTCAGCTTCAATGCCCAAGTATTGAATCACGGAAATAAATCTCTATCAACCATCACAGGTAGAGTCAGAGTCTTTTCCTCCTGTAGAGAAGGGTAAAACTTCAGATGAAACTGGGTCAGAAGGACAAACTATTTACAGTTCATCTGAAGTCTGCAAGACATCTGGGATGAGTTTATCCATATGCAGGCTTTTGCTTTTGAGTCAGTTCATCACAATAAGCATCCAGAAGGTTCCAACTGAATATTGTAAAATGATTCAGGGAAAGCACTTGGGTTATCAGTGCCTCTAATGTACTTAGAGCTATTTAGTAGAGCCTTTTTCTTTTTGTATGTGGATGTTTACTAATGTGTGTATGTTAACATTAACCTGCCTCCCCCCAGAGCTCATTTACCAGGAGTCATTAAAATAAATCCAAGGAATTTGTTGCGGAGTTACTGTTTTCCATATCCTTGGGTATTACATTTTTGGTGTCAAATCATGGGGGATTTTCCAAATTGTGCTGATGTTAATAGGAGCAGGATGAAACTTTGGGCATGATGAATCAAGGAGTTCTTAGGTGCAGTTGTGCTACAGAAGAGTCAGGTTGAAAATAAGTTCAGAGCAGCTGTGATGATTTGGGATAAAAACAGTAAACTGTTCTTAGTTACTGATTTCTGCTGGTGTAACAATGGATTCTTCTATATCACAGCATTTTAAGCCAATTAATTTGAAAAAGTATTTTAAAATTATTGTTCTCTTGTCTTTTTTTCTCCTAGTGTATGAGATTTTCTGCAATGCCTGGCATGTAGTGACAGGACCAAAGGGAATGCCTCAAGTTGCAGCAGGGAAGGTTTAGATTGGATATTAGGAAAAAATTCTTTATGGAAAGGGCGGTCAGGCATTGGAATAGGCTGCCCAGGATAGTGGTGGAATCACCATCCCTGGAAATGTTCAAAAGGTGGATGTGGCACTTGGGAAGTTGGTTTAGTGTTGAACACGGTGGTGTTAAGTTAATGTTGGACTCTGATTTTAGAGATATTTTCTTAATGATTTATGATTCTGCACCTACTGGCCTCAGCCAGAAAAGTTCAGACAACTTCCTATGGTAATTCCTTATTCCCAGCCTGGGAAAGGACATTCACATTTGGGATGGTTCTTTTTAGTTATTACCTTAAGTAGTTCTGGTAAGGGATAATGAGTGCACTGAAAGGTGTCTATTAGAAAAACAAGGTGTGAACCACATAAACCTGGTATTTTTGAGATCTCCCCTATTTCTACTCTTCCTGCAGAAGCAAATCCTGGGAAAGCTGACCCCTCACGTTCCTTTATTCGCTGATACTTCAGGGTGTAGTTTCTGGATGCTGCAGGGAGGTGCTGGCCTGCTGACCCAGCTGCCCATCAATTCCTGGGCACTTTGCAGGGCAATGAGGAGGTGAGAAAGTTGAGAAGACCAGACATAACAGAATTATCCTTGATATATAGGATTTCACTGTGTCCATAATCCATCAAATGCTTTTTGAAACAAAAAAAAACCCTTAGCATGGAAGAGTCTGGCAGGGTTACTTGGAAAGCTCTTAAAACAGAGCTGTGGATGGAGAGAGATACAGAAGTGCTTCAACTTGTTTGTTTCATTGATTATATCATACAGAGGCTTTTATTTATTTACTGGGAGTAAATTCTGTTGTCAGCTGAGTGAATACAATCTCTGTGCAAGAGTTCTGTGCGGAGGGTAAATTAAATCTGAGATTGTTTTTATTATTTGCATCATTAGCAGTCAAGAGGAAACTTCCCTTTTCCAAATGTTGGCAAAAATGATCTTGTTGGTTGTTTTAAATTAGAAAAATTAGTAAGATAGTCAGGAAGCAGGTTCTTGAGCTGCTTCTGAAAGGCTTTAGAGACAGATCCCATCACCTGTGGAACGAGAATTTCTGAATAGTTGCTGAGGTACAATTTGTTTCTGTGAAAGAGCTCCATAAACTGCCTGGTTAACAGACACCAGCCCTGCTGGGTCCAGCAGAATTGTCACACAGTACAATTTAATCAGGTTCTTGAATGCATTTCAGGATTTTCCAGTTGCTGTGTGGTTCCCCTGCGCAAGTATAAAGCAACTCTAAGCCAGAAGGTTTAAAAGCGTGCCTGGCAGTAGGCAATTTATCTTACAGGAGGATTTTTAGGCTGCCACAGATATCCCAGAGTTTGTTCTTTGCTCCTGTGTCCCTGTTGGCAGCAGCTTAGGCACAGCTTTGCAGCCATTGGGCTCCTTCAGCTCCCAGCCCTCCTGCACATTCCTGCTGCACCCTTTGAACCCGCTCCATTCAGCCAGCATGAAATGATCTTATTAATAAGGCCAGGCGAGCAGGATGACCTTATTACTGGATATCCAGGCTGTATAATGTCCTTGTTAAATACACAGACAGTGACGGATCTCTGAAGGGACTGGATCCCATTATTGAAGTCCTTCTGTGTTGTCCATCACTTCACAACAGTGTTTTGCAATCAGAGCCTTTCCCTAAGCACTGTTTGTGTCCTGCAGGATTGGTGAAGGGACAATCTCCTTTGTGAAGGCAGAAGGAGAAGAGGGTGTCTTCAGGTGCTCAGTGCTCTGTGAAGCTGTTTAATTTAGCAGTGGTTTTAATGTGCTGCTTTATGTGTGTGCACGGCCCACAGCCAGGCACTGCTGCCTACAGGTCACCTGTTAATTGAAGTTTCACAGCCTTCAGCTGATGAATGCTTTCTGGCAGCAGTTATATTGGAAATAACATT
Source organism: Eopsaltria australis (assembly GCA_034509425.1). Classification (NCBI taxonomy): domain Eukaryota; kingdom Metazoa; phylum Chordata; class Aves; order Passeriformes; family Petroicidae; genus Eopsaltria; species Eopsaltria australis. The sequence goes on along the minus strand of JAVTVJ010000447.1, from coordinate 1,056,525 downwards.
TTTTATTTGGGAGATGTAGGTGAAACTTAAGAGTCACATGAATATAATTCTGCTGTTCTTCACAGTGAGCCAGAAGCCTGCTCTGAGAGGGGAATAATGCAGGATAGAGAAAACCACAAAGGGAACTTTGTTTATTCGTTTGAAGCATAATAGGAAATGCTCAAAAAGCCAGGCCCAGCTGCTTGGTATCTTTTAATGAGGAATTATACTTAATCAGTGTTGCCCCAGAGTTGGTGCTCATGAGACTTTCAATTCTTCTCTAGGAGGTGTTAGTCCTCTTAACAATAAATGAGAAAGGACTCCTAATGACACCAGTTAATAGATGTGAGGGCCTTGTGCCTCTCTTTATGGTCTGATGGGTCAGTTAAAATGAGACAACAAAACATGCAAGTGCAGACGGGAACAATTTGGGCTCTTTGTGGAAAGATGAATGTCCATGGCTTAACTAGCACGAGCAAGAATGAGCTTGCACAGCCCACCCAATTACAGTTCCTTTCTCCCAAGAAAATGAAATAATTTGGAGGCTTTGCAAAGGTTGCTGTGTATTTATGTACAAAGATAAAAGGGGCATTTCCATGTAAGCAGGCGTGCGGGGGGGTGCGATCCCTTTGTGCAACTCAACCTTTCCTGGACCAAATGTCCATTATCTACTTATCATTACACAGAAAAAAACCTTGAAGTAATGACTATTTGGACTATTTATACAACTGAAGCTGGCAGGTCTTTGAGGCCAATAGTTACAATGCTGACAGAGGCAGAAATTCTGCAATTACATCCCTGGCATTGACGATTTCTCAAGTGTTCATGAGAAATCATTGAATTGTAGAACCACACAATGGTTTATGTTGTGCTTTTCCTCACTTTTTTAGCCTGTTCCCCCAGGTCTACTCCAGTCCCAGCCTTATCCAAGAAGGATTTAGGTTCAAAAAGGAAGGGAGAGTAAATAATTCTTGCACCTTGATCATTACACTGGTAGACAGTGTAGAGAGTGTCTGAAAAATCAACCACAAGCAGGTCTTGGATGCAAGATTCATGTCTCACGTTGATCTAATATTCTCTCTTCTGGTAAAGCTCCATCCTTTCTGCTCCACATTAGAAGAACACATCACACAGTTTGTGTTCTTGGTAGTGCTTGTTAAAATACCCTAAGATCTGGCTGACACGGAGTCACAGAATATCCTGAGCTGGAAGGGACCCAAAAGGATCATCCTGACATGAGGGTTTGTGGAAACATTTCTTCATTAAAACCAGCTCTCAAGTCACACTTGCTCTTCCATTTCACAACCAATATTTAGTATTTACTGCTAGACCTGCTTTTCTGGATGTTTCAAAAATACACTGTCTCAATCTTGGATGTGAGGTGAATCACTATGTACTTAAACGAAGCTGGCAGCAGAGTAAATCTTTGTTTCCATCTGGGAGCATTAGATTTATCTCATAATTTGAATTTTCAACAGTTTGCTTGAGTTGGTTACAGATCCCTGTGTGCTCCTGCAGTCTCTTTGGAGACTGGGCTCTTCTCACATCTGATTTCCAAATGTCTCGTGTAGAGGGAAGAACTTGCATTTTGTGGGATTTGACTGGGAAATGGCAAGGTATTTAATATGTTGGGACATTTCTGGTTAATGCTGACAGTGAATTGATTGAGTGGGAATAGGGAGAATGGGGAAAGACCAACTGTTAATTAGAGGGGGGGTCCCCATCCTGAGGGGTTTGTGCAGGGATATTGTGGGGAAAAAAAATGTGACTTTCAGGACAGATTTGACTGCTTCTACTAAAATCACAGGTGACAGTGTTACTGTTCAGAGCCCAACTACTGCATCTTTTGTAAACCACTGCTTATAAAGAAATATTGCAAATAAATGCACCTGGGAGGTGAGGGGGGAAAGTTTCCCATAACAGTGGTTATTTAAGGTGATTCAGGTGCTCAGGTATCTGTGGGCTGTGTAAAGCTTTTCACTCAGTGACTGTTGAGAGAAGCCATTTGAAAATTCACTTGCAAATCAGCACATGGAATTTGAATTACAGATAGATCTGACACTGCATTATTTGTCCAACACACCAACATTTTGTGGGCATTGATATAAAGATTGGAATTAAGGAAGTCATTGCTAGGAAAGGCAAAGAGAAACTGTAGGAATAGAGATACAATAGAGACCCACATGGGAAGTGACCCAGGCTGCACCAACTTTGTTAACAATAAAGGAAACATTTTCTGTGAAGTTAAACACTGATTACATGGATGAAGTTGAAAAAAAAAAATTAGGAAATTAAATCTTTACAGAGATAGATTTTTTCTTTTCCTTATTTTTTTTAACCAGTTACCTTAAGTTAGTTTGCTAAATATGATTCCCAAAAGTCATCTGGAAATCAGAAATTCTGGGAAATTTTCCAGTCTGGCTTTTTTAATATCCACCACTGCAGAAAAAATACAGAATTTCTTGTGAGAGAAGGATTAGAATCATAGAATGGTTGGGTTGGAAGGACCTTAAAGCCCATCTCATTCCAACTCCTGCCACCCCTGTTCAATGTGTAGCATTAATTCTGTGCAAAATAAAGTAACTATTAATTCTGCAGTATTTTAAATCAGCATTTTAAGAACTGTAGCTATGGGCTTGGGCTTGGAAATATATGGTAAATAATGCAGTAAGAAGGAATGAAAATTATTAGCACTTGATCAGTTCTATCTGGTTCCTTATGAGAGATAAATGTTCACTACATTATAGTGTGTTGTTTCATTGAGGTAGAAAATAGATGCCAGGTCTTGAGATAGTAAAATGTTGAAGCATAATAAAGTAAAAAGGAAAATCAAATTAAATTTGTGATATGTGTTCATTTTCAGGGTTATATTAACAAAGTTAATTAAAAAGTAATATTATCTCAGTTGCTTCAGAAAGCCACTGATTTTTTTCATAACCTCTTCCAGCTGAAATTGTATGATGTAACTTTGATAAGCAGAGAAATGTCCATCTTAAAAATAGTTGTTCATACTCCCGACTGAGAAGTCATTTGAGAAACCTTAACCTTTTTAATAGTTATTTATCTTTTCTGCATTAACTGAAATTAATTGATTGTCATATCTAATTGTTCTTGGGCAGAATTGCCCTCTAATTTGAATCAGTCTGTGCTGCTTTTTTCTTCTAGAGGTATTGGCTGTTCAAAATATCACATCCTTTTGGTTTTATTTACTCTTGTAAACACAGCAAGTCCCTCTGGGTCCCCTGCCTTGCACAGACAGCCCTGTGCTGCTGAATGCACTGGCAGCAATTTTCTCCCACTCCTTATATTTGGGGTTTATCAGCCTTGAACAGGAGTGATAGGATTTTTTATCACATTTCAGTATCAGTGTCTCAGGCAGCAACAACAACACTTTTTTATCCTGATGTTACATGAACTCCATTGTACAGCATTTAACTTGTGATTTTCTGGTTTGGAATCTCATCTGAATGTTTGATTTGCATTTATAATAACCAGAGGTAGATTTGAGTTATACAGGGTGGGCTGCAACGACTGTCTTAAGAAAATCAGATCTCTAAAATAGTTTAGGACTGTTGTGGGTTTGGTCCTACCCAGCTTCTCCAGCTCTTATCCAAGGAGTATCAGCCTCTCAGCAATGCAGGTTTGATGGTGCTGTTGGTACATCCAGAATGTTCAGGGAGCTCTCAGAACCACTGAAGGTGTTTTTATTAAAAAAATAATCACAGAATCATAGAATATCCTGAGTGGAAGGGACCTACAAGGATCATCCAGTCCAGCTCCTGGCCCTGAACAGACACCCCAACAACCCCACCCTGGGCATCCCTGAGAGCAGTGTCCAAACCCTCCTGGAGCTCTGGCATCCTCGGGGCTGTGCCCATTCCCTGGGGAGCCTGGGCAGTGCCCTGTACCCTCTGGGGGAAGAACCTTTCCCTGAAATCCAACTTAAACCTCCCTGACACAACTTCACACCGTTCTCTTCATTCCTGTGACTGTTTCGAGCTGAATCTCAGAAATGGTGTGTTCATCCAAAAATCCAAAAATCATCCAAAAATCAGCAGCATTCAGGCATAAGGAGTGCCATATAAAAAGGCATGGAACAGGTTTTGTTTTCCTTTGGAATTAGTTTGATGATTTTTATTTCATTTTTCCTGAGGACGTGGCAGCTTTCCATGCCTGTAGGAATGTATATTTTCTTAGAAAAGGAGCTTAATTAAGAGTAGTGACAGTGGCTGTAATAACAAGATACGAGCACAAGTAATATATAGAATGGGAATTTATAGATACATCCCGGGAACTTAACAGAAGGAAGGACTAATATACAGAAATGTTAATGTGAGATGTCTTCAGTGCCAGCGTTTTCATATTCCCAGTAGAAATACAGTGGTAGATGACACCTAGTGGAGTTTGGCATCAACTGCTGCAGGAATGGACCTGAGCCTAAAAAACTGGTCATCCTTAGAGTTAAATAAAAAATAAATATTCCTGGAGCTGCTGTGTCTCACTGTTCATCTTGTTCTATTTAGAGATAGGAGAACTTTGTATCATTTCTGAATTATTCATCCTGTTAAAAATGAATTAGTCACAATGGGACAGTAAGAGAAGGGAGCAAAAGCCTTTTTCAGCCTTTAATTAATTTATTTATAAATATTTATTTTTAGTTATAAATATTTATTTTATACTTTCTGAGGTTTTAGGATTTAGAATTATAAATACATTATTTTTGGTTATTAAAAATGTAGGTTTGTCTTTACATGGCACATAGTGGGATTCTTGGGGTTTCCTGGGTAGGATCAGGAGTTGGGTTCGATGATCCTGTTGGGTCCCTTCCAACTCAGCATTTTCTATGATTCTACATGAGAATTATTGAACCAACCTCTACTACGGAAAAAAGAAAAACATTTTTTCCTGACAGAAAGCAGAGTGTCTGTTTTGGGTTTTTTTATTGTTGTTGTTTTTTTTGTTTGTTTGTTTGTTTTTGGGTTTGTTTTTTTTTTTTTTATTTTGTTGTATTTAAAAAAAACAAAACAAACCCAGTTTCAGGGTTTCTTTTGAGTCATGTGTTTAATGAGAACCTGAAGCGTTGATTTACTGGTGCATCAAAACACCTGGAAAGAAAAATACGCAAAATGTTTTCCTTCTTTCTGTGGATAGCTTAGGGGTAAGGAAATAGGTGCCTTACAAAGTAACTTGATTCCCTGGTAAAAATACAGTTCAGTTCTTAATCTTACTGAATAAAATTAACATAATAAATCACTGAACCACCATTTTAATCATTTCATTCTCACCAGCATTCATGTGCTTAGCTTTGTGAACAGTGATGGTTTGTGTTTACAAGGTGATTTGGGTTCATATTGGAAATTAGACTCTTTGGGGTGTTACTCCTTTTTTTTTTTTTTTTTGGTACATGTCTAACTCATCTCTTTGGTACTTGTTCATGAGCCACACTGAAGAATTCGTCAGAAACTTGTAATTTGGGTGTTAATGCCAGGTGAGCAGGGATGAGCCAGGAAGTTTTGTGTCGATTTAGTTTTGTCTCCACTTATGGACTAGAGAGCCACGGGAGCACTGTCATCCCAGAGGTCACACAGTGCTGTGACACATCCAAGGATGTTCCTGAGGGTGGCGTCAGGTGGATTTGTCCCAGCAAGAGGCAGCTGCAGCTCTGCTGTGCCTTTCACACCTTTTCTGTCTCTGGAGAATCTCCATTTAATAACCCATCTCCCCTGAAAGCTCCAGTGGTTGATGTTGCTCCATGGCAGATGTGCTGAATTGGCCGGGATCCATTTCAATCTCTCATTTGCTCGTTCTGATAATGAAGCCTTGACCTCCCAGCAGATGGGACTCGTAGAGCAGTTCTGCTCACTGCTGACACTGATCTGTGCCTGAGCACGAGGCTTTTCTCTCCAGTGGAGTGGCATTTGTGGTCAGGGATGCAGGGTGCTGGAGTCACAGTAACTTGGAATTATTAGATAAACACGTACACATGCACCACAGCAAAACGAGTGCTGCAGCAGTCTCTTCTTTGTGGTGGTCTCATCTCCTAAATCCTGCGTTCAGTACAAACATGAACTTCTAAAACTGCTTAAAACCATTTAGACCAGCAGGCAACGCAAATTGCCATTCTCTCCATCCCTGGAAGTGTTCAAGGCCAGGCTGGACAGAGCTTGCTGCAGCCTGGGATAGTGCAAAGTGTCCCTGCCCATGGCAGGGGGTGGAACTGGATGAACGTTAATGTCCTTTACAGCCCAAACCATTCTGTGATTCTACTGTCTTGCATTCAGAGTCAGAGAAGTTGTGTTACACAAAAACCTTCATGGACAGTACCCAGGGACAGTAACAGTTTCTGACTTGGGATGACTCAGAGCACCTGTGGCAGCCAGTATTTCCATCTCTGCCCTGAATGGCCTTATCCATGAACTGCATGAGGAGCCCAAGCTACATTATGGACTCTACTGCATCAGCTTGGAAATACCCATTTATATGTTCCAGGTGAGGATTTTGTGGTTCCAGTCCTCTGTAATTAGCACTGATAAAAGATGATAGCACTTCTAAAGTCCTGCTGGGACTCCAGGCGTAATTTCTGGAACCTGTTCGCTTATCCCATCTCTCCTGAAGAAGAGGCAGCCATGAACGTTTTCTCATTACAATGTATCTGATTTTGAAGTTGTCATAGACTTAAAGCAGTTGTGATATGCAGAGTTCTGTGGACAGGCATAGAAATGTCTGGATTTCTGTGTCATTTGAGTGTGTGTATGTGAGTGTGCCATGCAGGAGTGAGTTTGGTGTTTGACATCCGACAGAGGGAGCAGCCTCCTTGTCCCATGAGCTGGCAAAATCTAAAATTAGGGGTTTGCATTCAGTCCTCACAAGTCTTCCCAACTTCCCTGACATTATGATCACGTTCTTGAGGGGTTTATGTCTCATTATGTGGTGAGAGTCCTGCTTGCAGCCCCTGTCCTGGTTGGGCTCAGGTGAGCTCACTTTGCTGGCCCTGAATCCCAACCAAGTTAAACTCCAAATTCCTGGGACATGCTGACTCAGTTGTCACCACTGCAAATAAAACAGAGCCCAGTGGTGAGATCTGAATTTATTTGGTGTTTGCTAAGGACAGACCTTCCTCGAGTCAGCGCTTCAGGGCCCAGTGACAGTGAATATACATAAAAGCAAAAGGTGGAAATATCACAAAAACATTGATATGAAAAGAATAACCAGGGAACCAGTTTCCTGTGCTGGTGCAGACCATGATTCCTACAGTGAAAATAAAGACCTTTTTTGTGCTGCCAAAGACTTTCAAATATTAATCCTACAGCAGCCCACGTAGCACTGAGGGCTTAAATACTTTATTTACCAAATTGGTGTTCAGAGTCTGCTGCGAAAGCTTGGAAGGACTGGCATCAATTTATCTTTACTTTCAGTTGTACATCTTTAGGCAGGGCTGGCTCTTTGGGTGCTAATATCAAGCTGTTGATGTGCATTTACTTTTGTTTGATACAGAGAAGATAAAAACCCCATTGTGATATTCTGTAAAATCCGTGTGTGTTGAGAACTCTAGCTCTTGCTACGGTGGTGCTACCAGCAGCAATTTTGGATTGTGCTCCACATTTTGTAAAATAAATTGTGGACTTGAGAGTTCAATGTAGGTGGGTAATGAACCAGTCTGGAGCTGTATCTGAGGCCAGGCTCCCTGTGCTCTCCATCCCTTCCCTGGGCAGTGCAGGCTGTTGGAGCAGCAGAGATCCCACTAGATGGAGCAGGGGACCAGCACTGCTGGAAAGGTTGGGGCTCAAGGGCAAAACCACATAATTGTCTGTCAGGAAAAGGAAAAGAGAGGGGAGAGAATGGAGTGAGAGGCTGAAGAGTGAAAAATGGAATATGTGAGGAAGCAAGGAACATGCTTCAGTACAGTTCTAAAAAAGCAAAGCAGAGGAAACCTACGTTTTGTAGCAATACCCATGCAGAAAAACAATGTGAAAACAGCTATTGAGTCTTATTTTTAATCCCTAAGTGTATTTTACTCTTTTCTTTAATTCATATTTTCCTGCATTTCTGTTTTCTCCATCTTTTACCGTAAGTAGAAATAAAATTTAGATTTAATAGGTAAAATCATATTTTTATGTTGAAAGTATTACTTCAAGATGGAGTATGCTCAGGAATGCACTCAGTTCAGGGATATTTTACAATCATCACGTTCATTGTTTAATTTCAGTAGAGAAGATTTAACTTCACTTGAGTATTCTAGAAATCCTCTTAAACTACCTCACTGTGTGGCTGAGCTCTGCTTCTATTTTATTATTTTATTATTTATTTTCTTATTCTATTTTATTACTCTGATTCTGTGCCATATTTTCTTGTTGATGCAAGAAAAGCTGAGATGCTCAGTGGTGATTTTTCCACAGCTGCTGTTAAATATTATTGAAAAGGAATATTTTACTCACTACTTGGAACACGAACCCTGCCTGTTAAGGTGCATCTCAGTCAGATACTGAAAGTAGCCAACTCTGTTACAGAGTTTTCCTTCTTGATCATTTTGGTGTATTAGGAAAAAAAAAAGATCTGATGCAATAAATTGGGTCTATTTCTGAATGATCTGTATGAAATGAAAGTGGAATAAATCAGCAGAAAGTTGTAACTGAAGGTTTGGGTTTTTTATGGAAGTTCCCAAGACATGCGTGCTTACAAATGCAGAATAATGGAGAATATCTTCCTCCAGCAACAAAGTAATTTCTATTACAATAAGAAATCATTCAAATCCTATAAAAAATCAGTAAGACTCTTCTCAGACACAGGGAGGGTTTTGATCAGACCATCTGGTTCTGAGGTTGCATCCTTTATAGCATCGTATTTCCTCCATACCTTCCTTACAGCATCGTGACATCAATCCCGGCAGAGTTCTGGGTGATTCTAATTTCTGCAACTGCAGATCCATATTTTAATCCAAGAGCAGCTGGGGCCATGCTGGTAATCCACTCTGGTTTACATAAAAATTTCCTTTAGGGGAGAGCTTCACTTTTCTCTTTCTATGGTAAAGAAAAGTGATTCAAGACTTTCAGTTAATCCTCTGTTGCTCATTTTCTCTGTGGTGCTGTGGGAAAGCTGTGTTCCAGCTCTGCTTCTCAGTGGAATTATTTATGGGGCTTCATTAAAAACTCTATTAATGAAGACCAACAAATTAAAAACAAACAAACAAACAACAAAAAAGAGGGGTCTTATCAGAGAATCCCAGAATGGTTTGTGTTGAAATGGAGCTTTAAGACCATCCAGTTCCAACCTCCTGGCATGGGCAGGGACATCTTCCACTAGGCCAGGTCCCCAAACCCTGTCCAACCTGGCCTTGGACACCTTCAGGGATGGGGCAGCCACAGCCTCCCTGGACAAAAAATCTCTGGTCTTCCCTGAAGACCAGATTTTTCCTTAATCCAAATGTTCTAAAGCTAAATTTATTTGGGAATCTTGGCTCTCCAATGTTCCCTGTGCAAACATCTTTGAAATTCTGCATTTACAATGGAGTGTCTCAAAGCTAGAGACACGGTCAGGTGTAGAAAATAAATGTTTGGAGAAGATCAGGGAAAATCAGTCTTGAAGAGAACCTGCAGTTGTGGAATCTCTGCCAGTGCCCCAGCACGAAGCAAGAGTTTCTCTCTGTTGGTACAGATCCTCTTAAGTGCTGTTACCTGAAACCAGCTTTTGTCAGTGATCACTGGTGAGTCCAAAATGTGGAATAAATTTCCATAGGTGCTGCAGCCAGGGTCAATGGGCATCCCATCAGCATAAAAGCACTGGGTTTGTAGTGGCAACAGGAAGGACAAGTTCAGAATTCAGAATTTCTAACTCTGTTTTGGGGAGGAATTAGCTCAAGAACTTTTAAGGTAAGGAATTATGTGTGTTTTGATGATTCATGCCCTCAATGGGTTGTGATCATTGTTCACCAGCTCTCTACATTCTCTCCTGCATGGAATAAAAAACTGAAAGAGTAGACACTGCAGTGTTAGAACCGTGGTATTTGGGAGTAGCCTTGAAAATGTTAACGAATCTGTAATTAGAAGCAGGAGTGTTCATGGGAATTGTGAATCATTTGCTGAGAAAAGCAGATCTGAGCAAATGAAATGGCTCCAAATAGCAATGACAGAGAGCTGTACATGGAATTTGGGTACAGGATTACTTCAGTTGCCTCAGTACCCATGAGGTAACAATGGCTGTGGGTGGCAAAGGAAGAAAAAAGTAAGCAAGAGTTCCATGCAAAAGGAAGTCAAGAAAATACAGAGCAAAGTTTGGTAGATTTGATGGCGCTGTAAAGATTTCATGGATAATACTCAGCATCAAGACAGAATGGACAACTCAGATCCTCCTTCCCATTCAGTTGTGAGGCAAGCACAGAAAAGTTAGGTTGGGAAGGACCTGTGAACGTCTCTGTACCAAGCCTGTGTTCATCTTAGATCAGATTGCTCCCAGCTCTTATCCAGGCACTCTTGAATATCCCCAAGGATGGATATTTCCAGAACTACAGAGAAAGAGAACACCAGAATAACAGAAATACAGAAAATAGAAGTAATAAAAAAGAGACAGAACCTACTAAGAGGTTGTTTTGGCAGCCCAATGCAGCAAAGGAGGCAAGAGATGGACAGAGCTGATGGCTCAGTCCTCAGAAAATCTTGGGAAAGGAGACTGAGGCTGTGGTGGGTCAGACACCAAATGCAGCAATTCCAGACCTGTAGCAGCAGGGCAGATGTAAGTGCAGTAGAGAATCAAAAATGTACAGCAGGATGGCAGTAAAAGGGGCCAGTATTAGGCAGGTATAATAAAACTTGGTGCAAGAAAGTCAAGGAAAGCAAGACACAGGCAATTCCAAGATGATCTAGGCTGCTTCTGTGGAGAAAAGTCATCAATGTGAAGTCAAGACTCAGCCAACCATGAAAAAAATAAACCAGAATTAACTCTATTTGAGAACCACTCAACTGCTCTTGAAAGCAAATAAATTCAAATAAGATGGCAGTCAGTACCAGGTCTTTGTGCTGAACCCTGCACTGATACCTCTGCCCCCACAGGTCAGGAAATGCAGGTGTGGGAGGAATATTAAGAGTGCAAGTGGATAAAACAGGGTGCAGTGAGATGTACAGAGCTAAGGGAAAGGAACATGGGTTGCAAGGAACTAGAATATGAAAAAGAGACAAGAAAAAGTTGTTTTTCCATATATATAAATATATATATACTGAGATGCATGTAATTGAAATTTAGAGGTAGATACAGCATCTCAATATACACTGCGTTGTATCCCAGCACTCTCTGTGCCAGTATTTATGTCAGTAATGAACCAGTCTAGTTGTACAATCAAGAAAATACCCTGTGCAAGGTGTATAGTGCTTAGATCATCAATAATACATATTTTAGAATAAAGTTGGAAAGCAGGAATTTGCAGTTTATGGCTATAAAATGTACATTTTGTGTGTGTCAAGTGAAGGTGATAAAGGCTTGCTGTGAAATGACAAAAATGCCAACAGTATATTGAAGCAATCCAGAGTTCATGGCCAGCATTTTCAGTCAGAGTAAATGATTTCTCTTTATTTTTCCTTTTGTTTGTCCTCCTTCTTCTTTTTTTCCATTTTTTCTCATTTTTGCCTTTCCAGTTTGAGACAACTTGTCATTTGGGACCACTGAGGTGCTCTGCATTTTTAGAAATCCAAGACAGCTTACCTTAAACTTTGCAGTGAGGATTTGAAGCTTTTTGGTATTCATGTATTCCTTTGGCTGGTGTGAGCCTGGGCAAAGGCACAGAGGAGTCAGCAGTGGGATATGGAGTTTCTGCCTCTCATTTTGCACCTCTGTGATTTTACCAAAAGGAGAGTTATGTCAATGAGGGGAGGCTGGCAGTTTCCTTCAATTCAGATACCTGGAAATTAAAGCACACTGCAGCTCCTGGGAAAATACATGAGAAGCACAGAGTAAAAAAGAAACCAGGTTACTATCACCAGTACATATACAGTCTACTTTCTTTTTGGTCTTCCTTTCCTTTCCTTTCCTTTCCTTTCCTTTCCTTTCCTTTCCTTTCCTTTCCTTTCCTTTCCTTTCCTTTCCTTTCCTTTCCTTTCCTTTCCTTTCCTTTCCTTTCCTTCCCTTTCCTTTCCTTCCCTTCCCTTCCCTTCCCTTCCCTTCCCTTCCCTTCCCTTCCCTTCCCTTCCCTTCCCTTCCCTTCCCTTCCCTTCCCTTCCCTTCCCTCCCAAAAGATGTTCCACACCCTGGAAAATATTTTCTTTCTGCCTCTGTATTGTGAATTCATTATCTGAGGAGATTGTTTAGGTTTCAAAAACTGTCACGCTCAATACAAAGAACAGCTCACACCTCCTCCTTCCTTTAACTCAGTGTGGATGTTGTGCACGAGATAGCTGACACAGAGTTATGATATTATCAGCATCATTTAACTTCTTGCACTTAATTTACCTCATTAACATTTTTATTACATTTTGTTACCATTGCATATTGAGAAAACACAGTTGTGAAGTCACCCAGCTCAGGCTGAGCACTGGCACAAGGCTCAGGGGTGTCAACCTTCCTTAAACTGGATTAAAAGTGAAACTCCCCAGCTGCTCCAATGCCCATCCTGTTGGCAGAGGTGTGGGATAATTTATGTCTCAGGGTTTCCCAATTTTCCAGGTCACATTCCTGCAGTCTGACCAGATGATATGCTGGAAAGAAAAATGGTGTGTTGACCACAAGAGCAGTGTTTGATTTCAAGCCTTGATGCACCAATACCTCAGTGGGAAATGGTCTCGGTAGGATGGGAGTTTGCAATCTGTCCTCAAACACCATGAAGGCTTTAAATTCCCACACCTGGTGCTCACCTTTGTTTCTTACTGATGATGAGTGGGAAATGTGTATTTATGATATTTTAGTGGTTGAGTTACTGAAGGTCACAGATACTTAAAAAGATGGGGTGATTTTCTGTAGTGATGGTACAGATTTTAAAGAGCTTCTTAAAAGAATGTTGGTATCACATATATAATTCTGATAAGTATGCTGTATTATCATCCAAAGTTTCAGATTTCCAAGAATTTAGGGGATCACATTCTTCTGGAGTTCTTGTAAATGCTTTCAGTGGTTTGGGATTTTTTTTTGTGTGAAATGTGAATGAAATCTGGATATTAGGAGCATGTAATTTCATCTTAATTTCTGTTCAGTGGTAAAGAACTGAAGGTCATGTCATTTATTTCAAAATCTCTTTTCCTTTCAATTTTCAGAATAGTCTTCGTAGCTTATGGACTGAATGTCATGACATTTTAATGATGATAGAAATTATATAGGCTGCAATTCTTTTTTTCCATGGAGTTTATAACGGTCTGTAACTTTACAGTAGAAAGCTCAATTTAACCTTTAAAAATCAGTTCATTTGAAACAGGTGGTCAAAACATTTTCTTAGATTGGTGATGTCTGATGATTTATTATATAAATAATTTCCTCTAGGACATGATCACATTCACTTTGGATATCTGAAAATTAGCAAAAGGACACTGTAAAATATCACTTTGTTAAGAGACTTCTGAAGTGAAAAGGGACTCAAGCTTCTTTTTCAAACCCTGAGTCTTTGCACAAATTTTGCTAATGAATTTTCTTTCTGATTCTTCTGGCTAGGAGGGATTAATTTATTTTTTAATTCCTTCCCCATTCAAGCAATGCTAATAGGTTAATTTGTTTTCAGCTGTTGTTGTTCCTTGTTTGGCAATAAAACAAAGTGTGTGCAGCTGGTGATCTCCATCAGCCCCTTCAGTGATGGGCTCTGTGGTGGGCACCAGGAAACTCCTGGGAGTGGGGCTGTCACACCATGCACTTCATATTGAATTTTCTATTCTGCTACTTGCTTATTGTGCTGCTAGCCTAGAAAGAGCTGCTGCTGTCTCTGCCTTGTCAGGGCTCAGATAAACAATTTGGAAAGCCTGAGTTTGGAGAAAAGTCTTCCCACTACAACCTTCAGTGCAATCCTCACATTTTCACAGTTCTTTCTGGGAGTGGTGTTGGTATCACTGATATTTCACTGCCATGTCTGAGCATCTTTCTCAGCAGCCTTCAGAGTCAACACCCAGGATTAATTTTCCTTAAATCATTGTTTATTCACACAGAGGGCTTGGATTTCTTTGAGGAATGCATCCCCATCTGGTTATCACTTCTATGCTTAGAATTAGACTTCTCTCATACTAAATCAATTACTTCTAGCAGGTGCAAAGCCATAATCCCTTTGGTACCTGGCAGCAGGCAGAATGAAATGGATCAGGTGTGGAGTTTCAAAGACTGTTTAGGGTCTTAAAATCAATTGAATCAGATTCTGGTTGGGTTATACAAAATCTCAACTCAGGTACCATCTGAAGGCTTTAATGTTTGTATCTAATGTTAAAATGTCAAGACTTCTAAATATATACACCTTGCTAAAAAAATGAAAAGGCAAAAAAGGAAGTTTTGTTCATAACTTTATACTGTTGAACAATTTTATGGCCTGATTTGCTCAGAATTTCTTCTCCCCATCTTCTCAAAATGTATATAATCAGCCTTGAGGAAGGAATATAGGAGGAGAAAAGCCCACCTCTCTGCAGGATTTGCTGTCTCAGCTTCTCAGCCACGAGAGATCTCAGCCTTGATGGTCTGTAATAGTTCATTGAGAGGATCCAAGAAGAGCTTGCTGCCTGATTAATCAAATAATTAAGCATTGCAGTTATTTAGCCTTAAATTAATATTAATAGAGTGCTATCTCTAATAATGAAAGTAATCTGTTTCAAACAAGTCATAGTTTCACATGTTGCTCTGTGGCTTTCAGTTATGTCTTTCATTTGCCTGCTGCTCTTGTTGGTTTATTTGTGTTTATTTGCACATATGTGTGTGTCTGTGTGTTTATATAGCAGAACAGATTCCTGAAAATGAGGGTCACAAAAGCCATTTCTTATGCCATGAAGGTTTTGTGGAATGCAGAAGGTGTTTTGAAACACAAACCCTCACCAGCCTTTTACCACAGAATAACTGAAGTATGGGAAATGCTGCACCTGAATTGTTACAGGAATTTGAACCTGGCAATCAAAACAATGAAAGTGTGGAATTAGTGTTTCCCACTGCAACTTTCAGTTTGCATACACAGTTAAACATTCATTGGTCTGCAACAAGGGGAATTATTTATTCTGCCCTTTGTCTATTGGAATTGTTTTATGTCTATCTTCCTTATTTCAGAGAGTGAGTTCAGGAAAGGGAAATAAATTCTTAAGAAAATTGACAAATAGCGATGAATCAGGATTTTCTAATTTAAAAAAAAAAATCCCAAACACTGGCTTTCTATGGGATATTTTATTTTCTGTTTGCTATTCATCTGCAGAGACAAAGAGCTTCCTTTTTCTGTTATGGAGAATCACAGCATCTTTTAAGATGGGATTAGAAGAATATGCAGGTGGAAAAGTTATTGAGTTGTGTGATTTATGTAGGAGTTCTCAGTGCTGTTGTTTATGTGTTCTTTGAAGGAGAAGATTTAGCATGGGAAAAATGTGTGTCTGTGGATCAGTTTATCTTTGTAGAGGAGCTCTGTTGTCACCTGTGAGCCTGAGACACAGAGTATCATGAACAGGGCTAGAAAAATTATGTAACCAGGCTGGTGAGTAATCGGTTTATGCCAGAACCATCTCTCCCTTTTTAATGAATGAATTCAAGTAATTCATTTATTGCAGTTTCTGATGGGTGTTCCCTGCACCTGCCTTTGCAGCACTAACTCTGGAATCAGCTCAGGAATGATTTGGAGCTACAGAATATTCCATAGCACTGCAAAAAAAATGTAAGGAGCCACCTCTCTTTCCTGCCAGTTATGATTTCAGTTTATTTCCAAAGCTGTGGTTATCACATTCAGAGGACTTTAATGTTGTGTCCCTGCTGTGCTCACGCCAGGCTGATTTCAGCCATAAATGCAGATCTGCTTTACACTCATTTTCCAGCTTTGTTCTCATTTTATTCTGTAATTAGTTTCCGTGCTCCTATTGGAGCTCTTTATCCCATACAAAGAAGTGGAAATATCTTTTTGACAAAAACAAACCTGAGGAGTGTGAAGGTTTGCAGGAGTTATGAGCAGGGGGGAAGCAGGGATGCAGACTCTTCTGCAGTCTCACCTAAAACATTTGCTGTCGAGCACCCACGGGTCCATGTTGGTAAAGATATTATTATTAACCTGCATAAAATATTCTCCTTTAACCCACCATCAGGATTAGAAAGTAGGGAGCTGGAAAAGGCTGCCTGATTTAGAGAAACCCATCCCAGTCTAACATCAGCTTCCTGAATAGACCAGGTTTCATCCTGAACATCATCTATTCCAATCCCCCAGCAAGAATATTTCTTTTTCCCTTTGTTGTGTCCACTTGTTGATGCATACTATGAACTGAAATATTTTGATATATATGGAAAATCTTTCCCTAAGAGAAAGCACCTTTTTTTTTTTTTTTTTTTTTTTTTTTTTTTTTTTTTTTTTTTTGGGGCATGAAAGACAAGGAGAAATGTTTTTGAAAGATCTGGATGACTTCATAACTCAGGGATGGTAAGACCAAAGCTGATGTGTGTGTACTTGTTAATAGGTAATATTTCTGATTAACACTGCCTCTATATTGTTAGTGGCCAGGTTATCTGGATAAATTACCTCAGAAATTCTGTGATTCTATGAAATTCCATGCTGTTCCTTTTGCACTGATTTTTTGTAGGTATTTTGAAGTCAGAGACCCAGAGACATAGAAAACTTTAGGCTTTTGATTATCAACAAGGGCTTTTTGATCTTAAAGTGACCCTCAGAGCTGAAAACAAAGGCTCTTTGCAAAATGTGAACAGAGCCATCAAAGGTCTCTGAAATGCAGGGATAATAAGGTCCAGTATGTAGAAATCCCACATACAGCCAAAGGGAAGATGTGAGGAATTAACTGGATGTGATTGTACAGAAATGCTGCATGTCTGCTGTGTTTTCTGGCAGGTTTAAATGGGTCTTGTCACTTTGATAAGCTTTTCCAAGAACAAAAAGAAAGGGGGAAAAAAAAGTGGAGTCTATGAATAAATAGCATTAGACCATGGCTATCAGACTATGGCAGATCATTCAGCAATTGAGGTACTCCTTTTTTATTTCTCCTGCTGATCATATTTTGTCCTGATTTTAATCTATCCTCAAAGGAAAAGCACCCACAACCAAAACCACTTTCTCCTGGCTGACTTCAAAACTATCCACAGGAGGAGAACTCATAGGCCACCTACTCAAAGATGTGTTTTTGAGCACCTTCTAAGAAATTTCAGTTCCTTATGAAAATACCAAACGCTGCAAGTAAAAAAGCAGACCATTAAAAATTGATCCTAAATCCTGGCAATAATGGAGTCTTAGTTAAAAACATCTTCTAAAAAACCAGGGAAAGGAACCAAGTGATCCATCCTTAAGTGAAGGATTGTAAAACAACCTGGCAGGATGGATTCTTCGGGGTAGTGGCCAACTATTTTTGTCTTGCTGTTTCCATTTGAATGAAAAATCAGCCGCTTCACAGACTCTGATTGTCCTCCACAGGCAGTGCTGTGGCCAAAGCAGGAATGTTTGCTTCTCTCTTGAAGGTTCCAGCACAAAATGGAAGATAAAACAGCATTCATCAAAGAAAACTGAATTGTTAGCCTGCATAAATACAACCAGTATTTAGGAAGCTGCTGCAAAACGTTGACAGTGGCTGTGATTTTCCTTTGGAATGGTGGGATTTGGGCTGGGATTGGGTTATCCTTGCAGTGATGTAAGATCACGGGTCACCAGCTCTATCACTGGAAAAATCACCAGGAAAATTTAGCCCTGTACATCCCTTTTTTTGGGGCACCTTTTGCTGAGTTCAGGGAGGCTCTGCCTGCCCTATACACGCAATATAAGAGTACAGATCAAATATTTATTGGCTGCTACACACAGCAGATTTCTGAGCTAAATACAACTCAGCCAAGCATTAATAGAGCTTGCCCTGTGCTGCCTTGGAGCTTTTCAACCAGGTGTGGAAAGGTTCTCCTTCATTGCTCCTTGCTACAGCCTTCCAGCTCCTTGTTGTGATTTCTCTTTTCCTTAAGATTTTTAGCAAGCTTTGCACAGAAGTGTTTTTTGATGCCCAAATCTTTGAGCTGTATCTTCGACTCCAGGGGAGGAGATGAAATCCTGCAGGAGTGCTGGGAAGAGGAGCAGGTAGGGAGGTTGAAGGGCAGAGCTGATGATGGAGATTTCAGTGGGGGAGAGAAGGGATGTGGGCTTGACAGCAGCAGGAATGGAAGCAGAAAGACAAAAATAGTCAATACAGAGCCAAATACTTGGTGGTTAGATGAAACCTCATGAAACAAGGGAAAAATACAAGGTTTTTTGAAGCAATTCCTTTTATTCCCCAATAAACTGAAGAGTGAGCCCAATGATTAATTGTTTCCCATCCCATCAGGATGCAAATCAAACGAAAACAAGATCAACCCCTCTACAACATTATTTTTATGAAATTTTAGCTTATGGTAGCTTGCAGCATTAACAATTTTCAATTATCCATAATGTTTCTGTATTTCTGTGATGGAAATTAGCCCAGCTTCTCAGAAGTTAATGAAATTCAGGAGCTCCCATTAGGTGTGAATTTGGTCCTCTGTGGCTGATATGTGTCACAACATTCTTCTGTGGCCTTCACCTCAGGCCTGTGAGGACTTCTCTGCTTATTTCTGAGCACAGTAACTCAGCTTGCAGCTCTGGACAGATTAAATTAAATTGTTAATTTTAATAATTGCTTAAATTGCATCCTAAAAATGTGCAATTTCAAAACTCTGACCTTTCTTTTTTTGTAAAAACTGTATCAACACTTCATTTCACTTCCATGCAGTATGAGTGGGTCAGGGAGATGGGGGTTTGGATAATTTTTGGCTCTTTAGTATTTTTAAACTGCTGGTTCATCCCCTGCAGCTGCCTTGCATTTTATAGGTGCACTAAATTTGATGACCGTGAAGGGTTGTTAAACAATAGACTGTGATAAAAATAGTTCCCTTTGCTGACATTCGATGTTTTTTTCCTAAACTAGCTCCATAAATTACATCAACAAAACTACTTGCACTCTTTTATTTTTTTCCAAGCATTTGAGGCAGGTAAACTGAATTGTGTCTGTAGGACCGAGAGCAAAAAGAAGCACATACAAATGATGGGCCTGGTAGTTATTCAAATTAAATATACTTGTTCTTGCAAATATGGTTGTTTAAAGACAATGGATTTTCCACAGCACTGTTACTGGAGCTTGTACCCAAGAAACTCTTCCACAATATCCTTCTTACAAGGTTTTTGTAGAGCTTGACCTCTGAATACAATTAACAAATTCCTGCATGAATTTCAGGCTAAATGAGTTAATGTGGTGTTTGATAAGTGAACTGGAGACATTAACTGACCCTGGTGTTCCTGTAGAAATTTCCTTTCCTGGCAGGGTTATAGAAACTTGTGTGTATCATGCGTGGTATGAAATGAGACCGATATAGAAATGAAACTTTAAATGATCCCATTTAAATAAGAGATAAGCATTCCATTACCTTGATCCAAGAGGTCAAAGAGGAAGCACCATGAGAGATGCTGACAATTTCAGTGGAAGAAAAGCAAAGGAAAATAAAATATATTCTCCTGAGCCAAGAAAGAGATTACAACAGAGAGAGGAGTATTTAGAGAGCAGGCAGTGAAAGGAAGCTGATAATAAACTGGATCATAACAGGCAAGGTCATTTGAAGAAACAACTGCCTGATTATTCAGCTAATCAAAAGAATCAGCCAGGCTCTCTTACCTGCTTGTTCTGCAGCTCCATGCAAGGACACAGACTAAATGATAATAAAAGTGTCATAATTGCATGGCTACACTCTTCTCTTCCAAGCCTTATCCTTTGGATTGGAGGTGTGAGGTCAAAAAGATGATAGCAGTTGTAAAAGAGAAAGGACAGACAAGAAGAACTGGGTAATAAGTTTTATTTTGAGAAGATAAATGCTGGAATTTTTGTAATGTTTGTATATTCAGTGAGGTTTCTCTGCCTAAAATGAAAAGCTGTAGAAATTCCAGCTCCAAAGTAACTGTATTAAGGAATCCTCTTTGCCCCTTCTGTTTGGTTTGACTTCTGAAATGCATTTTTAAGGCCATTTCTCTTTGTGTACTTTTTCCCCTTCCATTCCAGAGCACTGACCAACTAAATCTGTTAATATGCTCTAATACAAACCAATTAAACATCCTGATTCAAATCTCCAGCTTCCATTGGAGTTAATCTCTAATGTCTTCCTTCTTGACTCTGGAATGTGAAATATTCCATTATCAGCTAATATTTTATAAATACCTAAATAGATACTTATTGAACATTTCTCTTCTTTGGATGATATCAGTGTTAGATTATTATTACTCATCTTGTTAATCATATTCTTAGTAGCAGTGTGCTAACTAATGATCCAACAACTCGTTTGCTTCTCATAAAAGCCCTTCTATTAAAATAGAATGCGAGCAAATCATCAGGTTCCATCTAAGAGAAAACCAACAACCAATAAATTAAGTAAATAAAAAAACTAAAAACCAAACTAAAACCCAAAACCCTGGGGAAAAGAGATGATGTTTGAGACATTCAGACTCTGATCATATGGCGCTCTTTTAGTTTTGCTTTCTGTTTATGTCCTTTCCTTAGAGTATTTTAGCTGTGGCATCCAGACAAAATCTGCTTGATTTCAAAAGGCAGTTGTGGATTTACACAATTTGATAGTGTTCCTTGAAATGCTGCCCTTTGTTCTGAGGATAAAAAAACTGCCTCAGCTTGTGTAAATAGTGTTGGAAGGGGGGAAAAGTTGACAAGATGAGCTCATAAATCAGTGATGATGAAGAGAAATCTGTCATCGGCTCAGCTGAATTGCAAATTGAAAACAGGAATTTCACAGTTGTCAAAAAGAGTATTAATTATGCCAGATTCCCACTTGTAGGGCCTGGCTTGAATTTTTGGCATTATTTTCTTAAGATGTATATATAAAAAGATGGCTTAGAGATATATTTCAGTAATTTAAAAAATAAATCCACTTTTTTTTCACAATTCTGTTTTCTTGCCTGCAGAATACCATCTCTATGAGTCATCCACCTTAATAGTGGTTGTTAAAGTACATTTGATTCAAAATTTAAAGACAATTTTGAGCTCCCTATTTATTTTTCAAGAGCCCATGAAAATTTCCTTTGAACTGCACCATCCTCTCGTTCCCATTACATTTGTGAAGGGAAAGGAAAGCAGACCACACATTATTTGTCAGGAGTGTCTTTGCTGTGCCTTGGCTTCACAGCTTTTTCTGCTCCAGTGATGAAAATTGAGTATAATTCTCATACAACCCCTCAGAGCAATGAACTGTCTCACCCTTCAGAGCAAAGAAATAAACCAATGTTACAGAACAAAGAGGTTAAAAAGCTATTTTTGGAAAAGTAGGTAAGTGCAGCTGAATCAGACCCTCCTTTCAATCAGCTCTCAACAGTTTGCTTGGGAAGGTGCTGGAATATTACATTTGGCAATCACTGCCTCTGTTTAAGGCTCAATAATGCTTGACATTGACATCCTGTCACGAGGAATTAGTTCAAACATCGGATCTGGAGCAACTCAGGAGGATGTGATATGTATGTAGGTGTTTGAAAAGCATGGATATGGGGAAAAGAAAAAAGAAAAGAGAAATAGTTGAAGCTGATTATATAACTCTTAGTTCCAGTGGTTGTGAGAGAATGAAATGAATACAAGGAGGATTAAAGTTGAAAATCAACAAAATGTTGACTAAGAGGGGCAAGACAAACATGGAGTTACTCCAGCTCAGTAAACATAATGAGTGAAAATCCCTTGACCAGTTTGCTTTTAGATATAAATAATTTCCTTGCGCTGGAAGAAAGAGATCTGAGGCTAAAGTCAGTAAGATATTGTTGCCTTCTCTGAGAGCTGTATCAGTACAAGATGACTTTGCAGATATCCCCTGGTCTGGGTTTTTATGAATCTGTGAATATTAATTGTTTTAGTCAAGCCTTCCTTACAGGAGAACATCTCCTACCAAATAAAACTTTACCATTTTTTAGGATAAACTTAGAAATAGAAAAAAAGTGACTTTGTTTAAAAGTATGAGATTCAAACCCAAAAAATCCTCCAGCTGGCACCGGGTCATGACACAATGACACGGAGAAAGGGAGATATTAAATAGCCTCCAAAGGTCCCAGCTACACCTGTTCTTTCTGACTCTGTCATTGCATCAACCCATTAATGACACTTCAAAGCTGAGGAGATACGTGGTTTTACCAGACTCTACCTCTGAAAGGTAAAAACATAGATAATTAGTTTGTTCTGCTTGATTAGGGAAATAGCCTCTCAGGAATTGAAAGCAATCTCCTGTAGATCAGATTTTTATTGTATTCTGTATATCCCTTCTTCATTTCCCAAAAGTCATCCAGCAAAAAGACAAAAGCACTGCAGTGAAATTATATTTTTGAGATGCTCCTCCAGACGTTGAGATTGCATCATCACTTTCCTTGAAAGGTGATGTGTCTTTGTCTGGCCGTTCAGACATAAAAATGAAAACAGTCCTGAAAACCAAGTTGGGACTCCTTTCTGAAGGGTTAAACAGATCATTTGTCACTGAGGTCCTGTTAGTTTGGCTGGTGGCAAGTCAGAAAGAAAAATGTCTTAGCAGAGCCATATAAAGATCCCAGTGAAGGGACTCTCAGCAGCAGCATTATTATCTGATGAGGCTGAAATCTCTTTGGGATCTTTGCCATTCCTGACTTGGGATCACTGCTGAGCCTTCACCAAGGCTCTGTGTTTGCTAAAGGCAACACAATAGCATCAGTTAAATTAAAATAGGTAACTAATGAGGGACTGAAGGAAGTATTTTGTCTCTGTCCTTATAATAGAAACTTATTTTCTCCTAAAGGCTCTCTCTCTCTCTTCACTGCATCTGTATTTTTAGCAGGGTGGGTACACTCTCTGCTGGTAAAATTAGTCCTAAGAGCTCCAGAGAAAGCTGATAAATATTAACTACTTGGTAATATTAAATTATTGTAAATGCAATACAGGAAATTCAAGAGATTCTTAGGATTATCATGACTGATAGTGAGGAGCATGGCTGGAATAGAGTATCAGTCAGCATGAATATACATATCCATCTATATATATTTATACAGTATAAATAATCTTATATATGCACTTATATATGGGTAGGGAGAGAGAGAGATGCCAAGGGGAGATTATATATGGGACTTACCCTGCCTGTGCTAAATCAAGCACTAAAGATTCAAGGCCAGGCAGTGAATTCATTAATTCAGTTGGGGATTGCATTGGAATGAAGAGATGAACTGCTGCTTTTAACAGTCCTGGAGTGTCCATGTGAAACACAAGGATGGTTTATCCTAATTACTCATGTGACCTCACAAAGAAACTGATTGGGTTCAAACACTTGCTCTGAAGTCTGAAAATGAGACAGTTAAAAAAGGATGTTTATAAAAATAAATATTTAATCCTGAATATACCAAATGAAGTTTCTAATGTGTTCTAGCTGGCATTTCTGTCTGCTTCCATGTGGGAATAATTTTTGGGAATAACTGTAATGGAAAAGCAGTAAAGCTCAGGCTGTACCAGGCTGTGGTTACTCACACAAATGCACAAAAAAAGGATCTCCAATCAGATAGTCTTTAGCATTAAATCATATATATATAAATGTTCTTGTTAATAATATGTCTCTAGATTATTTCTCTGGGTTCATTTACGTCATGGAAAAGTTCCAGTGTTCACAGATTGAAGTATTACGTCAGTCTGGATTTAGTCAGAGATTACATTAAAGCCAGGCAATTTTTGCCTGAATTAGGACTGAACAGAACCTTCCTAAAGATCAAACTTTTCCAAATGCTGTGATACAGCATTAATGCTGAAGTCACAAGTGACAACAACAACAACAAAATTCGCATTTAAAATAATAATTCATGAAATGTTACATACAGAATGCAAATGAAGACACAAAGCGTGTCACAGAGAGATTACAGCCCAAACAGAAACTGGATCAAATGCCTGAAAACTTAGAAATTCAGTATATTTGGAAGGCATTCTAGCTTAATACACGGTTTGAGTAAAAGTGGGCCTTGAGGATGCAATGCATTTGCAGGAATTGTGTGGATCAGATTAGAAAAAGAGAATAAAAATAATTGTAATGGAAAAAAAAAATACGAGTATGCGGCTAGATATGGAGAAATTAATGATACATTCAGGTCTGTAGCCAAGGAACATAGATATTGAGAGGAACATATTCTGGACTGGTCACATGCAGATGTTTTTGTTTGTGATAATGTGCAAGGGGATAAAGCTGGAGACGAGAGAGAGACAAGGAAGAGATGCTGGTTCCAGGTCTGCAAACAGACAGGATAGGATGGACCAAAGGAAAAACAGGTAAGAAAGGTGTGGAGGAAGGAGCTGTTTGCATGGGAAGGTGCATGAGAAGAACAGCCCAAAGTCGTGAGCCTTGGAGACAAGGAAAGGGAGATTTGAGTGCACACAGCTGTTTAAGGCAGAGGGGAAAGAAAAACAGGGAATTTGTGATAAAAATCAGAAGTGTGAGATACCTTTGTGTGTATTGACAATTAGGGCTGATCTTTGGCTGATTAATACCACATCTGCAGCCAATCTCCTCCGGAGCCAGGCTGGGAGAGCTGGGGGTGCTCACCTGGAGAAGAGAAGGCTCCATGGAGACTTCAGAGCCCTTCCAGGGCCTAAACGGGCTCCAGGAGAGCTGGAGAGGGACTGGGGACAAGGCCTGGAGGGATAGGACACAGGGAATGGCTTCCAACTGCCAGAGGGCAGGGATGGATGGGATATTGGGCAGGAATTGTTCCCTGTGAGGGTGGTGAGACCATGGCACAGGGTGCCCAGAGAAGCTGTGGCTGCCCCTGGATCCCTGGAAGTGTCCAAGGCCAGGCTGGACATTGGGGATTGGAGCAACCTGGGATAGTGGAAGGTGTCCCTGCCATGGCAGGGGGTGGAATGAGATGGACTTTGTGGTCCCTTCCAGCCCCAGCCATTCTGTGATTCTGTGATATGTGAAGTCTCTGTTTGCTTCAGTGACCTTTGAATCAGGTCATTACAGAACTTTAGCTTTCACATCCCCTATCTGAATATTCATATTCTCATTAAAGCATTATTCCTGATATGTGCTTTGTTGTTGTTGTTGTTGTTGTTTTTTAATTAAAAAGATTTAATTAAAACCCACAACAAAGATCAGAGCTTAAAATAATATTTGGGGTGTAATTTAACCCTGTTTTACACAATACTGAATTACCTGATTTTGTTTGAGGTATTCTGAAGCCAGCTTTGGCTTTTCATAGTAATTAATGTAGTTCCTCTCAGCTCTGTGATGTCTCAAATGTCAGCCTACTTGGGCCACATCCAGAGGAGGCACTGCAGCACTGTCAGGAGCTGCCACTCCCTGGGAGGGAGAAGAAAATGAAACCACTTCATATGACCAAAAAAGTCCTCAATATACTTATAAAATAGTAATGTTTAGTAGTCTCCTGTCCAGTATATAATAGTTCTAATGAGTAAATTATTTTCTGGAATGGAATTGTCTTCAAATAATTTCTAAAATTGTTTTCCAATATGGTGCATTTCCAGACTGCAGGTTGTAAGAGGGAGGATTTATTATCTAATATTGAATGGCTCATTCCCAGTTTTGGGTCACTGTAAAGTGTGTTTCTGGTTAAGGATGTGGTTAAATGCCTGGCTGAAATAGTCATAGAAATGAACAGCTCTGCTTGTGCAAATGCATTTATGTGTGATCAATTTAGATAAATGAGCTGCTTCACTCAAAGAAAAGTGGTTCCTTAAAAGAAAGTGGTTTCATGTATATACAGTATTGCCAGAACTGAACTTTATGAATGCAACTGAGATATTAATCAAAACAGAAACTACAGGGAGAAAAAAATATATTTTTAATTACTGGTAAGTGTGGATATGCAGTGCTTCAATATTTATGCATAAGAAAGTAAAATCATAAAATCAGAGAAAGGTTTGAGTTGGAAGGGACCACAAAGTCCATTTCATTCCACCCCTGTGCCATGGGCAGGGACATCTTCCACTATCCCAGGTTGCTCCAAGTCCTGTCCAGCCTGGCCTTGGACACTTCCAGGGATCCGGGCACAGCCACAGCTTCTCTGGGCACCCTGTGCCAGGGCCTCACCACCCTCACAGGGTGAAATTTCTTCCCAATATCCCAAATAAACTCACCCTTTGTTAGTGTGAAACCATTCCCTGTGTCCTGTCCCTCCACCCCTTGTCCCCAGTCCCTCTCCAGCTCTCCTGGAACCTCTTTAGGTGCTGAAAGGGGCTCTGAGCTCTCCTTGGAATATTCTTCTCTCCAGGTGAGCACCCCCTGTCCATATAGCAGAGGTGCTTCAGCCCTTTTCTCATCCTAAATATGTTTCCTTGATCTTCTTCCCTTGTATCTTTACCTAA
The DNA here is from genome assembly GCA_034509425.1 of Eopsaltria australis. NCBI lineage: Eukaryota > Metazoa > Chordata > Aves > Passeriformes > Petroicidae > Eopsaltria > Eopsaltria australis. The sequence continues at coordinate 1,030,066 of JAVTVJ010000447.1, read as the reverse complement.
CAAAATATGCATTTTATAAAAAGGGAAAACAAATCCAGGGTGCAGTGATTCTTTAGGAAAAGATGTCAGGGAGTTACAGTGCACCATAATCTGCTCCTGGAACAGCCAGGAATCATCCCAGCACACTGGGAAGAGCACTGCTGGATGCTGTGTCAATTTGGGGTGCAGACTTTAGGAAAGATAAAATCTGATTCAAAAAGGAGCATAAAAATAATGATCAAAGACCTAGAAAGAATAAGATCTATGAGAGGAGATTGAGTGAACTGGTGTTTTGTCTGGAGAAGTGAAAATTGCACCCATTTTTCCTCCAGGTCCTGAATGACAAAAAATGGTGCTGCAAAGTGGAATAGAATAAACAGGTTTCAGTTTCCTACTGGACTGGAGCAATGGTTCTGGAATAACATTGCAGCAGGAAAGGTTTAGATTAGAATTAAGGACAGTGTAATAGGAGTAATGAGAATACAGCACAGAAGGATTTTGCCTGAGGATGCTGCAAAATCCTTATCAGTGGCTGGTTTTGATAATAGCCACATTTGTCAAGAATGATACAATTGATTTTGACTATTTGCAGGCAAGGGAGCTAAATAGATTCTTAAAATGCTTTCCATTATTTTTTCTGTCATTTTAGCTCCTGAATAACAATGTTTAATACACTTGTATACAATATTTTGCAAAACGAAAGGATAAAACACTGCTGAATTAAGCTGTTCCATATCCCTGTCGCCAAACCCATTTGGAATTGTTAAAATTTTAGTCCTGCTCTGAATATGAACAATCTGAGTTAGTGATGCCCATTCTTTCTTCTGGCAGTCTTCCTTCTTTAAACGGAAAGCACAACAATTCTTGGAACGAAAGCAGCTGAAAAAAGCAGGGATCAAAAATAGTCCAATTTATAAAGTAGGAGCTTAATAAAATAAACCTGGGGATTTACAGCTCTGTCCTACTCTACCTTTATGTTATACATAAAACAAGGAAATAGAATAAAGCTGACAGCATGTCCTTGTTTCAGTCTCCAATTACACTTTATTTCCAAAATCACTGAGCAATGGTCTGCCTGTGCTGTCAGTCACCAGGAGTTTCCCTTACCTTGAAGCCCAGTAGTGTTCAGTCTATCCAGAGTGAATCAGTGACAATATGTGGATGCATTCCCAAGGAAAAGTGTGGATTTGTGCCCCTCTGGGTGCCACCACCTTTCCTATCAAACCCTGCTGTGAGATTCTCACTGCAGCTGCCCATGGACCTGCTTGGGGGCTGCTGGCCACTCCATAATTTCACACCTGAGAATCCCAGCTCAGGGATTTCTACACACCAGCTTTAATGTCAAGGTTAGATGTTCCCCTGACAATTCCCTTAATCCAATTTAATGATTTAATTATGTGTCAGTTTGCGTGCTGGCAGAAACTTGTGAATACACTTGCATGAACATTTATACTTTACTTAAATATTTGTGTGTGTAGGTTTCTTTAAATTAAGAAAATATTGTGAGATGACATAAGTGAAGAAGGTCTTAATTTTTTGAAGTAGAATACAAAATGTTCCAGTTCCTAAAAAGCAATATAATATTGACAGTTATTTGGAAGAGTCTTAGTTCAGTTCAGTTGCAATAAAGGATTAAAATGCCAAACTTCTGGGCACAAACAGAACTTTCTTCATCTTCTGTGCTGAACTGTATTTACAGTTAGCAAATGCTTTCTAATATGGAATCCAAATGTCTTCTGTTGCAAATTGAGCTGATTGCTTCTTACCTTACTCTGCACAGAACAGAGGACGACTGAAAAGTTTCCCCTACAAAAGGCTTGAAAATCTTGTGTCATTTTCCAGTCAGTTTTGTCTGGAATGGAGTTTCTTATCCCGTGAATGTGATCTGGTGCAGTTTTGCAGGCTGGTGACACCAGCCTAGATTGAAAGTATTCAATTAGCTTTAATTCAGCTATTTGATATGCTGGTGGCAGCACCTTATTACAAGGAGTTCTTTTCTCTGACATTAGGCAAATCTCTGTTTTCAAAAGACATTACTTACCTACTTGAGGAAAGTTCTCTGAAGCGGGGTGTGAATTTAGAGTGCAACAGTTGCTGAGCCCTGCTGGGGAAACCTGCATTGCACAATCAGTCAGAGATAAAGGACCTTGCTGGAGGTGATTTCAGTTATTTTAGTGGAATTTACTGCCGAAATTATGGCTGCTTCTGGAAGTAGCTGTTCAAAGTCACATTCAGCAGGCTGTTGTCCTCTCTGGTGGGTTGTGTCCTTGTGTGGCTCCAGACTGTTCCTCCTTGGCTCTGAAATGTGAGACCACTCATTTTCTATCCATGCAAGGAACTGTTGTGTCCAGAGCCCTGGCTTCACACTCCCAAGAATCCTCCAGGTATGTGGGGGGAGCTGATACTCCCTTGCCAGCACAATTCTGGAGAATCTTCACTTCTCTTTGAAAAATCTGAAGTCAACCAGCTGAATACACAAATTTAGCAGAAACTTCCAGAAAAATGAAGGCTGTAACATCCCTAGAGGATTAGAAACCTTCTGGATTAACCAGACTGTGATCTGAGAATCAAGTCTTTTAGTTACCATGGCAGAAGTAAAACAATTTTTTTCTTCTTCTTCTTCTCTGATGGCACTGATATGTTTCAAATCTCTAACCTCTTTCACAGAGCTCTAAAGGAATGATCCAATCACCAGTGTTTGTGTTTTATTAGCTGTCTGATAAACCAAGGTAGCCACTGACAGTGAAACAAGACAACAAGGTTATTTAGGAGCACTGCATTGATTGCTGAGAATTAGAGATTGGTGTGTGGTTTAGCCAAGCCCTTGACGGAGTGATGTGTCTGGGGAAAAAGAAAAAAAATCTGTCTCCAGATCTCTCCAGACGTGCTCCAGTTTAATCAGCATCAGCCACGTTGAGCTCCCATCTGTGGAGTGAGGCAAAAGGAAAAGCTCCATAACCAAAGAGGTTCTGGCTCCTCTGTGATTCTGGTGTCATTGGCAGTCTTTTGGATTCCTGTGGTAAACACAGACTTGGAATCAACTGAGCTGAGCTACCAGCTTCTACATCTAGGACAGGTCTAGAAATAACCTTTTGGCTGTGAAAGCCTACACAGAATGGGAATATTGCAATTCATGCACAATCAACTTGGCTTCCTCCAGGGCTCCTGTGGTGAGGGGTTAAATCAACTCACCTACAGATTTCGTGATTTCAGACTTTATTGCCACAACAGTTCTAGGCCAACCTCCATTCCCTGGGAGAAACCAGCACTTGATCCATGTTTGGATTGGGAGACATCCTGCTGTTCACATGAGATGGGAACAGCAATGCCAATGGCACCTTCTCCTCAGTGACCCTGGGTCTGTGCTCTGCCAAAAAGTGTCACATGTGAAACAGCAGTGACAGAATCAGCCCAGCACTATGAGCCTGCAGTTTGTGAAAATCCATGCACGCTCTGACACTGAGCACTGAATTCAGGTGTGGAGAGCTGGTGCTTTATTAACCACCTATCCTGTATTTAAAACTCTGGTGTCTAAAACTGGGATCCTTGCCTGTGAATCCTCCTACTCCTTGGCAAAGCGACAGAGTCAAGACTGTATATCTTGATATAGGTTTGTGGCAAATGCCAAATGTGTTCCTGCCTGATTTGGTCATGTCAGCTGCCATTCTGCCTCAAGAACTGTTGAGGAAATGAGGCAGATTTTGACTGTAAAATGCTGAAGTATTAATTCAGTTATCATGCCAGCATAGGTATCCTTGTAAGATAAGATCAACATAATTAAGATATTAATACTAATTAAGATCATTAAGATTATTAGAGATATAAAGACATTAAGAGACTGGTGTTTATTTCAAAGGAGGCATATGCTTTATGATAGATTTATGTTTGTTCACTTACATTAAGATGGATTCAGTAACAGGCTGAGTTTGTGCATAAATCTGCTTTACACAGCACAGGATCTTCCCATTACCCTTCCCTTGCTTCTTGATTCAGTCCTGTAGTGAACTGAGCGCTGAAAATACGATGAGGTTTTTGCTGTCTCAAACAGTCTGAAAGTTTTGTGTAAAAAAATTGTTCATCTGTTTTGCTATTGGCATTTTTTAGCAGCTTTCCAGTGACCTTTCTGGCTTCTGCTGGCCCTGCTCAGGCAGAGCGTGCATATATGATGATCTTCAAAGGTCTTCCCAGGGATGACAGACTTGACTGTGACATGTTTTCCTGTCCCAGATTTCCTAGGAGGCATCATTTAATTGTTAGCCATGCAATTATGTCTCGAAGTACACAGCTGTCAGTAGCTCTTTTGTATGGGAATTAAATATTTCAGGTCTTGCAATGTGCAGTTGCCTTAATTTTGTGAATGTCTCAGCACTCTGGTGTGAGTTAAGCAACTTAGTTCATTTTCTGGTAGTCACAGGAAGAACACAAAAGTGATTTAGGTAAAATCCTATTGCTCTGATCAGTCCAAGGCAAGAGGATCAATGGGCAACTTCTGAAGCTGAACACAGAGCTTAACATTTCAGTTAATCTAAGCAAGTCTCCAATCCTCTGCTATAAATAGATGAGCATATATTGCTTAAAAAAAGACAGACTTACTCCAAAAAATACATTTCTTACGAAGAAAACCAGGGGCAAAGGAAGGATTTGAGGCAGGAATGCTGTTTTCTAAGTGGCTTAAACCTTCTGCATTATTCTCCTTTGTCCTCCTTGCCAATGTCACTACGAAAAGAGAGTTTTCCTCAGTATCTTTCCTTCTGGTTTCTTCAGTCTCTTTTTGCTGTGTAGGCTGTTCCTTTGTTGGCTCCCCAGGTTGTCCATATTTGAAATCACGAGCAGACCAGTGGGCCAGGCTGAGAACTGCTGCTTCATATGTTTGGTGTCACAGCTATTTAGACACTTGCAATTTCTTTCAATTACCCAGTTTTATTGGAATCTGTTACTGTGGTCTGCTAGCCAAAACAAGGACTTCACTAAAAAAAATAATAAATTGCTGGCTAATATTATTTGCATGGTAATTGCTTTGCAGTGCCTATTAAATCAGTGTTTCTGGCACAGCTCTGTGATAGCAGAAGTACAGATATTAATATACTATGACAAAAAGCTTTTCTCATTTTTCTTGTTTTTTTTTAAATTAATTACTATTTTCCCGTGGGAGGGTTGGGTGGGAAATGGATTTGTTTTTACCCTCAGTTTGGTGGGATTATGACGAGGATCACTGCACGGGCTGGGAAATGGGTGATGTTTGCAGATGTTCAGGGAAATGTTTAATGGGACAGGGTCAGCTCTGCCACAGAGTTCTTGTACCATTACAGCCCAGCTGATGGGCACAGGAGCAGAAAATCCAGGCTGTTTGCAGCTTGAAAATGCCTGCTGTTCATCAAATGCCTGCTGTGCCTCCTCAGCACATTTTATCTGCACGTGTGCTCCAGGTCCAGCACCTTCCAGCCAGGCTGGATTTACTCTGAGCTTTCACTGTGTGTTGAGCACATCCCCAATCATTGTGACACATCCTGATGAAATGGACTCTCGGCCATTCTCTGGGTAACAAAGGTTTCTGGATTTCCTTCTGGGATGTGCAGGCAAGAAATGAATGAGCCCCAGATAACTCCCAATGCAGGATGGATAAAGCCATGGTTATCTCGTGGTTTGATCTCAGTTTAATTTCTCCCTCAAGAGCAGTGGTTTTATTGAGTAATTGTTGTCTAGGAGAGTCTTGTGAACCTGACTGCATTTGTTAGATCCAGTCATAACCTCTAGTTGGTTTAGTAAGCTTTTGGTAATGTTTGGGATTGTGAAAAATAATCTTACAGGAACAATTTTTAGTCTTATCATGGAATCACAGAATGGTTTGTGTTGGAAGGGACCTTAAAGCCCATCTCGTTTCAACCCCTGCCATGGGTAGGGACACCTCCCACTATCCCAGGTTGCTCCAAGCCCCATCCAGCCTGGTCTTAAACACTTCCAGGGATCCAGGGGCAGCCACAGCTTCTCTAGGCACCCTGTGCCAGGGCCTCACCACCCTCACAGGGTGAAATTTCTTCCCAATATCCCATCCATCCCTGCCCGCTGGCAGTGGGAAGCCATTCCCTGTGTTCTGTCACTCCATCCTTCATCCCCAGTCCCTCTCTAGCTCTTCTGGAGCCTCTTTAGGCACTGGAAGGGGCTCTGAGCTCTCCCTGGAGCCTTCTCTACTCCAGGTGAGCACCCCCAGCTCTCCCAGCCTGGCTCCAGAGCACAGGGGCTCCAACTCTTGGAAGATCTCCATGGGTTCCTCTGGACTGGATCCAGCAGCTCCACATCCTCCTCATGCTGGACTCCAGGGCTGGGGCAGCTCTGCAACTGGGGTCTCACCTGAGCAGGGAAGGGGGGCAGAATCTCCCCTCCCCTGCTGCCCATGCTGGGGATCAGCCCTTGGGTGGTTTCTGGACCAGGGCATGTGCAGCTCTCAGCCCCAGCACCCTCCAGTCCTCCCCAGGACTGCTCTCCATCCATTCTCCACTCAGCCTTGTGTTTGTGCCTGGGATTGTCTCATTCTGGGGCAGGACCCTGCACTTGGCCCTGCTGAACTTCCTGAGGGTCTCACAGGTCCCTCTCTCAGCCCATCAATCCCTGTTCTGTAAAGTGTCCTTCCTAAGATGCTTCATACCAAAGCTCTTTTGTCTATAGTGCATCATTTCACACCAATATTTTTATCTGCTGTGATTTAAAAACCGTAAAGACACAATCACATATTTTCTATATGATTTTTTAAAACTGCTCACAGGAGTCACTGCAATTTGTAGCCAGAGTTTAATTACTATTAGGCATATATAACTGCCAATCAATAATTTAGATACTTCTGGCTCCCAGCTTTTGAAAGAAGCTTGGTTTATGAAGAGTGAACAAATATACCATTCCATCTGTTAGCCAAACCACCTGGCACAAAATCATTTGAGGCGTAATTATGAAGTTGGCAAGAATTTAAAAAAAAAAAAAGTGATTTCTAGAGTTTTCATCCCAATTGATGCTTTACTTCGTAGTGATGGAAACCTGGCTAATGCAGCAAGGACCAGTTTTCTTTTTTTTTTATTATTTTCACACCTCTGAATAAAATAACCTGTGTTCACCTTGCAGAAAATGCCTACCATGACAAGTATAGGAACCAAGAGACAGGCGTGAAATAATCCTGAGCCTAATCACAGGAAGGGGATGGGAGCTGGCCTGTTGCTGCAAGCAGTTGAAAAGAGTCCTGTAGGAGGTGCATCATTGTCCTTTTAATCTCTGTAGGAAGAGACTTGGGACAATTTGGGAAATGATTTTTCCCTCTTGGTGGCGTTGCGAATGTTTTCCTGAGCTCGGGGTTTTACAAGATTGCTACAATCTGCAAATCTATTTTCCTGTTCTTTCAATGACAAAATTCCTTCTTTAATCCTCTGGAAACACAGAAGAGACTTAGCAAATAATATTTGGAATGTAAAGAAACTCCCTCTTTTTGACTCCTGGAAGGGGAAAACAAACTCAGCCAAGGTTAGCTATAGGTTAGCTAAAACTCCTGAAGGAGAGGCAGATAGGAACACTATTTCAAAAGAAAAATAAATTGCTCCAACTGTTTGCTGGTTGCAAACAATCTTGATGTGCCCAGGTGAGCATCATCTGTATTGTAAAGCTGCAGCTGAGGCAGGGCTGGTTTGGTGCTGTGAGTGGTTTCTCAGACACACCAGGGGGCTGAAGCAGGTGGTTAGCATCACATTTAGGGCTTGGTTTTGGGTTTTATTTTCACTAAAAGCAGTAGGAATTTCAAACAGAACCCAGACCTCGCTTTGAGGTTTTACTCTTTGCTGATGTTCAGACCTCATGGTCATTTCTGACACTTTCCTGTCACTCTGGATGCTACAGAAAGGTAAAAATTGCAGTTGAAAATGCAAATAATTGAAGTTGTTGAAGAGGGGTTTTATTTCTGAATATGAAAAGCCTGCTCGGAATGGTTTGCTTTCTTAAAGTTTTCTTCCTTGTGGTGAATCCTTGGCATGCCAGGTTTCAGTGTCTGGGGAGACAGCATCCATAGCTTCAATTCTTAGAGTGGTTAAAGTAATTCAGTTATCATGCAGTTTAATTAAATGGCTTTTAAGATTTCATTTGATAGAAAGGAATAATGATCTGTCATGGAAATTATGATTGAATGTTTTCTGTGTTTTGTTTTTTTTTAATCATGGTAGATATTGGGAAAAGCCTTAGAGATAACTTTAATAATAAAAACTGCTTCTGGTACTCCATCAAATGCATTATCTAGAGTGAAAAAAAAAATTATATTGTTAATTAATAAGTGACAAATCAGTCTGGAACCTGTCACTTGATTTACCCCAGTAATGACACACAGGGAAAATTCCAGGTTACACTTGGCTGTCATTCTGAAGAAGCCCCTTTTTTTCAATGTCTAGAAACTCATGGCCCTATAAAAAATTAGGGTTTTCCTTTTGTCAGCTCTAAGGAGGAATACAGGAAACTTTAAAAAATTATTATTTCACAGAGTAAGATGGAGAAGTTGTATGGTTTAAAATATGAATTTCTTATATAAAACTACGTTTATTATTGCATAACCCAGTGGGTAAAAAAATCCTTGCCCAGTGTGAGGTGCTCAGCCAAATACTCCAAATCTCTCACTTATAATCTTTTCTGTAAGTATCAGAAATATGTACAGGATTGCCTGTAAGTATTGATGGAAAAATAGATGTCATGGATGGATCACCTGGATGTCTTTCCATATGGAGCCGAGATTCAGCTTTCCTTAGGATTCCCTGGAAAGTTTTCCTGGTACTTGGGCCCATCCCTGCAGTGCTCAATTGCCTTTTGTTATTTTTTTTTTTTTTTTAATTGTCTGTGCAGCTCCTTACATTCTCATTTTTGAATCTCTCTTGACAAAGGGCATAATATGAATAAAAGAGTTGTCTGGAATGGCAGCAGTAAGAAATGGACTGTCAAACATGCCCTGATTGCAGCCAGTAATGAATTAATTTGGTAATGGAAGAGCAAATTGCTTGCATCATTATATACAAATCTTTTGAATAATCTGTTGTCTGACTGTTTTTAACAAGCTCACATTATCAAGACACTTTGCATATGGGTTTGTTCTTTAAATTTAAGTTAAAATGTGCCTTGTTTGTGGTTTTGTTCTTCAGTTTCAGTTGAACTAATTAATTATTCAAATTAAATTAAGGGTGCTAGCTCTGAACTCTATCTGAGCCACCATAGGATACAACAAAGCACTGTCTTAGATAATCAACAGGTAATTTCAGAATAATTTATAGAAGGGCAGCAGCTCTGCTTTAATTATTAAAATGCCTACAAGAGTGCATACTGTGTTACAAGCCTTAATTAAAAATACATTCTTAGCAAATCACCTGTAGAAAGGGTTAATATTTCTCCCTGTCAAATACAGAAACTTACCTGCATCTTAAAAATCACTGGTAAGGGTGGCATTTGAAGCAGGGATTGAGAAAATTGAAGTGATGGAAAGATTTTTACAAGAGGCAAATTTAATCCCTTGTGACTTCTCATGCGCCCTACGAGCACAGCCTGGTACACTGGAATTAATTAGCTTGAGGATGTCATGGATGCAGCTGAAGGATGTTGGCTTCTGCTCCAGGTTTCTTCTTCCTTTTTTGGGGTAGAATGTGTAATTTTAACAAAACAACCAGTTCTAAAGAAGTGTTTGATGTTACCTCAACCAGAAACAGGGCTCAGCTCCTGCTCAGTCCTCCAGCCCCTCTCAGTGCACCCAGCTCAGCATCTCCTCACTGCAGTCCACAAAGTGTTCTAGGCTGGATTGTTAAATAGCAGCAGAAAACGCTCTGTTATATTGAATTATTCAGAGAAATTGGTAAAAATGGGGATTCTGCCAGTTTTAGTGCTTGTCCTACAGAAGACAGAGTGAGTGACCAAGAATAACCTGTGTGTGTTTGGAATGTGGGCTTGGGAAGGGTTCACCCAGGCTCAGTTTCCCCCAGGTGTGCAGGTTGGTTGGAAACACGGAAATTCAATGACTGGCCCATGAGTAAGAAATTTAAAAAAACCCCAAAAACCATTTACACTGCATGACATGCCTTGTCCCAGATGTTGTTCCTAAAAAAGTATCTTTTTTAATCTAAAAAGTTTTAAGGATATATGTACCAAATTGGTTCCATGTTCCCATTTCTGTGCAACTGCTCCTTTTTGATTAATGCCTATTTTTGCACCAGTGATGTCTTGTACAATGAGTTCCAGAGGTTATTTTTTAATTTCATGATTGTTCCTGATGCCAGGGTGTGCGTGGCCCCTGTCACACTCTGTATCCTCTTCTTACAGGCAGGGGAAAAAAAAAAAATCATCTGTACAACATCTTGTGCACTGAGCAATGACAAGAAACAACCCAGGAGTGCAGCAGGCAGTTTAACGAGGAACAGCAAATAATAATAAACGGTGGAGCGACATAAAACTGAACGGGGAATAAAAACCGAGGGGTGTGTGCTTGTTTTGAAGTCGCTGCCCAGTGGTTTGGGTTTGGGTTTCTGCAGCAGCCGGTGGGGACTGGCCACTAGAGGGGGGGTGGATCCACGTTTTGCTCTCGTGCTGCAGTTGTAGGTCCGGTTTCTTTGCCTCCCTCCTCGCAAACTTCCCCAAGTCATTCACCCTTTTACCTGGCAGGAGTTTATCCTTATCTAGCGCTTCGATCCTTTTCTAACTCAGCCTTAACAGAATTTTCTCGCCGAAGCCACAGGAGTGATTTATATCACACTATTTAATTTCTGGAGAGCTGTTCCATTTGAGATGTTATTCCGCTTTTCTTTTTTCCTCTTTTTTTTCCCCCCTCTTTGCACACTGGGCAGGGATTTTAATGCAATACCCTTGAAGACAGTTGTCCAATTGTTGCCTATAACTTACATCACTGAGGCATGGATGAACAGTTTCCCTTATATCTTGTCTTTTGCTTTGTATTTGACAATTCAGAATTTCATCCATCAAAGCTTATATAAGCTTCAGCCTTTGGAAGTCCCCTTTGCACATCCACACGGTTTCCATTATTTTTCACAAAATAAATAATCTGTCATTTGAAAAAGGCCATCTATTTCCTGATCATAGCTGAGATGATTCAGCAGTCCTGGCCCCGGGACCACGCTGTGCTCCATTTTTTTCCCTGTATTCAATAAAAGGCCACTGTATTTTTGGGTTCCTATCTCATTTTCTATGACAATGGAGCTTGTCTTACTCATGGGAAACTGAATCTCATGTCAAAAGCTCTTCAAAAGTCCAAATATGATTTATTGTTTTAAATGCTCTGGTGCTTTACACACTCCTTCATTTCCCAATTTCCAGTACCTACAAACAATAGATCTGACATAGATTTTAGTGTTTGTTTTGAGTTTGGTTCTCCAGGGCTTACTCACCAAATCCTCATTAAAAGTTTTCATTAACAGCCATAGCTTGACTCCTGTGCTAATGAAAAATGACAGATTGGGGCTGGATATCCTACATGGTGGGAAAAGAAGTTCTTTTTATTAGGAAAGAGACTCAGTGTAACTTCATAAAACTACTCAGGGAACTTTTTGGGAAGTTCTTCATTCCACCAGCTGGAATAACCTAATGTAATTCCCAACAGTTGCCAGAATCAGAGAAAGAGACACACAAAACAATATTATAAGATTTGCTTCAGTCTAGAAGTGCCACCCATTGAAAAAACAACTTTGGGCTTAGAATATTCCCCATGAAGCAAAAGCACAATCTCCATGGGTTCAGTTCTGTGCATAACAGCAATATAAAAGCAAAAATTAAAAAAAAAATACCAAAAATCCCATCATGACAAAGCCAAGATGGGCAGAGGAATACACCCAGGGTTCATCTCCCTGGGGCTTGGTGGATTTCTGTTTCCCACTGCAGTTGTAGGTTTGTAGAGGCTCATTTTGTCATCAAATATCACCACAGAGCTTTGTTACCCCTGGTGAGGATCAGCTGTGTTGGTTATCACCTAAATCTCTTTCTGAGTAATCTGTTATGGGCACTGTCCCCTTTACAGTTTTCCCCTCTATTTTTTAGCAGTGATTTCCTCTATCCCAGGTAATCTCTCTTCTTTTTCACCTGGTGCTCTGTGCCCTCCACCTTTCTCAAGCAGTGTCCCACACAGCGGTTTTTGTTTTGTGGGTTTTCCCCAGAGAGGGAATGTCAGCTGCATTCCTCCTGCTCGTTCACTGTCTCCACGATTTCTTCATCTTTAAGGCCATAGGATGCACATCCCATTTATTAAACTACAGGAATTACATAATAAATTCATGGCATCCAATTGTCATTTGGGAATTTGATCTGACAGGAGCAGTGGGTTCTGGGCTGTTTGGAAAGGGAGTTATGGTACAAGGGGAAGGTTTGTGAAGGTGGAGGCAGCTGAATTCACTGGTAAAGAAACACAAAATGTCCAATATGGAGTGACATTTTCATGGAATTAAGGTAAACATTTGACATGCAGTGGCCTCTTTAGCATGAGGATTGCAAACCTTTGAGGGGCAGCCACAAATTTCTCTTTGCTGTGGGGAAAAAAATTGCATTGGGAAATAATGTGGATCAGAGAAGGAAAATTTCTGTCAAGATAAGCTTTATTATAAAGCCAAGTTTTAAAAAAGAAAAAAAAAGGTGGTAAAAAAGATCCCTAGTTGATTTATCTCATTGTTATTAATGTTCTTTAATATTTACCAGGCTTTCTAAGCAAGCCAAGTTGTCAGGGGGGCACTGGACCACAGAGACAGATCCAGGTTTACTCCTGGGAGCTCACTTTACCTCTCATCCTGCAAAGAGGGTTGATAGCAGACGTGCTGCAAAGGGCTGGCAGTTGTGAAAAGACTCAAAACCTCAGGAATTCAATAGCTGTGGACTGTTCTTGCAGCTTAGTTTGGGATTGTCAGGGTTCTTCTCTTCCTCCTCCCCCTCTTGTTTTTGATTCACCCTCCCTGTGAGGCTCTGGGAATGAAAAATGTGAGAATGGGTAAGAAGGGATAAGAATTAGAGGGAAAGTATATATTTTGAAAGGTATTCAGAGCTCTGTTTTCAGCTGGAGTCCCCCAGCTCTCAGGAAGATGTTTGCTCATACCTGACTGTAGCCACTAGGGTACAGAGGTGTGCTGCTACAGGGAGATCTGCTATACATAAGCTGCATTTTTTTCATTGGATCAACCCTTAAATCAATTTGATGTGTCCAGACATATTTTTTTTAAATCTCAGATATTACCAAAATCCCAATTTTCAACCCTCTCTCCGGTGTCATGCTCTGTTTTGGTCACAGGACAAAGGTACATCAGCAAAAAGGGCCAGATTAAATTTGGTAATAAATGAATAACTGGGCTTAATGTCTAATTATGTCAGTCAGAGAAATGTGCTGTGCTAAAAGTGATAATTCAGTGATGAAGTAGATTTTTCTACTCACCTATATCCTTTGAAATCTTGGATTTAGTCTTTGTTAGCTCAGAAATTGAAGGGAATTGGTCATGTTCCCATAGCACCCGTGTTGACAGACATCTTTCTGGCAGTAGTTACTGTGTCTGGTGAGGATGTGAAGAACATGAGAGCAGGGAAATGATTTAAAATATAAGTGCCTTAGCAGAATAGTAGGTGCTGTTTGCCAAGCACAGATGCACACAATATTAATCCTTAGCCACTGCCACCTAGCTCTGATTTTTATAAGCGATGGGCATATTTGGATTTTTAGGAAGAGGAGAGATGGAGGAAAAGGTGAAAAGCTGGTGTTCATTTTCAACTGAATTTCTTCTCTTGTGATGCAAATCTGGGACTTGGAGCTCAAACTCCATTCAGTGCAGCCTCTTCCCTTTGACTGTGTCCCCCAGCTATCACCCCAGCAAAGAACAGTAATTGCTTTAAAGCCTCAAGAATTGTGCCTGAATGCCAACAAGTGACGTGATCTTTATAAGAAAAACACCAAAACAATTGCCCTGTTCTCACGGAAATACAGATTTCATTGCGAATGTGTTCACTTCAGAGCAGACAGGGTGCAATAAAATCACAGTGCTCTGCAGCATTCATCTCATCTCTTCACAGCCACCCACCCAATTACAAGCTGTGTCTTGCCAGCAGAAGACTGTTGCTTGGTTTCTGTATTATTTTTATAGCTTTGCTTTCCTCCACGTAACTTTAGAGGTAGGCTGTGCTTACTCCTTTCCTTTCTCCAGGTTTTTGTTCTGCTGGTTAAAAAAAAAAAAATTGGCTGGTATGGAAAGTCTTTCGCATGGCTCTAAATGTGATTTGTTTTTTTAATGTAGAATATGCTCTGAATAGTTGTTTCTAATACCTTAATAGCTGTGGTTTATGTCGGTAATTATACGAAAGGTTAATCTTTAAATCACCAGCATTTCCTAAATTCCTAATCAACTTCATGCTTGGAAAGGAACCCGCATAAAAGCTCAATTTGTTAATGTTAGACTGGGTTGAGCGGGTCAAGGAAAAGTATAACCTTGGTGCATAATGGTAAATTGGACACAGCAAAAATATCTCAGATCTGTTTTGTCATTAGAGCTGTGAATGTGAAAGCTGACTACGAGTGCAGATAAAATTAGCAGGAGGATCCACAGTAGCTCCAGATCACTCATCCCTCTAGATGAGGGTTTCTTTAAAAAAAAAAAAAAAAAAGAGAGATATTTTGGGTAGAAAAGTCTGATATGGTGAACTGTGTCTAGGATAGCTAAGAAATGCAGCCAAAAAAGCTGGTGGCAGAGGCACAGTGCAGGAGTTGAGCAGGCAGGGTGATGGATGAGGGGCACATTGTGCTCCCAGGAGCAGGGAGGTGGCGGAGGAAATGACGGGAATGCAGGCACGTGTGTTTGGGGAAGCGTGTCCGACTGCGCCTCCCTCCATGGCTCTGCTGGGAAAGAGAGAGGCAGAGATGCTGGGCATCTTCCTTAAATCTCTGCTGTTGTCCTTGCCACAGCCCCAACGTGGGAGGGGAAAGCACAGGAAAATCTCATTTCCCATGTGTGCACAGTGGCCCCCTTGCCTCCTCACCAGCTCTCATCTTCCCTTTCATCCCGTCCCTTCACCCCTTCCTTTTCTTTCTCGTGCTGAATGGAGCTATTTAGTGTTGTACCCTCCTTTGCAGAAGCTGTTTCATCCCTGCTTGCACAGTTTTTAGAACTGCTTTCTCCACCCACCCTCAGTCTTGGTTTTTCATCTGTGCTACTTCTTTAGGTGAACCATCTTTATAGAAGGAGAAGGCAAAGGAATCTGGTAACACCCTGATTCGCTTGCTGTTACTCTAGTCTTTCCTCTTATCTTTTGTCTCCTCTTAATTTCATTATTATCACTGCTATTATTGTTATTATAGCACTAGAAATAGGCTTCCTCATTAAACACTCCCTTTTTGCCATTCTGAATACCATTGGAGAAGCTGGAGGGGGGAGGAAGGGGGACTCAGAGAGTCCTTTTGCTGTTAATGCAGAATGAGACACACACAAGGAATAAATGTAACCCATCTCAAAAGCAAATGAGGGTTGTTTAGTTTGGCTTTTCTTTATCAGAACTGAAGAAAATTATCAAATAGACTCATTTCAACTACCCCTCAATGTCTTAGCCATAAAAACATACAGAATATCTGAAAGCATACAAAAATATCCTTAGGGATGGTTCATGGTCTTTCTGTGGCACAGGTAAGCAGGAGGCTGGGTCAGCCTGGTGCAGAGAATCCTTGCTGTGACCACAAGGAATGGGTCACCCCTTGGGCTCACCCTCTGCAGCACCCAGACATGGCAAAGGAGGGAATTGGCAGCTTTAACACAGAATTTCTTTGTATTTTATATTTTCAGGCCAGAAACAGAACGTGGTACATTAGCATTGATTCTGTGGTTTCATATCATTTTTTTTAAAGTAGTACAGAAAGGAAAGGGGGAAAAAAAGGGCAGAAAGGAAAATAAATCATCCCTTATATACATTCAAAGCATACACAGCAACAGTTCCTTCAGCACTGGGTGCACTGAGAGTGGGTATTGATGTCAGCAGCAAGAGAAGGCATGTTAGAGATCTGAAACACTGGTACTGGTAAGCAGCTTCAGGAAAGGTAGTGCTTTTGCTTGCCTTTCACCCTGTCTTGTGTGCAAAAAGACAGTTAAATATAAAGAAAATAATGTTAATTACCTAATTAGAAAAGGGAGATTAGTCCTATTAAGTTGAACATGAAAAAGGGAGTATTTAAAACATTTCCCTTCCTGTGATATTCCCCAAGCATTTCATGGACAAAACACTGTTCACAATTCACCCCAAAAGCATTTTTTTTTCTTTTTTTCTTCCTTTTGATTTTGGAGCTATTTAATAAGCCAGAATAAGGGCATCAAAAGAGAGGGAATTACTTATCTCTGGGCAGTTGTTGAACATGAAATTTGGAAGAAAGAATTAGGGAAAATTTGTCTTTGCAGTTGTTCTAAATGCAGTACAAATATAACAACTCTCATATACACCAATGCAAGTCGCCTGGAGCAGGATGAATAACTGGATTTGCAGTAGCTGGATTGAAATGTCATACAGGCTCTTTTATTTCTTTATTACCCACATACATTTCACGTAAACTTTCAGACTGGATGTGGGCACCCTGTGGAGTGTCTTCATGCCATGTAACAGCAGTGACACCCTCTTTTCTCCAATAAATATTCAGAGGGTGTCAAGATCTCCAGAAATCCTCTGGGGATCACCAGGAGGTTGTCTCTAGAAGGGATTACCCTTAGGAAAGATTTCCTGCGTGAGGATTTTGAAATACATCCTTTAATAAGTGCTGTGCTCTCCATGGAGGGACCCATCCATCATCCTGCTCAGGGTGGCAAGTCATTGGTGGCCATCACCTCTCTGCAGGAGAAGTGGCAACAGGCAAACCCCAAATCAGCTCTCACTCAAGAAATCACTGCACCTTTAAAGAAAAATGCTCTGTTCAGTTTACTCGGGCTGTCAATGCGAGATGCATGGAGCACGGAGGTGAATAAATTCCAAAGGCAGAATTGCTCACGTCTTTGCAAACGTAGCTGGAGATTGCTAACACCAATAAACAGCAGGGATAACTCCAGAGGGGTGCAATCACTCGTGTGTTTCAAATACAACCCACAAAAATCCTAAAAATACACAGAAATACAACCACGGGATGATTGTTTGTTGGTATCAGGCTTGTATCAGGTTCACAGGGGCAAAACCATGACTGCACCAACACGTTTCCTGATAGCAACAGGGGGTCATTATAGAAACAAAGCCAGTTCATATTCCATTTTACCAAATGCAGACAGTATTTGAACAACCTTGGTTGATTTCAGAAGCTTCCTGGCAAGTGGCTGTAACCAAGTGCTGCCTGGGGGTTTGAGGAGCTAATAACCCAGCCCAAAGTTAGAGAGCCAATTTGTCACAGTTAAATTCCCTATTGATTTCAGAGAAGGGTTTAATGGGGAAAATAAATACAGCTGGGCCCTCAGTTAGCATGGCATAAAGTACTTTTGCTTCAAACATGCTCAGGAGCCCAAAGAGATGAGGGGCTCTGTACCTTCCATCTGCCCTCCCTGTTAGGTTTGTAGATGGACACTCGGCCCCTTAAGTCACTTGGGAGTTTCAGGAGGGATCAGGCCCTTGTGGGCTTGAGGCACAGAGAGAGAAATGTGCATTTGTTTAAAGAGAGAAAAGCCTGGGTTTAACAGTGCTTGCTTGTTTGAAAGCTCTGGGTGAATTTGTAGTGGCTTTAGGAAAAAAAAAAGCAGTTGATTTTCATTAAATTTTCTGTGAAACTCTCCTCTCCCAGTACATAATCTCACTGCTTTCACAGATGACATTACAGTCTCACTGAATAGAAATTTTGATTAAGAGTCTATTTCCATGTTTAATAATACATAGAATGATTTGTAACAAATAGAGCAAAATAAGTTCTGACTCCTTAAAAATAGTGTCAGAAAAAAAACATAAAAGTCACTCTTTACATTTAAAATTAATGGCTAAAACATCCTGTGCAAGATAGCAAATGATTTCTTCTGTGCCTGTTTTCTGCTTTATAAGCCTGCTGTACCCTTGTAAGAGTATGTAGCACTTCAATGCTATGAAAAAGGAAAAAAAAAACCCTATGTAACATTAAAATACATGTAAGATTTTAGAACTGTTCCTCTCTTGGTGGTAACTTGAGGATAGAGAAACATGTACAAAACATAGAAATGTCACCCAGTTCATTATCCATAACATTTTATTCACATGTAATGCTGTAGGAAGAAAATTTCAAGATGCTCTGCCTGATGTTATAAAACTCCCTCATTGTCAATTAGTGTGAGAGGAGCTGGTGAAAAGATCAATCGGTTGCTTGTTCACATTCTGGAATGAAAAATCCAAAATACAAGGAAAGAAGCCTTTATTTGAGGGCAGTCAGATAAAACAGCTGTGTGATTTCTACATCATGAAATCACTGCTTAGATCCATCAATGCCATTTTTCAGTCCTCAGTAAGGAGGGTTCATCTGCCTCCAGCCTCTGCAGAGCTTTTGGGGTTGTTTTGTTAGTGAAGGCTGGTGGTGGAAGGGAGGGACACGAGCTGGGCTTTGCCAGCAGTTTGCTACAGGACCCAGAAAGGGGCTCTGAAAACTCTCTGTCCTACCCTGACAGTGGTTTTGCTCTTCAGTTTCACCACTGAGACCCAATAATTGCGTTTGCTCTTCTCTGTTCACCATGGCACCACAGGGCACAAAACGAGGGGATCTTTGCTCTTGGCTTAGCTCAAAACAAGCATAAAAGTGGGAAATGCAAGTAAAAGCCCTTAAATTTAGTACTTTTTTTGGTCTTTTTTTATTGTAAAGAAAATTCTGATAAGCACATCTTGGCAGTGTTTCACCTGTTTGGGTGTTGTTGGTTGTTTTTTGTTTTTTTTAGTGTGTCTTTGCAATATGATCAGTTTTGATACAAAATGCTTTTAGGGGTTATAATGCAGTTTTTAAATGGATCTTACAGCAACTAACAAGTGAGCTGTACTTTAAAATCCTCAGAAATTCTGTCCTAGGGACATGGTCAAAACTTCAGCCTTTCTGAGGTGCACTGGCTCCTTGTTGTACTGATGTCCAGTTACAGGTAGCACATTAACAAAAATAGAATTCCAGTGTCATGCTTCATATCTTCAGCAACATGATGTACGTGAATGTGTGCTAATTACAATGGGAAGCCACCTGGGTAATTTTAAGCTTTCTATTTTACGTGGCTTCTTTGCTCCTCGACTTTTCATTTCAACACTCAGCATGAAGAGAGAGGTTAAACTGTTGCATTTTTGTATACAGGGAACCATTCATGTAATATACACCAGTCTGTAAAAACTGTAAATGCTATTTTTTTTTATTTTAAACAGTTTTCTTTAGTTTACAAAAGATCAATAATTGGTACCTTTTTTTACACTCTCAGATTCCTGAATATTGACAGATCTTCAAAGGGAGTATTAGCATATGAAACCTTAAGATTGGCTGTCCTGAAGGTTTTTAAGACACGATAAAGCTAAAATATCAAGTCTCTCGGACAGCCCCTCTTAAACAATTTGGGCAAGGGTGCACGTCAGAAATCACCAGCAAAGCCCAGCAACCCCCCCCACCCCGTGCCACTGTCTGCCTGCACGCTGTTATTTGGTTGCACACTGTTTAAATCCCAAAGGAAAATCACACCTCGCATTCCCTCGCTGGCTGCTGGTGACAGGAACAAGATCCGTACTCATTAATGATCACCAGGGCTCCCTCAATGTGGTTGGGTTTGTAATCAACGTAATACTCCTGGGCTGACATGGCAGCCATTTGGTGCATGGTCTGTTTCTGCTTCTGCTTCCTGCGCTGTGTGACAAAGCACTGTCTTAGTTGCCTTAAGCCGGCTGGGAAGCACTTCCAGGAGACGTACAACACCAAAACCACAATGAGGAAGGAAAAAATCAGTGCCATGGTGCCCGTCACCACCTTGTGAATCTGCACGGCGTTCTCGGAGTTCTCGCCGGGCATGGTGATGGTGACGGCGTACGTGGTCCGGTCCTCGTCGCCGTCGGGCACGTCGTAGGTGGCGGTGGCCGAGCCATAGCCCGGCGTCTGCTCGCTGTTGTTGGTCACCGGCGAGAAGGTGTTGACGCTTGTGGGGTCGGCGTTGTCCTCACACAAGTGAAAGGCGTACACGGCGTCCAAAACATCCTCGCCCTGCGCGTACTCGGGGGTGGCACAGAGCAGGTTGCTGTCGTAGCGACCCTGGAAGTTGCTCAGCCAGGAGGCCAGGGCGCAGACGTTCCGGCTGCAATCCCAGGCATTGGCGGAGAGGCTGATGCTCGTGAGGGACTTCCAGGAGTCCAGGACTCGGGAGTCGATGTAGGTCAGACGGTTGGAGTCCAGCTGCAGGGATTTGAGATGAGGTACACTTTCGAAAACGTGAGGTTCGATGTATTCGATTTCGTTGCCGGAGAGATCCATCTTTTCGAGTTGCCATATCCAGTCCAAAGTGTTTACTACAATGGTAACTTTATTCCTTCGCAAGCAGAGGGAGTGCAGGGAGATGAGCCTGGGAAAATGGGCTAAATTCACTTTCACCAAGTCATTGTGCTCGAGGTGCAGCTCAGTGAGTTTGAACAAGCCTGCAAAAGAGTTTCGAGCCAGGCTCTTTAACTGATTGTATCCTATGTCTAGAAACTTCAGGCTGCGACAGTCCTGAAAAATTCTCACTGGCACGAACTTGATGGCGTTCGACCGCATGTGCAAAGTTGTCAGTTTCCTCAGCCCGTGGAACAGGTCAGGCTCCAAAGACTGTAGGTTGTTGTATGATAAATCCACACTGCGCAAGTTTGGCATGGGGCGGAAAGTGGTGTTGGGCAGTTGGGTTATTTTGTTGGAACTCAGGGTGAGCTCTTTAACTCGCCGCAATTTTTGAAAGGCATTCCCCTCCACTGAGCAAATGTGATTGTGATCCAGATAGAGCCACGTGAGCTGCATTAACCCTGTGAACTGTCCATCATGCAGCTCTGAAAGGCTGTTGTACCGCAGAGACAAGCCCATCATGCCCGACAGGTTGCGAGGCATCTCTGTGAGATTCAGTGATTCACAGTACAAAAGCCTGCCCTCACACCGACAGAGCTGTGGACACCCACTATTCACAGCTGGAAGCATTTTAGAAAAGATACCCAGCGTACACAATATCAACCCCGGGGGCTTCCTCAGCAGCCAGTTTAAACAGAGACCAATAAGAAGGAAATCCATTAGCAAGAATATTTCCAAATATGCTTGAGAATGTCCATTGAATCTTTTCAAATTCTACATCATATTTTATTTAAGGGAGGAGAAAAAAAAAAAAAAAAAAAAAGGCAAACCAACGAAACAAAGCCCGAAAACCAAAGCAAAACAGCAAACAGAACAAACACAGAGGCAAATATTTCACTTTACAGCATGCAGGAGCTGTGCAGCATTAAAGTTCACAGACATTCAAAGGTAAAATTATAGTGATTTTGTTCATGTTAAATGCTGCAGCAAAGGAAAAAAAAAAATCTTTCTTCATGAAAGAATTTAATTAAAAAGTGTCTTACCCACCCTTTTCCAGAGAGTGACAACCTCCATTCAGTTGCTTCCTTTGTGTTTGGACTAATTATATGCAGAGCTAAAAAAGACCCCTCTGTGCTACAAATTCAGTCCCTTTCAATGTTGTGCAAGGCTGGCAAGCTCACAATGTCTCACTTCGCTTCTGCTCAACGAGCGAAAGGCTTGTCCAGCTAGCTTTTGAGCTGCCTCCTAGGACCTGCAAGTTTCAGAACTATGTACATGAGCTTGATCTTCTCCTTCTCCCTCTGTCCTTTCCTCTGCAGTTAACACTGTGGCGTGAAAAAAACTCCAAACTCTTTACTAACGACTCCACAGGATTTGTCAATCTGTTTAATGTCCATCATTTGCAACGAGCATGGACCGGCACAACCTTTACTCCAGAGAGAGGTTACCATTCATTCACTGACCGGCTAAGGGTCGCTTTATTTCCCATTCTTTGTTCGCTTTGCTTGTTAGGTGATGCTTAGAGCAGAGAGAGACAGCAAGAATCCCTTCCCTTCAGCTGAGCAGTATGTTGCTAGAGCATGCAGAGGCACCCAGTGTTCACTGAGTGTCGTAAGCTGCTCATGATTGTACGCCTGCACTGTGCATCTCAGACATGGGCAGATTGAAAAGGGGTGGGCATAAAACCAACATCGGAGCGAACCAGGAAAGTAATATATGCTCTTTGATGAAATGGAAAATACTTTAAGCCTATCTCGCCATTTCTCAAACAGGCACGCACACACAGCCGCACAAATCATCAAAAGCGAGGCAGTGCTAAGTAGGAAGCTTGAGAATTAGGGATTCTTTATCTTTTTTTCTTGGATGCTTTTGTTTAAAGTCTGAATTTATAAGCTATTAGCCGGGAGAGGGAGAGGCTCGATTACTTGGTTTGGGAAGGAATATGTAAACCAGTCTCTTTGGATTGCTTTTTCTCTCTAATTCCGATGATGAGATTTGCCTTGCGGAGTCTTGGGGTGGGGGATTGAGGGGTGTGGGGGGAAAACGTGGGGTTTTTTTTCTTCTGACATTGTCTAAATAGAGCATGATTTGAAATTCTGTGCATTCTTTCTCATAGAAATGCAGCCAGAGCTCTGCAAATAGGAATGTCTCATTTCATATAAGCTTTAATTACATTTGGTCTTTTTCCATCCTGCATATTTTGTGTGTTCAGCACATGCCTTTCCTAAAGGCTTTTTTTTTTTCCTTTTCCTTTGCAGTGTGTGCCTCGGCACACAAAACTCGAATTCTAGCAGCATATAAAGATTACTGTGCTTTTTGAACAGGATCAATGCATAGGTTGCTGTGACCATGTCGGCAGCATGCAAAGAGGGGGTTTCAAACCCCATTAGTTAATAAGTTTTGCAGATCGTGTTGGTTTTTGTTCCATGTATCAGAAAAAAAAAAAAAAAGAAAAAAAATTTTTGCTGGGTAATTTGCAGTCCTCGTTCTCTATGGGAAACGCATCGTCAGTGAGCTCGGTAATTTTTACTGACTGAAAAATGTATGGTACTTCTGTCAGGAAAACGCTGGCCATCTTTTCCTATTATGAAATAGAGTCTCAAGCTCGAGTGCTGGTCAGAGCGATCGGAGCTGACAGCTCCCAATTCTGCATCAATTCCCAGTGAAGAAGTTCCACACGGAAATACAAGGATTGCAGGAGATCGTGCTGATTTTAAGTGGACATCGGATGCAGAATGCTGGAGGGGCAGGGAAAAACCATTTTGTTTGCTTTCTTTTTTCACTGCTGTGTTAATATAAAAGAAATATCTTGTTTTGGAGGTGTCTGTTGCAGAGCTGATCGTTGTGTTTGAGTGTGGCTGCTGTGTGTGTGTGCTGGGAGAGATCAAGGAATGCAGTAATTTGATGCAGTAAAAGTTGCTTTGCAGAAGTCCTGGCAAACTTAAAGCTCTTGTGCATAAAAATAAATATGTGTGAAGGAGATTCATTACTAATGTATTTGCCAGAAACAGTCTTAAATAAATTACAAATGTGAACCACTTAAATTGCGGTTTCAGAACCTGGGGATCAATGTGCTTTTATGCTCCCTGTTCAGTTTATTTACATTTTTCTGCTCTTCACAGCGTTTCTGTGGTCTCAAAGCAAAAATGTGATGCTTTAATAGTATATGAACCTCATCTATGTTTTAGCATTTGGGCAGGAGAGCTGAAGGTGGTTTTCCTCTCCCCAGATCATGCTGTTTTATTCAAAGCAGGCTGTTTATGCAAGTGTCCACTGGTTGCAGTACACCTTAATTCTGTTTCTCAGTACACAAAAGCAGGAAGGAAAGCAGTGACAGAAGCGACAGAAAGAGCATTGAAGCAGGAGAGACTAAAAAACCCCATCCAAGAATATATTCCAGATTGCCTTGATGAATATTTTGGTGCAATTAGTAGGAAAAAAAAAATTAAAGGATGACTTGAGCTTAACAGATACTGAAAAAAGCTTCAAAGCAATGAGGTTGTGTCCCTTAAATATCTGCAACCCTACAAGTCTTCATGGGGGAAGCTTTAATGCCTTCTCCCATGTGAATATTTGGGGAGAGGTCTGCAACAGTAGCGCTGAAAATTCCAATTATATCTTCAAGGAAAACTACCGTTTCCTGCAAGTCAGATGATGATAAGGATCACTTAGTTACCATTTAAATGCCATATAGAAAGAATTCCTCTAGTAGAGATGAAGCTCCCTGATACATCACTGAAGAGCTGATTTTTTTTTTTTCACCGCTTCTCCTTGTTATCACCTGGGATACAGCTTGGATCCCAACCAATGTGCCTATTCCCACACTGGCATATAATCCATTATCATTTGGTTTTCAAAGGCAGGAATTAGAGCAGGCAGCAGCTGGAAGACTGACAACCAGAATTAGGGACCCAGAATTAATGGCCCTAAGTGCACTCTCTCAGAGCTCTAACAGAGGGCTGTTGAGTGAGAAACTCTGCTCTCGTCCAAAATTTGGTTGTGAAAACCAGTCCAGGTAGTCTTAAAATTAGAGATCTCAGTGGATGCTTGAGCCTGTGATGTTGAGGCACAGTGGTGACCAAATTCAAGAATGGGGCATCTGAAATACCTTTTGTAAATTGGTGTCCTGCTGTATTTTTGCAATGCACCGTTTTTGCAGTAAAACCAGGAATCCACTTTGAAGATGCTTGCAATGCAAAGGGTTTAATTTCCACTGTCTGAGCTGTTATCACAGCCAAACTGTTAAGTTTACACATTTTCTGAAGTTTCAAAGCCTCTGGCAAGTCTCTATAAATTAGCAGATTTAAATTAGCTTTATTAAATGTGCTATTATAAAACATTTCAAGAATGGCAAACTAAGTGTGCATGTGTTTAAAGGAGCTTGATTAAATCAATGTAAAGTAGGTTAGAGAAGAACTTGAATAAAGTTTTAGAAAGTTTAGGTGGGAAGCTCCTTCTGTAGTCATGACAAGGGTAATTCAGTGGCAGTGATGGTCAGAATTGTTCAGTCTGGAAAAGAAAAAACACCTTTCAAATCATTTGCTCTGCACATTTTTAATATTGTGTTCAGATTAATCATAGAATTATTAAGATTGGAAGAGAGCTCAAAGATCATCCAGTCCAACCATTAAATGTCCCATAAAAATTTAACTGGCCTCAGAATCATTTCATTCTTGGATAATCCCTTGCATATTCCTTTACTGTTTGTGTCTGGATATTTACCTTACCTTAATTTGCAATCCAGGACAGAGGGGGTTGGGACAGAGTGCATGAGATCAGAATGTGGCTGCTGATGTCTAACTCTTCATATACACATCTTTTAATAAATTCACCACCAAAATGCAAAAAGCAAACCAATCTATTAAATACTGAGTATACTTCTTCCTTTTGGCATTTTCTGAGTGGTTTCTATCAGAATAATAAAAAGTGGTGCTCTTAGTGATGATTTTCATTTCCTTTCATGAATGGAAGGACTCAAACCTTGATCTTTGGTAGTCTTTAATTTTCAAGTGTGCTGAACCATGGCATTTTATATAAAGGAAACATTTAAAAACAGAAAAGGGGGAAAAAAGACGTGACTTAAAGTAAAGCAAACTAAATCTGTTAGTTCTCTCTTGGTCATCCTGAACATTTATTGGCTGCCCTTCCTGTATAAAATTTAGGATTTCAGCTGATAAGAAGTCCAGTTCTATAACGTGTCTGTTTTAGTAGATATAAAAATGAGTAACATTATGCAAGATTTTGGCCAAAGTACTTCTGGTGGCTCCAGAGGTCATTAAATTCTTACAGAATTTATGACATTGGATTTGTGGCTACTTTTAAATCGTAGATATTCTTATGTAAATGACCTTATTGTTTTTGACAAGGTGATAAACATTTTTCTGTCTCATTGCAGTTATTCCATCCTCATCATCCACATTCACTTGCAGGTGGTCATGCATAGCTCCAGAAAGTCACTCACAGAAGAGACCCATGTGCAGAATTGTCACTGCAGTGCAGAAATGTCAGTTTTTAGGACAACATACCCAGAGTAAAATGAAGTATCTCTCTCCTTCTACTGGTAGACTACTTGAATGAGCTAAAGGATGACTGATTCTCTCAAGTATCTGTGAAAATACCTTTGGATTTCTGGACACGATGCCAAAACTCGAGAGTGTTAATGGTTCTGAATGTCCAGGAGTAATGGGGAAAAGACCACAAGTAAAATTATCCTTTTGTGAATAATCAACATATGAAGATCATGGAACATCCTGGCTAGGCAAAGGTTGATGTGGTACTTGTCATGTTACCAGGTTGGTGGAACCCCTGGTTACAGGAAAAGTGAAAATTTAAACCTTGGGTTTTGATTAACCCTTGCTAATTTATATCCCTGAAAATGTCTTAGGAAGTCATGGAGGAAGCGCTTGTGCAGTGCAATGATTAGCAAGTGTGAAGGTTTTAATTGATCATATTTGATTGGAAATCAGTTAGTTCCACCTTCAGAAGTGCTAAGTGAGACACTTCACAAGGATTTATCTCAAGACTTTCCCAAGAATTTCTGGAGTGCCAGCAAATGAACTGTAATTAACTTCCAATTCTCTTAAAAGCAAAGAGGGCCACAGCTTATCCACATTACATACTTGAAAGCATGTAATGTGCCTTCTGTTCATAGTTCATCTGTGAGGGTTATTTTTTTATAAACTGATTCTAGACAGTCTTTTATTTGTGCTTTGGGACTAATTTTGACTGAAAGGTTCTGTTCTTCCATGGATGTAGCTACTCCAGACTTTGACACCATTGCCCCTGGGGTTGTTGCTTGGTTGGTGGTCTATTTACTCAGATTTATCAAGGGGTTGGATGAAGTGAGAGAATAGCAGGATTGTTTAGGACTGTGAAAAATCCCCCCTGTAGCCAAACTGGTTATGGCCCTATTCCCAATCACGTATCCATATTTTACCAGCATATTGTGTCCTTTTCTAGAATAATTTGGATTGCTTGGGAAGTTCTGAGGTCTCACCTGAGGGTGCAGGAAGAGGAAAAGTCATTGGTAATATATTGGGATAAGCCTCCTGATGCAAAACCCTTCATTCTTCTTACCAGTGGCATAACTTGAGGGGCAGTGAATGCTTTTTAGATTTCCAAGGTGCCGGACATACGGAGAATTGAGAGGAATTTATGAAATAAATAATTAAAAGCAAGGATGAACAAGTTAAAAGCTGTTCCTGGCAGTCTTCTGGAAAGTCTTTTTACAAGTGGATAAACTGCTCGTGGAAAATTTTTGCAGAACAGAAAATCTGTTCTCAGCATAAGACAACCAGTTGTTCTTAATCCATTTCTTGTGCTCGTTTCAAAATGTATTTTAAAGCACAGTCAGAAAAGACAAAAGAAACTTTATGCTGGCCTTCATGGATACATTAGTTCTAGAAATACCGGTTGGTTATGAAGGTGGTGCTGGTGTTTTGAAATTGAATAAGGACTTTTATTGAGTCCTCTTCCATCACATAGGGCACCATTTGAATTGACCTCAAGGAAAAATAGAATCAGTTGGAGAGTGGCTTGGCTCGGAAGGGACCTTAAGGACCATCTTGTTCCATTCCCTGCCATGGGCAGGGACACCTTCCACTCTCCCAGGTTGCTCCATGCCCCATCCAACCTGGCTTTGGAAACTTCCAGGGATCCAGGGCAGCCACAGCTTCTCTGGGCACCCTGTGCCAGGGCCTCCCCACCCTAACAGGGAAGAATTCCTTCCTTACCATAAACCTGCTCTTTTTCAGTTTGAACTCACTCCTCCTTGTCCTGTCACTACATGCAAAGGGCTTGTTCTACAGAGAAACTCCGCTGTTTGGAAAAGATTACATGTAAATAATATATTTTAGAAATGTTCCTAGATGTGACTCCTGGATTTACTGAAGACCTGAACAATAGAGGCTGGGTCATGTAATCATGGAAATAGACGTTGGATTGAGCATGGCACCTTTGGCAGGCTTCAGTATTCTCAGCTGTCTGCGCCTCCTGGTGAATTGTGGCAGATAGAGAAGGCAGGATTTTTATATTTTCATCCTCCTGCTCCAATGATATGCATATTCTGAAGGGAAAACTCAGGATAAAATGTGTTGAAACCCTGGTTGTGTGTGTTGCATCTTACAGGGAGATTAGAGGGCCTCTGGATCATTAGCTCATAGACAGAATTAATAATGCAGAAACCAGGTTGAAGACTCATATATCAGATAGAAGTCACTGTGATTTTTGCAACAAGACGAGGGTCTGTTGACTACCTGCAATATTTATGGTTTCATTACGTTTTATTTGCAACTGATGTAATGTCTAAGAGAAATAATCATGGGTCAGGAGTCTCAGAAGGACATATTTAAAGGCATAACAAAAGATAGTCATGCCTTCTAAAAAAAAAAAGAGAATAACCTGACCTTCTTTTTTTAAACCAACTTAAAAATACTCCAGGCATTACTGAAGAGTTTCATATGGTGGAGGAGGTTTGTGTGTGGTGCATGTGTAATCTTAGAAACTCAGTTTTGCACAACAGCTAATTTAATTTTGTGAGATCCAATGGCAGTCTTTGAAACATGCATTCCTGGCTCGTTTGGTTTTGTTTCAACGTATTTTGAAGATTTTTCATGTCTTATAAAGAAAAACGTGTAAAGTAATCAAAAGTTTGTGTTACTTCATTACTCTTAATAAATATATGGAAGGGCATAGCAAATTCTAATAACATACCCAAAGATCCTGAATTTACCAAGGTTTCAGAATGTATTTGGCATATTCTTTCTCAAAATCTCCACAGTAATATGAATCTAAATTACCCTGCCATTATATATGTTTTTGAAGGTGAAACAGCAGATTTGGGGGGCAAACAGTCACAAAGCTTTAGGGTTCACTTCAGCTGTGTTTCATAATCACATTCCCTCTCCTACTGCTGTAATTTTGAATCTTTAATATTCCTGTAAAATGAAGAGCTTATTGTTTCCTAAGACTCAATTTATATTTTAAATGAGTGGAAAGATGCGTAATCAACTTGAAAAGGCAGGAAAATATCATCCTGTTTGTCAAGATATAGGACATTTTACGGAGTGTTTTGAATTCTAGAGACCATTTTAAAACAACGCTTGGCTTAGTTCTGTCCTTTTTTTTTTTAGTGCAAATTAATTATGATTTGACAAGAGTGTGCTTGATTTTCTTCTTCAGATTTGGTGCAAAGCCAAGCTGTATTAGTTAGAGCCTGTAAATCAAAACCAAAGGTCAGTATCTGTGAAATGTCTGTGGTTCAAGATACATTGTAGTTTTTTCCCCATTATTCAGATATTTTTGTCTATGAAAAGGTGTTTATGTGTTTAAGTGGATGCTATGTGATGCACACATGGCTGTGGACAAATAACCACTTTTCCTGATTGCATCAGTAATATTCCTTGCAGCAGTGCTAAAAGTTTGGGAAACCATTGGTCTGAAACTCCTGCATGATCCCCCCTTCACGCTGGGTGTGCTCTGTGAATGCTGGCTGGGGATGTTGTGTACCCATGGCAGGTAGGGGACAAAAGATGATTCAGCAGTGCACAATAGTGAGTGCCAGACTTGCCAAGAATCGATCCTGGAAGCAGGTCCAGATCCTCACTTTGCTTCTTTTAATTGTATCTCATTTTTCTGCTTGTTTTGTGCCCTGTTTCTTCCTACATCTGGAGTTGTTGCTGATTTCTTTGGGTTTTATTGTTTCCAGTTCTTAATTTCAGGGATTATCTCTTCCTATGTCCCTGCATAATGCCCATAATCTCTTGCTGTGTCCTGATCAGAGAATCACAGGACAGTTTGGGTCGAAAAGGGCCTTAAAGATATCATCTTGTTCCAACCTCCTGCCACAAGCAGGGACACCCTTCCACTATCCCACGCTGCTCCAAGCCCTGTCGAGCCTGACCTTGGGCACTGCCAGGGATGGAGCAGCCACAGCTTCTCTGGGCGCCCTGTGCCTCATAGTCAAGGATTTATTCTTCCGAAAATCCCATCTAGCCCTGCCCTCTGGCAGTGGGAAGCCATTCCCTGTGTCCTGTCCCTCCATCCCTTATCCCAAGTCTCTCTCCAGCTCTCTTGGAGCCCCTTTAGGTATAGGGGCTCTAATATCCCCCTGGAGCCTTCTCTTCTCCAGGCTGAACATCCCCAGCTCTCCCAGCCTCACTCCATGCAAGAGGTGCTTTACCCATAATGAATATTAAGCAACACAGTTCTGGTGTTTAAGGCAAGAACTATTGGGCATGAATTCAGTGTATTGCAATGCTCCCAGGTATGGTATCTGTACAGTGAGGTTTCTGCAGCCTGTTTTGCAGCTGACCTTGGACCATGCACTGACGTGAGGTGAGCGGAACTTCCTTGTAGCTGTTCCCATGAGGGTCATGAAAGCAATGAGCAGCAGAAGACATTGAAAACATAGTTGGGAAGAAGATTCCCTAGTGCCAACAGGATGAAGTTGGGTGGTATTGGCTTCTTTACCTGCAGCCCAAAGAAAATCCGAATTTCAAATTCTGAAAGCATTTATCCTTTAGTCTGTGCTGCTTTTCCTTGGCCCTTACTCTGCAGGACCGTGGAGCCTGTTGAAAGCATCTGCAGCACTGCAAAGTAGTGCTGACCTTGGGACACTTCCCTGAAACACATTCAGAGGCTTCTGAGCTGTGTTCTCTGCCTGTCTGGATTTGCTGGCACCGTTGTATCCATTAAATACTGATTAGATTTAAGAAATCCAAGAGACCAAATAATGCTATCATCTGTTCCCTACTTATCTTAATAATATTGCCAGTAATATTCCAGTATATCAATTCTAGGATATTCTGTACCTAATCTGGTGCAGGGAGACAGGGACAGTGTTCTTTTTTGTTTCAAAGGCAGAAGAAAAGCATTTTATTTATTGATTTGGTTTTGCTATATTGCCTAAAGATGAGGGTAAAAGGTATAAGCTACTTTCAAGGTCTGTTAGAGAAATACATCATTTTTCATAATGTTTAATGAATTGCTTACAGTACTTGTTTTACTTAAAACTGCAATTAAAGATCACCCTCTAGTCAAAAGAAAACTGTGATAAGAACGTGACTTGAAACTGGGCAGAACATTTTCCGAAGCCCTTTGGGAGTAATTCCAGTAATTATTCAATCTGACGTTTTCCAGAGAAATAACCCTTTATGTATGAACTCCATTAATCATAATAACACAGTTCACATGTCAGATACTTCTCTCCAGTCACTTCATACTCTCCATTTAGCAAGAGACTAATAAACATCTTCACTAAATATGAGAAAATATTAAACTGCTTGCAGAAAATCCTGGTGTATAGGTTTGGTCTTGTGAGGTGGGACGTGATCTGTTGATGTGTGCAAATACCTTGAATTTCCAGGCTGTAGCTGCCATCAGCATCAAATCTCCTCCACATTTGGTGTCATTTCAGTCACAGCACTTTCAGGACATCTTTGGGGTTTTTTTCTCCTCTGAACTGCCCTGGAGAGGTCTGGTTTGTCTGTCTGTCCAGCTGTAAAGACTTTTTATATGAACTTTCTTATCTAAATAATTGGTCCTCTGCAAGACCTGGTTGTAGGAAACAATAATTCTGCTTTAGATCACCTACAAGCACAAGAGTGAATACTTGAATACTTTTTTTTTCTGGTATGAACTTATTACACATTATTGGAACAAAAAAAATAATATGGAGAAACTGTCTTTGATGATAAGCAGCTCTCAGATGATCTGTGTTATGTTTTTCTGTGTTTCATCAACTGAAGATATTCCTAAATATTATCTTGTGTTAAAAAGTGGTGGTTTAAAAATGCAGTGGTGATTAGATGCCCATATTCGAAGAATTTATAATTCTCTCCTTTTCAGATTCTGACATTGTTTTGTGCTTTTGAAGCTGGCAAGTGCAATTATCAGCGTTCTGATGAGGAGTGATAAATATAATCTATTGCTGAATGTGGATAAAAGACGCAGGCAAATAAGATTGGTTTGACACAGCCTCCTTGTGCATCTTCTGACTTCTCAAGAGCTGAGTGGAGGATAATTCTTTGTCGTTGGAGGTTTTCTTCATAATATTTGATTGGGGTTTTTGTGTGTGTTTTTTGTTCTGGAGCCATTGCGACGTACCTGGGCTGCTCCTGTGGCTAATGCTTGAAATTCGGGATTTTTGCATGGCAGTTGTCATTCGTTGCACACTCCAGTAGATGGCAACTCCAGTCTTCCTGACATTTCATCTCCATTCAAACCAGCAATATTTTCTGTGCCCCCACCCCCCTGCCCCTGCATCCATATAAATAGCTACGAGTTTCACAGAAACGTGAGTCGATATGACTTTTATTGAAATTACCACACAGTATCTGATTTCAACTCAAACGGTACCGAAAAGAAAGATAAAAAAAGGAAAGGCCTGTAAGCACCAGTCCTTCTGGATAATAAAGCACACACTGATTCCCCCATAACTTTAGAAAGTATTTCAGGAGTTTTCATTAAAAGGATTAGTACCCCAAAGTTCTTTTTATGTGAAATAAAGGAAAGGGTTGGCTGCAAGTACAGCACACTGGCTTTGAGTTTGATGGTCTGGCTGTGTAGTGTATCTCCCCCTGATTAATGCTAAAGTATTTATTTTTGCTGTTCACAGTAAACACTTGATCAGAACTTGTAAAAATTTGTACATTTTTTATGAAATTCATAGTGATATATGTGGATGCAGCTTGTTTTGGGTGAGGGCAGGAGTAAGCCCAGGGGTTCCCAAATTCATGGGAATATTGGGAATATTCTCCAGTTTCCCACCTGCCCAAAGCACTGCCACACTCAGCCTCTCTTCGTTGTGCTCCTATTCCCTCCCATCAATTGTGTTACCAAAGCACCAGTGCAGAGGAGCCTATTTCTGGCTTTTCCTCTGCTGACTTTCACAACTTCAATACAGGCCTGTAGAATCTAAAGCCATAAAACAAAGCATCTCTCTGTGAGTGAATGCCAGACATCAACCACAGGCACAAAAGATTGTGCTTGCTCTGCCTGGGATGGAGGCTAAAGATCATAACAGTCACACAAAGGATCCTTTCTCTATCTCTCTCTATCAAGACTGCAGTTTCATTTTCAAATCACTTCCACTGTGTCTAGCAAGGTTTTATTTTGAGGTTGATGGTTAGAAAGGGACAGAGAGAAGGAAAGTTTTTTTTTTTTTTTTTTTAATAACTACAAATCTAACTTTAAAAGAATACATGCTACTTATCGGGTGTTTTTTTGCCTACTTCATCCACAGAGAACTTTCAGTAATCCCATAAGAAACTTTCAATCTGCCAGAGCCTGTAGGAAATTTTGCTGTTTCATACTAGATCTTATGGTCACAGATACAAGCATTTCTTGTTTAAAATAAACTGAAGAAATATTCTGAAGTAGAGCAATGTTTAAGGCCAGATTTATATGTTCACACTCTTACTGGTTTTGTAAAATCCTTGATTTTCAACCCAGACTTGATCAGTCTGTGGATATTTTTACTTCACAGAAACAGTATTAAAATAAATTACACTCATATAGGACAAGCAGAATATTGGTCCATTTAAGCCTGACTGATTTTTATGTAACAAATTAGTGAGCAAGGTAATTAAATCTCTTTTGGATGCCTGTTTCATCTCTGGAAGGAATCCCAAGAACCTCAGAAAACTGACTTTTGGGTTATATACAGGTCCTGGGTCTATTGCAGCTAAGTGGCTTGTTTCTCATTATCGCATTTAGTGCTGCAGAAACGACTCCACCAGAGTCTTTATTAAAACTTGCTTAAGGCCAGCATTTTCCCTTGGGTCAATAATGACTTTAGAGGAATGGATGTAGAAGCTGGATTTGTTCTGGAATGAATTATGTCTCATCGGGGCCCCCAGGCTTGTATTTCAAATTCGCCACCAGGCACTTCATCAAAAATTCTGCTCCAGTATTGGAAAGACCTCGTTGCTCCTATTAGGGAGTGCAGAGCATACATTTGTGGATCTTTCCCTGCACCTCAACTATATGACTATATTTTTTCTCTGCTAAAACCCCACTGAATGCCACTTGCATGAGTTGAGGATGTGGTTTAGAAATGTGTCCTGAAGATCTCGTGCACTGGGGAAGGTCATTGCCAGTTATTTCTGACTGAAATACAGAGCACAACAGAGGATTGAGTTAACTGTGGTAAAAGCCATTTGAATCTTCCATTTCCTGATGTGAGCACAATATTTATTACAGGGGTAGTAAATATCATTGCTTCCTGCAAGTCCTTGCTCATGGATAATCCAGATACTGCTTGCCACTGCACATCAGGGAGTCAGAATGGTTTGAGCTGGAAGGGACCATAAAGTCCATCTTGTTCCACTCCCTGCCATGAGCAGGGACACTTTCCACTATCCCAGGTGCTCCAAGCCCTGTCCAACCTGGCCTTGGGCACTTCCAGGGATCCAGGGGCAGCCACAGCTTCTCTGGGCACCCTGTGCCAGGGCCTCAGCACCCTGTCCTGGTCTCAACTTACTCCCCCTCTGTATTTCAGCTATTGGGAGCAGAAATTCCTCTGCTCAGGAGAGAGGAAAAATGTTCACAACATTCACAGGCTACCCCATGACCTAGGAGAGGACATGGGGAAGTGAGATAGAAAATCTACCTCGACCTGCAAGGAAAAACAGTCACCAAAGGGCTGTTGGGGTTTAACCTCAGCCAGAAACTGAGCAGCCACTCGCTGTCACCTTCCCCATTCCCACTGGCTGGGATGGGAGAGAGAACTGGGAAAAAAAATAAACCTTGTGGGTTGAGGTAAAGGCAGTTTATTAGGATAGTGAAGGAAGAGATAATAGTAACAATAATAATAATAATAGTAATAATAATAATAATAGACAAAACAAGTGATGCACAATGCAATTGCTTGCTCACTGACTGATGCCCAGCCCATCCCCAAGCAGTGATTGGCCCCTCCAGCCAACTCACCCCACTTCATTCTCTGGGATGATGTCCCATGGTGTGGAATATCCCTTTGGCCATCTCTTCTCAGGTGTCCTGGCCATGCTCCCTCACAGTTTTTTATGTGTTTGCTCTCTGGCAGAGCATGGGACACTGGAAAGGCCTTGATTTAGAGTAAGCACTGCTGAGCAAAATCTAAAACATCAGTGTGTTATCAACACCATTCTCATCCTAAATCCAAAACTCTAGAAAATTAACTCTATCCCAGCCAAAACCATGACACATCTTCATAAAAAAAATTCTTCCTTAAAATTTGTGTCTCAGTCATAGGAGCAAATATTTCTGAAACATGCAGTAACTCCATAAATAAAAAAATTGTGAGGATTTTTTTCTAGTTTGTAAAATCTTCTCATGTTGATGATCAGATAAAATAAAATATTGACTTAGAATAAGATCTTTAATTTATGAGCCCAAACCAGAATTGCTGGTTTTCCCTTTGCTGGTCTGGTTTTAAAACATGATCATGTGCTATTTACAAATGTAGTGATTTGGGAGTGTTTGTTCTCTTCCAGTGCTTTACAGACTGAGGTGTCCATTGAAATACAAAGCTGTTTGATATTAAAGAGATTGGTAGTGGATAACAGGCAGACAGGTGCTTGGCTTTCCTTTGTGCTTGTCAAGGACAGTTCCTTGGATGGCTCACAAGCACATTCACATCCTCATCTTTTCCTGCTGACTGGATTTTCCCTGAGTGCTGTGTTCTGAGATTGCAAATGCAATGTTACCTAAAAGGCCCCATCAATATCTGGAGCAAATGGTGGATGTTACAATGGATATTGCACTCTAACTGCTGTGTCTGTAGCACAGTATTAAATATAAATAATTATTTTTATATATACAGTGAAATTCCCCCCATAACCATTTCCATGGTTTATTTCTAGCCTAACAACTGCAGGAATTGAAAAAAAAAAATCTGCTTTTGCTATGTACCATATATCACACTGCTTTTTATTTTGAAGTAGATTTTCCAGATGTTTCTCTACAAAACAGAATAGTTTAGCAACTACTGGAGATTGTAAAAATATATTTACTTTCTTGCAATGTGTTTATTTTCTACTGGAATTTCAAAGAATACCAGTTTAGATAACATCGTGTCAAGGCTAATGGAGTAAATTCTGTGTACAGTTAGGTTTTGCTAGACAGTTTATAAAGCTGAAACAACATTTCACATAGTGGGAATTAAAAAAACACCCTCATATGAAATGTGTAATCCAGGCAGCTTAATCAAAACATCAGGAAACAGAAAAATATTTATAGGTGCAGTAGGTGTAGAATCACAGAATCATTTAGGTTGGAAAAGCCCTTTAAGATCATGCACTAAAGCCACTACTACACAAAATCCACAATATTCATTTCTCCAATGTTGCATTTAATCCCTAAGGAAGAAAAAATACAGAGTTGTAGTCAATATATGGGACATCATCTTTTGGAGAAACTTCCACCATTTAGTTTCCACTTTAGCCAGTAAAGATACAATAGAACAGGGGAGCTATTTTAGGGGCTTATTTTATTTTAATTTTTAAAATATTTCTACTTGAAGTCTAAAATAAGTTTTACTTCAGTGCTGAGGCTTTTTTAGAATATAGAGAATAGACAGAGTTGAAGAACATGTGTTTTGTTCTGTAGATCTTCTGGAACTGAGGTGGATTCTCACCAAAATCATGGGTTGGGGATTTCTGAAATGCCTTTAAGCTTTGAGTCTCAGCCTTGACAATATTTTGGAGCCTCCTTATAAATAATGCTTTACTTGGAGGTTTCCCATCCAACTCAGTGTTCTTAAAGAAATCTAAACCCCTCTGAATAAGAGTTAAAATGTTGCTCAGCTCTGGTTAACACAATTCTTTCTATCAGTTATAGCTGGGAAAGTTGTTGCTTTATAAACCTTCTTCATGGAAGTGCAGTGGGTTTAAGAAATCATCTGGTCCATGTCTTTGCTCTAAGGCAGCATACATGTGGTCATTCCTGACACATCAGCTCCTCCTGGAGGCTCTGAACGCTTCTCAAGGAAAAGATTCTTCCCCCAGAGGGTGCTGGGCACTGCCCAGGCTCCCTAGGGAATGGGCACAGCTCCAAAGCTGCCAGAGCTCCAGGAATGTTTGGACACTGCTCCCAGGGACAGGGTGGGATTGTTGGAGTGTCTGTGCAGGGCCAGGGGCTGGATTCACCCAACCTTGTGGGTCCCTTCCAGCTCAGAATACTCTGTGATCTGTGATTCACTTCTCAGACTCCAGGAGTTTAGCAAGCCATGTGTGCCCAGGCTTCTCCTGTTAGAGCAGCATTATGCTGACTGCTTTTGATCTGGTTTGGATCCCTCCTAAACTGTCCCCACTCTCTGTATACACAGTGCCAAAACAAACCCCAGGCTACTCAAGCTGAGACCTTGCACAGGCTCTCCTGGCTGTGCTGGGGTTTCCTCATGGAGAAAGGTGCCTGCCTTTGTGGCAGCTGGGTGACACTGATGGCTCATGGTCCTCCTGTGATGTGCAAGGGCCCATGGAGCCATTCCTGCAGGTTTTTTATAGAGCTGCTACTTTTTCTGGGGTTTATAGCTGTTATTCCTGACTGAGTGAACATCTTGCACATTGCCCTGTTGGAATAGCATCTATTTTTTTTTTTTTTTCCCCTTTTTGAGGACATAAGTGTGATTTGTCAGAATCCTTTTGGGTTTTTATTCTGCTCTCCTGAGCACTTCCAGTGCTTCTTGGTGTCACCTCCAAATTTAATAAGCATATTCCATATGCTATCACCCAGGTCATTAATGGTGATATGAAACATTGATGGACCCAGGAAAAAACCTTTCTGTGTCATTTCTAAGTGAATTGCTGTGGGTAGCAAGCTCATTATATGGCATGGGTAATTATATTATGTTAATGAAACTGTGGTAAGAAGGAAGTATCTGCATCAAACAGTGGTGATGGAGGAACTTGCCTACACTGAGATTTCCTTTTCTCCTCTCAATTTTTGCCTAAGTTGAAGTTAGCTGACTGTGCCTCTGAGGCTCACAAGCAGGACACAAGAAGAATAAAACAGATTTTCTCCTCTTCTACTCCTGAGTTGAGTCCTGCAATGAGAAGGAAAGAGTGTTTAGGTAGCATGCATAAGCAGTACAATGCATATTTCATTCCTCTGCCTGCACAGAAAGTCTAGAGTACAAATAAACTCTGTAATTTAAATAAGGAAATTTTCAAGAACTCACAATAAAAGGGATTTTCTTCATCTTTGCTATGATCCCACAGGTGCCCACACAACTGCAGCTCCCATCTCCATTTCATTCTGTAACAGCCTTTCTCACAGAGCTCGAGAATTGCGAGCATTCACTTAAATGCACAAATCACTTTGTGCTGAATTATGGATTTTCTTAAATTTTATTTTAATATGAAATAAGATTCTACTATTTTAAATAAATACATCTCCTCATTTCTAGCTGTAGAGCTTCTGTGAGAAGACTTCCTACATTCATATATTCTGTCTCTATGAGCTCAGTATAACATTTGAATTACTGATTACCTGCATTATGTGTAAAAATTGATGGAGCTGGACAGCTGTGCCCCTGAGGACTCTCAAAGGCATTAACCATTGCAGCAAGGGCCTGGAATATATTATCTGCATTAAGTTGCAGGTATATTTGCCTGCCTTGAACTTCAGTTTGTCATTCCTGTTAGTCAGTGACCATCTCATATGCAGAATTTATTCAACTAGGAGCCCCTTTGGTTTGCTGGGCTGAAATAAAACTCCTGTTATTTTTTTTCTGTAGTGTTATTCTCCTGGGAATATACCCAAAGAGGTTTGGTTTGGTTTGGTTTTCTGGGATGTTTTTTTACAAGCCCACACACACAATAAATGCCAAGCTGATAGGATTTTTTTCTTTTTTTTGTTATCTAAACTTCATTTCCATGAAACTTTGGCTTATGTGGAATAATCTGTTATATTATTTCTTACAATTTATTTGACACCTGTCCAATACTCCAGGCACTTCCAGCTATCTAAAGTACATCTGCAGCTTCCAGTGCAATAGTATTTTTGCACTTCCAGTACTTTTCTTTGTGTTGTTTATCTTCAAAACACCTGCATGGAATATTCCTGCTTATAAATAGATAGAGAAGGTAAACAGAGACTAAACAGAACAAACACCACACAGGATTCCTATGCTGAAGCTGAGATTTTGTGCTTCTGAAGTCATAAACTGGCACTGTGGGCATCCAACCCTTTTTTGCTGTAGCTCATGGCACAAAGCACATCCTGCTCAGCTCACCCCCACACAGAGATTTGGTTTTCATGCCCACGAGGTCGTAATACCTTAGTGAGGCATGTAAAGGAAAAAGAACAGCTTGTCCAGAGCTGCCTTATTCTTTTGTATTTCTCATCCCTTTATTTGTGTCTCAGGTTTTGTTTCAGTGGTTTTGAACCCCTGATGGGGGTTCACTGTCACACATGGGCTGATGACACCCAGGCTCTCACGTGGCCCCTCTCCCCAGCCCTTGGTGAAGCAGATAAATTGTGCTGTTTTCCAGGCAGACATTCCCACCATGGGGTCTGGAAAGGGCTGGCAGCAGGTGGATTCAGAGCTATTCTGCTCCATCCTTTTGACACTACAGCCTTAAAATCTCTGTGGAAGTATTCAGCTGAATCACGTTACCGTTTTTAAATGCTCTGTATAATCCGAAATTTCCCTCAGTGCAGCTTCAAATCTCATGTCCCTTATTAAATGCTTAGGGGATTTCTTTCCCAGGGTGGTAAAATCTATTATCTCTATTGCTAATTATGATCTTCTCATTTTATCTTGCTGCTGCTCCTTCCTGCAGGACACGAGTCCTGCCTTGGTTCAGGGGGTTGCAGCAGGAGGTGGCCACATGCCAGTGGCCACACAAACTGGTGATGGTGGTTTTTTCTGCACCTGAGCATCAGCTGTGGAGAAACCTTTGCAGAAGAAATCCCAAAGGCAGATCCCAGTCCTAATGGCCTTTGGGATCTGTTTATCCCTTGAAACACTTAATGCAGAGTGTGTCTCATGAATTTGCACCGTGTCTCATGAATTACAGGTAAAGGAGTGAATCTTTGTAATATAATCTTTAGAAATATTTTGTTTGCTTGAGCCCACCTGTGTCCCAGACATGGGGAAAGCTTGGCTGGGAGGAGGTCTTGGCAGCAGCACCTCCCAAAGAGCCATTTTACCCTGCAGATTGATGTGTTATTGGGCCATGAGCTTCCTTTTTGTGGGTTATAAGTTCCCCCCTCTCCCTAAGCTCCCTGTTCTGTGTCCCATATTTTAGTTCCCAAATCAGGCCAGATCATCTGGCCAGAATGGAATCTCAGAGGTGGCACTGAACAAGATTTTACTGGACTTGC
Organism: Eopsaltria australis; assembly: GCA_034509425.1. NCBI lineage: Eukaryota > Metazoa > Chordata > Aves > Passeriformes > Petroicidae > Eopsaltria > Eopsaltria australis. The sequence continues at coordinate 989,793 of JAVTVJ010000447.1, read as the reverse complement.
AATTTTAAGGGAGGAACCACTGACAGCTTTTCCAACCCTTTGTCTTCTCCTGTGAATCTGACATTTGTGTGGTCAGAAAAGCTGAGCTGGTCAAGGCACTTTGGCTCTTCGTGAGGGGCTGGGTTAAAGGATGGCTTGTAAATGGAGAGTCAGGAATTACAGCTGGATTTGAAAGGCAGGAAAGCAGTGGCTGTGAATTTGTGAGGTCAAAATGGTGAGTAGTGAGAGAGGAGAGAAAATAGAGGCAGAACTGACTCAGAAGGATTTAAAGCAGATATGGAGAAATATAATATTGGAAAAAATCAGGGGGAAGCCCCCATAAACTTACAGGTATTGATATTGTGAGAAAGTTTCAAGTATTTGATGGGGCTGGTAGAAATGTTAGTTCTGAGACAAACTTATACAAATATATATGCCCAATAATCTAATATTTAAAATCTTGGGAGAAAAATGTGCCCAATACAACTGGTGCTGGTTCCTCAAGGTCTGCCGAAGCTGTCAGCAGATCTGAACAGTTCTGCAGGCTGTTACACTCATACAAAGACCATATTCATTGGTTTTACTCACAGCAGAGAGGAATTTAACGTATGGGTGATAGAGTTTAACCTGCTTAGCATATGGAGAAAACAGTATAATGCAAATTCCCTGCTACCTTGGTGCATTGCCTAATAATTTAGGATAGTTGAGTGTGCAATTAAAATTAAAATCTGTGACCATAAAGATGCTCAGTAGCCTTGGAGTAAGGAAAAAAAAAATGAGGGTAGTAACAGTGACAAAGTCTAATAGTGGAAATTTTAAAATGACATTTAAATGAAATTCTTGCCGGTGTTTGTAAGTGTGGCAGTGGTTAATGGGGTTTGATCAGTGCAATGTGGTGTCTGATATCTGCACAGACAGGAAATTTGTTCACACTGCATTAAGCAAGAGGTTCCTGTGGGTGGTGGGGGTGTCCCTTTATCACCAGCACTGGATTTAAATGGGATGAATGAGTTAAAGATGGGTCTGTAGACACAGAAAGCCAGGCTAAAAGTCCATTTCCTCATGAGAAGCTTCACAGAGCAGATTCAGGGCTTCTCTTGGAGCACCCCAGAGCACAGGAGAGGTTCATGCAAGCGGAAAAGGTCACATCATGCCCCAAAGAAATTGCTCTGCATCGCGTAATCTATAGGGGAAATCAGCAAGATACAGCTTTTTTGTTGGTGGTTTTTTCTTCCCTCTCCAGAAATTTACCCTACATTTCTGCTTTGAACAGATGTCTTCAAAAAGTGAGTGGGAAATTTCCAGGAAAGTCTCATGCACTTGAATTTTATTATGTTTCTCAAGTGCTGTAATGATTTCAGAGATGACTGATGCTATTATTTCATTTGATTCACATTTTGTGTTTCAATTCCTTTTATTGAGTTTTCACAAATACAATTAGCTGTTGTACTTATCACTGTGCTAAATCACTGATTAAAAAAGAGACTATATAGAATTTCAATCTTTTAATATTTTCCTAGGCTTGTGAAATGTGAAATGTTCCCTTTTGTTGTTTCTTTTTTTTTTTTTCTTTTTTAATCTTTTCCAGATTTGATATTCACGTGTCTCTTTGAGGGCACAACATTCAATCCCACTGTTCAAAATAAGCCTTTGTGTTGATCCTGTATGGAAGGAGAGACTGAAGGCTGAAAAGTCAGTTGGTCCAAAAATTTGGGGCAGCATTGAAGTAAAGAAATGGAAGCAATGAGGCAGAGGAGAGGATTTAAGTGGGATATTTTGAGGGACTGCATTTAGGGCTTAACAAACCAGGAGGTGTCTCCAGGGGAGCCTCATGGGTTCTTCAGGTGTCTCAGAAATTATTTCATGGGTGAACGAGGATGACTTGGATGAATGAGGAGGCAAAGAAAACACATTTGAGATGCACATGGGTGCATCTCATCCCAGGGAACAAAAACTCTGTTATGGAACCAGAGCAAATTCCTGAGCACACCAGAGCAAATTCCAGGTGTTCTGCAGAGTACTGACTGTCAGGTGAAACCCAGGTTATTTAGTGGGTGCATGGAAAGAGGGAAAAGAAAGGAACATCAAAAGAATCGTGACTGTTGTAAGAAAAAACATGAGCCAGGCAGTCAATTTGAGATTGTTTAAATAGACAGAAATTCGCCGAAAAACATTAGAACTGCCACTTAGAGGAGCAAACCTTGAACCTGTGGACAAGTAAGTGTAGAAAAGACTTAAGAATCTACAAACTGAAGAGACAAAGGCCTGAACCCCCCAGCCTGAAAGGAGCCTCTGTGACAATGTTATTCCCAATCTGCTCTTTTCCCACTCACCCAGTGCCCATTCCAGACTCCTTGGCTTGGGAGCTGTGAGTTTGAGGACACTGACCTTGATGGAGGGAGTTGGGTTTCACTCTGGAGACGTGTCTCTGTGCTTATCCATATGCAGAAGGATTTGCATGTGTTTGTGGAACATAAAATAAATGTTGGGTAGTGTTTGCAGCCTTTGCTGAAGTGATATAGAGGGAGTAGGTGGCTCCTGCCCCAGAACGGGGAAGGGCTCTGATGATGAAGTAGGAGGATGGCAAACATTATTTATGTTTGGTGGTTGCTGTAGCCAGCTCTTCTGTTTCCTATCTCCAAATATTTCAGTTCTTTCCAAGTTCTCATATCTTCGTTTCATGCAAAATTCCTAATTTTCCTAATTTCATGCAAAATTCCTAATTTTCTTTTAATAAAGGAAACTTCTAAGTAATGGGCATGCATGGAGATATTTGAAGCACAGTATCATAAGATATAAAAAGACAAAAAACATAACATAAAAAACACCTTTTTAAAAAAAATGTTATTTTAAGCGGCATTCTTTTAGTTTTATGTGTCCATTTCGACCTCTTCAGAGTGCCATTATCACATCTGGATTTTACCTTTATTAAGTTCAGTATAGTGGGTTCATGCCACCTGAAAGGGATGTAAAGAAGGGACTCATCCCACAAGGGCTCTCAAAGAGGAATTTTGAAAAGACAGTAAATATCAAAATTTGTTTAAATTGCCCTGCTGTATTTATAATGTGCATTCTAGGAATCACGAGAGGGGTTTCTTCCCCGTCCACTGGTTCTGTGCAAGTCCTGCAAATGGATTAAATGGAAAATATTTTATTGATAGTCTGTAGTGGACATTTATCAAAGCAAACTGATTGAAGCATCATTTTAGCTGTATGAATGCTCTCTGATGCTATATTAATTGACATTTAAATAAAGGCTTGGGTAAAAGAAGGTTTAGGTATTGGCTTTTAAAAATAAATATTTGCAGATCGTATTTACAAAACAGAGTATTTCACCCTCTGTTTCTGAAGCAGTAAACAAGCCTTTGTTTTCTGTGCATTCTTTTAAAAAGATTATTGTATTTAAATACTGATTTTACAGTGCTCCATTAAATACAAGGTACTACTTTAAAAAATGAATAATTTTTAACATGTGTATCTGTGCAGGAAATCACTACGTTGTAGTTTTTCTTATTTACAGTTTAGGTGGAGTCTTGCCTTTTGTTTGGAGGTGAGAGATCAAATCTGAGCCCAAATTCTCATTCCAAGTCACTGAACTCCCCAGCTGATCCAGCCAGGGTTGTGCATCTTTTCCCAGCAGAGTTCAGCCAGGATCTCAGAGCTCCCCCACACAGTGGGAGAATGCAAAGAGGAAATCTGGGACATTTTCAGAAATCTAAATTTTGTTTCTTAGACTGGTGCATTAGTTCTCATTCTGGTAGTACTGAGGGCAGGTTTGGAGTAGTTTCAGTTACTCTGTTGAGGAAAAAAACACCCCATACCGAATAGAAAATACACTTCAAAAGCACAGAATGGACCTTTAAAGATTGTCTGGTCCAACCCTTCTGCCATGAGCAGGGAAATCTTTCACTAGATCAAAGCTCTGTCCAACCTGACCTTGAATGGGGCCTGCCCAGAGATGGAGCATCCAGCCTCAAAATGTGGCCTTTGAAATTCCCAAAATACTCGAAAAAATAAAAAAAAAAATCTCTGAGTTTATGTATTTATTTCAGCATGTCATCTGGGGAATAAAACCCCATAAAATCCATGTAATATAGATCAACACAAAAAGCAATAGCAGCATTTGTCTTACGTTCCCTCTACTGGGGTTTTGGTTTGCTTTTTTTTTTTTTTTACTAAAAACTGTGCTGTGTAAAATAGTTTGTGACCTCTGAAGTCGGTGAGCTTTTCCTCTAAACATCATAAACTTACTGTCAGGCACAGGAGATTAGATGTGATCATGATTTCTAGTCCAGGAAACTGAAAATTGGTCTATATTCATGAATGTGCTGTATAATAGGCTGTTATAAATCCAGTTGGGTTATTAGGATTTATTACAGAAGGGAAGAACCATGGTCACATTTAACTCACTAGATTCAAGGTTTACAGAAATAACCAATTCTAAGAATGCTTGTCTTTCCTTATAAGAAAAAATATCAGCAGTGACACCAAAACTAATTAAGTCAATATGATTCAAAAGTCAATTTAAGCCACAAGTCACGAGGATACGAAGCCAAAACTTTTCATGATATTCTGTATGCAGAAGAAAATATTTTTCCACATCAGTTTTTGCTGTTCTAAATAATTTCTCTGGGTACAGGGAAGGTGTTTTGAGATTTGATTTTATTTCTGATTGTCCTACTCTGATTTGATTGGTAATAAATTTAACTACTTACTCCCAGTTGAGTCTGTTTTGCCCATGACAGCAACTGGTGAGGGATCTCTCCCTGTCCTTATCTTGACCTTATCCTGCCCAGCTGAGGAGGGGAGTGGTATGAAAAAAAGTAAAGATTGGGCATTGAATTAAAAAATTTACCACAATGCATAATATTGAGCACTGTCCTTCTTAGCACTGAAAATATTAATGATACCAGTGAAGACAACGTAGCTATTTTGATTTATTTTGATTGTTTGATGGTAAAACATAGTGTATTTTAATTACAAAAGCGTTACACACACACACACACAGATGCATAAATTTGTGGCACCCAGCTTTCCTTTTGTCTTGATAAAATTTGAAGTTATATGGTATTTTGGAAATAGCTTTCAGAGGAAGCAACTCATCCTTCTGCACATCGTTGCAATTTGTTTCTGATGTCAAAAATACATGTTTGTGGAGCAGAATGATAATAGGAGGAGAGAATTTCACTAGGAGATGCTATTTGTTGTAATAAACTGCTCTGGAGTTCATCAGTCAAAGTGTGAATGTTGGCATAGGCAGTGATCCTACCAGGCTCATTTTGTTTTTAAAAAAAGCACTCTTTACCAAAAAACCTACTCTTTATAGCTCTATTAAATGATTGATGGGCACTCTTGTCTTGATTTAGGAAGTCATCTAAGAAAACAGATTTCATCCTTGAGTTTAAAAATATCTGTAAATGTGTACACACAGTTTTGCACTTCAGGCAATTATTTTTTTAAAGAAATAGGTCTCTGTCTAAAGAAAAGCCAATGAAATATTAACTCTGTAAACACATTCCTTTTGTTTTGCATGTGCATGTGAGATTAAACAGGCTGACCAGAGACATTTATCAGCACCTTTGTCTGACATGGCCATGGATTTGAGGTTGTCCACTCCCTGTCCATCCCAGCAGGAGTGCAGCCACCAGGGAATGTGACATTGGTGACTTTGTCTCATTTTCCTGCATCATGGGGAAGCTTCCAAAATCACTTGGCATTTTACCTCTAAATACAGGCTGACCCCACCTAACAATTCCTGCATTTGGATGTACTCACTTTTATAAAATTACTTCAAACATTAAATTATTGAATTATAAAATTTAATTATTTAATTCATCAAATAATAAAGTATTAAAAATCGAAACAATAACATATAATTCCCCAGCTCTATTGAAACTAGAGTGTTCTATCCATTCCCCTCGTGTTGCCAGAGAACAAGCTATGAACACACGGACATCTCAGCAGAGCTCACTTGATCTATTTGAGAGCCCTGTTCTGCATCATTTCCAACTGCTTTGCAACACTGACTTGTTAAACACTTTGCTGTGGCCAGCCCCAGTCAACCCATCTGTGTTCTGGGAAGTTCTTCTGAAGGTCAAACCTCAAAGATAGTTTCAGGACAGATGCCAAGATGAGTTTACACTCTGTGGATGCCCTTTTGCTCTTTATCTTAGGCGGTCACTGAATTGCTCTGAGTGTTCACAAGTCACAGCCCTGCAAAGGATAATTTGGATATCCATGTGATATTTAATCTCAGGAAATAACCCTTTCTGATCTTTTTGCAATGAATCTTTTATGTGTATGAAGAAAATAAAACAAAAGCTTATATTGCATGTTGTTGAAACAGATTATTAAGGAAAAATATTAGGGAAAAATAATCATGCTTGTCAACTATTAAACCTGAACTAGGATTCTCTTATTTAATCTCTGCTATCTCTTGGTTTTGATCTGGGACTGAATTTCACATGAATGCTGCATAAATATTTTAATGTCTATGTGATTATCCTTTAAATAGACAGCAGTATTTAGCCAGGTCATTACAACCAATTTGTGTCACCTTTTGTCTTGGAGAAAGCTCCTCTTTGATTCTTACGTTGTTTTCCCCTTTATTCTCCTCAAACTTTACAACTTTCAATAATAGTTAAAAAAACAAGAAAAAGCAACCTGTTCTTCTTGCAGCCTGTTGTTATGCATCTAGGTATTAATGAATTGCAAGAATCCCCTCTGTTCTCTCAGAAGCAAGAAGGGTATTTTCCTACCCCATGCTATGAGGTAACTTTTCTGTTAAAATGACCTTCTTTCACCCCTGGTTTCAGGACTGAGGGACGGGATGGGTGTGTGGCACGACGTGCTTGAAAGACAAACTTAAAGCAAGCTGTGTTCTGCATTGTTCCAAAATCCAACCTTCCCTGGGGTGCATCCCTCAGCACAGAAATGCTGCCCTTTGACACAGGAGATTAAACTCCATCCTGCATTCCTTAAATGGGAGCATCACCCAAATGTATTTATAATTTACTCAGCTTGTAGTGGTGAACAGGGCAGTGCTGGGTGAACTGCTGGACTCGATTTTAGAGGTCTTTTCCAACCTTAACCATTCTGTGATTTCCTGAGAGCTCATGGAAGTCTAGAAGTCCTCCTCGAAACATTAGCGCAGTACAAACAGTGGAGCACAGCAGAATTTCACAGGTTGAGTCTTTACACTTCTCTCCCACATACAAAATCATTAGAAAAATAAAGTTTTCATTCCTGTGATTGCAAGATAAAGAAGAAAAAAGGAGGGAAAAAAAAAAGACTGTTCACTTTATTCCAGAGAGGTAATATGCATCATGGCACTGCTTTGAGATGAGATACTTCCTACCCATTTCACACTTTAGAAATAATTACTTAACACAGTGCAGCCCATTTTATTCACAGTAACTTTTTGTCAGTAATTTACTTGGTAGTTTTGAAGTGAAAAGCATCATGCGGTGCGGAAAGCCGCAGAGCTTCTCCTACCGAGCTTTAGTTTATTTTTTATTTTAAATTTCTTTAGGCGTTTGATCATCATGGAATTGACTCACCCTTAACACTAATTGCCATACTGAAGAAAACTTCACTAAAATGTAGTCTATTAGAAACCAGGACTGGGAATTAGAAGTAGAGTCAAGTTTCTCCAGACTGTGGATTCAGTTGTTCTCCTCTTGGTGCACATCACGACCAAGTGGAACGTGCAGAAGTTCCTCAACTGTTCTTGTTTTTGTGAAATCATTCATTTATTCAATTAGACATTTATTCAATTATAATATCAAAGATAATGCCAGTGGAATTATAGGTTGTGGCACATAAGCATAGAGTAATAAATAGGAAGTGTGGAATGCTGCATTGTATTGCCACAGAAATATTGAAGTCACAGAAGGGCCAAATTACCGAATTACTGGAATAACACTATTTAAAATAGTTGATACCCTTATATATTAAAAATCAGTTTGATTTGTAACATCAAGTTTTTCAGGAGGGAAAGGATCAAACCAGATGTAGGGGTCAGTCAGTACTTTTACCACATGCAATTAGTTCTGTAATCATTTGTCATTAAAAGGGGCTGCAAACAGCTGCAGGTATCTGTGCCAGCAATGATTTGTCCTGGGACTTGCAAACAACCCTGTCTTGATACAAACCATTTCCCATTCCTCAGGGGAAAATCTCCTGCAGAGAACAGCTCAGTGCAACCCCAGATCTGGAGTTCACCTCCAAAGCCAACACTAATTGATAATGTAAGGCACATCCAGGGTAATTTAAGAATTTCAATTCCACAGACTTTCAAACCTTTTAAAAATGTACACATGTGTCTCATTGGATGAATTCTCAGAAGGATCTAGAAGACTTGGAAGGATATAAATAACTTTGGAGCTGACAAACCAAATCCAAGCCTGTTTTAATGTTCTTTGGATGGCTGATCTTCCTCTGGCACTTCTGAAGTCGTGTTCAGTTTCATTTATGAACATCAGAGTGAAGGTGGTGCCAATTAGCATCTGTTTCAAATTTATTCCAGGTCTTGCACTGGAACCACAGGTTTCAGTCTGCTGTGATTTCATTTAACATTCTTTAACATTTTTTCCACTTCATTTCCTACAAGAAGACTTCGTGGCAATCTACCAAAAGAACTAAGTTTCTTTTAACCCTTTCTGAGGTATTTTCAGAGTTTTAGGAGTGCCAGAAGATGAAGGTGGGGCAAGAAAACTTGGAAAAATAGGATTAAATTTTTATTGTCACTATTTTAAAGGGCAGAGTATCAACTGTGCAGTGGTTTTGCATGTTCCATATTCAGATGCTTTCTTCCTTTCCCATTAGCTGTGAGATGGGCTCCAGTGGCACTTTCCTTTGGAATTTCAATGCCATCATTATCAATGGGGCAGAGTTAACTCGTCACACTGCACAATCATAGTAATAACTCTTTTTGGAGGCATTTATGTGCCTGTGCAGAGCTATTCATTCAATTACCCTGTGGACCAGGCAGGGATGGTCAAATTAATTACATTCTCATGAATATAGAAGATAAAGGGCCAAATGCAATTAAAGACCTCAGAGTCTCTGAGCTCAGAATTACAAGATGATCATTTTAAGTGATTTTACCACAGGGGCACCCAGACCTGGGCTATGCATTGTGGCTCTTGAAAAAAGTGAAGTCACCTCATTCCAGGAGATTCACTGTGCTGAGTAAAATCCAGGCCCCCATCTCTTCTGGATCTTAAAAATCCAATTAGGTCTGGAAGGAGAAGGCTTTTAACAGCTTTTTTTTCAGTTCTGTCCTGGAGACATGACTTGATAGAGATAATAAAATACAATAAAATAAAATAACAATAAAGTGAGATTCTAACATACATGGAGGTTATTTTACATACTTTATTTTTACTTTAATAGTTGAGGATCACATTGGGCTTTGGTCTGCTTTCCTGTTGTGGGGATTCACAAATCCTTATTTCCTTTACACCTCTGAACCTTTTTACCTATTCCAGTGAAACTGAACTGTGGTGCAGACTGGGGTGAAAGAGTCAGAGGGACCACAGCATGTCCCACCTGGGGACTCCAGGCAGGGTTTCCAGGGCAGGTTTGCATTTGTTTATCCTTTGGAATCCACCAAATTTGCAGCCCTGCCTTCAGCAGAAGGAGTTGTTCCTACTCTTTCCTGCTGCCATTTCACCCATTTAATCCAAGTCATCTGCTTGAGGATTCTGAAAATAAATCTTTTATTCAATGGAAATTTGGAGTGTCCGTGAAAAATGAATGCTCCAGTCATTCAGTGGAAATAATGGTGAAACTCCTGCTGACTTGAGAGGGAGCACAGAGAGGCTTTGTGAATGCACCTGTTATCATTTCAGTAAAAGTCTTTATCTTTATGTATTTAATTTTACTCTAATAACAAAACAAAAGCAGAAAATATTTCTGATACCTACAAGAAGAAATAAGGACTGCAGTCATTCTGTAGAATTAAGGGATTATTTTGTGGCTGATAGTAGCATTTCCAAAGGGTTTCTTGTTCTGTAAAAAGGACTGTTGATGAAAATGTCACAGAGTTATTTTCAACAGGCTTTTGCTTTAGATATCCCACATGGATATTCTGTTATTTTGTGCTGGCTTTTACACTAATGCCCTGTAATTGTGTTTCACTTCCTCTGATTAAACTGACAAGTAATTTGAATGGATATCACTTAACACATTGATCTGAGGCTGTGGCAGGAATAGTCCATGACTTTGCTCTGTGAAAACAGAGCTGCTCCTTTGCTCTTGAATTCTTTTGGAAGTCTGGCTGGAGTTTTAAAACTCCTTTTATTTTTTTTTTACAAATTTATTTTCTTTTATTTCATCCCTATTGCCTCATGGTTGTGATGTCCTACAAAGGAGCACGAGGACACAGAAAAGCCTGTACTCGAAGTGAAAGGTTCATTACCATAATGAGGATTAAGTTATTTTCTTTGCTCTGTCTCCATTCATTCTGAACAGGAGCTGAAGTTTTGGCACATGTGCAATTAAAGCTCACACTCACTGTTTCTTGCAGGTGGGGTTTTCATAGGAGAGTGTCAGAGTGAAAACCCTTCTTGCCAGGCACTTGTCACAAGTTTGACACGTGGGTATTGTGTGGGCTGCACAGTAGGTGCCAAGCAGGGTTCAGCACTGGAAAGCAGCAGTGGTTTCACTGGATGCAAGAAACATCACCCAAAATAATGCTAAATAGTGTTTCACTGTGTACTGTAATTAAAAGTGTTCAGAGCAAGTTGGATTATTAATGAGAAAAAAACCCCTCCCTGGGTGGTCTGGAGGAAACGGGCAAGATAAGGGGGAAAAAGCCTGACAATTAATTGGAAAAAGCATTTAGTCCTCTGTTATAAGTAGAAATATTGAGTTGACATTGACTTTCAGCTGCCTGCCTTGATGAACACATTTTTGACTGCACATAAACAAGACTCATTTCCTAATGGATCACCCAAGGAATATAAGCACGATGCAATTAAAAAGAAAGAAATGCAGATGTAGTAGTCAATACACATCTCATCCAGAGATCTATTAGATAGTGACAGATGCAGCTAACCAGTTGAAATCCTATTTTTCAGTGATATTTGTTAATCAAAGCACTGTAAGTGCAGCCAAAACAGTTCTGTGCTTCCAGGTCACAGACAGGCGACATTTGGGGGGGTTGAATTCTGCATAATACCTGTCTTTGTGCCATGAACAGTAATTCTGTAGTTAAATAGGATGGCAGAGTTGGAGTTTCTGTATGTTCATGAGAAATATTCATTTTATACCTGTGAATGCTTTGATGAACCTCCAGTGGTCACTTCTTTTGTCAGAGGTGCTTATTTGGTTAAAAAGCTTCTCTGCTGAAAAAAAAATGCCTAAAGGTCCATGCTGCAGAAGGCAACGTTACCATCAAATGTCATCAAATGGAGTCTTTCTCTTAAATAAATAAACAAATAAAAAAGGCTTTGCTTGTAACCAAACAACGTTATGTGGTTCTTCTATTCCTCCAAGAGCTGAAAAATACTAAAAGGACATTTTCAAGGAATGCTGAGATGTCTCAGGAAGTCCTGCATTTAATTCCTGTGTCTAAATTGAATTCCTTTAGTCTAAAACCAACTGGGAAGAGAAGGGCTACAGGTGCTTTGTGGTGAATGAGAGATAAAACTGACAGAAATACCAGGCATGGATATCACCTCACCAAGAGCTCTGACAAGTATTTCCACTAATCTGTGGCAGGGCCATAAGAAAGATTTAGTCAATGTGTTTCAGAGTTCAGATGCATGAAGGATTGTTCATTACATTTGGTAAGGCATTCTGTACTTCTCTACCCCTCCTCTTTTTTTAGTTGCTTGTATTGCATCAAGTCTTTCACTGACATAATTTTAACAGAACGCATGAGATAAGGCTTTGTTAATAACTATATGTGATTCAGGAACATTAGTATGCTTAAAATAATTGAGTTTTCTGAAGAGCTTGTATTAAAGTAGGTAAATTTTGACATTTTTTAACTTACACAGTCCTTCAGTAAGGGCTTTGATATCTGAGTGGAAAGAAAAAATTCTGTACCATCCCCTTTTTCTCGTTATTTTAGATTAAGAGAAGGCATCCAGGAACAATTTAAAAGCAGATTGCAGTTTACAGCTGCAAAGCATTTGGTGGTTAAATGAGGAGTTTGTAGTGGACCCTTCACAACTAGAGGTCTTTGAAGAAATTAGAATAATTTTGAATTCTGGAGTAAACATTTCTGACCTTCTAAATGGAAACATCTGTGAGATTTTGCTTAAATGATGAGTGGGGAGATTCTCAGCTGGTGTGAATTAGTATGGCTTCAGTGAGGCTGATGTTTTTATAACAGTTTACATCATTCACATCTCTTTCCTCAAAAATTCTATTTTTTGTAAGCCTTTAAGTGTAACAGCATCAATTTTCTGTACCAACATCGTCTGAATAGAAACGTGCACTTCCTTCTATGAAAACCCTGATGTTTTCCTCTTTGAGTCCTCTGAGTAAGCACTGCAAAGGAAAAGATGTTCTTGAACTACAAGAAATTAAAAATTCTCATACATATTGTCATAAAATCACCTCTGAAACAGGAAGGAATGTGAGGGGAAGCCTCACAGCCATCAGCTCCCAAGGACAGTGGGACAGAAACGTGGATGAGAAGGAGACTTGAATGCTAACACTGCTGTCCTCTGAATCCACAGCTGACAGAGATCACTTTACACACACACACTGCCAGAGATTTCTCGAGGACATATCAGAAAACCTCTCTCAGGTTATTGGTCTTGGTTCCTCCAGCTGCATTCCTTTGATTCCCCCTGTTATCAGCAAACTTCAGCTCCAGATTAGGGTGATGTTGCCATGTGTCTTTATCTGATTCGAGAAATCCAGATATAACTGGAGGGTTTTTTTGGTTTTCTTCATTGAGTTGTAATGTTTGTGACCCACTTGCCTCAGCCTTTCCTCATGTGGCATTCCCAGTGCTTGCATCACCCTCCTGGCTCCCTTCTGGACCTCTCCAGCCTGCCCACATCTTTTTTGTCTATTTGAAAATATTAAACAATGCTGAGCCCAGTATTGATCCCTGAGGGACCCAACCTGTGACAGGCTGCCAGCTTGGAAAGGACCTTTAAGTGTTAAGATCCAATGTTGAATCTCTATTATGAAGTGTGTTTCTTTCAGACAGGGGGAAGAATGTGGATTTTTTTTTTTTTCAGTACCTCAAAATATCCCATCCTGGCAAGACAGGAATGTCTTGTGCAGCAGCTTGTAAAAAACATACCCTTATAATGCTGTATTTTTTAATTCTTTGGAAGGAAATCATTCAAATCACAAAATTGTCCAAGATTCAGTCTCCAGTCTGATCCTTAGGAGGGCTGGACAGTCATTGCAGCTATTAAATAGTCAGTTTATCTCCCATAACTCAGTATTCTTTTAAGAATTAATCATCAAGTGCATCAAGCTCCCCTCCACTGTCAATGGAGAGAAGCAATCCCCTGTGATGATAAGTACTCTGTATTAAAATAAATATGCAAGACAGATGGGTGCTCTAAAAACGCCTGCCACTATAGATTGAATATAGAAGGAGCTAAAATATCTAGATTTGATTCAGTATTTCAAGATGGTAAAATTAAATGGGATGGTCCTACCCTGAGAACTGTCACTGCTATCTGGAATGGCAGAGTGTGCTACATCATAATCTGAATTTAATTAAATTACACAACTCTTAAATTATGGCAGGATATTCTTGCCAGGGGGAAGAATTTCTCATAGCTGCATGGCTTTCACCCCCTTTCAAAAAAAAAACCCCAAACAACGCATGTATTTTATGCAATAAAAATCAATGAGATTTGGAAGTTACACATGCTTTGTCACTTAGGAAAGTCCCACCAGATGCCTTTTCTGAATTGTCAGTGCCTCACTATGCTGTAAAATCCAGTCTTGGCTAGTAGCTAGAAAAGCAGGAATATGCCCTCGCCACAGTGGTCTTGGAAACCCTTCTTCAAAAATACACAGAAATACAGAACTATTCCATGTGTCCTCTACAAATGGAAAAAAAGGAAAATCACCAAACCCAAAAAATTTCTGCCTTTGTTCTCAAATGTGAAAAAATTCCCCATTTTATGCAGCCTGTAGTATCATTATAAATATAAATTCTTCAGCCAGTTCTTTTTTTTTTGGAAGCTTAGATGCCAGTACATGATTATGGGTAAATATCAATCAATAATAGCAGCTGCCACTTGGGAACCAATATGATCAAGCCCTAATCCTCACTGGTGTTTCAAATCAAGCTTCTGTCACTGATAATGTTCCTGAAAATCTTTGGTTATTGCCAAAAGACAAGAAGGAGCTACAGAAGTGAATTTTGCAAAACAAGAAAAATAATGGCCACAAACCAAAGTAAAATACTCTACACACAAGTTTTCCCACTTTGGAGAGGATAAAAGAAGAAACTGCACATAGCTGATATTAAAAAAACCACTTAATTCACCAATTCACCACTTGAAGGCATTCAGATATTGTGGTGATGTGACCTGCATAAAAAACATACATAAAATATAACAAGAGAATCTCCTAAAACCATTAATGGGTACGGTTTTCATTATTTCTTTATTTTATTACATACTTAGTTTTAATTATGTACAGACCTGGATAAAACTTGCTTGGATGCAGGCCAAGGATAAGATTTGCACACCTCAGGTACTGATAGCGTGTCCAGCTCATGGTTCATTTTAATTTTATTGACTTTATTTACTATCTGAGATTGCAAGGATGTGGCTTCCCCAGCTTTCTCCATGGCTGTAATTATTCATGCTACCCTGGAACCAAATAGACTCGCTGGTCACAAGGTAATTAAACACTGCTGAGAGCATTGGTTTTGTTTAAGGAGAACTTATTGTCTGTATCATGCATTTATGAGCAGATTATTTAGTGAGTGGCATTCTAGACCTGAGCAGTTCTGTGGAAGGGAAGGGGATGGAATTCAGAGTTTTGCTGCAAAGGAAAAAAAATCCTGACCAAGGTGGGATTTCTCTGCATCCACAGCAGGGTGGGCAGCAGGGAAGGGGGGATTCTGCCTCTCTGCCTCTCCCAGGTGAGACCCCACCTGCAGAGCTGCTCCAGCCCTGGGGCCCAGCACAAGAAGGACCTGGAGCTGCTGGAGAGAGTCCAGAGAAGGCACCAGGATGAGCAGAGGGATGGAGCAGCTCTGCTGGGAGGAAAGGCTGAGAGAGCTGGGATTGTTCAGCCTGGAGAAGAGAAGCTTTGAGGTGACCTCATTGTGACCTTCCAGTGCCTGAAGGGAACCTGCAGGAAACAGGGAGAGAGAGGATTTACAAGTGGTGGAGTGACAGGACAAGAGGGAATGGCCCCACACTGACAGAGAGCAGGTTTAGATTGGATATTAGGATGACATTCCTCCCTGTGAGGGTGGGGATGCCCTGGCACAGGGTGCCCAGAGAAGCTGTGGCTGCCCCTGGATTCCTGGAAGTGTCCAAGGCCAGGCTGAATGGGGCTTGAAGCACCCTGGGATAGTGAAAGATGTCCCTGCACAGGACAGGGGGTGGAATGAGATGGGCTTTAATGTCCCTTCCAACCCAAACCATTCTGTGATTCCATGATTTCTGTCTTGTCCTTTCTCTGTGGTGACTCAGCCTTTCTCCTTTACGACCCAAACAAAGCTCTAAAGATCAAACTGTGCAGCCTTTATTACCCCCTTTTTGTGCAAAATTCTCTTTTTTTTCCCCCGGATGAAATAAATGATTTATTAAGAGGAAATGGGAACATGCAAATTTTTCGTTTACAGGAGGGGTTTCTATAGCAAAATTGAAGCTGGAAAATAGGTGAGTGCAGAACTTCCAATGTACTTATTTAGAATAAATTCTAAAACCAAAATAATTTATATGAGTAACAGCATAATAAAATCACTGAACTGAGTACAGCAGTAATTCATGCTCATACCACACTCCCAAGAGACTTCTTACCATTCAGTCTTTCCCCTAATTTATTATTTTAAGACGTCTTCTTCAGAGAGGAACCACAGATTTTATAAAACTTGTTTTCCTGACCCATCTCCCTAGAAAATTGCTGGAATTTTCAACTTCCAGTGAAATTCAGTCTCTATTTCTCTTAGAATATATTGTTTAGTCTTTTTGTGACCCAAAATGAATTGTCTTCTCTCAGAAGGGAACTGTGTATTGGTATGTTTAAACCCAGATTTTTGCTTAAAAGCACTGATGCAGCCTATGCCTGTTGTTCAAAACGTTTTTCCTTTTAGCACTAAGCTTCTCTTCATCACTTTTAAAAGGGCTGTTGAACATTGGCATAGTTTTAAAGGAGTGATGTTCTTCAACGTTTAAAATAAAATATTAGGACAGATATATTTTTGAGCGACAATTTACGCCTTAATAAAACACTGTGATATTGAAGTTCTGAATAGCCTGTAAATAATGGAGTCCTCTACCTAGGGGATGATGAAAATATAAAAATATATCAGTGTTTGGTAGCTTTTGGATCAATAGATAATCTTTCCAGCTGTCTCCTGGAGGCTAAATTACTTGGAACAGTAGTGAGGGTGTCTTGGACATGCAACACTTGATGTTTTAGGGGATTGAGCTCTCCCAGATATTTTGGCTTAGATCTGAAGCAGCAGAGAAAACAGAGGAATGTCTGAAAACAGTGGTTCCAAAACATCTTACATAGATTCTTACTGTTAATATTGTTACTGTTAAATTGAAACCCTGAGCTTCTCAATTACAGACTTTAAAGCAAAATAATGTTCTCTAACATCACTCCTTTAGTTGTGACACACATCGGGGCTTTGTCTGTGACATTCCATTGTAGGCCTGCAGCTGCCCCACTCTTTGTGTATTTCTTGGCACTCCATCCCCTTCTTTTCTAGGTTACCATTGCCAGCCTTGTTCATCTGGCATTTTTTTATAATAACATGCTCAAAGTATTGGCTTTGCCTCTCACACGTCTCCAAGTGATCCTAACTTTTCAATGCAAGGATATTCATTACAATAACATCTGTCTTCATAATGAACATTCTGGTAGTAGCAATTTCATCTGCTTCATGTACTGAAATTGGAACTCTGTGATTTCCTTATTAGTGGTACCTGGAATTATTAAAAACCAGCTACAAAGTTCCAGTCTGGAGCATCTTCTTCCAAGGTTGACCATATCTCATCTAAAATGCACCAAAGTCTCTGGGCTGATTGGCCTGACTGTCCTTGTCTTGGTTCTGTGATATTCTCCAGGGTTAGAAAAGTGTCCTGTTAAGTACCTCATGCTGCTCAAAAGAGTTCTGTAATGAGCAAATCGTGGGATGTAAATGCCCTTAATAGTTGTGATACATATTTTGGGAGTTTAATATTTTACTCTTAACAGTTTAAACTGGGAAAAGAAAAAAAGGAAGGTGAGGAAAAGGTCTTTGTAAGGACCTTAACAGAGATCATTCTAGCATTCAGCAGATGCTGAAATTTCTTACCATCCTTAATTGCTTTTTGTTCTTATTTCTTTTCCTAACCAAATGAAGTTGAAGCTTCCTGTAGAAATAAGTTCTAGCCTTAATATCCTGCAGTTTTACCTGTGAAGCTTTTCAGACTTGCTTAATATAAATGACTGTATTCTGTCTTTATTGTCCAGCTAATATTGCTGACACTGGTTGAGACTGTAGGCGTTTTCTGTTGTAATAGAACAGTCAGTACCTGGATTTCTTTCACTTACCAGACGTGGATGTGTTGAGAAACTACACAACTTCTCATGTCAGGTGGCAAATCAGGCTTAAAATCCCTTGAATATTATATATTCAGGGAGCTGGATCTGACGTTGAGTGACCTGGGAGGGAACTGCAGCCTTGGGGTAGAAATGCAGTGGAAGATCCTCCCCTGACCTGGGGGAGTCTGCAGCCAGCACAGCCCCTGGTCAGAGCCTGTGGGAATTGACTCATCCTGAACTGAGAATAAATCAAATGGGCAGGAAAAAAGCTCAAAGGAAATTAGAATGGAAGTAACTCAGACTGCGAAAATTGTTTGAAAATATCTCGAGTACAAGCAGTATGCAAATGCTGTTAATGGTCACAAGAAATCAGGGACTTGATTAATACATTCTCCTGTAGCAAAGTTCTCCTCATTACACCATGAATAGATGTAATTCTGTCCATAGGAACTTGAATACAGATATTTTGGCATTCAAGGAATTCTGTGCATTTCTCCTCCTTCTCCTTTTAACCCAATGCCAGCAGCAATTTTTACTTCCTTTTCATCCCCAAAGTATCTTTCTTCCCTTTGCAGAGAAAGATTAACAGAGAAATGGCAAAAGGCTCAATACCAAGCTTTTTCATTTTTTCAGGAAACGAATAAATTCCTTTCTATCCCTTCTAGGAATGAAGGCCAAAAATTTATCACAGAGCAACAATAAAACAAGAGTATTTAAGGACTTAAATAAATAAACTTTAATAAACTTATATTTTCAGCACAGAGCAGATGGTGTTTGACAGACCTGCCTGGAGCTATGTAGCATCACATGCCATGCTAGTTATTTTTCAATAATGTGATTTACTAAACAAATTTCTTTGAAATCATGCAGTGAAGAAGGGGGTTTGTATACAGATTAAAAGGCAGTAGCCATTTTATAAGTAGCAGGTGAAGGTTGAAATTGAACAGGTTGAAATTCCTGGACAAGTAAAAATGGTGCAGAATGTGAGACTTCAGCCGTTTTTGTGTGAGTCAGTAAAATTCTGCCATTGAGAGAGCTCAGTTCAGTCTCTTGTTTGGTTTAGTTTTCCAGCAGCCAGGCTGGCTCATCCCATTGAGCATCTCAGGCAGCATGGAGACACGGTTTGGGCAATTGCACCCAGCAATGTGAAACAGGCTTTGCTCTGTTTTGGAGGGAGAAGGGACCGGCCAGATGGATATTGACAGTTTGTGTTGTGTGGCCTAAGGGTCACAGAAGGGTTCCCAGTTGTTTTGTGGTTCACAATAGGATGTACCTTAAGGGCCACAGTTTATATAAACAGTTTATTTAAAACTGGAGTCAAAGAGTTGTCGGATAAATTTGAAGGGAGGCTTAGGAGAGGTGCTGGATTTAGGCTGCTCTCAGTAAAACTTTCCTCCTCTGAGACATACAGAACACCCAGATTAGGAACCTAAATTACAGACTTTGAGGTCAATATCAAAATTTCTACTTTTTTTTCCCAATGCCCAGGAGCCTTTTCCTCTAAACAGTGCAGTTTATCAAATGCTTAATTTATTCAGTGTCACTGTATCCCATAGCTGACTACCCTGGAAAGATTCCCAAGTTCCTGCTCAAGGACAACTTCCTGACCCCCTAAGTGGGTGCCAAGCATTAATTGCTTGACCTCACCATGTTGGTGGTGAATACAAAATATATCTGCCCTGCATGAGATCAGTGAAGAGGAATTGTGAACCAGTTGTTTCATTTGAGGGTTGTAAAACACCATCCCTATGTAGCCTTGAGTGTCTTGGTGTTTGCTTTTTGATTATCCACATTGTGTTAATACCTCACAGGAATTTTGACCTGTTTAGCAAATTATTCCCTGATTTTTATTAAAAATAAGTGGAGAAAAAAGTGCCAAACAAAGGTTATCTTTGCCCTAAAAAAAAAAAGTCTTAACATATCTTCTGTGGTTATGAGTCTTTCTAAATCAATCCATTAAAGCTTAAACAATATGAAGGAAGAGAAGAATTTAAAGAATATTAAATAAACTGAATTATTTGACTGGGAGAATAAAGTATCCCAGAACACAAATGTCACCAAGGAAACTTGGTTCAGCAACTGCACAGCGCACAGCTGGAGTAATTTCCTTTTTCTCTAAGTTTTCTTAGAATATAACTCTGTAGTGTAACAAACTAGAACGTGGCTGAGACTGGCTCATCTGGCAGTCCCTGCTGTGTCATTCCAGCAGTCAGGAGAGGCTTCCTGAACCAAACTTCTCTGCCTCAGCTTTATTGTGAAATTTCAGCTTCAGAAACAGCCTCGACTGTGTGCACATATGACAGCTGCTGTCTTGAACAAAATACCAGGGACTGAATTCAGGACATCTAAACCTAAAAGCCTGTGGTGACATTGCTCAGGCTAAAGAGATGTGGTTCTTCAGCTGGGGACCAGAAGAACTCAGTCAAAGGATGAACGCAAGAAAAGTGAGATAAAAATACCAGCGGGTGACACAGATGCCTCCTCTTGTGTGGTGGCAAATGCTTTCTCTCTCTGTTTTCTGGTGTAAATTTGTGTGATTAACTCCAGAATTTGTAATGGATTCTTTTTAGAAAGCTAAGAGGTAAATTTATGTTTTGTATTAAATTCTGGTGGCACTTGATATTGTCATGTTTGAATTTCTAAATTAAAAAAAGGGGATGGAATTTGCAGATTTCTAAACGATCATAAAAGCTTTGGCCTTGTGTCATAATTAGAATTACAGGCAATAACAGAAAGCAGGCGTTCTCTGGAATGAATGCCTACAGCAAAGACTGGAACAGAGGCCTCTTGCCAATGTAGGGCTGATAACTGTGCTGTACATGTGAGGGTATCATTGAAAGGGTGTCTTTAATCCCCATCCCACCCCAAAAGTGACTTCTCAATAGCTCCCAGAAACGTGTGCTATTAGGCTCAGCTGGAGAGAGAAAAATCGCTCTTAATCATATGCAAGGAACAATTCTAAATAGGAGCATTTGAAAACAGCCTTGGGAAGGAAAGAGTACTGGCAAAAAGAATGGAAGATCATTTTGATTCTTGATGAAAAGCTTTCAAACAGAGTTCAGTGGGCAAGAGATGTGACAGATCTTTAGAGAAGTAGTTTTCTCTTAAGAGAAAGGTAATACAGCTAACAAAGTCACTTAATGCTTTTTGTGCCATTGAACCTAAAAAACCATATTTTTCCCCCCTTAGTTATGAGCCACAAAAGGCTTTTTTCCCCCTTTTAATCTTCGTGAGGAGTTTTGCTTTGAGACTTCCTGCAGGAAAGTGTTTTAAGTGGAATTCTTCTTTATTCTGAACCTAATGTCTGCCAATATGATTCCTGTTACAGGCGTAGGGACCATTTTCCTTCTGTCCTCAAGCTGTGTTGCTGCTTATTATCATGTTTAACATTCCCAGTGCCTGGCAGGATGGAGATTAGAAACTCTTAATATTCATTTTATAGTGAAAGGTCTTGCCAGATTTTTTGGAATATTAGCTATAATATATGCACATAATTTATTGGTGGAAAAGTTCTGAACTCTCCGGTGAGTCACCTTAATCTTTGTTCTTATCACTTTAGGATTGTTTTAAAATAATCTTCCGTGCCTCCTGCACATAAACACGTTAAAAACATTACTTTGGAAATAACAACTCGACGGTAGCAAACAAAAAAAGATGCAGAAAATTTCCTTTGATGAATCTTTACTATTTTTTTTTAAAGTTTATATTACCTGGAGCATTTTCCTCTAACTCTAAAATTTTGTTTCCCAACAGACTGGAAGGAAGGAGAAGGGGGACCCACTCAACATTGCCATTGACAAGATGACCAAGAAAACACGAGACCTTCGGAGACAGGTGAGCAGTGCTTTTGATAATGCTTCTTGATTTTTCAAGGAAATCACTGCTTTTCCAGCTTCAGACTGGTTTTGCCACATGTGAAGGTATAAAGAATTGGTGCTCTCATTTAGATAGGGCATCGTATTAAGCAAAGAAGCAGCATTTCTTGAGACAGAAAAAAAGGGAGAAAGAAATGCATTCCAAGTGTAAACCCCAATGGTCTTTCCGTGTGGGAGGGAAGGCAGATTGTCCTGACCTTCCCTGCCTTGGCAGCCCAAAAACCCCAGTCATAAAAACACTGCCATATGTGCTTATTTGTGTTTTATTTGAATACTCTCACTGGAGTTACAGGGAAGATGAGCAGAATATGAAAAAGAAAAATTATAAGAGTAGAATATTTTCAAAGGGAGCTTCTAAGGGACTGTATTAAATAAAGATCCTATGAAGATACAGAAAGTCACAATAAATAACAATTTTGCCAGTGAGGTCAATGCCCCATCCCTGTAAACACTCAAGGCCAGATTGGATGGGTCTGAGCAATCTGATTTCATTGAGGATGGCCCTGCCCTTGGCACAGGGCAGTGAACCAGATGACCTTTAAAGGCCCCTTCTAACCCAAACTATCTTGTGATTTTATAACTGCAAAACCTAGTTTAAACCATAAAGTTTGGCTTTCTTATATTGCATTTATCGTTGTGTTTTGTAATAAGAAAGAAAGGTTAATTCAAAAAGCTTGAGGTGGAAATTGGCGACCAAAAGGGAGAAATCTTTAGGTTTCTCTTTATACCTTTAGGTTAATGCAGAACAGATTGCCTCTTTTGACCTCTTTTTTCTCCTTTTGAGATGATCAATTCTGCACTTTCTGTAAATATTTAATAATAATAATAGTAATAATAATAATAATAATAATAATAATGATGAAAAGTCTACCTGTTCTCTGTTAAAAAGATCCCAAATCCAAACCAAGTAAAGATTTAAATGTATCTCCAGATACCTATTTGCAGCACGATAGTTTCAGAAAGAGTGGCCCCTGTAGGCATTTTGCAATCAGTGCTCTGCACTGCTGAAACTCCGCTCATTTCAGCTCTTCTTCAACCGTCAGCAGACGTGTTTGAAGATCACATTCTCAGTGCTTATTTTGCCAAAGAAGAACCCCATTGCAGTGGACTTACAGACAATGTGAATCACTGAGTCTCCTGTATAAAGCCTGGTGTCACATCTGCTGCTCAGCTAATGACAGAAGAAAGATCTCTGCTGTTCTGACCTCCAAATTTGTGGGATCCTCGGCTCTGCAGCGGAGCTGGGACCATGTGTTGCCTCCCACCTCTGTTCTCACTGCTTCAAGGAAGTAGCAGACTAACACATGAGTTAGTTCTGTGTGAGGCTCTCAGCAGTTGCCTGAATTACTCATCCCTAAAGCCAAATTCACTCCGAAACGTGATGTAAAAATGGCACCTTTCTTAATAAGCTTTGCGCTTCTCATGTGTATTCACCCCCGTGGAATGTTCAGCCTCAGAGAGGTTGGAGCTCTGGATGTGGGTAAAGGGAAGCACATATATTGTGTTTTCCTGCTTGGAGATGAAGATTTTAATACTGTTTCAGATATTTATAGAAGTTAATCACGTAGGTATAATGTTTATTAAATTGTGGCAGTTGCTAGTAAACTAATCAAGATTAAATCATAATTATGCTGGGTTTTTTCACAAGCATAGAGGAAGATGGAGTCTGCCTGCAACAATGTGCATTCTGACTGTAAATCATGATCCCTCAGAATCATAATCAATGTTCTGCTTCATCCCATGAATATAATCAGCAGTGTACCTGTGTGTGCCTGCCCAGACCTGCCTGTGCACTCCCTGCTGAATTCCACAATGTGAGGGTGTCACTGAGGGCTTGGTTTAATGGCTGGGGAGAGAGGCTGAAGATGCAGAGGGAAGGAGCTGCAGTGGGGATTACAGAGTTGCACCATTTCAGTCTTCTTATTTTGGGCTAAATCATGGGAGAGACAAGCAACTTTCAGTATCATCATGTTATTGATAAATCCCTTTGAAAGCTTGCTTCTCAGACTTTGGAAGCTTAATGTTAACTCCATAAAACTAGAAACTAGATAACCTACAACAGACATTGTGATGAAGAATACTTTTTTTTTTTCCAATTGGTAGTCAGGCTCCTTTGCAAGTCTTCAGGCATCACCCATCGAAGACTGATTTTTCCTTTTCTCCCCAGGTCACTTAGCTCTTTATTCCTGAGATTTGATTCCATTACCTGCAGAATGTGCAGACATGGGAGACGATTGTGGGTAGAACACGCGGTGCTAAAATTCCGCCTCACCATTCACAGTCACTTCAATATTTCTTATTCTGGTGGAATTACATCTTTTAAACTCATCATTTAAACTCTGCTGAGAATTGGGAAACTATTATAGAGGTCTAATTATATGTCTTACTATGAACTGCCAGTAAGAACATCCACCTTAGTCAGACTGAGCAAGTTCTTGGAAGCAGACACATCTCACCAGCCCATGGCTTACTGCTGCCATTCCTTACTGGATTTCATAGAATCACAGCATGGTTTGGGTTGGAAGGGACCTTAATACCCATCTCTATCCACCCCCCTTGCCATGGACAGGGACACCTTCCACCACCCCAGGGTGCTCCAAGCCCTGTCCAGCCTGGCCTTGGGCACTTCCAGGGATCCAGGGGCAGCCACAGCTTCTCTGGGCACCCTGTGCCAGGGCATTACCACCCTCACAGGGAAGAATTTCTCCCTAAAATCTAACCGAGGCTTCTCGATACATTGAAAACAAGGAGCTACTGGAGAAGGTCCAGCAGAGTCCACAAAGAGGATGCAGGGTCTGAAGCATCTCTCGTATGAGGAGAGACTGCAGAAGCTGGGCCTGTTTAATCTGGAAAGGAGATCCATCTAAACATTTCCAAGGAAGGGGTCACAGAATGGTGCCAGACTCTTTCCAGTGGTGCCCAGCAACAGGACAAGGACTAATAGCCAATGAGGAAAAACTTCTTTGTGTTGTGGTTGGCAGAGTCCTGGAACAGCTGCCCAGGAAGGCTGTGGAGTCTCCCTCTCTGGAGACATTCCAAACCCACCTGGACACATTCCTGTGTCACCAGCCCCAGTGACACTGCCCTGGCAGGAGGCTTGGACTGGATGATCTCCAGAGGTCCCTTCCAACCCTAAAAATTCTGTGATTCTGTAACCCTGCCCTCTGGCAGTGTGAAGCCATTCCTGCTGTCCTGTCACTCCATGCCCTTTCCAAAAGTCCCTCTCCAGCTCTTGCAGCCCCTTTAGGCACTGGAAGGTGCTGGAAGATCTGGAAGCCTTCATTTCGCCAGGCTGGATCAGCCTTTCATTTTGAACAAGGAGCAAGCACTGTATCTGATAAAAAGTTGTGCCAACTGGCAAGATGTGGGATCTTTTTTTCCTGCTGGTATGCAAGCCTGTAGTTTAAAAAAAAAAAAAAAGACAAAAAGACAAAACCAAAAAGCTAAACAAAAGCATCTTTCCCTGTGTGGTGCAGCAAGCCAGGCCAGCAGCAGGTGCTGGTTGATGCCAGTTATTTTGTTTGTTTATTTTTCCTACACGGGAGGAAAGAGAAATACTAACCCTAGAGTTCAAATGCTACTGATGCCTTGGGCTGGCTACCTAGAACAGAGGCTAGGCAGAGTTAGAGAATAAAGTGGGTATTTATTAAAGGCCTTCAATAGATACACCTTGGGCAGGGCAGGAGCCTTGCAGAGGCTACACCTAGGGTAGATGGCAGTCACAAATTTTTCAGGCAGATACAAGTTTGGTCTATTTGCATTACAGGGGTTAATTGTCCAATTACAGCTTCAGGTAATGAAATCACATTCCCCCAGTTTGCTCCACCCCAATTCACTTTTGTTTATACTTTCTGGGGCCTGAGGCTGCGATGGTGACCTTGGTTCTCAGGTCAGGAAGGATTGTTTTGTATGGCCAAACTGTGAAAAGAGCTTATTATCACTTCATATGGAGTTTCAGATCCTGCAGTACAGGATCTGAAAAATATAAAAGCTTGAGGCATCACTACAGGGAATCCTAGAGCAGCAAGCAGGCCTGGCATTTTGAGGGTTGCAGCTCTGAGGTGACACTGAAAGAGAGAGGAGCAGAAAGGACACAGCAGAGGGTTTGGTCACAGCACCTGGAGGCCCAGCACAGCCTGGAGCTGTGAGAGAAGAGCAGCAGCTGCTGTGCTGCCACCACTACTGCTGTTGTGTCACCACCACTGCTGTTGTGTCACCATCACTGTTGTTGTGCCACCACCACTGCTGTTGTGTCACCACCACTGCTGTGTCACCACCACTGCTGTTGTGTCACCATCACCGTTGTGTCACCACCACTACTGCTGTGTCACCACCACTGCTGTTGTGTCACCATCACTGTTGTTGTGCCACCACCACTCCTGCTGTGTCACCACCACTACCTGTTTTGTCACCATCACTGCTGTTTTGTCACCACCACCACTGTTGTGTCACTACCACTGCTGTTGTGTCACCACCACTACTGTGCTGTCACCACCACTGCTGTACTGTCACCACTGCTGTCCCTCCTGCCAGGGCCCTGCTGCCATCCCCTGTGCCCTGTTCCAGCTGATCAGCTGAGCTGCTTCATTCTGCATTAGCCACTCCATCTGAAATAACCAAATCCGTTTGTTTTCCCTTAAATGTCACCTATCTGTGCTGCCATTGCAGCAGCCCGCCTGCCTGATTTCATCTTTGCCCATTCAAGGCTTCCTGTGCCTCCAAGTGGAAAGAATTGTCCAGAAATAAGATTTTTTTTCACCAATTTTTCACCAGCAATTTTCAGTTCACACTGGAAATGATGCTCTCATACAGCTGTTAAGGAGAATTCATCCACCTCCTACACACTGAGGTTTATGTTATTACTGAAGCTGTTTAGAAATACTGCATGAAAGAAATACTCCACAGAAAATTATCATTTTCTTAAAAAGTGGAAAACTTCCAGAAATTATCCAGAAGTTTAATCTTGAAAATTAAAAAAATAATAATTATAGAAAAAAGAAGCCTGAGAGTGTTGAAAAGTCTAGTGTGGATTTTTCTCCAGTCATTTCCAGTTTTCATTTTGAAAGTTTTTAACTTTCTTTTAGCCTAGCATTGAAAATATGAATATTTATATATAAATAAATATTAAAAATTAAATCCACATTTTTACAATGGCCAAGGAGATTTTTCTTTTTTTCAAAGAATTTTGCTAGGTTTTAAATTTTCAGATTGCATCTGAAAGTGGATTAAAGCAAAAATTGAAAAGTACTGTATTTTCCTTAATGTTGGATTTCTGCTTCTTCTTGCAGTTTTAGGCAACAAAACTTCATTAAAAAAATATATGTATTAATAGGAACTGTGGAGTAGAATGTCCTGAAATAACTGCATTACCAGTTGCATTTTGATAAATACTTTTGAACATTTAGACTGATGTCTCCTGGGTTTTCATTTTAATGGAATGGATGTCTAATAGAAATTCATCCTACTGTTAGATATTTCAGTTTGGGTGTGCAGTCTCAAAATGCATTTTTTTGCCACCTGATTATAATTTTGTTGCCTTGGACTGTGTTGTTTCATAAAATCTATCTCAGCTTTTTGGACAGGTACCACTAAAAGCAGAATAACATCAATATCCTATTAGAAGCTACCCAGAGGTAGTAGCTAAGACAGTGATTTTGAA
This sequence comes from Eopsaltria australis, assembly GCA_034509425.1. Classification (NCBI taxonomy): domain Eukaryota; kingdom Metazoa; phylum Chordata; class Aves; order Passeriformes; family Petroicidae; genus Eopsaltria; species Eopsaltria australis. Next base: position 962,571 of record JAVTVJ010000447.1, on the reverse strand, counting down.
TATGGAAAGAAGAATTCTTCACACCACTGTCTGAAGCAAAATATTCCACTTTAACATTTCTTTTTATCAAAAATGTCCTCTTCTCAGCTTCTCTTTTCTAGACAACATCCTACAAACCTCTGAAGAATTAATATTGTGTAGACACAGGACTGAAAACCAAAACTGTGAACACCTGGATTAATGAAGCTTTGCTTTCCAGAGCACTGCACTGTCTGTTTAGGGCTTTCTACATCAATCATCTCAGGTTCTTTCATTTTCTTCTCATTCTTCTCATCCCCATCATCCTCCTCTCTGCTTCTTCCTCATCATCTGTAGCATGTTTGTTACTCCAGGTGAAATGCAGAGAGTAATGGGCTGGTTTTGGCTCCTGCTCAGCTGGTTCCTGTGTGAGTGCTCTGGCCAGCCAGCTTCTGACTCCTCACAGCAAATTTCCCTCCACAGGACACTGATTTGGGTCACTCTTCTCCTACCCAGACAATTTTCCATCAAACTCCAGCTATTCACCATCCTGAAGATTTTTTCTCTCAGTCAGATGATTTTAAAATTGGCCAACTGACTAAAATGTGTTTTAAAAAAAAGAAAAGGGCAGATTTACTGTGATGAGCATCATTCCCTCAGAAAACCAGTCCAGAAAGTAAAGCCCAGAGTATGGTTCTGTTCTCTACCATCTGCAACTGCACTAACATTGGTATTGGATAACCATAGCAGGTTACTATTCATAAATAAACCCTTTATGTGATTTCCACAGTGGGATGGAGCGTGTTCTCCTATATGATTTCCCACAAATGGCCCTCAGGTGTGTCTGGGGTCTGCCCTTGTTACTGGTGGTTTAATCTGAGCTCATTTGTAGGCTGAAAGCTGTAGGATAGGCACTTCCAAGATTTCCTGCCTTGGTTTGGATGAGTTTTCCCTCTTTCTGATGGGTTAGGATATTGATTGCTTCTTTTCAGTGTCCTAGGAATGGGGGCACTTTGGGGTACTCAGGATCAGGTTTGGCCATTTAGGCATGAGCTAATATTGATAGTGACTGCTGTGGTGTTTGTCTACCAGGCACACACTCTGCAGAAGCCAAATTAAAAAAAAAATAAATTAAAAATCTAGGTCATAGTTGCCCTTTTTATACCTCTAATCAGTTCTTTATGTATTATGCAGTAAGTACATCCTTTCACATGACCCTTATGTAGATTTTATCAGGCATTTACATTCCCCTGTGCTGAGATGTGCTCTTGCCAATTCCTTTGTAAGACACTTGGTGGATTCTGGGCGTGATTTTCATCAGTTTGTTATCAGCCATATTCTCTAACACCCCTCCCTTCAGTCTGCAATTATTACATTACCTTTTAGACACAGAATATCCTGAGTTGGAAGGCCCCACAATGAGCATCAGTACTGTTGCAGGAACTGTATTGGGCTGCAAGTCAAACTTGCAAAAAGTTAAAGTTTGATGAGACAAATACCTCCTATAATTTATTCGTGCAAATTTGGTAAAACAAAGACCTTGGGGACAACATCTTGATCATACTCAGTTTTTATCAACTCCATAGATCTCTGAAAGGACTCGCAATTGTCTGTCCTTCGTTTAGTATGAGTTACACCAGGTTAAACTAGATCCCAGGCCTCAGCATGTTCTCAGGCTTATTTATCATCTCTCTGTTCCAGCCCCTGAGCAGCAGCGTGTCTCTGTTCGCTCCTTGTGTCCCTCACTTCCACGTAGATTAAGTTTTATTGCTGTTTATGAATGCTATTTAGGGAAAAAAAAAAAAAAAACAGTTTAACACTTTGAAGCCTGCCAAAAATTGGTGTAGACACTAGAAGGACTCTCAGAATAAAAAGCATGAATATTAACTCGTGGAATTAGACTGACAGGACACCTAAAACTGAAAGAACGTGTTCTGTTGGAACAGATTTTATCACAGCTAACCCATACAATGTCAATTATATTATGGATAGACACTTACATAATGTTTACAGCTTGTGGGCTTAAATCTCTCTACCAAGGATATGCATAGGCTGCTTCTTTACAGAATGTAAATACTTTGAGGAAAACACAGGACTTCCTCCAAAAGAGGAAATCTTACCATCATCTTTTCTAGCAAAGCTGCTGTCTCACACCCAGACCAGATGATTGCAAATGCTGTAGGGAGGGCCAGCAGCACCTAGAAATTAAATCTTGGTGCTCTGAATCATGATTAGCCAACTTAATTTTTTTGTTTATCCTCTTTACTATGTTCTGTGAGGACAAGCAAGACTTACTGTCCAATTTTAGAGGGATAATCTGAAGCACAGAAAATAAAGTTTCTTCTGGAGGTGAAGGTGCCTCACTTGAGGTATTCTGCATTGTACCAGCTTTAGGAAGTACACAGCATCTGAATATTAAGATATAAGCCCAGGGGAAGCATAACAGCTCAGAAAGCAAAACAAAATCATCAGTGGAAAACAGTGAACCCAATTCTAATCAAACTTAATATACATTAAATAACAAGATCCTTTCAGCTTTCCAAAGACAATGAAGACTACACCCAAAGAAATAAAAAACTCAGTGTGAGGGGGCAGGAGGAAGAGAGAATTCTGAAAATTGACACCCAGCTGGTGTCAGTTAAGGAAATTGGGTGGTGATATAAGGAAGTGGCTTTCCTTCAGCCTCCCTTACTGGAGAGTTCATCTCTAGAGGGTGACTTGGAGTTTCAAGGATGTGTTTTGTATAAACTCTCTGTATATAGAGAGTCATGAATAATCTGCTTCCTAATTGAGGCACCCCTAAGGTAGGTTTGTGTGAGTCCTTTGACTTTCCAGCTACAGAGCCAGTCAATAATTCAGCAATTGGTGCATTTTTGGGGAGGCTGGGGAAGTGTGTTCTCCTTCTCTGATGTGCCCTTTGTTGCAAACAAGAGGATATTGGGTAAGGGTAAAAATGCTGAAGCGGGCTTTTTTAAATTCAAGTTCTATATAATTTAAATAGGGGAAGAAAACAGAGAACAAAAGGGTCACAGACCTTCCCAAGCTCACATAAAACTGAGAGTTTGTGAAAGAGTTGCTGCAGTGTTCTGAAGATGCAAAACTTCATGCAAGTGTGAAGTAGTGGCAGGATATCCAAGGAGGTTGTACCTTCAGAAGTTAGTCTTGCATGAATGTTTATTAAGATTTATTTTTCAAAGGCAGAGTTGAAGCAAGGTCACACTTGAATGGATGATCCACAGGAGGCTGTGCTGTATTAGCAAAGAGGAATTTTTGGCTGTTTCCAAGGGGAAGTGCAGTGTTATTGCTGAGATTGCCCCATTCTGTTGCACGAAAATACATCTTGACAAAATGCTGGCATTTTTTAAAGGGAGCCAGCCACAAATTAATCTAAACCTCTTTGAACCTAAGGCCACCTGTGGCAGCAGCTCTTGCTTGTTAGTAACTCAGCACCTTTTCCTTGTTGTATAATAGGTTTTATTTTCACCTGCAGTGACTCCAGTGCTCTTGAATATGGAAATCTGGAAGCTGGCTTCCCAGAAACAGTCTATCAAATGCTAGTACAGATTTATTTCTGTGCCAGGACTACTACATGTTTATGCCTTGTATTCATTTACTATGGGTGCACTGCATTGTGTGTAGTTCTCTTCTAGGTTTTGCAGTTTGTCCAAAGGTGTTAGGCAGGAGTTTGGTAGAAGGCAGAGACAGCAATGCTCTAATTGATGAAATCCTCTACTCTTCCAGCTTCCACTGAATTTATGGCCACAGGAACTCTCTGACTATCACCAATATGGTCTGAAAGAGCTCTGAGCCCCTAGCACACCGTTCAATACTTCCACTTTTTGTCTGCTCCCATTTGGTACAATAACTGGTGTTGTTTACTTCAGGAAGGGACTTTCAGAAACCTTTCCAAAAATCTGAGCTAAAAAATTAGGGGAAATGCAGTGTTATTTGAATTACAACCAATAAGAATTTTGATTTGAATTTTTTTGAATACACATGTCTTTGTCTCCCTCAAAATGCACTTCTAGTGTTTATCACTGCGACATTGAGGTTTTTATGGTGCTCTGAAGTGCTCCAGAGGAAATGGAGAGCGCTTTAATACTGCTGATTTACTCTTTCAGGTCTGCAGTAATTTCCTTACTGCCTAATTATAAGGCTTGGTTTAATTTACTCTACACATAATGTTTACTGATGCACATATGGTGCCATATTTCAGGAAACCTTGCCCATATCAGGTAGTTTGGGGTAAGGCTGCAGTGTGTAACATTTTCACCAAACAAAGGAAACTTTGATCTGCAGCATAATACTCATGATGGATTATTTTTTTCCAGGAAAAAGCCACAGTGTAGTAACTATGGCTGCTTTTGCTTTTTGAAATAGGAACTTGATTTTTTTTTTTTTTTTTTTTTTTTAAACTGAATTTTTGAGCAAGAGGGCTGGCCTTTCAAAGTGCCTTGAGAGGAATTAGGACTCAGTGACAGCTCTATTGCATTGGAAGAGATTAATGCACCCAGTTTGTGTATTATTCCTCAAATAATGAGCCTTCATAAAACCTCAGATATTTAAACAAGTCTTTGTGTTTAGAAGATGCCTACCTCTGTAATCACTGCAGAGGAACAAGTATGGTGTTTTTAAAAATCTTTTTGATACAAGACACTGTAAATGTGGGAGAGGCTCAATGGAAGTGTATATTTTTGTTACATTATAAAAAAAAAAAACACAAAAAAAAAAAAAAAAAGAAAAGACAAAAAACCCACTGGAAATGTATTTCAGGAGATTTCTGTTGCTAATAGTTTTACATAAAGGAACTTTCACTGTTCTGTAGTGTCAGCTTGAGAATGACCTACAGTCACATCAACTAAAGAACTTAGAGAAGTTTGGATTCATAACAACAGCTTCAAATGTTGGTGTTCATTATCAATAATGCAGTAGCATGAGGTAGGGAGCACTATAAATGTGGAGAAAAACATAATCCTTTTCCAAAGACTTCTCTAATTCCATCTTCCTAATGGCTTTATGAGCAGTGGCAAAGTACATAGAGTTTAATTGCCAAATGGGATTTCAACATTACATTTGTTTCTTAATTGACATTAATTTTGTTCACTAACTCTAAGTGTTATGAAATATCTTTAATGTTATATTCTACTTGTTATTAAGCAACCAGATACAAAAAGGTTTTGTTTCCAGTTCTTACTGTGTAGGAATTACTGCAGAGGAGAAGAACACAAAGTATAAATAAAATGAGAAAAAAGGCAACAAAACAAACCCAAAACCAAAACCCAGACCATGCTCTTGCTGCTGTAAGAGCTTTTTGAAAGGCATGGATGATAATTGATGGTATCAGGTATCAATCATCTCTGTCCATGGGGCAGGATCTGCTGGTGACTTCGAGTGGCTCTTGGACAGGATGATGAGAAATCCATTTTTCATAGCACACAATCAATTCTCAATCTTGTTTCAGCCATTCCATTGTCTGGCTCTCCAGCAGACAGGTCTACCCAAGAGCTGTCATCAGCTTCCACTGGGCTCAGGCTCCAGCTCTTGGAGAAGCTGATGCCAATATTTACTGTATCAGGCTGCTCATGCAGCTGGGGTAGGTGGGACTGCAAGTGTGACACGTGTGACATTTATTGTATTAAACCTGTAAGGCTTATTGGATCTGACTGCTCATAGTGATGATAACTTCATTAAGAGTTTTCATAGAAAATTTCCTTCCCATCTTGACCAAATAGCTATTTCATCTCCCCAAACCAAGCTTTCCCCATATTTTTTTTCATTTATGTACTGTATTTGATTAAAAAAAAACCTCATAAAGTTCCAAAGCCACTCTACTTGATTTACATATAATTTAAACAGGGCCTGAGACAGTATATGAAGCTACACAAAATGTTGTGGTTGTTAGTTTTCTCTTTGGATTTTTAATCCATTATCTCTATTCTTCCTCATTACCCTCTTCTTTCTCTCACCTCTTTTACACCAGACCCTTTAGGTTTGAAATTTTGGAGACATTTTTGACACTTTACAGTGCTCTTCCGTTTTCACAAGGTTGTTTTTCAAAGTCTTATCCCTTTCTTTTCTCTTCTGGGATAACCTATAGTCTTCCCCTTCTTTGTTCCTACATGTAATTTCCTGCTCTGCAATTTCATCCTCCCACATTCACTTTATCACAATTCTACCCTCTCAGGTCATACAAAATGCAAAAGTTAATCCCTGTCTTTTCACTTCTGGGTTATTTTGACTTCACTAATGCTTTTCACTGTCTGCTCAGTTCCTACCTGTATTTCTGTTTTTCCCTTATTTTTGATGGGAATCTCTGCACTGTCCTCTACCTGTTAATGCCCTGTGTAATTCTTTATTTTTAGAAATTATAAATATTTGATAAAATCCCAGTATTGCAATCAGAGTTGGGTCTTTATTGTTCTATCCAGACATGAAAGACAGGGTTCATACCCTGATAATCCTCACATGTTTGAGGGGTATGTGATTGTCATTCCCCCAAACATACTATTTTTTTCTCTGCTTTTATGTAACTGCACTAATATTGATAGCAAGCCTGAGGCTTGCTCTCACTGAAAAATGTCATTTTGAAAAGGCAGTATAAAATTTTTCTGTCATGAAACCTGATAAACCACCCACCTTATGCCCTCAAAAAAAAAAACCCCAACAAACAAAAAAATGTAAATCAGAGGGGATTAAGTACCTAAGCACTTGGTGACTGCGTTCTTCCATGCTTTGGGCCATGAACCATTTTGAGGAATCCTTTGTAGTGGCCTATGACTAGGAGGAGTGTTTTTGTGTGTGTTTCTTATAATCTTGCAAATTTTTGGTCAAAAATTGGCACTTCAACTTGCTTTCTCTTAGTAAATTCACCCTACATTTTCTTCTGATTATGGCAGCTTCTCTGTTGAGAGAGGGGAAAGCTCACATATGGAAAAAATATATTAAGAAGTTCAAACTGAAAGAAATTAGATTAGATTTTAGGAAGTTTAGTTTAGATTAGATTTTAGGAAGAAATTGTCCCCTGTGAGGGTGGGGATGCCCTGGCACAGGGTGCCCAGAGAAGCTGTGGCTGCCCCTGGATCCCTGGAAGTATCCAAAACCAGGCTGGATGGGGATTGGAGCAACAAGCTTCCACTTGGATAGTGGAAGGTGTCCCTGGCTGTGGCAGGGGATTGGAACTGGATGATCTCAAAGATCCAGGCTATTTCATGATTGTAATAAGTATTACCTGTCTTTGTGCAGCATTTCTTCCTGATTTATCTTTGGCTTAAATCTTACCTTTTTTTTTTTTTTTTTTTTTTAATCCATAGTAGTTTAAATGTCCAAATGTGATACATGTTTTAAATGTTAATCTTTTTGCTGTTTAATCTGCCAAGGCATAATTGGTGTTGTTATTGTCCCCATCCCCCAAGTTCCCATTCTGTGGTCACATCCTCATCTGACACAGTCTGCAGAATTGACTGAGACTTTCTCTTTAGCACCAAACTGCAGCAGCTTCTAATGGTCACTGCCTTATTCTCCAGAACTCAATTTCAGAGCGTATTGGAGGTGACACACCTTAACTGCAGTGGAGAGGGCTTTATTTTCATCCCTTTCAATTGAATTAATGCCTGTTTGGGAGCTCTCTGCAGGTGCAAACTGGAGCTGGCTTGCAACACACTTTAAATGGAAAATGGTGAATAAGGTGCTCCTTGGTAAACTTTTGTTACAGGCAGCTCTGTCCTGCCAGGCTTTATAAAGTTTAACAATCTGCTGGAGTCATTAATCTCCTGCTGTGCCTTTACCTTCCCAGTGTCAGCATTAGACATTTAATTCTCTACTAGACTGGAAGTAGCACTGAGACATTTTGGTTCTAAAATTGTTATATAGCCATGGAAAACATCGTTTTGGTGGGCATTTAACCTCTTTGAGCTCAATTATGGCTGTGAACCGACAATGATAAAGCAGCCCTAAGTAGTGCTGGGAACAGTAGAGCATGATGCTATCAAAAACAGCAACTTGACTGCATAACTGACTGAATTGACTGAACTGGAAAGGCATAAAATCTGCCTGTGCACCATTCATGCTTTCAAAAAATATTTGCAGGTCTTGGTGTTTTCCTTCTCTATTTTTTGTTGGTCTGGCAAATTTATTAATCTGTTAGCTCTATGTTTATTAATAAAGTTTTCTCTCTGACAAAATGAATTAAGAAAGACCTTAATTTAAAGTGCTTCCTCCTCTAATAAATGAAGTTTCATGTGGTGAAATTCATGCTTTGAGTTCACCTCTAAATTAAAAATCCAGTGTGGGGGGAGAAAAAACTGAAAGCGTTGTCTTATGAGTAATAGCATGTGTCATAATATTGACATCAGAACGCAGCATAAATGAAAGAATTGCAAAGACATTTGTTAATGCAGGTGCGTGAGCAAAGCTGGTTTTGGAATAAAACACGACGTGCTTTTGCTGCTTGCTTTGTGACCATTCAAATTCAAGTCACAAACTTCTCCCATTCCCTTCTGAGCTGATGGTACCTGGATGGAACTGAAATCTCTGGGTGCACAAGCCGTCGCTTAGGCTGGGCTTTGTTGCAGTATGCACAGGAGCACACAAGATTGCTTTTGCAGTAGTTATTTACCTTGATGAATAGCCCTAATTGGATCAAATAGACTGGTAATGGTGAGCCAGTACTTTTAAATGTCTTGTCTTGTGCCATTAATATTACCTTGTCATGTATCCATTTGAGCTCTTGGATGAATGTCTTGCCTTCATTCTGCTGTCACCTTTAACAAATGATTTTGTCACGTCGTTCTTTACGGCTTGTGGTGAAGGATGGCAAAATTTGTGATCCCCTGCTTACATAAAACCTGTTAACTCTACCTTTCAACTTCAGTGCAAGGGCATCCTAAAACTCAGATAACAAATTCCTGAAGAAATGGTAATGCCTGTTTATGAGAGGGGCCAGAAATATTCCGCTGACATCTATGATTAACACAGCAGAAGAAAAATTGAATGTATTAATTTTGTATTTATTAAACCTATGACAGCCAGAATTCAGATTTATTTTTTGCAATTATGAACCTCAGAGGACAACATGCAGTTACCATTAGAAACAAGATATCCATTTTATTCATTCATTTTGATTCAGAAAGAACTCTACTGTATATTTACTATGGTAAACCCCAAATTGCTGGTTAGCTGATGCTCTTGCTGTCCTTTTTATTGATTTCTGGTATGTGGTTGTAGGCTGAAGATACTCAACACTGATGAGAATAAGCTGCTTACTTGAACATCTTAGACTGCTGCTACAATTCCATGGGGCATATTGTTGTAACCCGATCTATAACACCACATTAGCTTAGATTAAAACTTGGATTGCTTGTTCATTGAATAAACACAAGCCTTTGGAACAGATCCCTCCTTATGGCAGGGTAGAAACAGAAAAGTGTCAGTGCTCATTTAGCCTTTAAAGTAAGTTTTTTTCAGTGCAGTGGACAGTAGGTTTTTACTGGCACATACTGAACTTGAGGGGAGTTTTTTAAGGATCTTTCACTGAGAATGAGCTGGAAGCCACATGGGATTTTTAAAAGCTTGTGTTCCTTTGGAAATGCTATCATTTGGCCTTTTTTGGTAAAATGGGCACCAAAGTCTAGCTGTAGGTACACAAATGAGGCATCTCACCTGGAATTTGCCAGCAAGCACTGGGAAATGGATGTCTGCAGAGGGGAATTATGCAAATTTATGATGCACCTTCTCTGGCAGCATTTATCCCTTAATGCTGGCTATAGGTGAAACCCTTCATTTAGTAGGGAATCACAGAATATCCTGAGTTGGAAGTGACCCACAAAGAGCATTGAGTCCAACTCCTGCTTGTCCTGCACGGGACAACCCCAAGAATCCCACCACGTGTCTGAATTTTTAAGTTAACAAATGTTTATAAATACTGACTGGAAATCTGTCAACCATAGAACGCAGGATGCTGTGCTGCTGCACTATTCTCTGACACTTACCATCTTAGAATATTTTTTCTTTCTTCTTCTTCTTATTTCTTGCAGTGTTTTCATGTACTTGGAGCAGTATTAGTATTTATTTTGAGATGGTACCTATGAAAACTATTCATGGATTGGAATCTCATTGTGTGAGATGCTGTGCAAACAGACCCAAAGCGTGGCCTGAAAGAGCTTTTAACGTAAGAATAAAATAAGAGTCAGCAAGTGGATAGCAGCAGATTGATGAGAGAAAAAATGAAGAGTACAAGATGGGAATGTAATAGGTGGTAGCAAACACACACCAGCTTCCAAACTGTTGGCAGGTCTCTGATAGATGATTCTTTTCTTCTTTTTGTCTTCTTTCCTCCCCCTGTTTGTATGTGTTACTGAGTTAGCTATTCTGAGTGCCTTTAATCATTTTGAAAGTGGGGAAAAAAAAACTTTCCAGGTTGAATCTGAGCAGAATTAATTTTTAAGGAGAATTGAGAACTGCTTAATACGTTGATTGTTTCAGATGTGATGGAAGTAAAAGTAATACCTCCTGCAAGCACATATCTCCTATTTTGCTTTGCTTGTTTTTACTGCACCACTCAGTGAATGAAGGAAAATATTCAAAGTTAGCTTTGCCTTTATTCAAAGAGAGCTGAGAATTGCTGTCATCAAACAGCAAATGCATCTGGGGTAGTGTATTTGCAATGTCTAACAATAGGCCAGTTTGCAGTGTGATTGGGTGTTTTGATGGCACCTTGTCTAGCTAAAGCTTTCTTGTCTGGACTGCAGAATAGAGAAAATTACCTCTCTGGATGTTTCATCTAACTAAAAATGCATGATTTAAAGAGACTGATGGCTGCCCAGGCCTCCAGGCTGAATAGCTCCTAGCTTCTGTGGGAGTCCACAGTTCTTCCTTCTTAACAACCCAAAAGCTGGAGGAAACATCATCAGGATGTTTCTGATCTACAATCCCACAGAGCAATTAAGCTTGCAGGAAGAATTATTTAAGATTTGAGTCATCTTTCTGGCTGTTTTTCAAATTTTAGGAAGTTTGACATTAATTAGTGGTCATTAGCAAAGTGATGGGGTTAGTGGCATCATTCTTACAGTAATGTTATTTCAAATAGATGTTTATAAGGACTATAAGGTGTTAAATCTTCACTTGTAAGGTAGGGTTTTCTTCCTTTAGAATAAATTGTAGTATGTTTTCTAATCTGCCTGGAAAATGCTTAGAAGGTTTTCTGTTTATACTTCTTGGAGCTATTTGAATGGGAATACAAAGCACAAGGCATCTGCTACACAAATTATTAATTATTGCATGGAATACTGTTCACTGGAGGAATTAGAGAAGGCTTAGAAATATTTGGGCTAATATTTTTAATGGTTGCTTGATGTTAAGCTCCTTAATCCATATTTGGCATTTTAGTGAGCTGAGCTGTTTTTTCAAGAAGTATGGAGCTTTCAATTCTCATCAATTTGCAATGTCTTACATGAGTTATCACCATCATTCTGTAGAGATCCATTCAGGCCAGTAGGATGAGGTGCATGTCAGCACAAATCCCAGGAAGGGTTTGCTGAGCCTGGGCCATCAAGTTTTCCATTTTGCTTGCTGGAAATATTGGAGAAAAGAAAGCAAAAACTCCAAATTCCTTCATAGTGCTGTGAGATGCGACACACCAGTGCTTAAATATGAACAGTGGGAATGTGTGCTGATAAATTTATTAATGCAAATACATTTACTGGTCTGCTCTCTTCTGTCCCAGCTGCGGAAGGCAGTGATGGATCACATATCAGATTCATTCCTGGAGACCAACGTGCCCCTGCTGGTTCTCATCGAGGCCGCCAAAAGCGGGAACGAGAAGGAAGTGAAGGAATACGCTCAGGTCTTCCGTGAACACGCCAACAAGTTGGTGGAGGTAAGTGACCTTATTGGCACAACCAGATTTCCATCTGGCACCTCTAGGAGAGGCAGTAAAAGTTATAAATTGGATGAAATGTTAGAGGTGTTGCTTCAGGAGTTTTGGTCAACTTTATCCCGGTGATTGCCCAGGAAATGTTTGGATGACGGGCAGAGGAAAGTGCTGTGTTTTAGCAGTTCATTGAGGCAATTGAGCGTGTTGGAAATGGTGTTTCCAGCAGTTTGTCAAAAGACATGAGCAACACGAAGTAAATTTCAGTTCAGCTTCACTAGCAGCACAATTGAGCTGAGTGTCTGTTAAGTAAAAAGCCAAATAGGCGCTTCACAGTCTGGTCCTGGCCAAGGACTGCTCTAGACTTAATTACTTGTCAGCCTGAACTAAAACAGGGAAAAGGACATGCAGAGAAGGCACAGCCTTAAGAACAGAAATGGTCTTGAAAGACTTGTATTTCATATATAAATTGATATATATTTGTAGTATCTTCTCTTTCTGAAGAGACACCGTAAAGTCAACAGTGATAATTACAAGTCTTCAGGGATGGTACTGAAAAGACTTTGTTCTAGCATGAGGAGTATAAATTACAATGATTGAAACCTTGGATGTTTACTGAATGGACTTTTAATAAAATGATGATAATGTTCATCTCAGTTTGCCCTCCAGCAGGCCAGGAACTATGAAAAATGCTTGTGTTTTTAAAGACAAATATAACTCAGTGATTTGCTTGATAATATTTAGTGGCATTTTTCTCTACTAGCAATATTTTGAAGGCTTTGTAGTCCATTTGCAACATACTTTCTTGTTGCACCACGTGCAAAGGGAAATGCCTTTAGGGAACTACTGATCTAACAAGTACTGGACTACACCTGTGAATGTGTTCTGTTAAAACAGGACTCATCCTCATTCTGTAGAGCCTGAGCTCTGAGGCAATGAGTAAGAGTTTCTTGGTTAATATTGACTAAATCTGGGTAGCTCCCTGATAAAATAAGTGTCTGGATGTGTTTTTGAAGTGGATGTGTGTTTTCAGATGTTCTGGAGCATCTCATTCTTGCCAGGTACCAAACAGGGAGTCAAGGTACCTCATTCTGTTCTGGAAACCAGGTGTTAATTAGTACTTAATTTGTAGGTGCCTAAAGGCAGGTCCTGGAGGTCTAAAATTTCTGTACAATGCTGAATCCAGTAAGGTTTATTGCTGTGGTCTGCAAGAGGATCACGGGGCTGTCAGCAACCTTCAGTCCCAGTCCCTGTGTAGATGCAAGGATTTATTTCTGCCTCCTTGTGACTGGAGCTGTGGCAATGAAAAAGGAAATAGCTGGTAGTATATAAAGAGAGGAAAATAAAAAACCCCAAACAAATAAAAAACCCCTTCACAATGTTTGTTCATAGTTATAGTGGCAGTGGAGTTGTAGGCTTATATGCAATGAACATATGTGGGGTTAGTGTTACAGCAGTCACATCCTCCACAGATTTGCAGCAAAGTGTTGCAATGACAGGTCTAATAGCATTATTAAAAAGTTAAAAATATCCAAGTAGATATTTTTAAAAATATCATAAGAGGTAATGGCATAAAAGGAGGAAAAATACCTTTTAGGGTGTAGTTAAAAAAAAAAAAAAAGGCAAAAACTCCCTCCTAGAAAAACTCACAATTTTAATGGGAAGAAGAAAGAACTGTAATGCTGTTAAACTGTCAGAGGGAAGGTTTAGGTTAGACCTTAGGAGGAAATCCTTTACTGTGAGTGTGGTGAGACCCTGAAACTCCCAGAGAAGCTGCTGCAGCTGCTTCATCCCTGGAAGTGCCCAAGGCCAGGTTGGATGGGGTTTGGAGCAACCTGGAATGGTGGAAGGTGTCCCTGCCCATGGCAGGGGGTGAGACTGGATGGTCTTGAAGGTCCCTTCCAACCCAGGGCATTCTGTGGTTCTATGAAAGCAAAAAAATGAGCAGTTTTCGTTATTTAGTCTTGGTTTTAAAAGCCTAACATTACATTAGATTTGTATTTTAGACCACACTGGAGGTTGCTTAATGATTTTTGACATGTGATTGTCTTGTACCAAAAAACCAAAAAACAGCAATGATGGTATCAATAGATGTCTTGGGACTAATACCTAATATTTTATTCCATTTAGTTTGTTCCAGACTATTAGAAGCAGATTCTTAATTGAATCTTTTATGTCTGTGACATCTGGTACTGGCCTGTGGCTGCATTCTTACTCTTCTCCAAGGATGGGTTCTTTTAGGTAGATCTTGCCCTTTCAGTTGTAAGAACTATTTCTGGTTCAGGTAAAAAGCATCTTGAAGAAATGAATTTCTTGTGCAAGTGAAATTTGTAACCCCAGATTTCAAGTTCATCAGGCTGCAGAAGCAAACACGTATTTGGAATATATTTATGTCCCTTTCATACTGGATTTCGCACTTGAAATAGTTCCATCCTTTTTACTTACTGATGCACAATGGAATCTCAGCAGATGGACTTCTCTGGTTTTGTGGGTCAAGTAGCTTGCAAATAGTAAAGTGTGGTTTAAAGATGAGACATAATCAAGTGACTATGAAATGTAAGATGCTTTCCCAGGCACGGGGCCAGAATTGCTTGCTAAGATATGCAAACACAGCTCCGCTCAAGTGCGGGGAGTTGCACTTGCTCGTGTTAGAGGAATTTGGCACTGCCAATTCAACGCTGCAAAAAGTCTGTAGTATTAATCATTAATTTTGAAATCTGAATCTGAATTTCTTGGACGTCCTACCAAGCTCAATAGACAGCCTGTCAAAAGGTCAGGAGAAAATAATGCATGTTTTAATATTTCTTTACTCTAAACCTACATTTTTCCATCCTGAGGGGAAAAAAAATGCGCTTCTTGGTATTTGTTGAATACAAATAGCAGAATTTTCTCTGCATAGCCAATATATTTTTAAAAATACATTTTGTCAGCCTGAGGCTTAAGGAGGTTAAGTTTCTTTTATAGTCCATATTGCAGAATATTTAAATATTCTCTCAGAAGCCATTTTCATTATGTAATATTCTCCCTTCCCCACCTCTTATCATAGATCAGACAATCCAACAAAGATGGATTGTCATTTTTCAAGACATTGACTGACAATTGGATTTGTCTGTGAGCCTTGTTGGAAACACAGAGTGAGGTGTCACTTAACTATAATGTAAATCATCCAAAATAAATCAAATTGTCCTACAGATTCTGGGGGTTAAACAATGTAATGAAACAGAATTTAGATGGTACCACTCCAGGCTTGGATGGGTGACTCTTTTGCTTGGAATCATTTTTTAGCAGTCATCTCTCAATTTTTTTTCTGCCATCTGAAACTGAGCCTAGAAAAGTGATGGTGCCTTTCCAGGTCATGATCTTCACCTCATGAATCCCTTTATGTTTTTTTAAAAAATTACCTCTAATGACTGAAAGTAAATGCCTGAGTTGTAATGCCAGCTTCAGATGTGACCTTGGGAAGTCATTTAACTTCTCTGCCCAAGCACCTTCATTAGTAGCATAAGGTTAATGACAGATAATTCTAATACCTACCACACAAAGGCACTTGACTGATAAATCAGCTTGGATTTATTCAATGCATCTATCAAAGCACTATAAGGAAGCTAATTAATTCATTTTCTTTATTCTGTTTATTGGAGGTTTCTAGGTTTAACTGTTGGTCCTCTAGACTGTTTCTTGAAAAATTAAATTATTAAATCCAACAGGTTTTCCTGGTAGATGAAATTCAGCATCCAGAAAACTCTAAAGAGCCATGGTAGCAAGCTGTTCAGATGGAATTCAATTATAGTGGATTGGATCAGACTTTCCATTCTCAAAAGGATGGACATAAGTCCAAGAGATTTCTACTAGTTGTTTTATTTTGGGGAGTTTTAATGCTTTTATGGAAATACTTCACCATTTTGGTGGTCAGTGAACATTTACAAGAGTTAAATTCAGTTGCATTATTCCTATTTCCAACAAAATTTGCATGAAGGGTTTTTTTTTCTTTTTCAGTGTGAACTGATGAAGCACCAGATTTTAAAGCACTAAAAATGAACTTCTAGAAAATCCCTTACCAATTTTGCATGAGTTGATTTTTATGAGGAGTTTTGTGGAGCCCACATGGATCTATCAGTTCCACCTCATACTAACGTAAAAGATTTCTAGAGACACGACAAATAATCAAAGTTGCCTTGTAAGAACACTTGGCCAGTGGAAGAACTGAGTTAGGCAATGGTTTATGGTGATTTAAAGTTGATTTAGTGCAAACACATCAATAATATCGTGAGGTTGGATGGTAATTTGTAGCAGATTAAATCTAACAGCACCATTCTGGTTTTGGTTTATAATCTCTCTGCCCATTAAGTTTGCAGGAGCCTTTATAACTTTCTCCATGTAATTGCCACTTTGAAGAAGATACTGGGGTTACTTTTGGGCAGTTAGGGGTTTGGGGTTCTTTAATTTGACAAAAAAGAAAAAGAAGAAAAAAATTTGAACTTCTTTATGAGACACAATTTTCTAAGAATTGTATTGTTTGAAGCTCCCTAATTCAGCTGGATTGTAATCTTTCCCATCATAAATGTGGAAACATCTTTGCATGCTGAGGACAGGAGGGGTGAAAAAAACACTGTCAGTATGCACAGCACACAAAACAAACAACTGGTCCTGCTCAGTGACCCCTTCTTAGTTCATTTGGTAATGAGAGAAAAGGGGAAAAATTGTGAAAGAAGATTTTACTCTAGTGGTCGACAATAGATTTAATCCCAATTTACATCAGCATTAACAGAATTAATATCCAACCCAGTATTTTTTTTTCTTTCCAGATATAACTCTTAGAAAAGCACAAAGAGTATTTGCTTCATATGAAATGTAAAATTAGGCTTTCTCCTAGGGAGTGAAGATCATCTGTGTAACTCTGCAATGCACTTGAGGTCGATGGAGTGCTGAGAGGTCACATGTGGTACTTCAGCTCACTTCCAGGAGGCACTGGTGGCCTTCATGAGGAAGAGATGGCAGCGTTTTCTTTGTGCTTTTGTAAATATTGTATACAATAATGAACTGACAGATTTTAATTTATGACAGGCAAAACCCAGAGGAAGAAGCCTAAGAAAAAAACCGGGCTCATTTATTTCTGCAGCTTCAGTTCAAGGGACAAAGACTGTTCCTGCTGATATTTTCACACGTACTTGAGATGTTCTATTCTTTTTTTGTTTAAGTGCACACTGCTGCTTCATCAGAGTACACACCTAGCTGTTTGCTTCTGATAAAGGGGAAAAAGTGCCAGTATTCTTCATAGCTTCTGCGTCCAACTTGCATCCTGAAAAATGTGTATGTCCCTGGGATTCCTCTTACAAACTGATCAGCTTTTACTCTGCATTTTACTTTTAGCTGACATTAAGCTAGATAAATACTGTTTAGGAGGTGGTAATCCTTGCTTCTAATCAAGGAGTGTAAAGAAGGTCATAGATTAGTTGAATTCAAGCTCTTCAAGTTGAGAGATTGTATTTGAAATTAGAGCTGTGAGCTGCCTTTGTGCCCTAGTGTTTCATCTGCTCAGTTTTAATTTCCATCTCAGGCTTTTCTTCCCTGAGTGGGCAGCAGATGTTCTTAATTCCTAGTAAACATCAGGAGTGTAATGACAGCTAAAGCCTCAAGTCCAGTTATTTGCAGTTTGACACTGAAAAGTTTGAACTCTTTGAGTGAAGTTCCTGAGTCCCTCCTGCACCCAGATCTAGTGTCTGTTTCTCCTCCTTGGAGGGGTAAATGCCTTTGAGGCAAAATGAACTCCAGTTCTTTCAGGATAGAACTTTCTGGTAAAGCAGTGTCATGGGTGAGCTCTTTATCCTTCCTCTTTTCCTGACTCTAACCTCTGGATATTGGTATTCCCCTGGGATCCCTGCCAGTTGCATCTTCTGGTGTCTCGATTAACGCTGAAATGGAATCAAAGTGCTTTATAGAAAAGGGGAGACACAGAAATAGCTGTTGCTTTGTGACTTTTAGAGCCTCTTGTATCCCTGTCCCTGAAAAGGGAGGTTATTAAGGGAGGTAAATACTCAGTGTCTGCATTGTCAAGGCTGTTTTTATCCAAAAGCCAGAGCTGCCTTCAGGCAAAAGGGAACCATCTCTGAGGCTTGGAGTGTGCTGTGAGAGGGAGCAGTTGCAGAACCTGTGATCTGTGGACTGCACTGTTGACACAGGAGTGGGGGGAAATTAAGTAATTTGACATGGAGAACTCGGCCACAGCAGAGGCTGATCCCTCAACATCTGCTGAAACCAAGGAATCCAGGGAGGCTGAAAGGGGAGGAGCTTCCTGATTTCACAGCTACTTTGGCAATTTGGCTCTGTTTCCAAAATTTCTTGCCACGTATAAACACCTGAGTAAACAGGCACACCAGAATCTGAGATTATTAGCATTATCTTGAGTAATCATTTTCTATTCATTTGTCCTTTTTTCTTAGACTGCTGCACTTCTTTATTTCATAGCAGCACCAGAAGGGTTGAAGGATAATTTAATTGTTCGCACATATTTCTCTAATGTAAATAAGAAGCAAATGTTACATAAAGTTAGCGACTTGTGGGTGATGGTGATGTTTTTCTTCCTTCCCAGGAGAGTACAAGATTAAAAATTAAATTTGAAAAATACTAACTGGGAAATTGCTGCAGAATCCCCCATGTCAAGTTGAAAGCATTTTTAGCTTTGGGACTGTAAACATAAATTCAGTGCTGTGCTGGTTCTGTTATCTGATTTCCTGGAGGTCATCATTCATTAGCAAATGACTATCATGTGGTTTTACACATTGGAAAAAAATGCTGGAGGATTTCCTACCAACAAATGTGTAATTTGGTCACTTTTTCACATTTTTTTCTGTAATTCTTTCACATTTTTATGTGTACTATATTACTTGTTTTCATGAGAAATACCTGATTATCTCCTTGCAACAAAACTTATTCGTAATAATTTCCCAGTTATCTGCTTTTTTTAAAATAATTATCTTTTAACCATGCTTTTTAAAGGCCTCTGTAAAAGAGATCAAATCGAATTACTCCCTTTTTAATCACTAAGTAATATTTTAAAAATATTTTTCTAGTGAATAACACCCTCAGAGCAGAGGATTCACTTCAGTCTCATCATGCTTTGTGCTGTGTGATTCATATTTTCCCAAAATAACAGGACTCCTACAAACTCTAGTATCTGTTTATACCTACTATCCCATACAATCACACCCCAGTCTATGTGATTTATAACTTGCTAATACAATCAGGAGCTCTTGGTACTTTTGTTAATTAATTAATTGCATGAATTAATGATTTAGCTCCTCCAAACCAGCTGAATTTGTAACCTTAGTGTACCAAGGTGCAGTACAACATCTGGCATTTTGGATGTTCAAAGGGGTATTTTCCAGACAGCCCCACCTCATTACCCTCATTCTTTATTTTATGTTCTCATATCCTATTTGGTACAGTGTTTTCTTTGTGCCCCTGATGTTTTCCCCTTGTGCTTTAAAATGAGTACCTCAATCTGTCTTCTAAAATCTGTTTTGGATTAATTTTTGCTACTGAAGACAGCTTAAGATTTTATTACTCTGTGAAAAGTTCAGCATGGTGGCCTTTGCTCTGTGTTATATTAGCAGGGCTGTATTTCAATCAGTAAATATTAAGGACTGTGCTTTTATATGAGCATCATAGACAGTAAAAACTTAATTATATAGCCCGTCCTAGAGCACAAAATGTAAGAGGAATAATGGCAATGGTGGGGAATGAAAGGATGAAATACTGGAATCTGTGCTGGTATTCCAAACTCACAACAAAGTATGAAATTAAACAAACAGCTCTAATTGCTATAGAGAAAGAGAATCTGTGATTCACAATTGAGCCATTTCAGGCAGAAATGGAGGGGTAGAACTATTTAAGTAGTCAGAAAGTTCAGTAAAAGCTATAAGTACTTCTGAGGAAACTGAAAAAAAGTCATTTACAAGGAAATAGTGAGTCAGAGATATTGGAGAGCATTCAGACCTGCTCAAAAAATGAAAGATATCCAGAGAAAATACATGTCAAGGATGTGAGCACAGAACGGCCTGTTTAATGATGGAGTTTTGAACTGATGCAAGGGATTAAATTCTAATCTTTTACCTAAAAATCTCATGATCTTAAAAGTTACAGCAGCTTTGATTTACAACGATGTTGCTAGCAAAATATGTGTCAAATTTTAAAATACAGACCACTGAGTGATAAAATTGATTTATTAATTTGTTAATCCAGAATAAAGTGTACATCTAAATCCCAGTATCACAGGTACACTGGAGTTGCACTGGAGTGTCTCTGGTGCTTCAGCTGATGCAATGTGTGGATTTTACCCTGGTTTTTTCCCTCTGTCTGTTAGCTGGATTCTAACAAGCATAGTGGTTATGGTAAACCCCTCATAGGTATATCCCACATTGCTTCTTTTGTGTGTTTTCCTAGAATTCCAGGTGTTTTCTGGAATAAAACGCACCTTTTGCCATTTTGGATTGGTTCAGTAGCTGTTGTTGTGTTTTGACACCAATAGTCTCAGCCTTGAATGGCCTGTGGAGCTTTAAAATATTTTTCTGGCAAAGCAGATTCTCAAGATAAGCAGCAGAGTCAGATAAACCATGTCTTTGTTTCCCCCAGGATAGTTGTTATTTAGACAAAATATGAATCTCTTGCTGGAAGCTTTTGCTGCAGAATTGCACGAGGGAAATTTTAGGAGAAAACAGGATGATAGGAATGGACACAGAGCAGGCTGTGAGAAACAGGAATCTGGGAGAGCTGCTGGGGTAAGAGAAGGTTTTAGGGTGAATTTTCAGTGAATTTATTCATATCTGCTGGTAATGCTGCTGCTGAATGTCAAGTACATATGTGGTCAGATTTAATTTTTTTTTCTCCTTAAAGACACCCCACGGATTCAAGAAGAAGTTTCATCATGTCATGTAGATGTGGATTGAGAAATAAAGTATTCTCAGTCATAATTATCCTAAAAGAGGTTGAGCTCAGTTATGAAGGAGATGTTGGAAAGCCTCATGAGATAAAAAAGCAGCAAGTGCATTCAGAAAATATCTAGATATTACTGAGTAAAATACCATAAGCCTAATAACAACTCTCCCTAGTGTTTGAACATTTATTTTTTACCTTAATTAAATTTCCAAAGGTAAAACCAACCACCTCACTATTCTGTTAGAGTAACATTATAACAAATATGTGGATCATGCTTCACTGGAAAATCTTCTATGAAATATTGATGATAATAAAGGAGGACTGGCTCCATGGCTTAGCATGAAAAAGCATTGGTTTCACTGCTTTATTTCCAAGCGTGGCTTTCTGAAAATCAAATAAAACAATTAAGTGGATTTTCTTCAAAGTTCCAGAAAGTTTTTCCTGTGGCCTCAGAGCAGGCAGGAGGAGCTTCAGCCTGAGGACAACTTCTTAAGGAACTTTTAAGTAGCCGAAAAAATGATTTTAGCATGAAAGTGTAATCTCAAGAGTAAGTTTAGTTATATAGTACACAGATTATAAAACTCCTGTTCTGATGATCCTAAAGTGCTTCCAAGACTTCAAAAGTTGAGGAAAAGTGGTTCTGTAAGCCTTAATCTCTTTAGAATATGTTATGCTTGCAAAAGCATGAGATAGAGAAGGGAGGAAAAGTCAAGATTTTATCAACGCCTGCACTTCCTGCAGTCGAAAGGTTTGTGGGATTCAGGTCTTGCTTCTGAAAGATGAGTGACTGAGAGGCTGCCAGCACCCTAATGATGGGGTCATTATATCTGGGTGACAGAGTCAAGTCCCTGCTTTGTAGTGAGAACCTTTTATCTCAGAGCTAGAAATGGGGGTGTTGCTGTCTCCTTGTAGTCTGTAATTTCACACTCGTACCCTTTGGAGCCCCAATCAAAGGATTCAAGTTTTTCTTTCAGTTGTAATGAAATAAGGACAATTTTTGACTCTAGCTATGCAGAGCATGCAGCACATCTGCTATTACCTTCCCAAGACACAATTTGGACTGTTCCAAAGATTAAAGGGATTTGGAAATATCCTCATGCCCAAGGAAAGAGCAGCCGTAAGGCCTGAAACCCCTGTTTGTGGCATGACTGAAAGGGCCATGGATACCTTTTCATTTCAGAAATTGTTCTTGCTGCAGTGTCAGAAGGAACATGAAAGTACCCAGAAGTGTCTATTAACAATAAAACAAGGAAATTTTCAAATAGGAGAGGGGGGAAATGAGAAAGAAGCAATAATGATACCTTATTTGACTCAGTCCTCACTGGGATAATTATCCTTGCTGGGATGCCAATATAGATGTAGAGTTTATGCAGGAGAGGAAAATCACTGAGGCTTTGTGGTACCCTCTCAGGTAATAACAATGGCAAAGGACAACCCTTTGAACAAAAGTGTTTGGTGATTTTGTTGGTTTACGTTATAAAAATTGAAGTGTGGGCAAGAATGGCTGCTACTGACCACAGTTCTTACAATGCTGTGTAATATTAAACCTCTAATCATGGACAGTATTGCAGCTAATCACTAAGCTACCTTAAAACCCACTGGTTTGAAGAAGTCAAACACCTAAATAACACAAATAGGAAGCTGCAACACTTCACATTCCCAGTCTGTGTAAGAGAAATCAAGAGCAGATGAAATTTTGTACCTTGGCTTTCACACAAATATCTCAGTATTCCTGTAGTCTTTACCATTGGATGCTGGTAAATAAATAAATAGGATCAGCAGATCACTGGCGGCCTTTTACAAAAGGTTCTACATCACTGTAAGTATTAATTACACTAATTTGTGACACATGATTTTCAAAAGCCTAACAGATAAAAGCATTAAGACCCTAAATCATTAATTTAATCTGATTATTTCCAGTCAGTCCTTTATTTACTGTCCGCTCAATTAAAAATTGAGGCTAATGAATCTTTCAAATGTACTATAATATTCTAGTATTCATTATTTCCCCTTTCCACCCCAGGTAAAAGTCTCTTTTTTTTCTCCTCTTCATCCCTTTTTGCATTAGAGAAGCACTCCTGAGTCACACCATATATTTTCATTTCTGAAAGTCGCTGATAGCAGTTTTCCCATCTGAAATGATGTACAGAGAATGAGATGGCAAAAAGCCAGGCACAGTAGGAGCTGTGGAGAGCAAATGTGCAAGTACAGTTTTACCGTAGGTCTTACCTTACAGCTTTCTGTCTTTGCCTTTTGCTGCAGGAGTTACCTTCCTTTTCATCCATATCATGGCCATAAATCACCTTTTACTTTAGTTTTTTTTCTAATAAAACTCAGAATTCTGCTAAGAAACTTGCATTTCTGTCCCCGTTTTCGAAATCCGCTGATTTGCAAATGAACGAGGTGTTACCCAAACATACCCAAAATTGGTAGCAGTCATCAGAATAATTCATCATTTTATGTATCACAGTTACAAATACAAAAAAAAAATAAAATTCCTCCCCAGTGTTTTTGCTGAGTTCAATCCCATTCCTTGTTGTTACCTGCCTTCATAAAATCTTTTCTCTTGTAGAGGAGAATTATTTCCAACATCTTCAAAGCAGGAGAACAGCAATTTTTATTCCTTCTTTTGTACTGTTTGACACAAAAGAGTTTGGCATTTTGCACACTGTAGGTGAAAGAAGATACTTGGTTGGGGTAAAATGATAAATCTTCCTCCGTCTTCACAGACACAATGTCAACGTCCATCAACCAGGTGTAAATCCAGACCTTCTAACTTGACTGAACTTAGAACTACAACAGCTCAGGTTCTCTTTGGGTGATGCTTCTTGATTTAAACACTTTTTAGTACTCAAGAGCACCAAAAGTCAATCTTGCATCAGTTGTGGGGTTTGGGGGTGGTTTTTTGGGGTTTTTTTAGGACTCAAAATGTTTTTTTAATGTAATCATTATGATCTCCACTTTGTAGGCAATATCCTAGTAGTGAACCCGTGGCAGATGGAGAAAAAGGATCTGATCATTGTGGTTTCCATCAGTGGTTCATCAGTGAGACTTTGATGCTCCTTGTTCCAATTTCTAGATTTTGACCATAATATCTTTTGACTTTTGGTTGACTTGTTATTTGCATAACACTGAAAATAATATACTAGATACAAGTGAGCAAAACACTTTGAGCATTTAGAAACCATTAGATGCAGCCTACTCTTTGCTATATATAAGCCAGGAAAAGTAATCATAGTAGACTTCCAGGATTAATCTTAAATAGCTGGAACCTTGCTAACAGACAAGGCAAAATTAATTTTGCCCAACTTTTGCCTTTAACCTTTTAGATGGCTATTATCTTCACCCTCTGGGACAGCACAGTAGGGAGATGGACTTTTAAAAGGTGTTTATTGCCATCCCAAATTGGAGGAATCAGGCAAAACATGTGGGATGCATTGACTGAAGATCCCTTTCTCTCTTGAGTATCTTTATAGGGATCTGCCATCTTTGCAGCTTTCCTTTGGATGCTTTCTGATAGCTCAAGATAGAAAGCTGGTAGCATGCAGAGGAGAGCTGTGGAGATGCAGAAGGATCTGGAAGAGAAGCTGTACAAGGAGCAGCTGAGATCCCTTGGTCTGTTCTGTCTGGAGGAGACTGAGGTCAGAGCTCATCAGGGTCTGCAGCTCCTCCCCAGGGACAGCTCTGATCTGTGCTCCCTGTGACAGGGACAGGACCCAAGGGAAGGGCTGGAGCTGTGCCAGGGGAGGTTTAGGTTGAATATCAGGGAGATTCTTCCCCCAGAGGGTGCTGGGCACTGCCCAGGCTCCCCAGGGAGTGGGCACAGCCCTGAGGCTGCCAGAGCTCCAGAAGTGTTTGGACAACACTCCCAGGCACAAGGTGGGATTGTTTTGGGGTGTCTGTGCAGGGCCAGGAGCTGGATTTGATGATCCTTGTGGATCTTTCCAACTCCAGATATGTCTCTGTGGATCCTAGACAATTAGGGGCAAAAAATGCCTTTTAGACAGGTCATGATGGGTTGGACATAGTGAACCTCTGTAATGACAAAGGTCATGTCTGTGGCAAAAGCTTTTCCCCACAGAAGACACTGCTCTTTCCCGTGGTGAACTTCTAAATCTGCCCTTGGTTTCTTGCAGTGAGGATGTTGTGTGCATGTAATTACCTTCTGGTGAGATCTTGAAATGCTTCATTTACATCAAATCCTTCCCTGGTAATAACACCATAATATCAAGTCTTTTTGAAAGTGAGACAACCAGTGGCACCTGTGTCTTAGGGGAGCATCGACATTTCCCACCTCATGCAGGCTGAAGATATCTTTCCCTGATATTTTCTTTCAAGCTACAGCAAAAGAGTAACATCCTGCAGCCACTGCCTGTGGTTGATTGGATCTTAACCTGTTTGAGCTTATTGTAGTTTGCAGTGTCTGTCAGAGATGCTCCTGTTTCCATCTCGTGTGCGTGGAAAGCTCTCTTGGAGTGGAGCTGTAACACAACAGATGGGACACGGTGCATCTTGGCTGACCTCCACTTGCAGCATCTAAATAGCTAAACTGATTTTATTACCATAAAATAAACTTCCAAGAACTTCTTGCGCTCTAGACCAAGCTA
Source organism: Eopsaltria australis (assembly GCA_034509425.1). Lineage (NCBI taxonomy): Eukaryota > Metazoa > Chordata > Aves > Passeriformes > Petroicidae > Eopsaltria > Eopsaltria australis. The sequence goes on along the minus strand of JAVTVJ010000447.1, from coordinate 937,206 downwards.
ACAAGTGCCAGCAGCAAGCCTGCAGTTGGAATAGCTGAGGAGGACAGTTCTCATAGTGGTTTCCTGGGATTGGAAGACAGTTCCATTCATTTTAGTGAGAACCAGAGGGATGGAATGCCTGGAAAACTTAGGTTTCCTTCCAACTAAGACAAGGAAGTGAAAACTACGTTGTTAGGAGCACCCATGGATTTTATAAGTAAGAGTTTCCAAAGTCATGCTCAAGTTTTTTACTGTCATTGGAAAGAGACCGAGGACAAACAGGGCTTGGAACTTTGGGACTTGAAAAATGGTGCTGAAGATATGGTCAGCACGTTTCATCTCAATCTGCCATTTTGAGAAGGTTTTTTCTCTTTGGTCTCACTGTTCTGTTTTCAGTTTCTGATGACCCCATTTCTCTGGGATTTACCCTCCTTTTAGGATGATTGTAACACCATTAGCTACCAGCTCTAAATCTTTAGCAGGCCAGGTTTTATTTTCTACCAGAGACTTCCTGGAGGAACTCAGATACTGCACTGCAAAACTCAGGGATGCAATCCCCTCAAGAAAAATTAGCACTAGAAGTTTATACATCTATAAAAATGTAAAAGACAGGAGTTACTAAAAAGCAATTAAAAAGGAACCTGCCCTGTACACCTTGGCTTCTGAGAGAAGGATAAAGGTCTCATGAACATTTTCTTTCCCTTTTTCAACACTTTTTTGTCTTCAGAGATTATTATTATTGCACCTTTTCATCTCCTAGATTTGTTTTCCATACATGAATTTAGGCTCCCTCCTTTTAGCTCCTCTCCCATTTGTTGGGCTGGAGTGTGAATGCACTAAGCTAACACTGATTGAGGGTTTGAATATTAAACATATATATATATATATATATATATATATAGTCATGGAATCATATTTTAAGAAACAATCTGACTGAGATAGCACAGCAGCATCATACTTGAATGCTTGCTTCCTTTGGGCTGCTGGGAGAATACCATGTGCTTTGCAGAAGAGCCTTTTATTCTGATTTTTTCAATTATACCAACTACAAATACTACACACCCAGTTACAGATACAACCAGATACCATGATCTGATTACACAGACATTGGAAAACTGATTTTTCTTTACCAGATGTGAGCACACTATTAAGTCTAGTTCTACATGGCCTAATTTTTTTTCAGTGTTTTCAAAAAAAAGGACAAAACAACTTTATGCAACTAAACAATACAGATGCTTTCAATAGAAGTCATTACAGTAGAGAGGCAGAAATCTGTTTCTTTTACTCATTGATCCTGTTCCCTACAGCATTTTCTGCACAGGTTTTTTTACTTGTTTTCATTCTTCCTGTGTGACTTTTTCTTCAGTAACACAATAAATAAAAACAAGCTCTTGTGTGTTCTTCTTTGTGTCTTGTACTCTAATCATGTCATTTTTGTTGTAATACTGATTTGAAAATAAAAAAGCCCAGCTATATTTCTGCGCATAAAGAAATGGAAACCTGAATCTTACAAGAGAGACTTATTTAGTCTTTATTGAGATGATTCATAGAAGGCGTGGAGGAGAGAGAAATAAGAGTATTGTGGCTCTACTTTCATTTCATAAGCAACTTTATTACAAAGTTAAGAATACATCTTTGTTACATAAATAATCATCTTCAAGAAGTTCTTTTGATTAAATCAAATTTCATGTTTGTGTCTCATTCCGCAACTCTGTTGTACTTATGATAATTATTATTATTATTTTTTCATCTTGATGTCTGAGAGAGCCTTTCCTTGTGTTAGAAGACAGGGCATAATTAAAATTTTAAATTAATTAAATTCTTCTCATAGAATATATGAGATCTTGCACTTACCAGCAGAGCAGGATATTTGCTATGAAGGTGGAGGAGGCTGCCTGTAAAGAAAAACTAGATAAAAACCAGTAAACAAACAAACCAAAAGCCTGAACAGGTGGCAATAAAAACCCTGCTCATAGGCTGAATGTCAGAGAAATTAAGTACGAGATAATAAATCATCATTCAAATTCTCTAATTATTCAATAATCTAATTTCTAATTTCTACCCAATTTCTAATCTGTAAAATGCAGAAAATTTCAAGCTCTATGTCAAAGGGTAATTTGGAAAGTGATTCCAGAATTCTATTCTGGAACTCTATTCCAGAACTCTATATTCTATTCTATATACAGTGATCACAAATCTTCTAAATTTCATTTTGAAAATCCTGCCAGAATGTGAGGTTGTTTTTCCCTCCCAAGCACTTACCTTGGATGCACTTGTAAAACATTTCTACAGCTTCCTCTAATGTCCTATTTCCCCAAACTTCCTGGGGACTCTGTGCCTCACAGTTTCTCCTGCTCTTTTTACACAGGTGATTGTTCTAAGTGAAGTTTTGCAATGGTTTCTATTAACAATTCATTGTATTTTCTTAAATTATCACTATTTCTTCAACATCTTTATCTGCTCCTGTCTTGGATGCTTTAGCTCTGATCTGGTTTGTTTAGGCTCCAAAACTGATCCCACAATTATGAGTCTTACAACAGATTATCATCTGTGCTTGTAACCTGTCAGGATTGTTACAATTCCTTGTGATTGATCAGCAATAGAACTTCTATTTCTGCTTAATCTTTTCCCTGCTCTGCAGTTACTTGGTCTGATGGGCATCGAGGTAATCCAGGTTACTTTGGCAGTTCCTCAGTGAGTTAACTCCAAGCCTTTTGGCCTTGTAGATACATCTGTAATTCTGAACAAAAGAGGATCAAAGAGCTCATGCAAGAGCTGAGAGAATTCAATGGAATTCTCTGATTTAACAGTCCAGACGTAGAATAATCTCTCTTCCTAAAGCAACCCTTTACATCCCTTGTTACAGGAGTGAGTTGCATTTGAAGGGAAGATCTACTGGATAATCTAAAGGGATGGTGTTTAATCACTTGTGGAAATCACTTTGTGCCTGGAGACTCTTGTGATACTGTCCTTGAAAAGAAAACTTCCTTCCCAGAAAACTGTTTGTTGAAAAGTGCACAGCCAGGCTGATCATGATAAGGGCAAGAGCAAGTGGTATTTAATCTGATTTTTTTTCCCCACTTCATTTTTTAGTTATGCTGTTTCAACTATTTTACAGCACACTGACGTGTATTTTGTCACGTCAGTGCCCTGAAAAATCTCAGGAATTCATAAAATATCTGTGAAACTGCAGCTCTCAGGTAATTGATGATAATGGTTTGATAAATACACCTGCTTTTACAGCATGTGACTGTATGGGGCTGAAAAATGGCAGCACGGAGCAGCAAAATGTCAGTTCTGTGAAAAATAGGCAGAAATTTTCAATGAAAAGAGCACTGAAAAATAAGACAGCTCATTAAATTTTTGGGGTGATGTCAGATGTTAATCTAAACACTAAGAAAATAGCCTTGATAATAAAGGGTAAAGCTGGCAGGTAAAAGTAGTGAGTTTGTTTAAAAATAACAGGGGGAGCCACTCGGAAGCTGAGGAATGAATCCAGAAAGCTGGACACAAAATCTCCTGACCCCTCTAAACAAATGTACACTGGGGATGTTAAATACAGAAATGCAAATTGTAAAAATATAAGTTTGAATTATTCTGGGAAAATCTGGAACTTGAGAGAAACTGTGTGAAATATGTCCTACGAATGTTTTCCTGGTAAGAAATACATTTTTAGGTCAGCATATTTATAAAAGTTTGCTGGATTTGGCCAATAGGAATTTACTTGGTATCAACCTGACACAGTTTTTTTTTTGTGATTATTTTTCTTTGCAGCCACCAAACAGAAAAAGAATATTATTTAAACAGCTTTATTTTTGGCACATGTTTCACATACAGATCGTATGTCTGGCACAATTTCTTTATTTTTTTTCTCTTGTTATGAATGAATTTTCCTGAATCTGTCATATATGTTTATAATAAATCTTAACCCTCACCCATATATATTTTCTACTCAAACAATAATAATGGCTTGGAGGAAAGGCACAGGATAAATTACTTTATTAATAATATATTTTGGAATTGTGTGGGAATTCTTGAGTATTTTAGAAACTTGGTTGTGCTTCCTGCAGTAGTGTGTAATATCAAACATAATGCCCTGACTAATTGCTCTTGGAACTATTTTCCTCATCCCCCTCAGTTTTGTTTAGCTGATATATCCTTCATTTCCTTCCTTAAGCTGAAATGTGGAAATGCTGATAAACTCTATTATAAAAACCACCAGACTTTTCTGGGAAACAAAAAGCTAATTGTGAGTTTGATGAAAAACAGCATATGGATAATAGAGAAAATAGAGTTGATCCTTACACTGTATTTAATGCATACATTAGGGGGGAAAATGCAATAACAGGATGATATGATCTTGGTTATTTCTTGATGTAAACTTTTTTTTTTTTTTTTTTTAATGTGCCCGGAGAGCCACAGTTGTCCAGGAATGAAGGAAATAAATTTTCATGTTCAGTTTTCTGTGCTTGTCTTCCCTGAGAGGGTGGGGAGGCCCTGGCACAGGGTGCCCAGAGAAGCTGTGGCTGTCCCTGGATCCCTGGAAGTGCCCAAGGCCAGGCTGGACAGGGCTTGGAGCAACCTGGGGTAGTGGGAGCTGTCCCTGCCTGTGGCAGGGGGGTGATTTTTAAGGTCTCTTCCAACCCAAACCTGATTCCCAAGACTGAGATATGTGATCTATGATTTCTGATAGAAAGTAAATCCTGTATTTTGCTTAGGTTGGAGGAATGTAAATTATCTTTATTTTTACAAAATCAAGCTAATAATATTAGAAAAAGTAGATATGCTAGAATTTCTAAACCCTGCAGCAGTTTAAAGCAGGATCATGTGCTATCAACATAAAGGATTATGTGTAATTACTCTCTTCATTTAAGTTTTGCTCACTGTTGGAGAAATACACCATTTACCAAATGCTGACACTTTTTCCTTTTTAAGACATAAACAGTTAGATAGGATTGCTTTGATTTTCAAGACCTAGAATTCCCTTGCTTTAGCACTTTTATCTGCTTTAGCCTGAGTTTTGCCAAGGAATGACTTTTATTTCAAACACCATTTGAAGGCGGCTCAGAATTATGTTCAATTGATTGTGTTTGGGTTTGGAACAAAACATCTGCTGGTTTTCACTGAATCCCAAAGGTTTTTCTGCATAGTGTTTAAACTTTGCTACAAAGAGAAGCGAAAAGTGCTCTGTAGCCTGGTCTGCAGAGGTTAAAGCTGTTTGTGCACCTGCAGGCACAGCGTGGAAATGGTCCAAGATGTCTAAAAATTAAGTTGTTGCACAAGGGTGGATAAATATTAACTTTGCTTCCCACCAAATTTCAAAATCAAGGAGGCACCACTGCTGTTGGGAAGGTGAAGTGGGAGAGGACAAAGATTCTCACCTGCTGGAAAATGTTGTCAGCTGTGACCCTTTGGTACAGAGGTTTTTCCGTTGGTTCTCTGATTTGTGCTGTGAGAGCAGAACCAGCTTGGGACTCTGTAAAGTTGCTCTGAGCTGCTGAAGCCAGTTTTTACTGCTGAGGCAGAATGGAAAGCCTGAGTGTTCTTTTGGCTGCAGGAAGCATTAGTAACCTGAGAGCCTGAGTAAGAATAACTTTCTGTATTTTTTAAATGGATGAAGTTGCAGAAAAATGAATACATTTTGGGTACACAAGTTTTTAATTACTTGCAGCAACTGAGTTTAAATTGTAATATTAAAGAAAGAAGCTGAGCCCTCCCTTGTCCTCTCTTCTGGAATTACATTGCCCTTCATTACCACCTGACATGTGGAATTAGCTTGGAAAAAATAACGCAGTAGCAGCAAAAATATTACAGTTCTTATTGTCTCTGGTTCATCTTCATGAGATTTTTTTGTTTTGTTTTGTTAACAGACTAATGCTGAGTGGAAACATCACTGCTAAGTTAAAATGCACTCCCAATTTAGACCAGGCACATTATTATCTACCTTTTTACAGTGGACATGAGGTTTTAACTCATTAAAAGTAGATAACTGCTTGATAGCAGCAGCTGGGCCATCAGTAAATACTAAGGAGGATGATTCTCTTTGTTAATTTGAAAACAGCCTGCAGTCCAGGAAAGAAGTATCCACTCCAAAATCCTCGTGAATTGTTCTCAAGTTGGATAAAATACTTATTACTGGGGTTGGGTGGGAATTCTTTTCTAGTTGGCTCATAAAGGAAAGATTTCCCCCCAGAGTGGACAAAATAAGAGAGTTTGTTTAGTTATTTAATAAATGAAGAGCTCCTATTCTGCAAGTAAACATTAGACAGCTTATAAAAAACTCTCAGGGAACTGCTTGAAGCTCGTGATGTGGGCATTTGTTCTGTTTTCACCCATATTTAGGGAGTTTTATGGAAGCCTGTGATCTCATATACTGACTTTGGTCTGAAAAGCATTATCATCAATCTGGGTATGGAGGAAGGAGCACAAGATTGTCACATCTTGCCATTTTATACTCACCTTGCATATACTGACGTGAATATATAAAGAACTGGGCAGCAGACACTCCAAAACCTTGAGGAAAAGAGCCATTGATTAAAGGAAAAATGGAATTTTGGTTAATACATGAGTGCACTTCTAACATGAAGAACAGCGCACTAAAGCCAATGAGTGATTCTGGAAATGATAAAAATGCTTCAGAATACTTGAGAGTCTTTCAGTAGCATATTTGGGCACCTAAATTCCAGTTTGAACAGCATTTCTTAGGAGAAAGAGCTGCCACTTGAGCCCTCTCAGCAGCATATTTGGCATTTGGCTGAGGACTGAAGATGGGTTTAAATTGCACTGCGTAAATCCAGGGTAAGAACACGAGTTCAGTCCAGTATGTCTAATTATATAACCCTGGAGATGAATGCAGTATCTGCCCCATTTCATATTTAGGATGTTTCAAAGGGTGATTTTTTCCTGGCTGGAATGTTCATTTCAATGGCAGTGTCGAATGTCAGCTGGAGAGTTAAATGTTACTTTGAGTGTCAAACATTAGTTTGAGTGTCTGTAGTTTGGATTTGGGTTCCTCTAGCCCACGTAGATGAAACCAGCATTTCTCAGGCTGTTGAAACACTGCAGGGTTTTTTTTCCCCCTGCCATAAATCATGTGAATTCAAGTAGAACATTAAGACTTTCAACTTGACTGTGTTTGCGTTTAAGCCTTTCTCTTGAAATGAGATCCAGATATTAAATTTAAATCACCTCTGTGCTCCCTTCTCAAATTGAATGCTTGTCTAAACTAGGAGTAACAGAATGTGAAAATCAGCTGTTTCTCTGTGAACTTCTGAAATGAGTAATGCTGATCTTAAGTACAGCAGTGTTTTCTCAGCATCTGTCCTGTTCAAATATCCTCAGGACAAGTCCAATTGCCTTCATTTATGCTGGGTTTTGATAGCTAAGCAAAGAAAATTTAGGAAGTTTTACCTCAATTGATAAACTGAAAAATACTTTTTTTGTTTGAAATTTTAATATTTCAATAATCCTGAGTGGCTGCATGACTATTGGTGTATGTGGTGTTATATTTTTCAAATGGCACTCCTGTGTTACCACCCAGTTTTGTGTGATTTTACCTCATTTCATGACGTGTTTCTCAAGACTGCAGTATAATGCTGCTGTAACTAGCAGCTCATATCCTGCAGACAATTTGTCTGTCATTCCCTCAGAAAAGGTGGTTTCTCAGATGGGAGCTGCCCAGGGTAAGTCACATCTCCAGAAATTGAATTGATTTCCTTGTGCTTACACAAAAAAAACATTTTCAACAGCTGTTACCCCAAAACCACCGAGCTCATTTCTCCTGTCACTCACACCGGCGTAAACCAGGATTAATTCTCCTGTGGCAGGTGACCCTCTGATGCTAAATACACAGAAAGAATCAATGATTGGATAGATCAGTAACGAATTCTTGGAGAAAGACAGAGGGAAAAGCAGGATTACATCTTTTATCAGTGAGAAGTTGGAGCACGTGCTGCTGTTTGGGACCTGTTGTCTCCGGGATGAACCCTTGTCACACGCCTGGCTCGGCCACACTGTCAGAACCCTGGTTCTGCTCCTTCCCCTGCCCTCTCAGCTGGCAGGAGGCTGTCAGCAGGACAGCTGTCAGGGGTTTTAAAGAGCTAAACAAAATAACGGAAAGAAAGTAAAGATTTTATATATATATATATATATATATATATATATATATATATATATATATATAAAGCATTAGCTTCCTGACAGTGGGAAAAAAAAGTGTACTTAAGAGCTGAAGCAAAAAATACTCACCTGACTCTTTGGCTTATTGTTATTCTGGCTTCATTCTAATGCAGTTCCTTCCTGTTCAATATCAGTTTATAAAGCTGTGTTCGCTGACCCCCAATAACTAACAAACCCCTCTGTGCAGCTAGATGAATAAATTCCAGTTTGTGGTAGTGCAAATGTGTGCTGGTGGCTGTTCAGTGACTACATAGCACATTAACCATTAAAGAGTTGTGGGTTAGAAGAATAAGCAGACATAGGATTGATGTATTTCTCTAACACATGACTCAATATTTCTGGTAGCAAGGATATTTGCATTTTTTAATATAGATTATGACATGCTCTTTGGTCAGCAAATCATGCCTTGTTCATGCCAGTGAAAGAAAAGCTTTAGTGATGTATTGTAACATTTAGAAAATACTGTTTTATTGTTTATTTCAATACATGGAGTGGCACTACAGAGACACTTCTACATCGAGTGTCTTGAACATTTCTGGAATGCCACTGTGCAGATGGAGAACTGAAAACACAAGAACATTTGTGTATTGTTGGTGGGTTGATTGTGGAATTCATTTCTACCTCAGTTTTTCAAAGCTGCAGTTCATTGACCCCAGAGTGTGTTCTGTGAGCCAGGGCTGGAGTAAATCACTGCAGCTTTGAGCTGAGGAGCTCCAGCTTTGTCTCAGGGGATGGGTTGAGTGAAGAGGCTTCATCATTTTGTGTGAGGCTTGGTGGGGTTTGTGTCTGTACTTCAGAATTATTGAGTGAGACAATGAATAGAACCTTTATTCTGCAGGATTGTTTGTGTTTACAGCTGCACTTGAACCCCCTTTATCTCTTGCTTTCACTCACAAACTGAAAGAATTCATATTTAAAATTTGCTAACTTTTCTAATGTGTTCAGGGCTTCTGATGCTGTTTCACACTCTAAGAACAGGGATTGGTTTTCAGATAAATAGAATTGAGTCCACTTTAAATAACTTAAGTAGTGATCAGAACTTCTATCATTATTTCTGCTACTGCAGACACCTGAGTGGAGACAGCAATAACAACACATTAAATACACCAGAGGCACCAGCATGTCACCTGTCCTGATGGTACAAAGAAGCACTTTGAAAGAAAGAAAAATCCTTCAAAGATATGTTTTAGTTTTTATTTTTTTCTTTGCTCTTCCATGCATAAAGATATTGTAAGAACCTGAGTAATATGTGACAATTTAATATAAAATATTAATTTTTAGACTCAACCAATAATCCCTTGAGTTGTGTTTCAAGCACAGAAATGCACATGCAAAAAAGAAAGTATGAAGGGGATGTCAGCATTTCTTTTAGCTTAAAATGTCACCTCCACTGGTGGTATCTTCTTGGTAGATCCCATTTTAAGGTTTTTTTTGGTTTGTATTTATTTTTTAAAGTTCTGAAGTTCTGTGAATTTATATAAGGAAAAATAGTCCTGATGGATGCAAATATTCTTGCTGTGCAGTAGGTAAATGTGACTTTTCCTTGTTCTCTTCACTCACAAATTGGAACAGACCAGACCCAGTTGAGCTCACAGTGAATCTGCAAAGGAGAAATGTGCAGAGGGCCTTTATTGGGTTGGGGCTTTTTTTTATTTTCCTGTTGCTGTCATTACTCAATCTCTTAATATACATTTGAATGGGCCCTGAGCACAGCCTGCTGCACACTCCCTGCAGTTGGTGCAGTAAATCTGACCTCGTCACACACTGCTGCTGTTTGTTTTCCCTAATTAAATGTTCCACGTACAGAAATCCATACAACTGCCATCAATGCAGGCTCTAAGTGAAGCAAACACCTGCCAGGAGTGGTTTAGGCACAGCTGATGCTGCCCTCAGACAGGAGCATCATCTGCCAGGTTTGCTTTCAGCTCCAATTTCCACAAGTTGTGCTGGTATTATATTAATATCATTGTAGAGGCATGGATGTTCTGTGTTTTCTGCTCTGCTGTCAAAACTAATCAGACTTGGCCACAGTGTTCCCAACATTCAAATAAGCTTGATTTGCCTACTCTGAAAGAAGGACAGAGGGTTATTCCCCCTGCTTCACAGATGGGTGATCTGTGGGTTAAAAAAAAATAAATACAGGTAGCATCCACCACCTTACCTGGACATATTACTGGGTGAAATTATCAATTCTCAAAGCAGCATGAGAGAAGATTTAATAATGCTCCATTTTATTGTATATGTCTTTGCATTTTCTTTTTTTTTCCTTCATTTTGTTCCTGTTCCAGGTTGACATCTCAGAAATCATTGAATCTAAAGACAGATATTGGAAAATTGAATGATGTCCTGTAGTGGGATGAAGGATAACTTCCTAATAACACAGGGGGAAAGCCTACTCTCATCATTCATTCATTCATTCACCTGTGGCTAATTTTAAAGGTGATTTACTGAAAAGTTCTTACAGAAACCAAGGTGCTGGAGCTGCTCCTTGGCCCAGTGCAGGGTTTCAGACATCCAGGGTGATGTTAAAAGTGTTAATTTCAATTGAAACATCCTCCAACTCCAAGCCTGTCCTCATGTACCCAAACTGTCCTGCTTCCCATTCAGAGGTTCTTCAGATGTGCAGTTCTTGCTGGGGTTTTGTAGGAAGAAGGATTTTCTTCTCTCAGACAAGCAGCTCTGTAAACACCAGACAGGATGAATCACGGTTTCTTAGAGATTTGTAGTTTGTGGTCAAGTGTCAGATCCAAGTGAAGCTTTTCCCACAGATTTTAAGAAATTTCGCAGCTTCTCACATTCCCCAGTGTGGGCCACGAGGTGAACTCTTTCCTCAGTGAGGATAATAAGGTTTGTGTCCTCAAAACAGTTGCCTGTTTTCACTGAAATTTAATTTTCATTAAATTTTAATTTTTTGTTGAATTTAATTTTCACGGAGGCTTCTCTGTTCCTTTGAATTAAATTAATCAAAAGCTTAAAAAATTAGTAAGGTGGGCTGCTGGAGAGACTCTCTGCAGCTTCATCATGGACCTACTGGCCTTTGACTTTCAAATGGCAATTTGCAAAAAAGCCCAAACTCGTACTGACATTGCCATTAAAAACACCAGCAGAGACAATTGACTCATTATTCTCATCTCTGCATGCTAAGAGCAGAATAAATCAAAGCACAGTGAATTAAAGGCATCTGCAGTTCTGCTTAGAATTTTTATGTCAGTTTTGATTTCTTAAATATACGTTTGTTCCCATTTTTTGTTTAATGTTGAAAGTCACATGAAGAGCTCTTGATATAAAATCCCATTATTAAAAGCCAGTTCTGTGTGAGCTGCATTCATATGACGATATTTTTTTTTTTTTGAGGGGTCAAAGAAAAAGCCAAAAACATCAGTCTAATACACAGTAAATAATCTGGGTTTTGTTGAAATGGTTTTGGATATTTATCAGCTAATGATGATCCTTTGTAAAGGTAATCAGCTTTCACACACAGAACTGCAAGCATGTGACAACTGGGATAAAAATGTAAGATAGTTTTAAATCAAATAAACCACATGATTGAGTTCACAACTAAGATGCAGATTTCCACGTTTACTATTACAAAACCAAAACTCAATGCAAAAAAACCCTAAGAGTGCAGTCTTTGATTAGGAGAAATTAAAATTTGCAGGTATACATTCCAGCATATTGAATAATCAATACTGTGGGGTTTTTTTTAATGTATTCCCCATTTCAGAGGAGGGACATAAAAGCAGTTTTTCTCACCCCATTGTCACATCTTTAAGAACAGATCAGTGCCATCTTCTTGGCCAAAATCCTTTTAACAGATATTAGAGAGACCATAAGTAATATAAAAGGCTAAAACTCTGCTCAGGATTATGTTTGTAGCTGAGGAAGGGAGATGAGTGTGTCTGAGTGCTCACGTCTGTGTTCTGGCTGTGGTTACCTTACTGCTATAAATGCAGCTGCTGGTGAACAACTGCATGTAAGAAATCTCTTTTTCTGGTCATACAAAAAAGGATGGACAGGACAAAAAGTCAGGAATAATGGACTGACGAGTTTTTAATAATACAAAACTCAGAAAATACCTCATGTCAACATAGATTTTTTCTGCTCAATACTCTGGATATTTGTTTTTTGGTGTCAGACACTCCTACTGTAAGGATAATTAACATAAAGATCACTTTTCTGAGACAAAAGGCAATTTATTAGCAGGAAAAAGGGCTGCTAAGCAGAAAAATAAACTAAATGATATTTCAAGCCAATATGAGCTCTCTCCATGCCAGGGTTAAAGCTGACAGGAGGAGTGGAAAAGGGAACATTCAGTTCTGTTGCCTTGTCTACACATTCTGGTTCTGGGCAGATGACTTAATTTTACATTCCTGTGGAGCCATTACTAAATTATTGTAAAAACATTTCATAGACTGTTCATGCACAAAAATTGGATTCATGTAAAATCAGTCTTTCTCTGAATGGGATTTTGTAAGCCTTTAAAATATCACTCCAAATTGAATTTCTTCACTCACCCCTAGGAAGGAAATCAGCCTTGATTGTTTGTGTGGTTCTTGTCTGGACCCACTCAGCACTCTGTGCTGAGCTCTGCAGGTGTGGTGTCACCTGAGCAGGGCAGAGGGGCAGAGCCACCTCCCTCAGCCTGCTGGCCCCTGGTGAAGCAGTGCTGCTGTCCTGAATCCTGTTCTCCATGTGCCTCAGCAGAGCTCCCAGGAGGATCTGTTCAGGATGTTCCCAGGCACAGAGGTGAGGCTGACACAGTGGTAGCTCCCAGACTGCTCCTTTCAACCCTTTTTAAAGATGGGAGCAATGTCTCCCTTTTTCCAGTCACCTGGGACTTCCCCTGACTGCCATGGCTCTGTGAATATCATGGAGGGTGGCTTGGAAACTGCATCAGCCAATTCCCTCAGGGCTCTGGGATGCATCTCCTTGGATCCCATGGACTTATGCATGTTTGGGTTCCTCAGGTGGTCTCAAACCTCATCTTCTCTGTCAGAAGGGGGAAATTTGATCCCCCAGTCCCTTCCTTGCAGTCTCTCCTCTGGGAAAAGAAGTTGCTATTGAACCCTGAGGCAAAAATGCTGCTGGGTACCTCAGTTTCTTCTCATGTGCTGTTGCAGTTTGCCAGTCTTGCTGATTAGAGGGGATGCATTTTCTGTGACCTTCCTTTTCTGGCTGATGTACCTCTACAAGCCCTTCTTATTATTCCTCGCATCCCCTGCCAAGTTCATCTCCATCCACATTGGTCAGCTAAATAAAGTTGGTTCTCTCCAACTTGTAAGTTATGTTTCTTTAGGGATCAGTGATTATAATTTGTGCTTTGTTTATACCCTGGGGTGTCTGATATCACACTGTTAATGCCTCCAGAGCTTCTGTTAATGTCTTGAACTTTTCTGAGTTCCAACACAGTCCCCTCTTTTTCTTCAACAGCTGTCAAAATACAGCTCCCTGATAATATAACTAACGTTTAATTATCACAGCCTAGTCAGGCATGCATCCATGTTCCAGGGTCACTGAGCAGTTTGCCAAAATAGTGGACTGTTATTAGATAGATGGATTGCTTTGGTAACTACTTGCTATTAATATTTATTAATTACAGCACTGCCAGGGGTGTGTTGTCAAAATTGCTTTATGGGTTCGACTCACACACATTGCAGTGTTGTAAATCTTGTTTCCATAGGACACCAACTGCCCCCCTGCTCCTTGGATATTTCAGGATACATTGCTCATAATTCATGATGAGTTTTAGTAGCAGTGGCCTTGGTTGCAAATGGACCAGAAAGGATTAATACACAAAACGTCCTGAGTTTTGTTGATGTACCAGCCTAAGAAGTTCTTTTGGCCATTTTGCACACTTTGGAACGTAGCAGTTACTGTTGTTAAAGGTTCTGTTGTCTGACATTTCAGAGATAGTGCTGTAGTTTTTGTTGCGTTCCTTCACATTCTTTGTTCACTGGTGTTCCACTGTGAACAGACCAGTTATGGAACAATGGTGTCTGAAATCCTTTACTATTATCAAATTAAATAGAAGAGTAGCCCAATTCTGCTAACAGAGGTGAAAAAGCACTGAGATGGATCTCTGGTCTCTGACCTCTACAGAAGGAATTCTTGTAGTTGGGCATTTTACCTTTGCTTTCTGTGAAAGGAAGAAAAAAGTGTGTACCAATGCAATGGAAAATGCATTTTTACCTGTAACTCAGAAAGTGAGTAACTGAAATCAATCACTTTTAGCTATCCTATCTACACTCAGCAATCATGTGAGTGGCATGGTTTAGAGCAGAATATCTACTCCATGATCCACCTGAATAGATGGACAACAGGGAACAAGTCCCCTGCATCTTTACAAGCTGCTTTCTTGTAGGAGAAAGACTCACTGTGTTCTATCAGTGCAATGCTATACTGCTCAAGGCAAGTTAAAATTAAAGTACCAATCTGGTCTTAACTAAGTCCTGCTCTTCTTCTTGGCTTTCTCCAGCTCTTTGCTGTTTATTTCTTCAGCATTTCGGTGCACGTGTACAGAGAGAAAACTGAGGAATTACATCGAGGTAGTGAGCAAATCATTGAAGGGAGGAGGCTGAGTGCCCCAACTCCAGTGTTCCCAACTCCTGGGGGAGGGAACCTCAGGGGGGAACAAATTCCTGCTGTCCTCATCTCTGGGTTCCCCACTGCTTCTATCATTTAGTTCAATTCCAGGTGAATGGCTCACAACACACTCTAAAGAAAACAAGGGAGGATCATCCATAATTCCTGAGGAAGTTTTCTGTCACGGTACAAAGCATTTCCACTGGGTTCAGCTCTGAGGATTAACATCCACACCCACTTTTTTAAAGTCCTTGAATTTCAAGCTATTTAGAGATCTAGTGTTGGAACAGAGAACCCCTGACAGTTGTGGGCCAGCATTTTTAATTGTGAGATTGGATCTTCAGGTAGGAACTGGAGCAGATCCTGTCAGGCCCATTGGTTCCAGCTGAGGATGCTGATAGTTCTGGGCAGTGCTCCACTCCAAGTGTCCACCAGCATTGCTTGAATAATTCTACAAATTAAAGTAAAGTAAAACTGAAACACTGAAAAAAAACTGAAAAAGAAAAAAAAAAAGTAAAACTGAAACTGATGTAATTTCCAGAATTATTTTTCTCAGGTGTAAATTGAAGAAATGCTCTGAGACAATCACCTGCTTTTTCTGTAATCAATTTGCTGTCTCCTGTTTTCCATAGAGAATTCTTGGGATGAACCTGCTGAGAAATCACAATGACCTGGAACGATGGTCTCAAATCAGAGATTGTCCCACTCTTCTTCCTGAAGGTCTTTAGACACAGGAGGGGTTTTCTTGTGGTGCTTGCAATCAGACATATTTACCACACCATCAGTGTGGTGTAAAAGCTTGACCTGTTTCAGGAAGACAGAGTTTTGTGATCAAATTCCAAATATAAAGAGAAAAGAAAGAAGAGAAGAAATTTCTTTATTTATATCTGAAATCATTATTATTGTCTGATATTAAAAGTAAAGGATCACACATAATACAATGCTTTTTTCTTCTGTTCTTTACTGGCAGCTCTATAATTGAACATGAGCCAATGTTGGCTTTTTTTCAGTTACGAAAAGTAAGAACTAAGAAAAGTAAGTAGAAGGATTTTTCAAGGTACTTAATTTTTAATCTCCCTTTTATTCCATCCTTTAGGCCATAATTATGGCATGCACCAGAATGGTCCTGGAGAATTAAGGAGATTCAGATTGATTTAACAACACTTCTTTGAAATTGTCTAAAATTCTAATCTTTTCATTTAAAGTTGAGCTTTCTGTACACATGAGGCTTCCAACACTCTTAGGTTTCCTTCAAAAATCTCAGATGAAGACCCACAGAATTTATTGAAGTCTGAGGTACTTGGAACATTACCAAAAGCAGAAATCTTTTAAAACTCTTCCAACTAAATCTGAT
The DNA here is from genome assembly GCA_034509425.1 of Eopsaltria australis. Taxonomy (NCBI): domain Eukaryota; kingdom Metazoa; phylum Chordata; class Aves; order Passeriformes; family Petroicidae; genus Eopsaltria; species Eopsaltria australis. Next base: position 921,113 of record JAVTVJ010000447.1, on the reverse strand, counting down.
GCAGAGCAAGTCTGAAGGGAGTTGGAGTGAGTGAAAAAGGCTCATTCCTGTTGTAAGTATGAGAGAAAATACTATTGACCTTTTGAGAACGAAAAGAGTTTTTCATAGGTTCAGTGGGCAGCATATAAAGCATGAAATAATATTCAGCTGTTGTGCTTAGAATGTTCTGTAGCTTTCTAACATCCTGCTGGTACCAATCTCCTTAGATACATATTGAGAATGTCTGAGCAGTTCATGTTAAATATGTTCAGGGTTTGGTGCTAGAAATTTTCAAAGCAAACATCAAACTCGGTAAATCAGCTCATTATTGATTTATAAAAGAAATGCCTCTTTTTTTACTGCTTTACCTGCAGTTAGATTTTTTAATTGATGTGAAATATAAGTGCAGGTGAACTTAAACATTCATGTCTTATTTAGAGAAATGACTGGTTAATATAAATGAGGGAAAATTGGCCATTTTATCCGGTGTGAGGTTCCCCCCATGCCATATGGAATAGGTTCTGAGGGAGAGGCCACAGTCTAATATTTCCATGGCAGTACAAGCTGGCACTGCAGTGCATGACGAGGGACAGGAATCTGCTGCAATGTGTACTCCCAGTGACATTTTGATTTTTTTGGCACTTGTTTGTGTATGTGCAAAAACATCCTGTCTAGTGATAAATAGAGTTTTGCTCATAATGGAACGCTTGAGTGAGTACAGCAAGGATAAATAACTTGAAGATCTTGGGTAACTTGGCTTCAACTCAGCTCTCCTTTAGAAAAAATTCTCTTATTTGTGGCTCCATGAATATCACTGGGCTGCCTACAGCAGTACCAGCATTAATATATGTCAGAATTTTGAAGGATTCGGAGATCGAAACAATATCTGGATAAATTGCTAAGTGAATGGATAAATAATTTCAAATAGTTGAGATACCACAGTTCAGCAAGTTCCATCTCATCAGCTGAATGTGATAATTGATTATTTGCTTGGCTTTAGTCCCCTCTGAGTGCTGCAGAAGTCTCTGACTTAAACCACCTTCAACTCAAGCTGAGTCACTCAAAAAGTTCCAGCTTCTCAAATGTGTGGTGTGGACACAGAAGTTTACCAGTGTCTTGGGATTGTGGAAGTTACTCAGCATTTTCCTAAACAAAGAATAATTTCTTGCAGTTTTTTTTTTCTTCCTATTACTACCACCAGTTAATTACAGTGAAAAAAAAAAAATTACATAAATAGAACAAATAGATAAATAGAGATCACATATTGACAAAAAATATGGAAAACTAAGAAAGTAAAATAGAAATTGATTGCATTCTCTAGATTTAAATGGTTAAATGGTTGGGGAAGCTGAACAGAGCATTTTCGGTATCATTTCTTCTAAGCAATTTATGAAAAAAAGAATAAAAGGAAAATGTTAAAAAATAGGATATTCTGCAGCTTTTGTGTTGCTATTGCTCTTTTGCTCTAGCTTATACTGCTCCCTTTTTTACATTTTTGCTCTAAGCAGTAGATTTTTCTTTTGGACCTTTTCACTACAGTTGAATTTCAAATGGCCATGTTAAATCTTTGAATTTAATTTTGAACCAGAAGACAATGGATTTTGGTAGTCAAAAGAGCACAATACATCTTGATAGTCATAGTTACCTTTAATAATACAAAGGACTCAAGTCAAAAATGGAAATAGTCTCATTTAAAACCACAATGAAAGGGAACTACACCTGATTTTAATCAGTGTAAAAACGAAGTAAATTGATATGAAGGATTCTTGATTACTTTTGTAGCTTGGAGTGGAAGTTTGTGGCAGAAATAAAGTTTTCCTGTCCTAAGGGAAAGGTCACCACGAAAAGCAATAAAAATTTGCATTAGAAACAAAGTCATTCCCCACCCCAATCTGTTATCCAGCAGGAAACTGAGACTGAAATACAACAAAATATAGACAGATACATAGAAACTGGTCCTGTATGTATTTTAAATAGTTGAAATAAATGTATTTTAAATAATTAAAACTAATGGAACTCCTTGCATAATTAAAGACAGATACCTGGCAAGGTGCAGAATTGCATCTTGGGCTGTCAGTGCCCCTGATAGAAATTAATTTGGAGGAGTTGGATCCTACTTTTTCACATCCCCAGTTCTAGGACTGGTTCAGTGGATTTGGTGATTACAGAAAAATACAGCATCACTGGAGCTGGATGTTTATTTTCTTGCTCATTACCTTTCTGCGCCCTTGCAGGACAAGTTTAAGGTGTTCAGCAATTGTTTTCCTGGTAAAAGAGTAGCTCAGAGGACCTCAAATTCTGAACAATAATGTTCATCTACACAGCAGTTTCACTGTTACTAAGTTCTCCATGTATTTTTGGAGAATGATTCACAGTTCATTGATTTTGGTGTTTAAAATGCGTTCATTGCTATAAGTCCTCTTCAGACAGTTCACATTGATCTCAATACAATCTTAAGTTCTGTTTAGGCACTCAGTGTGCTCAAGGAACTTAGTAAACAGTAAAAAAAAAGAAAGATAAATAAATTACCTGGTTGCTTCCACAGCCTCTCCTGAAACCTCCCCTTCAATGCTTTGGTGGAGACAGAGCATTTGAAGTGCAAAGGTGTAAAGGCTTCAAATCAAAGTTTTGGTAAAGTGGCAGCTACAGTAACGTAGAACCTTTTTATTTTCCTTTCCAAGCTCTGCTCCATCCAGCCCAGGAGTGGCACAGTAAAGAAATTCCCACCCTCAAAAGTGGCTGTGTTCTTCACAAACACATTCTATTCAATATACCCGTGCCAAACAAGTTATAATGCACCAGTAAAATATCTTTTATTTCAGTAATACCTTTTCCAACAATCACCAGGGCCAGCTGTAATCTAAGTTTATATAATAAACCGAACACATCTAGAGGATGACTCAAGCAGGCACCTGGAACAGCCCCAGGGAGGGCCTCCCGTTTTTTATCCATTGTCCAGAGGGATCAGTTTGGCATCTAATCCAAGTGTCTCAGCTGAGTGGGGTGCAATTGTGTCTTAAGTTTTTTTTATTCATAGTTTTAGGTAGGAAAAATATCTGAAGTTGCTGAATTTATAATAAGCTAAAGCAGGGGGAATTACCTGGTGGTTTCTATCAGGTAAAAGCATGCATGTGGACCTTGCTGTGCCAGGAATATTAATTGATGGTGGCTTGACTGTGTATTTGATAACAAAGTCAATCAAAGTAATTAAAAAGTGAGGTTTCTGGTGATTGAGTGCACCTAAAGCTTGTGTTGTTTCACAGATCCATGTTCATGCTCTGAAATGCAGGGTTAAGAAAGTAAAGGCTGTTTCTTGCCGTTTTTAAAAAAATCAAGTTTTTGGGTAAAGTCATAGGTTTGTAGTGCTAAATTCAATTTTATCCAGACTGCATCTGCCATTGGGGAATTTGCTTATCTCTATGTTTATTTGGCATAATCAGATCTTGCTGGGGTGCAGGCTGGCACGCTCCCTGCTGGATTGTGGAACAGTATTGCTGCCTTACTGCTGATGATACAGGGCTATATTAATGCAAGGCTTCAAATATACCACAGAAACTATTAAACTTGGGATTATACATGATGTATATCATTATTTCTTCTAAACAGATGACAGTAATGCTCTTTCATATATATTTAATGCAGCAATAAGTTACATTTGTTCTCCTGTGTTGGTAGTAACACCCAACACAATTTACTGAACTCTATTTTACAAAAAAAAAGAAAGGCAAAAAAAAAATAAAAATATTTCTCTGGTTGTGCCTGTATCCTTCTTGGGTAAACAGGGCACTTTTCAGCACCCAAATATTATCTCATCAAACTTTACTTAAAGAGTAATTAACAGACACAGAGAAGAAAGAAGTTATTTTTTTGCTGATTATATCTGCATCGTTCTCTTCCAGAGAAACTCAAAGACCTCCTTTATAATTTGATGGCCATTTCATGACACCCAGTCCCCTTCAGTCACATATTTCTATATGCAAAAAAGTAAATGTTACATCTGAAGCCTTAGGACAAATTCTCTCCATGTAAATCACAAAATGTAAGGGCCGTCTGAAAAGCCACATAGTCCCAATACAGAAAAGGTGGCTCTTGCTAAACTTAATATCATTTACTAGTTTTTAAAGTCTGTAATTTCCACTCATGTTCATGAATTCTAAATATTACCCTGCTTAGCTGTTGTTTCTGGTGAAGATGAAAGTGGTTTGTTTGATGTGTGAAAGAAGTGACTGCAGAAAATGGTAAATTAATTGGAAGATGTCAGCTCAGGAGAAGGTTTTTGACATGAGGGCTGTAAGGCTGTTAACAAACAGACCAACTCATTTGTCTCATCATGAAATGAAAATGAAAATCACAATATTATGATAAAATCTTGACTAGGAAATGCCTGCAAGACTCTTTGAAGCCTTGGGTTCTTTTCTTGCCTGGGCTTTGGCACTCTGATTTATGCAAACCACGCTGCACAGAACTGGGAGTGGAATGGGTTCTATCAGAACAGATGGATCAGGGCTAAGGCAGGGATGTGCACTGCACATGAGAACAGATTAATACCACAAGGGCAGACTGCAGGAAAATTGGAAAGATGGGGGCATTTGAACGAATTCATGGATCGTTTCCAACTGATAGCTATGCCTTCAGGCACAGTGAATAATATCAAGGAAGCATATTTAAAATTTTATAAGTTTGTTTTAATGTAGATTGGAATAAAAAGCCACTCTTTTGAATAATTAAAAAAAATATCCTATATATCCCCCATCCCAAAATGTACCTTTGTGATTTAAATATCACAGTGTGCACTGGGACATGAATTGCTGTTTGGAAAACCCAGGGCAGACTCATGGAGTTGGCACAAAGCTTTTGGGAATGGGTTTTTTGGAAGAGCTGTATGAGCTGGGAGAACATGCTCCTCCACTTGAATCCAAGCCACAGAGATGCAGCTCTGCCTTGTCTGGAGACGTGGTCTGATTTCTACATCTCATTCAGATGTCTCTCCAAGTCTTTATCTTATCCAAATAGCCTTCAGTCATAAAGGTTCAGACTTTCCAAAGCTGTGCCAGGGCAAGTAAATGTGGATTTAAAGATGTTTGAATGAGATCTTCAGACCTATATTACAGCACAGAGCTTTCAACAGAGTTATTTCACATCAGTAAGTTACTTTACTGTTACTAATGGATATTTTACTGTGTAAAAACACATAGAGAAACACATAGAAATAAAGTCCACCTGAAAATTAAAATTATTTTAACATGCATATAACCATCAGAAACAATGTAGATATTTGTGAGATATGTAACTGCCCAGCATCAGTGAAGGAATCAGTTTTGAAAGGTATGATTCTGTCTGTTAGGACATCAAAAATCCTTCATGTTGCTGGCCCAGAGTGTATGGATGAGCCTGATTACCTACATTAATAAAGAATATGGTTCATAAGAGGAGAAAGAAACTGAGAAAAGGAAATGTACAGATGAATGTCTGGATGATCTGCATTCCCTATATGACTTCTCAGCAGATAATTTCCAAGCTATAGAGGAGGATGTGAAACCTGTGACAGTGAAGGAAGGTTCTGAGACAAATCTAAAGATGGGTAGTTCAGTTTGCTAGTAAGGAAATAATCTCCATTGGTTTCTGTTCACCAGAGGAGAAGATGTATTATTCCCCTTGTAAAAAATTCTTTCATTTCAGGCAAAGCTCAGTAAGAACAGAGAAAGGTATAAAATGGCTCACTTGCCTAAAACTTGGTTCTCATCCTGATGATTTCTTGATTTCATTGCAGGTTGCAAATCTGGCCTGTTCAATCTCCAATAATGAAGAAGGTGTGAAGTTAGTCCGTATGGCAGCCACACAGATTGATAGTCTGTGCCCACAGGTGAGTGAAGATTCCTCCTAAAAAGTACTTGAGAACTCTTTTAGCACTTAAAAGAACATAGCCTTGTCTTTGTCATGAGACTGTTGCCTGATTTCCACAAACTGTGAAAAATGCATCCATATCTTGAGACCCTTCATATCAAATGGGTTTTAAGGCTGTGTTTTTAACACAGTCCATAATCTATCTGTTCGTTCCCTTGCAAAAAAAAAAAAAAAAAAAAAAGAAATTGCCACTCCTTTAACCAATGGATTTGACTAACAGGTAATTAATGCTGCACTCACGTTGGCTGCCAGACCCCAGAGCAAAGTAGCCCAGGACAACATGGATGTGTTTAAGGACCAGTGGGAGAAGCAGGTGCGAGTCCTCACTGAGGCTGTCGACGACATCACTTCAGTGGATGATTTCCTCTCTGTTTCAGGTACTGGGATCAAGGGACTTTTCTAAAAATATGCTCTTAATTTAAAGTTTTGGGTTAGAGTGGATAAAAACTGTAATTCCTAAAGCATCATTAATCCATTAGTCCATCCTTATTGGAATGCTGGTCTTCCATCCTCAGCAGGACCAACCACGCCATGTTAATTATTCCCTGTTAGCAATGGTTGGCTCTTCACCTCCCAGAAAATAACATCCTATTTGTGCTTCTATTCCTAGAGAAGTTTTGTTTCAACTCAGGCACAAAGAGGGATTTTGGCCACCTGTTAAAAATGTGTTCCAGACCTGTGACAGGCTGAGAGTATTTGTGGAAATTGTTAGAATCCTTGTGGAGTTGTGGGCAAGATGAGGAAAAACGAACTTTACAGAATCACAGGATGGTTTGGGTTGGGAGGGTAAAGAAGGGATGGAGAAGAGGACACTGACCCTGTGTCACAATCTTTTCTCCATCCTCCTCATAAAGTGCTTGTGGGCAGAGTACATTGTTATGATTTGGTCATACCCAATGAATGCTGTAGTTGCAAAGTGGTGCATGGCTTGGGTTCATTTCTGCTGCAGAAAACTCATTTTCCTGTTTTATTTAGAAGGGTGAATTCCATTGTTGTGAGTAAGGACATAGAGTGTGACAAGAGGGCTTTGCTTACTCAAATTGCTCAGAAGAGCCAAACTTCATGAGACAATCTGGCCAAAATGTTATGTTTCATTCCACATTATTTTCCTTGATATTTCCTAAATTTTTTGAAAAAAAACTTATGAGAAAAAAATATTAACAGAAGAAATACTTATCCTTTAAAAAAATCCTTAATTTCCTTTTTTTTTTTTGGCAGCATCCTGCTACTCTTATTAGCAGGGAAATGGTCTGGTTTAGCTAATTACACTCCAGCATTGAACAGCCCTGTGAGTGTCTCCTGCAAGCCATGGCAAGAAAATGAGCGCTGTGAATAGAAGGGTACCTCAGAATATGGGAGCACAATGATTTTTATTTGAGATTTGAAACTGCCAAACACCTTATGGCAGAACTAGTTCTTAGTGAAAGGGATGACCAGCCTTGTAAACTGCTGACCCAGTCCATGTGCCAGAGTAGGAAATCTGGCTCAAATGGCCATTTTCTTCTTTGTTTGAGGACTTTGCTTGCTCCAAGTGCTTGTATTCATAAACCAGAAGTAATTTGAATGGATGATGGGGTTTTTAATTTCTTTTTCTCAAATCTTAACTCCTTCAGACTGAGTTTTGACCTCCAAACTTTCCAAGGCAGCTGAGAAGTATTATTTCTGTAAAGTTTAGATTTTTTTTTTCCTAATTCTTTGCATAGACATCTCTGTCTGTTGCTCTTGCTGTAAAGCTTGGAAGCCTCAGCTTCCACAGGGTATTTTTATTTTTGGATGTTTAACCAGCCTGGCATTCAAAATGCCACTATCTGGTTAAATGCACCTCCTGAAATGACACCTCCTCCTCTTCATATTGAGTGTCAAATTTGATGGTATATTTTAATAATATGGTGGCTACCAAAAGAAAGCTGACCATATTTTAATAAGTTACTTCATATTCCAAAAGCACTGTCTGAATCCATGTATCACTTCTTGTTGGGTAAAATTTGGTTATGCCATGGTAAAAGCAATTGGTGATGGTGAAATGGAAACAGTGAAGAAAAACTTTAACAAAGCACTGCTTTTCCATTCTGAGTCAGGAGTGTTTTAAACAAAGAATTTTCCCTTACAAGTTACTCAGATTCACAGCTCAGGAGACTTTCAGTTTCCATTCAGAGTTGTTGCAGTGTAAAATTTGACATCATGTAAAACATTTCTGAAAGCCTCAAATGATCCAGCTTTGGAATTTTTTACGGTGAAGATTAGTGAGTCATTCTTTTCAGTAGCAAAGGATAATTAACAAAACGCAGTTGGTGAACTGATTAATTCTGTTTTACTACTACTACAAAGAGCAGCATTTCATTTTCAGTTTAGAGGTGCCTCTAGTAGAAAATCAAGTTGCTGTTTAAAGTCACAAATTTCTCAGACTGAGTTTGGTCAAACATGAAATTCAGTCGTGGTCTTACTAAAATTATTTTTGACTCTACTGACTGAAGAGAAATAATGCCTGACCTCGTCAGAGTCTTCTTCATGCTTTCACATAATTTGTATGTGAGACTACATAAATTGTGACACTGTAGCATGTGAGAGTGGATGGCCTGATTCAGAGCCACAAAAATAACAGTGCATCTCCCAAGAATCCAATAAAGGTGTTTGATATCACCTCCTCTGAGCAGAGTCACTGTTATCAACTCTTCCTTCAGAATATGCACAGTCATATATAATTATAGGCTGTGTTATTAGAAATTCCCAGCTTATTCTCAGGCATTGATGGAATGAGGGAGATGAACTGCTCCTACCCAGGTTCTGTGCTACCTACAAAGGCCATTTGCTGTTGTGTTTTTAATATGCTTTATTTTCTTTTTTGACTTACTTAGGTAGAAATGAGCCAAACATAATAAACATTTATGGAAGAGTGTAAATTCACCTTCAGAAAATTGCCCAGCTGTTTATTAGATAGTCTAAGAAACATTTGACTGATTTCCCTTTTGCATTCATTTTAATAACAATTTCATGATGATAAAATTCAGTGTGATGTTTGAACTTAATGTGACTGGTTTTGAAGGAATAATAGGCTGGGACTCACAGCAGAGGTAAGATGATGTAGCCCAGTCCCTACTAAAGATAATTATCACACAGATTTTTACTATTACAAATGACAGTATCACAGAAGGGCTTTTGTTTTGCAGCCTGGATAAAGGTAGATATCAATTTTTTAACACACTGAATTTACCCAAAGCTCTGCTGTGAGGAAGAGTGAAATTAAATGAGCTGTATTTTTTTCCCTGAATCCCAGAAAACCACATCCTGGAAGATGTGAACAAGTGTGTGATTGCCCTGCAAGAGGGGGACGTGGACACGCTGGACAGAACCGCGGGTGCCATCCGGGGCCGTGCTGCCCGAGTCATTCACATCATCAACGCAGAGATGGAGAACTATGAGACTGGGGTGTACACTGAGAAGGTGCTGGAAGCCACCAAACTGCTCTCTGAAACCGGTGAGTTTGTTGAAATGCTGGAGGAATTATTGAAATGCTGTTATTTAGCAATTTAAAACTTTCAGTTAATTCTCGGAGATCTGTAACTCAGAGGGAAATGTGTGCTTGAAAACAAGATACAAACAAATAAATTCATGGCTGTGAGTGTGTTTTTTTATTCTCCACTCTGTGCTGTTGCTGAAGTCATGCTGACAGGAGCCATATAAGAGAAGAGATTCAGTAACACATCAAGACTAGACCACTACATCAAAGTTTCTATGATTTGAATAAACAATACACAGCCTTTTCTTCTGAATTGATTGATTATGTATTATGTGTCTCCAGAAAATCACTGCAAACGTTACTCTTTGCTCTGTGCAGGTGAATGTACTTGTTGATGACTGAAGTGTTGCTAAACAAAACAACTTTTCATTGAAAAACACATCTAAGCAACTGAAAATGTATCATCTGATTGAAAAAATATAAAAGCCTGTTAGATTGTATAAAATATGTAGATTCTATTAAAGTAGAAAAGTCTGCTAGATTGATAGACTGGGAAGAAACATTATTTTTCAATCTGTTTTTGCCTTGCCAGAGCAGGGATTGGATTCATCTCAGTGGAGGTGATTAAGTCTGTGCTGGTCATTTTAAAACCCTTTATATCAGTGCTCTCAATAATTCAGTGCAGGCAGTGCTACCACGTGCTCTCATCTCAGAGCAGTGGGTTTGGGTGGATTTGGGTGAATCATGCTCCAAATTTCATTGACTTCACAGGCTGGGTCTCCACACACTGATCAGGTGCCCTGGTAGGAGAGAGATGCACAAACTGTGGGTGTCTGGAGGTGTCTGAGCTGATCCTCCCCTGCCTGATTGCACTTGTTCATCTGAGGTTTAAAACCATCAGGATTATCTTAGAAGGAACAAATGAAAATTGCACCAGTTCAGGACACGTCAAATGTGACTTTCGGACAGAAAGCCCAGGAATTGCCCTGTGAGATGGAAAAGCAAAAACTGTTCTAGCTCTGTAGTCTCTGTGTTAGCTTTGAGAATAGGAATCAACCAAATGAGCTAAAAAAACTGATTTGGTGATGATTAAATATCACTTGTGGTATTGTAGCCCCCAGCTTAATGTCAGCCCATTTTTTACTGCCCAGCAAGAGATCAGTGGAATAAGTACTGTAAATTTTGCTTCTTTTTAAAAGTTTATGAGCTGGTTTCATGAAATCACAGAAGGAAAATAATCTTTTCAGTTTGACATGGTAAAATATTTTGTTGCACTCTTGTGTTAAAGTCATCTTTTGGTAAAGGAGGGGCTATGAAGAATTCTTCCTACCATTAAGATTTCTTTATTAAACAAAACAAAATGTATGTTCGAGCTTTTTATTGAGCTAAAATTTGTGACCCAATATTCTTTACATTTTCTCACTAAAAGGTTTTCAAGGGGCAGGTATAAAGTGCTGTTATATAGATCAATAATATGCATAGCAAATACTTGTACTCTATATTTAATTCACTTCTTGGTATAATTTGAACTATAACTAAGCACTATAAACTCTGGACTGAGTGCATCTTGACAACATCAATGTGTTAATGCTGGGTTTCAAGAGTTAAAAACAAGTCCCTGTTCCAACTTATTTTTTTATTTAATAAAGTGTAAATAAACTTGTGAGTATTTAAAAAAATTAAAAATATTATGTTTACAATCTTAAGAACTTTCTATCGTGTACAAATTGTGTAGCAGTAGTTCAGGAGACAGAAAGGACCCAAATTCAATGAAGCTGATGAAGCTTAAACAATTTCTGCCAGTTGTGAAAGTGGATCATTAATATTAGAGCACAATTTCTATCTGCAGCTTTTCAGGCCATTTACAAAGGCATTGATTATGATTTCTCTATGATTAAACAAAGTAGAATTTACTGACTCATTTCACTGCCTTAGAATAAAGTGGTTAAAATGGAATTTAGACCTGCCCCCTGTGCCATTCTGGAATCACCATCCTTGGAAGTGTTCAAAAACCCTGTGGATGTGGCACTTGGGGACAGGGTGCAATATGAACATGGTGGTGCTGGGGGAATGGATGGACTCAATGGTCTGAGAGGGATTTTCCAAGCTCAGTGATTCCATGATCTGAGTACCTATCAATCCATACATTTATTTCAATATTCTTTCAATTCCTCACGAGTTCCTGCCCAGATTTTATCAAACAATCAGGAATGATGCCAGTGATTTATTTGGATTCAGGTTCCACCCACAGATGTGCACATCAAAATCTCTATGAGAAGCACAGTCATGAACATCTCACTGTTTTCATCTTTATTCCTCGTTTTTTTCAATTGACCTTAATTTAATTTTAAATGAAGAGCTTTTGGAGGCTGGCAAAAATTTAGTTAAATGATAATGGAAAAGAAATAAGCACATTACCTTTCTCTTATAATTATTATTTACTTTTAACTGTCAACTCAGAAAAGGAAAGCCTCTGTTAAGCCTCTCTTTCCAGAGATTTCACTGTGTTCTGTGAGTACTGGGTTGGATCCACAGTGGACAAAGACAGATACAGTGTTTGGGAAAGACAAGCACCTTGCTAATGTTTTTTGGGGTTTTTTTTTAGGGGGGAGAAAATTAATCTCTCATGAAAATGGTGTTGATAGTTTCTGAGAAACGGAAACTGCAAACATGGCTTTAATAACCACTCTCACCTCCAGGTTTTATTTGTTTGTTGTTTTAATTTACAGCCATTGGAATATATGGGGTGGGGTTTTTAGTGTTTCAGTGCTTTGTTGCCTCACAAACTGCCTTTAAAGCCAAGTGCTTGGTAGAGGCTGGATTCTTATCTCTGACAGCAGTATTAGGAATTGTCAGACTGGTTAATGTCCTTTTGAAAGAGTACTTCCATTTTCCTTTAAAAGCCATAACAAAAACTTAGCTCTCACTTGCTGATTTTCTTATAAATCCAAGATGAAACCTGTAAAACCACAGACTCAATGGGGCTCATTGTGAGCAAACACCAAACTCAGAGATTTTAGTGGATGTTACTTGTGTAGGAGTAAACCAGAGCTTAAGGTTCAATATTTTTGGTTGATTGGTTGGTTTTGAGGTGTTTTTTTGGTTGTTTCTTTGTGGAGTTTTTTTTTCTTTTGTTTGTTTTTTTTGTTTTTTGTTTGGTTGAGTTTTTTTGGGAGAGCCTCTGTTAAATGTTATATTGTTTTTCAGATTTCTAGAAAGCTGTGAAATTATCCTGTTACAAGTTGTCCATGATGGGGAGAGGAGGGAAAGGAAAAGAGAAGAAAGAAAAGGTTAAAAACAAGGATAAAGACAAAAGGAAAGATAAGGAAGTAAGAGAAACCAGCAGAATTTCTGTTTGAATACTGAGATCTCTGATTCTGCTCAGTACCCAGAGTTTCCAAGGCCAGCTGAGACTCTCGCATTGCCTTCACCAAGGAGGAGACTGAAGTGTACTCAGCAATTACCTCAGAAGCTGTAAAAACTGAAGGCAACAAGTCTGTGCTTCTAAACAAATAAACAGAGTTGTCCCTAGAAAGAAATCAAGGAACAGGCAATGAGGCCAAATCCTATTTTTCAAGATTTTTGAGTTTCAGGAGGGAGTAAAAGTTTTGATGTTCTTTAAAGGTCAAGAGGGTTGGATTTAAGCAGGGAAAACTGGAGTGGACTTTGTAGGGTTGTGATGAAAGGAAGTGAATGGGCAGTGAAAGTGAAAAGAGCAGAAAAAATAGAACCAGAACTGCCTGGGAAGGGCTGTGAAAACTTCCCAATGATTTTTTTGGGTTTTTTTGCTTCAGTTTGCACTGGGCTGTCTGGAAACCATCCTGGAACAGCAAGTACTGCACTACTTGGGTTACTCCTGTGAAGGACATTGGAAATTTGAAATCATCTGATTCACATCAGAAATTTGAGTTTCAGCTTTTAGCATGTTTTAAAAATACCCCAGTAACTTTGTAACTCGCTGGTTTTAAGTAGGTCACTCCAGCTTCTGTTTTGACACATTTTTTTTTTTTTTTTTATTTTGTCTTTATCAGAATGGACTGAAGTTGAAAATCAGCACTACTGGCAATTCAGCAATAAGCCTGTGAGAGTTTTATCAGTGTGAGTAGGGCAAACTTTAAAGATATTTATCACTAGGAAAAGGCAGCTCAATGATGTTATCAAAGCTAATACTAAAATGTGGGAAAGATGGATTTTTCAGCAGTGATATGAAGGGAAACAAAATGTAGAAGCAAGAAGATGAATTGAAGCATAGCTGTAATCAAAAAAAATCCCCATATTGAATCTGAGAGAGAGCTAAAAGATGCAAAATGGAGCCTATTTAAAAAATAAATGACGTTAATTTCATGTTTTATGGGAGTTCAGGTAGTTACTGTAAAACTTACGGGCACCATCATCCTGAGAACATGAGATCATTTATCCGGGAGTTTTGATCAAATTATGACTTTTATTCTGCAAAGTGCTGTTGCATTTCCTTTAAAGTTTTGCTGAAATGAAATCCAAAGGTCAAGGTGTCACCAACCAAAAAAACCCAAAAAAATCATTATTAAAGAAAAGGTATTTTACAAAAGGACCAGAGAACACCCAAGATTGTGTTCCACTATTGCTTGGTTTGATCTAAAGAATTTTTAAACAGAGAAACTCTGATCAATATACGAAGGAATACACTAAGAAATCATATAAAATGCATTATAAAGCAATTAAATGAGACATAAGAGATGAATAAATCACCACTGTGGCTCAAAGCTGAAATTCTCTTTCTTTTTCTCTCCACTTTTAGAGTTTAAAAATGGAATACAGTACTAAAGGAGAATATAGCATAATTGATTTAGATTTTCAAAGGCTTTTCCTAACATCCTGCACATGCAGCTGTTTGTCAAATGGGTAACCATGGGGTGAGTGTTAAGGCCTTTGAAGGATTAAGGGCTGGTGACAAGGCACGAGCAAAGCACAAGTGATCATTTCTCAGCAGGCAGAGAGGGGAATCTTGTGACACTGCAGGTTGGTGCACGATGCATTCATTAACAGGTGAACAGGCAGCAGCAAAATTTGCCAAAAGGAAAATGCTGTTTGGGCTGGTTGGGAGAGAAAGACAAGACTAAAAGATACTTTTATTTAATTTTTTCTAAGTAAATGGAACAATTAAATCTGTATTATCTGCATTGACAGGAAGGTTCTGAGCTGATTCATCCTCTCAGAAAAAACTGTGGCATTGTAATGGGAAGCTGAGAAATGATACTTTTTCCATGCTCAACAGCCTCACATCAGGGCTGAAGATGTTAGGCTGTGCTAATAGGAAGATATTCACTGAATACCCCAAGTAGATATCTGCACTTTGCTCTCCAGAACATAAAGATCTTCCAGAAATGAAAGAAGGTCAAGATAAGAATTACATAATCAAAGAAAATTCATTATTTAAATGCGAATTAACTCAGCAAGAGTTTAAAAAATACCAGGATTGTCTATTTTGAATGTGCCAGACACCTTATATAATGAATAGTTGGTTAATAGAATAGAAATGCCCATTTCCATAAACCGTTATTATTTAGTCACTGTTCAAATCTGTTCTCAAAAACATTTCATGCTCTTAAAAGCCATTTTTTTTTTAAATAAGGAGGGTGGTGGTGGAAATAGAAAAAAATCTACCAGTTCTAGAAAATATAGGCAGAGAAATGGAGTGAATATCCATCCACCAACTCCACCAGAATGTTTTGTGAATACAAGTGTGAATTCTACAATAATGTTTTAAAATAAAAGCACTGGCATTCCTTGCATCCCCTTGCCTACACACACCTACATACTGATATACACAAACTCATAACTGAGCCAGGAAGAGTGGTTTGCCTGTTACATAACCTGCTTGCTGTCCAACAGCATGAGACAGCTTTCTTGAGGGAATTTTCTGAAGAGTTTGCTTTCATTTGAAACATTAAGCTGAAGGGAGTCTGTTTGGCTGGAATAATATTTTGGGGGTGCTCACTGTGTGTAGTCTTGCAGAGTGAGACAGGAGAGTGAGACAGCTGGAAGTGGTGAGTCACAAATGTCCCTGCAGCTGACATTTGTTATCCTCCTCTGTCCACTTTGGGATGTACCTGTCCTTAATCAAAGGCCTCCTCCTGTGCTGGCCAGGAGGCAAACAGCACTTTGCTGGCTTCTGCCCTGACATTTATCTTTCTGTGAATGGCAGTTTAGTCAGAACAAAGTTTGAAGATGTGTTTTTCCCCCTGGTGTGGGTGTCCCTGTCTCCCAACCTTCGGTAGCTCCAGACATGCCATTGATTTCTGTAATGTCCATCTCACCTGGACTGCACATGAGCAAATCCAGTTCTTCCACTCCCATGTCAATCTGCTTGGTTGCATAAACCCACAGATGCAGTTGGAGCCTTCTAGGAAGTGCCAGAAGATTTAATACAAGTGGGCCAAAGGGTCAGGACTTGGCCATAAATTCAGGGAAGCCTGGGAACACTGTTTTTACGGTCCATGGCTAAATCGGTGTTTGGCAGTGAAGGCTGATTCTTCCTGAAAGTCTTGTGTTCACTGCAAACTGCTCTAGGGTGTGGATATTCATTATTTTACAGCTGACTTTTAACCCTTTCATTAGGGGAAAAGTGAATCAGTAAATAGCAAGAAGGGAAAAGATGATCTTGTGCATTGGACAGTGATGTTTCATCCTTCTCTGTGCCATAGCACTCTGCCCTAATTTTGCTTTCCCTGTTTCCTGCGTCACCAATGTGAGACACACAGGGTTTGATACCCCAAACAGAGCTGGGGAAGGGTCTGGAGCAGCTGAGGGAGCTGGAAAGGGGCTCAGCCTGGAGAAAAGGAGGCTCAGGGGTGACCTTGTGACTCTGCACAACTCCCTGACAGGAGGGGGCTCAGGGGGGGTCAGGCTCTGCTCCCAGGGAACCGGGACAGGAGGGGAGGGAATGGCCTCAAGCTGTGCCAGAGGAAGTCTAGATTGGATATCAGGGTAAGTTTTCTTTGCCCTAAGGGTTGTTCAGCCCTAGCACAGCTGCCCAGGGTGAGTCCCCATCCCTGGAGGGATTTAAAAGCTGTGTGGATGTGGCACTTGGGGACATGGGTCAGTGGTGGCATTGGCAGTGCTGGGTTAAAGATTGGGCTCCATGATCTGAGGGATCTTTTTCAACCCAAACAATTCTATGATTCTATAATATGTTTTGTAATATTTCAGTAGACTTCTATAAAGCTTTTTCTTTTTGATTTGCAATATAATAGTCATGACTGAAATGTAAATTATATGATACGAGACCAGGACTTGAAAACATTTTGTGAAGTACTTAGAATCTTCTGATAAGGAATGTACAGTTCTTTTAGAAACAGACTGACAAACACTTTGAGCTAAATAAGATATCATAATTCATTCGTTACTCATCCTTCAAATGAAACCAAGAAACTGCTGTCTTTGACAGAGGATGTCAGATATCCCGTAGGAATTATCTTTTAAATCCCTGTTTCAAATACTTCAACTTCCCAGCAGACTGCATTCTTTCTTCAGTTAAGTAAATTAATGAAATAAAAAAAAAAACAAACACCAAAAAAACCCAAAAAAAACCAAACAAAAAACCAAAGAAAACCCCAAAAAAAACCACAAATACAAAAACCAACAGAAGAAATTTCATCCAGAGCCCTGAATTTTTAAAGTTGTAACTTTGTGAATTTTTAATACTAAAACCTCTTAAATCTGGATAATGGCTGAACTTTTTTTCTAACAGAGCACCTTGTTTTTTTGTAATTTAATGGATCATTCATTTTTTTTTTTTCCTTTTTAGTCTCCCCTGATAACCTTTAGTTTACAATCCTGCCAGTCATTCTAGATAATTTTCTAGATTTATGTGACACAAAACACCTATGATGTTTAGGAGTAGCACAGACATTTTCAGGAGTCCTGAAACTTTAGCAGTGTAGTTGTCCAAACCTTTAGTCTTCAATGATCTTACCCACATCAGACCAGATTTTATAGCCATTTAAGGGCTATAAAATCACGTAGATAAGGTGATTAAATGATGTGTCTGATCTCTGTGAACATGGCATAGGGAAAATCAGTTTTCATAAGGACAGGTACCAATGCTTAAACAAATATAGAGCTATCAGAGCCTGCCAAAGGGCACAGCTGGGTGCAGTGGGGACAGGAGAGCAGTCACTTTTCACAGCTCAAATATCTGGTTTGTATGAGGACAGTCTGTCCCCAGGGAACAACCCCTGGCCTTTGAGAGGTGATCCCTTGGATCCAAATCCCTGGATTCTAAAAAGAGTCAAGTAGGTGCTCATCTTCTCAAAATGAAGCTCTAAGAAACGGCTCTGCTGGTGCCATTCAAAAAGAGTCTTCTGGCCAGAAAAATGCCCTAAAGATGAGACCTCTAGGAGCCCTTCAGTTCCAGTGGGATTGGGATGGAAAGGAGCCACATTGTGCTCAGCCTGATTCAGAGCCAAGAGTGTTCCAGGATTTGGTGCACAAATTTATCTAAGCCAAACACCTCCCTCTCTGTTCAGTGGGCACAGGAAAATCAGAATTTTATCCAGCTGAACTTGAGTCTTCAAAGCAGGGAAGGTGTGATTGTCTCGTGGAAGCATCTACTGCTCTCTGCCTGGTATAGGAAAACAGATTCAAAATTTTGAGTTGTATGAAGTGGGACAAAACCAGACCAAATTTCCTGACTCCCATTGATGCTACTAAGAATTAGAAACCCTGGCACCTTGACCTTTATTGCTTTTTTTTGTGTCTTAATTATCCCTTTCTCAATTTCTGAGCATTCACATCTACTTAAAATTCTGAGGAATTCAAGTTCCTACATAATAAGGCCATAAAAGTGCAATAAATCAGCAAGGCATTCATTTAATCTTGCATATTAATGAAACTTTTTGTTCTAATGCTACGAACGAGAACGCCCAAACATTTTTTAATTTTTATCTCAATAATTTTATTATGTAACCTAACATTTCCCTGCCTATCAGGGATCTTACTGTTCCCATATCACTAAACAAAATTTGCAGTGATGTTTCTAAGTACAAAAATTGCAGTGCAAACTGATTGCCATAGGAGAAAAAATCAATAGGGAATATATTTTTAGAAAACAGATAATTACTTGATAATTTTAATATGTAGGAGATACAGGTGGGTGGGAGAAAAATAAGAAGAGCTTTAGAGAAAATATTTTCTTTGTGGAACAGGGTGGTTCACAAAAAAACTGAGTTTGATGAAGGCATGAATTCACACATGGTGATGTGCTGGTTTTCTATTATGCTGATATCAGAAAAAAAAAAGAGAGTATAATTTAAAAGAATTAATCAATTGATAAAATGGAAGTAATTTCAACTTTGCTGATTCCCAGTTTTTCTCCAGCAGCCATTCAACCTAGATTTTATTGGCACTGGTCTTGCTTTCAGTGCCATTGGAAACTCATCCACAGAAAGGCTTTAAAATCTTTATTTTGTTGGAATGATGAAGTTGGTGAATTAGAAGTGTTGCTATTAACTTGGGACCTGATTCTGTCAACATTTATGCAGGTGCCTAATTAATTCATGTAGTTAGTCTGAGAGATGTTAATGGACCACATTTTTCAGTCTAAGCATATGTGTGACTGTTTTCAAGGCCACAGCTCAAACTAAGAAACCAATGTTTAATTTTTCCCCAGAAGTATTGATTTGCTCCTGAATCTAAAATTTATAGCCAATTTCTCTGTGCATAATAAATGAATCATTCTCTGTCTGATGCATTTACAAGTTTTAACTCCTGATGGAAATTCACACCTTTGCCTGAATTTTACTTGTGGTTCTTTCACCTTTGGCACAGGAATATCCTTCTTTGTGTGGTAAATAACAGGGAAGAAAGACTGGTGGTTTTTTGGTCATGGAGCTCAATAACCTTAACTGGAGAATAATACAGATCTCAACTCAATTTTCAAAATCTTCACTGCATTAAATGACAACATATGCTTAGAGAAGCAATAAGTAATAGCCCCCTGTTAAAGGTGTTTTTTCTTGCATGCCTGATCAAAAGTGAGCACTGATGTAAAAATACAACTGGCAAGCAAGCAATTCATAAAGCAGCTTAATATCTATTCCCATTTCAAAACAGCAGATAATGTTCATGTGCAGTAATGTAAATTAGGGACTAAATTACACCCGGGTCTGCAAAATCAGAACTGATGGGAGAAGCTTCCACACCCAGTGGAGGTAATAAATGTTGTCAGGAATAAATGCCTCATGTTCAGGAATATGAATAAAATGTAACTTTACACCTCACAACCATTTAGTTTAAGTTTCCTTGTTCTGTTCTAAGAATGTCACGTGTGGCCATGACAAAGATGTCCCCAAAGTCCAGCTGTGTCGGATTTCTCTGTCAAGGGGAAGATTGTAAAAGCTTGGTGCAGCTTATTTACACAAACCTGTTGTCTGTCCAGCATCTGCAGATAATTTACAGATAATTATACATTAATTGCTCCACGTCATGTTTCATTTTATTTGTGGGTACTGAAATTACGTTCAAGATGTTACAAAACTTCTTTTCTTTCTTCTCTACCTTTACATGAGCCTTTATATAAGGATTTTATACCTTTATCTAAAATAGACAAGTGCTTTCTTTTATCTTTTTCCAAATCCTTGGAATTTTCACCATTACTCTTTTTCTTGAGTTCTTGAAGATGGTTCAGAAAATGCATTTAATTTTTTTTCTTTAGAAATGCAGGGTAAATTTTACTATGTTCTGTGAACTTGAAGACAAATGTAAAAGTTAAATTTCCTCATGCTTATGTAGATGTTCTTCAAACTGTCCATTCCTAAGTCAAGCCTGGGTATTAATTATATCCAATACTTGACCTCGTCTGGTGGTTAGGAAATTTTAGAAATTTTTAGAAATTTAAAATTAAATTTAATTTAACCCGAAACATTAGGGTTCTTTACCTCCTTTTTTATTTACTGTTGCCATTTTTGCATCTCTAGTTTTACTTGTTTTATCCCGATAACCCAAAATAATTTCTCTTTTAATCTTTAGGTTTACTTGTTTTCGTTATATTTTTAATGATTGCTTTTTAATATTCAGGCTAGAGACTTCCTTATGCAATCATATTAGTCTCCTACTACACTTCCAAGTGTTCTATTAATTAAGGTAATTTGATATATGCATTTATTAAATACTCTTTCCAAAACTTCCAGCTCTCTCAAACAAATCCTTTTCTAATTAAAATGTTTCCCCTCTGCCTGGCAATGTTTTGTTAATGTTTACTTTTTTAAAGTCTATTGTTGCTGTCACTTTTTCCTGTTTCTCCAAGGTATCCCAGGAACTCACTGAACATTATCTGCTTGGAAAATACAATTCTGTTCTTTCATCTGTCTATATGAAAATACATATATACATATATTTAGTGATGTGTAAACAAGATTTGAATCACTATATCCTTTTACATGTTTCCTCATTTGCATCCAATGACTAATATTTAAATGCCAGAAACAGAAAGTTTGAGCTTGTGGTTGCTACCACTTGTTCTTCAAAATTAAAACTATTATTGAATCATGGTTTTTTTGTGGTTTTAACTTTAAATCAGATAGTAAGATGCATAAAATGTAGTTTTTCTTATGATTAAAATACATTTAAGACCGTTCAGTTAAGAAGAAAATGTGTTTTCCTACCACAGCAAAAGTTCCTAGGAAATATTGTCAGTGCTCTTGATGAGAATAACACTGGAAATTCCCCTTTGTATTCAATCAGTTGAGTTCAGGTTACCAATAAGTATATTAAAAATAGGGTTTAGGGCAAAAAACATAGTATTTTAACAAAAAAATAATTTTTTTTTTTTAAAAAGCAACCAACTGCTTTAGGAATTATCTTTTCCTGTTCTTTCAATTATATTGCCAAAATAGTAAAGTACTATAAAAATACTTGATCTGGATACTTAAATGCTAGAATAAAATTGATGTGAATATGATGAAAAGATGTCTCTCTATAAATCTTAAATTTGACGCAAGTTCCTTAAACTCTTGAGAATTAATCCAACTGGATTTTTTATCCAGGTTTCCAATGAAACATTGATTATATTTGTCCTCTATGAGCATAGTCCTCCAATATTAATATTTAAATTCTGAAGAGGAGTAAACAAGTGCAGGAATGTAGGTGCATTGTAATCAGTGGGACCTGATGTTCCTGTTTGTAGGATTTGGGTTTAAGTTGTTAGAGGACTGATTTGGGGAACATTTATTTTCCTGCAAACACGGTGTGGAGAAAGTGATTATACCTTCAAAGGAATCCTCTACAAACTTTGAAGAAAAGCCTCTTGCTACTTCAAGCAATGTCCTGAAACCATCTACAAAAGTAAATAATTGCTTGAAGTTGTATATTAAATAAGTTCATACCAGTTTATAATATTGTTAGCCAATATCTATGGCTATGTTTTGTGTTACATACATGGTGATAGTGAAGAAATAGAAGATTCATTTAGGTGTCTTCACAAAAGTAATATCCTTGATTTTGCATTTTGTCTCTTAAAAATTATTATTTAGTATGAGCTAGAGTGTAAATTAGCAGGTGTAATGCCTACAGTTTGCTTTTAACCCTAAATATTAGGGTTCTTTACCTCCTTTTTTATTGTCGTTTTTGCATCTCTAGTTTTACTTGTCTTATCCCAACAACCTGAAGTAATTTCTCTTTTATTCTTTGGGCTTATTTGTTTTCATTTTATTTTTAATGATTGCTTTTTGATATTGAGGCTAGAGACTTCCTTATGCAATCATATTAGTCTCCTACTACACTTTCATTTCATCACTTGATACAAATATTTACTGTGCTCATGGCAGGTTTTAAAGCTTTTAAATGAACTTTGCTGACTGCTCAGGTATCTTGCAGCCTTTTAAAAGTTAGTGAATCACAGTTTTTAAAGCAAGTTTTCTATTCTTTGTTGCACAATTGGAGGAGAGAATACAGAGATGGTTATTTCCATGCTCTCAGGTAAAGTGCCAGAGCTCTCCACGTGCAGGGTGGGTACAAACCCGTCCATGACTGTCGCACGGGCGGACATGAAAGAATCAGGTACTCAGGTCACAGAGTTACTAAGGCTGGCAGGAGAGAAGAGCCCAGCCTCTCTTTATTCTTATATTTATGTACTTTTTCATATACAATCATGGATTGGACAATGATGTTACCACCTCTCTGATTCCATAGGTGAGAAACTCAGTTCATCAACCTTCTCTGCCTTCGGGAATGACAAACAATACTAAAGGAACAAAACAATCTTTGGCCAGTTAGACAAACATGGACTATGTTTACATCAGATCTATGAGAACTTTTGCTACCAAGTATCAACACAGCACACTGTAAAAATCAGGGCGACACATGACACTCGCTGTGCCTGGGGATGGCCAGGACAGCGTGTGCCGTGTCCCCTGGAAATGATCCATGCCCCAGAGCGGTGGAAAAGTGTTCAGGAGAGAAGGTGTCTAACCCTGCTGCCTCCCCTTGTGTCTCCCCCAGTGATGCCACGTTTTGCTGAGCAAGTGGAGGTGGCCATTGAAGCCCTGAGTGCCAACGTGCCCCAGCCCTTCGAGGAGAACGAGTTCATCGACGCCTCCCGCCTGGTCTACGACGGAGTGCGCGACATCAGGAAAGCCGTGCTGATGATCAGGGTATGTACAGCACCAGGGCAGGGGAAATTGGGATTTACAGGGAGCTATCATGGATGAGAGCATTATAAAACTCCTTGGAGTCAGCCTTGTTGTTGTAATGAGCCAGAAAAGTGTGACATTGAAACAAGCATGAAACAGAAGTATGTGCAGTAACAAAAGAATTAGTAAATAAAGAGATGAGGTTATTCAGTAGATGAGCCACAATTAATATGTTAATCAGCTAGAAGATTTGATCACAACTGCCAATAGATGCAAACTTCATCACTGTTTCCATAGAAATAGCATGAATTTGCCAAAGTTTTCGAAGTTTGTGTAGAGATTTTGTTGTTTTGTTTATCTGGGGTTTTTTTTCCTAATATATCTGTGCTGTCTGGGAGGTGAGGTAGGTCTGGTTAAAATCTAAATGAATAAATAATCTTGCTGCTCCAGTGAGCCTCTGCAGGGATAGTTTGGAATGTTTATCGAGGTGTCATTTCAGTGTTGACTAACCAGCTGATTCAATTTGCTCAGACATCTTTTAATAAAATAAACAAATAAAAGACACCACAGAACAACATCATTGTTGTGAGAGTAGGTGTGTGCTGCTTTTCACTTTAGTCAGCAGACAAAGACTTTAAAAAGAAAAGCAGCAAACCAAACTTGGTTTCGACATCTCTTCAGCAACTGAAAGTGTTATTTGAAACCCAAATTACATTGAATCTGCCCTAACGAAACAAGTAAAGCTGTGGAGAAAATCCCAGATGAAACTTTTGGGGCAAATAACAGGGCTAAGACATCAACTGGTCCCTTTGAGCACACAGGTAACATGCACTTGTGGTTGTGAGTGTATTATGGCACTCATGTAAGACTTCAGTCAGTAGGAACACTCCAAAATAGCTCCATTTTAGTCACTTGTCACTATGTATTAACATTTACAGAAAAAGCTTTTGACAGGCTTAATTTTATAACTACGAAACACAGATTCCATTCTCATACCCTGTGCTCATCCCAGGTGGCCTGAATTACAGCCATGGCTTGTGATGGGGGCAAACCCATCCTGTTTTCTGGGAGAGAAGCATTAGAGGATTGGCAGCTGTTCTGGAAGGGGAGAGGAATCTTTCCTTGAATTACTTCCCTGTGAGGGTGCTGAGGCCCTGGCA
This sequence comes from Eopsaltria australis, assembly GCA_034509425.1. Lineage (NCBI taxonomy): Eukaryota > Metazoa > Chordata > Aves > Passeriformes > Petroicidae > Eopsaltria > Eopsaltria australis. The sequence continues at coordinate 897,006 of JAVTVJ010000447.1, read as the reverse complement.
CAGGGTGCCCAGAGAAGTTGGGGCTGCCCCTGGATCCCTGGAAGTGTCCAAGGCCAGGTTGGACAGGGCTTGGAGCAGCCTGGGATAGTGGAAGGTGTCCCTGCATGGCAGGGGGTGGAATTGGTTCATCCTTAAGGTCCCTTCCAACCCAAACCATTCCACAGTTCTGTGATTATGTGAAATGAAAGTAAAGGATCTCTGTTTTCCCTTTGATTTTCCAGTTCCTTAGTCTGTAACAACAGTTTCCAATCTTTTCTCAGGACAAGAACAGCTGCTTGGCACACTTTAATCTTTCCTAACCACTTTAAGTTATGACTGTGTCTATCACACCATCATCAGGTGGGATCTCCTACAAACCCAGGTTTTCCCATCCCCTACACAGAGTTCCAGCTTCCAGCACCGCCCTGTAGATCAGAGTTGTCCCCAAGAGTTTGCCATGGGATGTCCATCCTGGTGAGATGTTTCTAATTTGAAATTTTGAATTTTGGATGCCTGCTCACTTTGTTGCTGCCTGCCTGTTCTGTGTACCTGAGGAGCTGATCAGCATTCAGGCTTCTCAGTCTCCTTAGGAAAATCCCAAGTTACTTTTGCCATTGTATCACTACTATTTTCCACCCATTGTATGATGTGAGTTAATGAATTCTGCTTGTCCAGATTAGGAAGATTTATTTTTGCCTTCAGACAATTAACTTATTTATGGAGCTCAATGCAATACTCCTTACCCAGGCAGAGAACTAAAGCACATAAATGGACTCATTATCCATGTGAATTAACTGGAAAAATCCACAGATATAAGCTTACAGAGACCAGAGTTTGCTGAATCAGAACCTTATTTGCTGTAGAAAACAAAATTAGTTTCACTTTGAGGTACTCTTTAACATTCCCATCTGAACATCTCACACTGAAATGGGATGTATAATTAAAGGGTGAGGCTATAAAAGCCTTTAGAATATTTTCATCTAATAATCTATCAAATATTATGCACCCTTTAATTCAGGTGATAAAACTTTTTCAGAATTACAAAAAAGGGAAAAAAAATCGAATCTTGCAAACTTTTTAGAGCATCTGACACAATTATTTTCAGGCAGTGATTGTTCGTGTGCAAGCCATGAAAGATTGAATTTATCTGAAATGACTCCCTCATTCCAGAGAGTAAATAAAGCCACTTTTTAAATTAATTTTGGTTGGTATTATAACTTTTAGTAAGCTGAAGGAAAGGGTGGATAGTCTCCGTTCTTCTATTTCTCCTTCAAAAGGGCAGAATTTATTGTCCCTCTGGAGGAGAAAGGAGACTCATTTTTTCATTGAGGACTATTATTATTATCTATACAGAAGAAAAAGATCTCTTCCACAAGTTAAGAAGTAGTATAAATGAATTTAAGAGTATAATTAGAGAACCTAGAAATAAAGTAGAAAATAATAACTTCATTCCAACACCTTTCCTATTACTGCATAGGGATGAAATTGCACTTTGTGTTTTCATAGCTGCTTATGAAATCCCCTCATTTATTGGCCAGAAACCCTCTCTGCAGTCAGGAGGTCTCACAATGGCATCTTTTCTCATTCTTATGTGTCTCCAAGGCCAAATTACTGTTTTTAAGCGTGGCCTTTGCCATTAGCAGCCTTGCCTTTAGTGGCATCTGCATCAACCTGAGTGTTAGGTTTTTTTGGATCAGGAGTGCACTGTTGGAGCCAACATTCAGGTGCTCCCTCTTGCTGTGTTTTAGTTCATGTTACAGAGTAGACTTTAAATATCTGTAAACTTGATTCTTTGGGGTAATGCTGGGAGATGCTCTCTGGGAACAGCTCTGGACCCAAGGGAATGGCTGGAGCTGTGTCAGGGGAGGTTTAGGTTGGATTTCAGGATCTTCACCCAGAGGGTGGCTGGGCGCTGGAACAGGGTCCCCAGGGAAGTGGTCACAGCACCAAGTGTTAAGATCTGGTTATTAAAATTGTTAGAGAGATGCCTCTCCCTGAATTAAGGTGCAAACGAGACCATATGCTGAAGTTGATAGCATGGGTTTTATTTAACAGTAGTGTGAGGTAGAGAGAGAAAGAAATAGAAAAAGAGGGGCAGGGTGGGAGAGAAAGAGAGTGACAGATTAAGTACAAAATATCACCACTCCATGGATCCCGACAGCATCTCATTGATCCTCTTCTTCTGGTCTTCTCAGTGGTGAGGGTCCCACAAAACACAGAATTCAATGGATTGATGTGTTTGGGCCGGCTGGGAATGCCTGGTACCTCCCCTGGGGGGGACAAGTTTGAAACTGTCTCTTGCAGCAGGCTCTGATCTGTGGCATCGCTTTGCATCACGTGCAGTGCTCTGCTGCAAGGCCTCAGCAATGAGGCTGCCGGTGTTTTGGGGCTCTTTGATGGTTTTGTGATGGTTTATGACTCCTCCTCTGGTGCCTGTCACATGAATACCCCATGGCTGTGGTCACCCCAGGGTGGGTGGGTTTTACAACTGAGCCAGTTTGTGTAAGGCAGAGTGGGTGTTGAATCCCTCTGTCACTCTCCCAAAATCTCTCCTTCTCCCCATCAAACTGAGCCAGAGCTGATGCTTCTTCCCCAGCCTTGTTTAGCAGCCCTTAGACCTGGACAAAAGTACCATCTTTACCTTCTCTCAAGTTCCCCTCAGGAGGCCCATTTGTGCTGGGCTTTGGTGGTCACAGCTTCTTTTATACAATTTTGCCATAATGGCAAAGTCCTTTTTTAACGGTGTTTAAGCCAGTAACCATTTCAGCCACTCACACCAAGCCTGACAGAGTTCAGGAAGCATTTGGATAATGCTCTCAGGAACAAGTTGTGACCCTTGGGGATGTCCTGTGCAGGCCCTGGAGCTGGACTTTGATGGTCCTTGTGAGCTCCTTCCAACTCAGGGTATTTTATTCTATTATTAAATCCATTTCTATTCTGTTCTGTCATTAAGGGACTTTCAGTCCTTGGAAGACCTCAGCGAGTCTGAGTAAAAACAAAATGACTGTGGGGTCCCCAGCCACAACTGTTTGGATGTATTAAAGCTCTTCTCCTCTGCCAAACTTGTCATGTTTAGCCACCATCACCTCTGGGGCAGCCACTTTGGTGAAATCCAAAGTGCAGCAACATTTCAGGTCCTCTGGAAAACCAGATTTGGTGCAGAATCCCATCATCTTTTGAAACATCCCATCTCCAAAGGGCATTATGGGGTCCAGTGTTTCCACTGAGTGCCTGCTGCTTCTCAGATTGAATTTGAAATGTTAGATTTTGCTGTAAATCACCAAACAACTGAAGACCTGTAGTGAGAGAGGTTCCCTGATTGAGGCACTCAGGTGCTGCCTGCAGCTGAGTTACTCAGGCTGCAGTGGTACCAGCACAAAGGTACAGAATAGCATGGAGTTGGATAGAAAAGCAGATTCTAAAGTCTATTTTTTTTCTCCTTGTCTTTTAGAATTAGAGGGAGTTTTCATTATAAAAAATCTTTCCATCTCTTCAGTTTTTGCTCTCATTACAAGGTTAGCTTGACTTGGTGTTCACAGTGCTGAAATGCTTGTAATTGCATCTTAAATTTTTAAGTGCATAGCAAAGTGGGGTTTCTGTCTTCATCAAACACATTTGAGTTGGTGAAATATGAAACAAATAGCATTTATAAATCTGCATATATATGCCATTTTCTGACTTATACTCGGATAATTCACATTCTCATACTGCAGTCACAAAAGATTAAAAAAATGACATAGATGGAAGATATTTTGTTCACAGCAAGCTCTTCAGTCTAACAGTCAGAGAGATATTAAAAAAAAATATATTCCAATGCCTGGAACTTGGAAATCACCACATTCATATTAGAAATAAAACATGCATCTTAAAAGAGGAAGTATATATTTATTGTGTGATTTATCTGGGATTGTGAAAGATTCTTCTTCACTGGAAGACTTCCTCAGAGTTTGATGAATGTTGTGTGTAGTAGAGATACTGTATTTGAAAAAAAAAATGTAGTCTTGGGAAGTCTTATGGCTTGTGCTACAAAACAGATTAAAAATTATGAAAACTGTCCATTTTTCTGCTGAAATCAATCAGTTCATAAAATCCATCAGTTTTGAATATTACTCTAGCTTCTTCTGCCACTGGTGGCTGTCAGCTCTGTTTGGAAGCTGTCTCCAGCCTCACATCCATGTTTCCTACATTTGTGTGACCATAAATCCAGGTGTCTGCAAGACAAGGATCAGTCTTTCTGTCTTCCAGCTCAGATAAATGAAGTCTCAGACTCTGTTGTCTTGGAAACAAGGTTTTAAATATCAAGGTCCTGTTAGTGCACAAAAATTAGAATTGTTCTGGTATGTTTCGAAGGCCCTGCTAAGAGTAGAAGTCTTTAATTCAAGGTAATTTAATATAATATTTTTTTTTATATCTTCATGTCTAAACAGAAGGGAGACCCTGTTTTATGTGGGCTGCATCTCCAGAGGATCAGCTCAAACAAAGCAATGGTGCAAGGGTGAAAAGCATGAGCATGTTTGAAATGGCAGCATACAGATAAAAGTTAACCCCACTTCTTCAGCCTAATGAAAAATGCAGCTTTTTGGAGAAGAAAATGAGGGTGTTAAATTCACCACACTTGCAAACATAAAAAGAGTGAATCTGAAAGATCACTTTGAATTAGGTCTCACTTGTACAGAAGGGAAATAGGAAGATGCCATGTGCTTGTAGTATATTGCTAACAGTTGCATTACTTGCCCTTTTGGTTTGCACTACATTTTCTCCAAGTTCAACATTTATTTGAACATTTATTTCAGTCTTTTAAGGACCACAGGTTTTAAGATTATTAATGTCAGACAGTAACAGCAATACATTTTTTTCTGGATATTTCTTCAGGAATATTTTTTCTTTTTAAGAGGCAGCCTCGTGTCCTTCCTGGTTACAGAGTTGAGATGTAATATTTTTAATATTACCTCCTTGCTGCAAGTCTCACTATGAAAACCTTGGGAAGGAGTGCACATTACCTTTTATAATCTTATTTCTAAAAGTGGAGACAGAAGAAACTTAGAGGAGTATATTTGGGATGTGAAAGGGTACTGGCTTTACATTGACCAGTGAAACTGGCTCGTTGAGTGGACTTGGAGGATGGGGAAGAGCCAGCTGGTTTATGAAGAAGGAGTTGAAACTCTCCATCCTTGTTCTAAACAGCAAAGCCTGGGCAGATGAAAAGCTGAGCCCTGTGATAGAAAACATTCTTTGCTCAGGAGGTTGAATGATTCTCTTTGTAGCTTGCTTGTTTATGACAGATTTTAAGGTCACATCCTGCCCTCGGGCAGCTGAGCAGAGGGAATAAAGAGATTAAAGGTGATTGGAAAACAAGACCATTGGTCATTATAATGATGGGTACCAATCCTTCTATTTTACCTGGGACAGTAGAGAGAAGGTAAATTCATTTTTCATCTAAACTTCTTCTCCTGTCTGTCCTGTTAGACACACTCTTGGTGCGTGCCTCTCTCCAGAGGTGCAGACTGAGTTTCATTACCACGCTGTCACACCTGGTTATTTCAGCATGTGAACACATATTTAATTCATACTCTTCGAGTCACACAAGGATGGCTGTGTTTTACTCTCCCAATCCTGTGCACTTCAGCATGCAGCTACAAACAGTGATGTGCACTTGGTGTTGGGAGCCAGGCTGGGAGGGAAATATCGCCAGGAGACTCCTCTGCATTCCCTCAGAGGGTTTGGAGCCGTTCCTGGAGACTGAGCATCCCCCAGACAGAGCTGTAATGACAACTGGCAGTGATTAGCACTTCTGCTGGAAAACTTGACATTGCCTCCAAGCACCAAATGCCAGCCTGGCTGATTTCTCCTGCAGTGCTTTGGCCTTCTAGGCTGTCACTGGGGGTGATGGGTGTCCAGTGAGGTGAGGATTTCTCTGCACAGTTACTGTGGTTTTCTTTTCCTATTACCATTCTCATGTTTGGTACCTGCAGAAGTTTCTCATGGCCAGGCTGTTGTACCAGATGCTATTCAATCATAAAATGGAATATAATATTCTTTCTAAAGACTCCATTTTTTTGTACTCTCTATATTAAATATGGTACTTAATAGTGATTTTAATTAGATTTTCTCTCTGTATATACTTAGGGACATTTTCTTCTCCAGATTTTTTGCTAGGTGAAAAAACCCAAATGAACAGATCCATCAATTATTTTTTTTTCTCCCTCCCTCCAACATTTTAAGCAATCTGAAGCCTGAAAATACATACTTGATTTAATCAATCTTCCAAGAAACTCTCGCATCATTCATAGCACGAGCAGTGGAGACAGCAAGGTCTCAGCTGGGGGATGAGTCAAATTCCAAAGCTCTGTATATGAAAAGAACCATGTGCACAAACAAGATTACAAAGATTATAAATTTCACATTTGTTTCAAAACCAGTTGACATCATTTACAATTTCTTTCGATGGGAAATCTCTTATTTGCTTTGATAAATTTTTCTTCCAGGATGTTAGTTGCTTTTTCCCAGGTATTTATTTCTCATTTGAAGATTACATGTAGCTTCCAGTAACATAATAGTGTTAGTGCCCATTTATATAGGAAATAACATTATTTTGAAATACTGCATTCCGGTTGTTAGTGTTTCCAAAGGATATTTGTTCCTGGAAATGCATTCATCATGTTAACAGAGTTAAGAGAAATTGCAGCAAGAAAAGTTGTGGCAAGGTAATGACAAATGCCATTTGTAAAGAAAACTAGGGTTGAAACAATTTAATTTTTAAGACAATTCAATTTCAGTTCCTGACTGCTGGGGCAGACAAACGCATTTCAAAGGAGAGTGGAACAGCAGTTCCTGGGCAGGTAGTCAATGGAATAAGAGCTCACTGTGCACAGGACTTGGTCTGTGTCCGTTTTAAGCTTGTCATCTCCTCTCTGTGGCTTTCCCTCCCTGTGTCTCTCTCTCCAGACCCCTGAGGAGCTCGAGGACGACTCAGACTTCGAGCAGGAGGATTATGACGTGCGCAGCCGGACGAGTGTCCAGACTGAGGATGACCAGCTCATTGCTGGCCAGAGTGCAAGGGTGAGTTCCAACCCCATGTGCCTCCAGTGAATGTCCAACAGTGACCAATAAAAGCTCTGCCTCAGAAAGCAAAGGCAGTGATTTCCAGTCCTCAGGGTCGTTTAAGGAAGGATGGGACCAGGCTGACCAAGGTGTTGAAGGTTTTTTTCATATTTAGGTAGCATTTATTGAATGATCTTGAGGCTTTTGTGGTGCCTACTATCAGCTGCTTGCTCCAGCTAGTGCTGGAAGAGAAGGCTTTGCAGGTTTGGAATGTGCTGAAACCGTAGGAGTAGTCAGCAAATGAAAAAAAAAATCCCATCAGGGCACCATGTGCTGTATCCAGAGAAATCTTCCATTAGTCATGTTTCCCAGTGTGCAAACCTGTCAAGAAGATCTGTTTAAGCTACTGAGTAGTCCCTGTAATTTAATTGTAATTGAAGACATTTGCTACTGAGTCAATGTAATTTTACCAGGGTAATTACATCATGATAAACTCCAGTCATTGTGATTTGCGACCTCAGCTTGTGCATGGGGATTGCAAATTAAGCTGATGAGTGCTTCGGGGGGTCACAGGTGCTGGGGAAGTGAAGTCTGTTAACACTCAGGAATATTCCTGTTAACACTCAGGAATATTCCTGTTAACACTCAGGATTATGCCACCCTCTGATGAATGTTTACCTTTTACTGAATAGGCTTCTCAGCTCAGATTATCAAAAGAAAAATCAGAATATAATTTTGGGGAAAATGCATCATGAAAATATATTTGACTGGAAAGAAAGGGTTTTTTTAAAAACAAAAGCCTTTTAACATTTTCCAGCAGAGAACCAGCTGGAAACTGGGAATTATCTGAATGATTTTCATGGCTGTTTCACACAAGTCTGGTTTATTCTGATGTGCTAGAAGTGAAGCAATGGATTAAATGAGGAGCATCCTCCCCACACAACTCAAACACCAGCAAAAGCCAGTACCTGGAATGGGGATTTCTTACCTTGGAATTAGGAAAAGGATTTGTAGGGTTGAGAACCTAAAGACCAACAGGCAAAGATGCTGTGAAAGCTCAGAGGACCTGGACAGAGGAGTTATCAGCTGTTGTAGGTTGGGATTTGACACAAAGGTTTAACACTCTGAAAAGTAACAAAAATATGAAAGAAGCTTACTCAGAGGTGTGGGAGAAATGCAAGGCACAGATCCAGTGGAACGGGCAGAGATTTCTTTTTATCTTAAAATTATTTCCCTGACTATTGTATATAGATGGTAAATAAACCATACCATTTATCAGAAAAACTGAAGTTTTATCATGACATCCCTAAGGCAAAAAATATTGTCTTTGCATATCAGGGACATAATTTATATTTTCATTATAATCTGCATGAAGAGAGATGGGTCCCAGAGAGCTGGGTGACCAGGAACTGGTATGGAAAACTGTGCAGTCCCAAGAATTGCAGAATGGTACCTGAATAGCTACTCTGAGAATGATGACAGAGCTGTTCTGGATGTAGCTGACTATCTTTTGTGATTTCTATGTTTTAAAGGGAATGAAGTCCTGTTTGAGGTATTCAAAGTATTGACTACTAAAGCAAATCTCAGGTATAACAGAAAAGAGATACTGTACAGATTATTTTGTCAAATTTCACAGCCTTTCTCATCTTTTGGTTACATTTAGGTGTGGATAGCATGTTATCCTTTCTTGATCTGAAACCCAAGTAAAGACTGCAGTAATTTTTCTCACTGAGAATCGAGTTCACCTGGGGATTTAGGAGTCTTAAATTCTATTACATTTACTGTGGTTATTATTACTGCTGCACTTAAAACCTTCTGCTTTGATCAGCTACACACTGTATAAACATAATATATCATAAAGACAGTTCCTGAATAATACAGATTGCAATGTGGCACAGGGAGCAACAAATGATAAAAAACTAAAATGAAAACATGGTAAGCAGAAGCTGCCCAGTCCTCAGCCTGGAGTGCTAAGCAGAATGGAATCTTATTTGAACCTTTTCTGAGGAAAAGATGCAAAATATTTTTATTTGTGGAATGTAATGGATTTGTTTAATATTCTTACTCCATAAAGCTGTTAGTGTTTCAGTAGGAAGACTTGTGTTGGTCTTTGGTAGAAATAAAACTGGAATTTATGGGCTGCATTTGCTATAGGATATGGCTGCTTTGAAAGCACATCAGCAGCTGGAACAGAAATATTAAAGCACTGTTTGGCAGTTTAAAGAGAGTTCAGGTGAAGCTGCCACACAAAGAAACCACAGGCAAGTAATACAGATAAACTTCCCAAATTTCACTACTCCTATCACATTCTCTTAACTTCAGTTAATTCCTCAGTTCTAGTGTTTTATGTGTGGTTTATATATTTATTTATTAGCCTGACTTACCCTGCATTTTTCTGTGCAAAGACTATTATGCTAACATTTGAAACTGCTGAGTTACATTGATAAGGCCTAATTAAAACTCGTCTTGAATTTTAATTTGATTAACTTGCAAATTTCTCGTTTTCTGATCTACTGTTTATAACCCTTTTTAATTTCAGTTTTGGAAAAGGTCAATTACGAGTTTTTAAAAGCCAAGAGCATTTTAAGAACATGTAGAAAAAGGTTTCAGCTGATTGAAAGTGACATAAACAAGAAAAAAAATGTAATGACACTTAAATATGTGTCACACCCCATTAAGTGCATAATGTGGTCTTCAGAACCCCTAGAGCCAAATAGTAGCTCAACTTGGAAATCATTCTTCAAAGTGCCCATTTGATCTTCAAAAATAATTATAATAATTTTTAGGGGGGTTTTGGAGGGGAGAAGGGAACTTCGTGCTGTGTTGATGCTGAGGCAGATCAGTATCAACCTGTTCAGTGCCTTTTGCGTCTCTTCCAAGGGAAGATTATAACACTAAATATCATTAAAAGATACGTTTGTTACAATTCAGTTCAAATGTATTGTCTTGTGTAGCACAGCTTATTTTAGTGTTGTGTTAATCTGAAATCCTCTATTTCTGACAGAGAATGAGACTAGGGGAGACACAGCAATTCAATCTGCCTTTTCTCATAAATGTCGCTCGTTTTATTCTTCCTCATAATTGAGATTTAATCCTCCTGTGTCAACTGATGAATAATCACGACATCATAAATTTTATAATCTTAGAAGTGCAAGAAGAGGCATAAACATGTGAATGTGGTTTTGCCTGTCCTGACAGAAATCAAATGCCTACAGGATTTTACTTGGCATCTTCAACTCCCACAAAAAGAAACTCAAGCTGCTGGGACTACTGGAAACATTCAGTTCGTAGCGTCCTTTTTTTCATACTCAACTCCTTTTTATCCTCCAGGCTATCATGGCTCAGCTGCCTCAGGAGGAGAAGGCAAAGATTGCTGAGCAGGTGGAGATATTCCACCAAGAAAAGAGCAAGCTGGATGCGGAGGTGGCCAAGTGGGATGACAGTGGCAATGACATCATTGTGCTGGCCAAGCAGATGTGCATGATCATGATGGAAATGACAGATTTCACCAGGTAAGGACAAAATAACCCCAGCTGAGGAGCTCAGATGGGCCACATTTTCCCTTTTCTGCTCGATTTGTAGCCTTTTGAGATGATTTGCTGTGTTTTTGTATTTGTCCAAATGGGATTAATCACATGAAGTTTCTGTGCTATTTGCAAGTCTCTTTTATTTGCAGATCATTTTGAATTTCAGCAGCAAAGTTAGTCTGTGACCTTACAGACACTCCAGTGACATTTCGTTTAGTACCCATCTAAATGCATGTGCCTCTCTGAACTTTCAACATTTCAGCACAATTTGTGTCAATCAAAAATAATGGCAAAACTATTTATACCACTTGAGCACTGAACTTCCTTCCAAAAAAACTCCCGAATGAAACGAAACTGGTTTGATCCAATGCTTCGTGGGAGTCTGTCAGTTATGATTTTTCTTTTTGCTTTCATTTCTTTTCTCTGTTGATGTCTTGTTTTTCTCTAATTGCAGATTGTCAAAAGGCCATTCATTAACGATACAATGTAAACAGAATTATTGTCTTTAACTATGGTCATATTGTTAATCACACCAGGGAGAATGGTTTGCAAGATTCTTTGAATTCCAGATCACTGTAATAAATTAAATTTTGCTTGGTGTTTATTTATGAAGTGAGTTTGAAAGTTTAAATGCTATGTATCAAAATGTGATTACACAAAACAGATTAAAATCTTCCTGGTTTTCTTCAGGATTAAAATCAGACATCCATTTATTCATCTCTTTGTGTTTTCTCATCCCTGGAAGTGTTCAAGGCCAGTTGGTTGGGGCTTGGAGAAACCTGGGATAGTGGCAGGGAGTGGAACTGGATGAAGAGGATACTCTACACAATTTAGTGTTACTTTTGTATTTTTATTGTCTTGGTGTCTCTGATCCTTCTGCCAGCAAAAAATAGAGTGAAAACTGCCCAAACAGTGTCATTGTATCATGAAAGGAAGAAATTATTTCCCAAAGCAACAGCCCAGAATATGCACAGTTTCTGCAACCTCCAGGACAACCTTTGATACATTGAACATGAAATTGGAAGTTCTGTAATTATATTTTCTAGCATCAAAAGAACAGAACTAATTTGAGAATGAGAGAAAACTACTGTCACATCTGAAGTAAATAAGAAATCAAAGTTAACCTCTGTCTGCATCAGATTCAATAACAAGTTGTTTAATATATTCCATTAAAACAGAAACAAGCCTTTCACACTTTTTTCATTGGCTGTAACCTCAGCAGTGTTAAAATAGAATAATTTTTCAAATGCGTGGAGTTTGTGACAGTCAGATCTGCTCATGTAATTAATGTAGAAGCACACGAGGTCATCAAGAAGTATTTTTGCTGCAGCTTAAGTTCACCAGAAGTGGGGTACTTGTATTTCATCTGTTTAAGGTGTTAATGAAAGTCTGGAAAGAAGATTAAAATGGAAATATGCTTCAGCATGTTACTCTTGCCATTATAGATAAAAAACTCCAAAAATAACACAGTGTTGTGCTTAGGAAAAATGCCTTCTGTTTCATTTTAAAAAAAGAATATGTTTGATCATATTATGATTTTCCACATAAAAAAAAATGGAAAATGAACTCACTTCCAGCTGAGCCTTTCTCAGGAGAAGCAGCAATTTTATTGGTATGAGCAGGATTAAAGTTTTGAGTCTGAAGCAAACTCAGGAAAGTCTGTGGAGACTTTGTCTTGTTACATTTTGGTAGCTTTAATGACTAAAGTCAGAATTTTTTGCATCATCTTAAAAATACAGTGAAAGATCAGGCTTAAAGCTAATTACACATGTTTTAAGTGTAACATTTACATCTGTAACATAATGATTATGTTTCACCTCTCTTTGTTTTCCAACAAAAGACTCTACTAAAAAAAGGTTTTCTAAAATGTGACATTCTTTGCCCTAGACATGATGGGCTGAACATTTAGCAGTGGCTTGGGAATCACATAATTTTGAAATAGTTGTGTATTCCAGGAAGAACATTGGCTTAATGAGCACTTAAAAATGCATATACTATTAAGTACAGCTCATGTGCTTGAAGGCACCATTGGACTAAATTGCCAGTGAGGCATTTTGGAAGGGAGAGGAAATACAGCAGACAGATTCTTAATCAAGCTGCACTACAAAGTACTTAAAAGGCAAAACTGTAATAAATTAAGAAGACATTTGTGTTGCTATTTTAAAATCAAGCACTAAACAGGGTCACTAAAACTGCTGCCTTGTGTGATTTATTGAGATTGTGGGTAATTGTCTTGTGTTTCACAGAGGGAAAGGCCCCCTGAAGAACACATCCGATGTCATTAATGCAGCCAAGAAGATTGCAGAGGCAGGATCCAGGATGGACAAACTGGCACGGGCAGTAGCTGATCAGGTAGCCCCAAAACCAGCTGAAAGACAATATAACCTCTATGAATGAGTTGCCTTTTGCAGGAGAAGTCTGTCTTAACAGAAAATTACCTGTTGAGTTTGGATCCTGATCTTCCCATTGGATAGAAGCTGGTTCTTCTAGACCCATCAGCATTTTGCAGAACAGGAAAGTCATAAATGAGTCTCTCCAAAGCTCAGAAATGCATGACTTGTTCCCCAGCCTCCCTTCTGGAATTAGATAGAAACTCTTTCAGGTTGGAAAAGACCGGTGAGATCATCACATCCAAAATGTATTTGCTGTTAAAAAAACAGTAGGGATTTAGATTGCCAAGTGCCTAGGAATTCTTAGATTCTTTTCAGCTCATTCTTCCAGTAATTTGCCCTTGATTTGGCACTTTACTCCTTCAAGGTTCTATTTTCTGGTTTGCCTCAGTGCATTGTGTGTGTCGTGGGGTCTGTGTCCTCACTCCCGTTTCCAAATTCATGTCACAGCTGGACAGATGACCTTGCTGTATATATATTTTCAGATTGAATTATTTATTCATCTGGGGAGCAAGAGGAAGCATTGTTTTAAAAGTCAAGAGCCAAATTTCAAATCCAGGTCCCACACAGCTAATTTTAGATTCAGGTAAATTAAATTTGACTATTTTTTCCCTTGTAAATTTCCCAGAGTTCCTTTCTTTCCATTGTCATCAAGAGAAAATTTGCTGTAAGTGGGACCTGCTAACTTGCTTGCTTCTAGTCTTTCTCTTCAAAATAAGAATGTCTTTTTCTTCTTCAAGTAAGAGTATGATAGTGTGTAACACACCCTGCCATGGAATATGGGCCAGAGTGGCAAAAACCCCAAACCCATTTTCCTGTAACCTCAGAAATGTTGGGTTTAGGTTTTCTGCAGCAGCAGCAGCAGCAGCAAGTATTATTCTTGTAGTTAACCCATTCCAGTCCTTCAAATGTAGCATCTGTTCATTTTAACACAAGAAAGAAGAAATCCATCTGTCAGCTGATGAAATTCCTAGTCTGCAGTATTTGCAGAGGTGGAATATTTTAAAGAAAGAAACAGAAGGAGACTTGTTATGCTTAGAGTGCTTTGACTTGAGTCACATTTTAAATTTCAGAGGACTGTAATACTAATAATAAACAGTGAAATTATTTTGAGAATGAAGTATCTGTTTTAATGCTTGTGCTTCAATGATATTTCACAGAGCTTTGGAGACCCTCGTGCAATATAAACTTTTTGTGGACAGTTGCATTTTTAATTATTGTTCCAATGAGAGAGCCCTTACATTTTTTTCACTCCAAGGTATTTATATTTAAATCCTTGACAACTCTGCAGAAGTATTGCTTTAAAGTTCATTCCTTTCAGTTCAAGAATTGAGTACATATTTCTATATTAAATTGGCACCTGTGGGGAGAAGAGGTCTTTTAGGGATTAATTGATGAAAGGTGTGGCAACTGTGTGAGGAAGAGAGACTTTAGAGCAGCCAGAGTGAAGCTCCAGCTTTGTTTATTATTAGTTTTAAAGGGAGAGAAAAAAGCCAAATGACTCCTTTTGGGGTTATAGACCACAATATATCCAAGTACTTCACCATGAACACATTCCTTGCCAGCATTAGCTGCTGGGGCCAGAGCAGTGATCTCAAGGCAGGAGCTGTGATGTTGTTGACCCATGTGCATTTAATTCTATCAGTTTTTCTTTAAATGCTCTGATAATATTTTTTTTAAATTGAACATAAATTCTGCAAGGTGATAAAAAGGCATATTTGGAATCTTTGTTCCCCACGCTATGCAGGAGCATTGTCAGTCAGACTTTGCTGGGTAGCCCAAAGACTATTGCTTGGAGACAGGCTGTTAGCAATGGACCCTTTTAGCTCTGTTGCATCAGAGTGAATTACTGAGGCCTGTTCTCCTGAGGCAAGACTCTGAATATTAACTACAAGGCTGTTGTTTGTTTTGCTGTTGATATTGTGGGGGATGATGCTGTTTCTATTAAGAGACTATGAATAGAGACTATGAATAAATTGTACTGGGGCCTTTTCTAGTTCTATTGATTATGGAACCCTCACAGCATCCAGCACATCTGACCTAATCTAATCCTCTGAATGTCTGCACAAATGCCAGGGGAGCTGCCAGGCACAAGAGCTGGCATTAGAGGGGGGGTAACCACTCAGAACTGGATTTATCTGGACTTTAACTGGGTGTTAACTTGGACACCCAGCAGGCAACCTGGAGTTTCAAGTTAAACCTGGTCTTTTGGCTCCTCAATACAATTCCATAAATTAATGCTGGGTGTAATTTCAAACTACTATTTTCATAATGCTGATAAAGAGATTTCCCATTTTACAGAAAGGTAGAGTGCATCTTTAGGTTGCAATTCGTAAATCTTAAGTTAAATGAAAGGTAGAATTTGAGTTTTCACACTTTATCTAGTACCTCATGTAAAGACAAAGTGGAATAGATCCACCTAACATACACATTGCTGCTATCTGATTACCTGTCTCTAATCTGATGAACTCAGCTCCATCTAATCAGCATTTCTGTTGTGTGCAGTGCCCAGACTCAGCCTGCAAGCAGGACCTGCTGGCCTACCTGCAGCGCATTGCCCTGTACTGCCACCAGCTCAATATCTGCAGCAAAGTCAAGGCAGAAGTTCAGAACCTGGGAGGAGAACTCATTGTATCAGGGGTAAGCTGGGATTTGTACTTAGCCATTTGTTTCCCATGTAGCACTTGAAAGGGAGCATTTTTGATTGCAGTAATGTACAAAACAAAAATCCACTGATTCATAAGCAAGGTTTGCTTTTTTTTAATTCTATCTCCATTATTCCAGGCCTTACAATAACTTGTGTAGAGCAATTTGATTTTCCAATTACCCTTTGTTTATACTAACCTTGTAGAATCTTCATTCTTCCAAAAGAAAAGTAATTTCATAGCCTAGAAAGTCATTGCCGAGCTGTGAATATTATAATTATTTGGAGCTTTTGTATATTTGCTCATTATAAATCTTCTTTCCTTTGTTAGTACTGGTAATTTCCTTCCTCTGTGCAGAAGCCAGCTCTGTATGAAGTGCATATTGTTAAGATGGTGATGACTAATGGGATTCATTCACTCAGGTTCCAATGCACACTAGGTTTAGCAAAAGACTCTGGAAGGCCAGCAAAATATTTTAAATTTTGATGCATATGCTGTTTTCAAGTGCTATTGCCAGCACAGTGATTATGTACTCTAATACCACCCAGTTATTTCAGTTATTTTCAATGAATACTACAAACTTATTACACACAGTTTTTTGTAGAAATAAAGACAGGCAGCAGTAATATTATAAGCAATGAGTTTTTTACATTTTTAAAATATTTTTTCTTTCCTTCTCCCATGTTGGCCTTTGAGCCTCTGGGAATATGCTAGAACCAAGCAGAAGCAATGACTGCTCTTCATGATTTTGTTTTTTCTTTCACACTAGTTTAGCCCCATGACACTTTTGTTATCCTCTAACTCAAGTACAGACCATATGTATGTAAATTTATAACATATTCCACTCTCCTGAGTGTTTTCAAAATGATAGTGATTTGTGAGACCCAAGATGCTCGAAACAAATTGTTTCCAAATGTGGTTTTGAAAAAGCACCCTTTCATTGTTTAAGCCCAATCAAGTACGAAGATTATTAGGACAACAAACTTGTGCCCCCTTCATTCCATCCATGAGATTCCCCAGTGGCATCACTGGCCTTCCTCAAACGTATCAGAAGTCACAGAAAGTGTCCTCAGTCACATAACATTTTTATGTTATTTTTTTTTTTTTTGCAAAGCACTATAGAAGGTCTTAAACATTTGCCAGGCTTTCTTGGATCAGGCATTCTGAAGTCATACACACAATCCTAAAAGGAGCTGCTTAAAGGTTCCTGTATCTGTCCTGCAATTGGTCTTCACTTCTTGACGTATGTACGTATGTAATTTTAATACCTTGATCTTCCCACAGCAATGAAAAGATCCTCTTCCATTTTCCTGGCACCAGCGGCGTGATCTGTCCTTGTATCACTGACAGCTATGCAGCATCGTAATTGCTATGATCTTTTCTTACTTCCTGCCATCTGGGTCCAGCCTTCCATACCCATTGAGTTGTCATGTTCATCTCTCTAAAACAACTCCCCGAACCAGCGCTTCTCCCGGCTTGGCTTTTGTGGTTGTGTGTGTTTCTTTTTTCGAGTCTCTTTATTCAGTGTTTGTGGATGCTGAATAAGCCATTGTGAACCTCGCGCATCTCCTCGTTCCCGGAACATCCCCATCCGTTGTGGAATTATGAGTGGCCAAACTGCTTGAGTTCATCATTCCAGTCTGGCATTGTTGGCACCCGCTGCTTCCCAGGCTCCATCACCATTGTGTTTCTGTCTGGTGGGGTTTTCACAGTCAGTCTCAAAGGCAAAACGAGCTTCAACCACAGAAATTATTTGGGTCTGTTCCAAAGGCTCAGTAAAACTGAGCTACAGAAAATTTGAAGACTGCCCAGCTTGCTTCTTCTGCTGGTGCTCTGAGCAGGAGGAGGTGTAGTGAGCTGAACTGCTGTGCATCCCTTTGTGAGAGCATTATCTTGTGAACTGACATGACCCAGTCAGTGCAGAGCTTTCCTGACAGGGTTTTCTGAGCTGTTGATCTTCAGGGTGCTGGGTACTGTATGCTCCTTTGCTATCCAGAGTTCTGGTATCCAAGTGCACATCCACATCTGCTTGTCTACTTGCTGCTTCTGCTTCCATCTTCTTCTTCATTCTCTCTTGGATAGCCAATTACAAATAAGCAGTATTTTATTTATACTGAAATGAAATACCATTATTTGGCAACTTGCATACAGTACAATGTTAGAAGTACTATAGAAACCCAGAACTCGAGCTTCCCAACCTGTGGCTACAGAAGTAAGTTTCTGTGATTGTGCTGTATTTAAGTGTTTTGATGTAAATATCAAGCACCATGACAATTATTACAATATTGTAATTTACTACTGTGTTTACAAAGAACCACGAGACAATTCAGATCGATCCAAAAGATGACTTATGATTCAGAACTATTATGGGGAATAGGATATCTGCTTGAATTTTTTCATTATTAAGAATATTAATCAATATTTATAAATGAAATGAATGTATGCATATGTGTGTTTGAATCTCTGTGTGGGTGTATGCGTATTTATATATGAAGGAAAGAGACATAAAACCAATTAAAAGCTAAAAGACAGATGAAAGCCACCCCACAGTTCTTACAGTTTTGTTAGAGAAAAATATGTTGCAACAACTTCAAAAATACTGTGTACATAACATTTAATGTGCCGTATATCTTTTGATAAAACTTCTATTTCTTTTTTTCCCCCAAGAATCAGTAGTTCAGTGTGGTTTATCTCTGAAAATGAGCATAAAGCTGATCTTGTTTGCTTTTTCCTCTATAGATTGGTATGATTCTAGCATAGCATATGAAGGGTCCTTTTTGGCATCAGTGACTTTGCTGCAAATAGGAAAACAGATCAAAAAGTAAGAAAATGTCACAGTCCTGAATTGTAAATTATTTCAGTAAAGAACCCGCTGTTGTTTTCCCTTTTCTTTCTCCCATTCCTTTTCCCCTCTGCTCTTTTTTCTCCTTTTATCTTTCCCATCAGACTTCCTCCGTGCAGACAGCAAAATTATTTTTACCAGTTCAGTAAGACCTGGCAATTGGGAATTAGCACATATCAGTTAATTCCTCATTAATATTAACAGGGCAAGGACAATTTAGACTGTCTGTTGGCTTGGCCCTTTGTGTTCCAAGGTCAGACTCGTAATTCCTGATTCCAATGGAGTTTTGAAAAGTAAATTGAGGAAAATACCAGTTCTTCAGTGAGGAGCCCTGGAAACCCAAAAAAGATTGCAGGGAAGAAAGTAAGCAAAAAGAGGAGGATGTTAGATAAAAGCAAAAAGAAATTAATATCAAAAATTGTATAAGGTTTAAAAATTATTTCTAACTGTGTAGTTGATACCCTTGTTCCTAATAGAACTCTCCTTGACCTTGGTCCATAAACAGATATCTGTTTCTGTAATTTTAGATTTCAATATTCAATTTCTAGTTCCCCTCTGAGAAAAAACAACCTCCTTTAATGAAATTACAGAGCAAAAGCACTTCAAAATAATTTGCTTTGTCTCTTGCTTTGGTTTATTTAAGGTAATGCATATTTGCTTCATAATCACTTGCAGTATTGTATTGGAATGAATCCTCTGAGGTGCTGGAAGTATACTGCTCTCAGTGAAGTAAATCCCATTTACATATACTTAGCTCTTGCTGATGGCCTTGCCTTTTTGTGGGAGCTACTTTTGCTCAATAGAGTTGCTTTTAATGATGATGTTTCTTATTTGGATAAAAAAAATCAGACTTCTGACTCTAGGGCTGCTTTGTTTTTCTAGCGTTCCTATCTGCCTCTTGTTAGCAAGGGAATTACAATAAAACAAATCCATATATTCATTTCCTATTCTAGAATAAATATCCACATGCTGTGTTTACTGCTGCTCAGAAGCTGATCAGCTCATTTACCTACTATCCATTTTGGCTGTGAGCTTGCGTTTTTTAAAGTCCTTGTTTATGTTAGTAGATGTGCCACAGTTTTTCCTGTAGGATTAGGCTGAGCAGAATTTAAGAAAATCCCTTATCCAAGGCAGCTCCTTATCATGTTCAGGTTTGATTTAGAGCTCTACAGATAAAATCAGCTGTGTTATCAGAAAATTTGCCAGAGTCTTAAACTTCTGAGCCATATAGATATGGAGTGTCATACAGAGTAGCAGCCACATGCCTTTGAACACTGTCCAAAAATATGCAATCAACAGCTAAAGCACACTCCAAACACTTCAGCTGGATCCAGTTCCCAGTTATTTTTCAAGTCCTATTTATCTTAACATAATAGGCTCAACTGTGATACCCAGAGAAGGATTCCTGTATTCTGCTGAAAGTACAAGACAGTTTAGTTAAGATTGTGAGTTTAGCAAGTTCTTGCTTGGTGAATTTAAGTGAGGAGTTTGGCAGGAACAGGAAGGTGAAAGGGCTGGAGCCACCCCATTAATTTCGGGTAGGACATGATGAAAATGGACATAACACCTGGAGTGGGAGGGTGGATACATAAAAGTATGAACAGCTACAGTATGTAGTGCAAAATAATTATATGTTCATTTGTGATCAGTGATAAGAATGAGGTAAGCAGAAAGAGCCAGTCCTCATCAAACATGAAAGAGCCTCATTATTTATCAGAGAATAACAGTGAGCATCCAGCAGTTATTTCAGGTGAGCTTACCAGCAGTTTCCCTATCAGTTCTGCCTATGGATCTTACATCTACTAAAAATGGCTTAAATGTCCTACTTTGCTTTCAGTTAAGGCTGAATCACTCTAAACTACTTTGTACTGTAAAGCAAGTTGGTATCATGTGGGCAGTGAAGTATCACATTCCTACTTATTAATTCTTTAGACTCAAAGAAAATCAGGTAATTTGAAGTTCACCTTTTACTAAAAGTGAGCAAGGCCATCTTCATTTAATTTGGATTAAGAGCAAGTACCTGAACAGTTACCTAAGAGCCACTGATGTAGTGTTTCATTTCCCTGAAACAGAAAGCCTTTCTGGGGTGTTTTCCTTTGTTTGTTTTAAAGTTGGCATTCAGAGAGGACCTTTGCATTTAAAATGCTTAAGAGAATGGAAAAAGTGTTGATTTGGAGTTTGCTAAACTGAGGGATTTAATTCTCCTGAACCAAGCAAGAATTGAGCATTATGTTAAAGAAAGTTTCCTGATGGGAGAGTTGGTAAATTGACAAAACTGTTGGGTTCCTTTTCTTCAGGATTCTCAGGAGTGCAAAAAGGTTCCTCAGCTAGCAACCAAATTAGTTTTACTATAAATTTATAATAGAAATGGAACAACTGGCCCACACATCCTTGTCTCTAAACTGTAGAGAAGTGAATAAGGAGCTGGCTGCATGGTCACACTTATGTTGTAGTGAAAGGCTCACTGTCCAAATGGGCACCAGGGGTGAGTGTGTTCCTCAGGGGTCAGTGTTGGGACTGGCACTGTTTAACATTGTCACTGACATGAACTGAGGGATCAAGTGCACCCTCAGCAAGTTCTGTGACAACACTGAGCTGCGTGATGCCACTGACACGCTGGAGGGAAGGGATGGCACCCAGAGGGGCCTGGACAGGCTGCAGAGGTGGGTCTGTAAGAACCTCGTGAAGTTCAGCAAGGCCAAGGACAGGGTCCTGCAGCTGGGTCAGGGCAATCCCGGGCACTAACACAGGCTGGGAGGAGAATGGACTGAGAGCAGCACTGAGAGGAAGAGTTTGAGGGTGTTGGTTGATGGAAAGCTCCACATGACCCAGCAATGTGCACTGGCAGCCAAGAAACCACATTCCCTGAGCTGCAGGGGAGGGAGGGGATTCTGCACATCTCCCAGGCAACCAGCCCCAGTATAAGAGGACACTTAAGCTGTGCTAGAGGAGGTTTAGGTTGGACATTAGGAGGGATTTCTTCACAGAAAGGATCATTAGACATTGGAATGGGCTGCCCATGGTGGTGGTGGAGTCACCATCCCAGGAGGTGTTAAGGAAAGACTGGACATGGTACTCAGTGCCATGGAGGTGCTGGGTCACAGGATGGACTCGATGAGCTCAGAGGTCTCTTCCAACCTAATTGATCCTGTGATTCTGTGGAAGCTGAGGGTAAAGAACAGAACTTAGGAAACAATAAGGAAGTAAGCCAAAGAAATAGGAGATATGAAATGGTCAGGGGAAGAAAGCCAAACCAAAAGCAAGATAGGAGTATGAAATCAAAGATCTGCAGTGTTGGGAAAGGATTGAATTAAAGTCAGGACCATAAAGTTTGTTGAGCTCCATAATAATCTCTACTTTCCTAATATAACAAGCAGGGAGAGAAAATAAAATCTCAGGGTCTTTATTTTGACACTGTGAAAAGACAGCTTGCAGTACAGGAAGGCTGGGGGGCTGTGTGGGGAAAGTGGAAGACCTTGATCTACACTGTGTGTTCAACTAGCTCGTGTCATCTGCTTTGGGAAATATTAAAGACGTGAAAAATACAGAGAAAAGTTTCAGCTGGACAGTTTGGGTTGAAGATATATTTAAGTAACCTCTGCATAAGTGTTTGAATGTATGGAGATACATTGATATGTGTGAGGGTGAAATAAAGCCATAGGAAGTGTACTCAGCTCCAAAATACATGGCTATATATGTGAAGCATATAAACTTACACAGGTTTGGATGAACCTTTATCTGGAACAAATTTGTTTGAAGTGACAAATATAGAAGTCTCCAACTCCTGCTGGCACAGAATGTCCCTCAGTGCACTGTCCAAGAAGGGACTACCCGATGATGTGGTAACATAAAAAATTTATCATCCTGACACTGAGTCAATTTACTACTCCTAAAGGACAAAGGCACCAGTGAGTTATGCAGGTTAATCAAAATGAGTGCTGATAAAATCCCTCATGGTCATATATTTATTATATATGATGTGTTTTATGGAAGCTCTGTCTTAGGGCTTTCTCAAAGTTAAAATGGTGAAGAATTCCTAATTATCCTACGAAACATCTTAAAGATGAATATTTTTTTAAAAGAAGAGGCATAAATAGACGTATCTGTAGTGACTCTAAATCCAAATATTTGACAATAATAGGAATTTAATTCATTGTATGTAGCTGACCTGTTGCATGTCAGTAAAGGCAGCATGGATCAGGAACTCAGAGAGTTTATGCAGCTGGCTTCCTGTGAGGGATTCAAGCCTGCAGTAAGCAACGTAGCAGCTGAGAAGATCTGATGTCAATAATCAACTCATTTCGAGTTAAAAGTCGTACAAGAGTCCTCCAGAGGTCTCTTTTAAGTGACAGTTGTACAGTGTTTTGATTCAGCCAAGTGTAAGGTCCTGCAGGATCTTGTTCCAGTGTCAGGGAGTTCACAGGGTTTTGCCTTTATAAAAAGTGCTGGATTGGATAACAGTGCATGCCCTGAGCTTTGGGCATCAGGGGGATCATAACTGGGATCCACAGAAAAAACTGTGCAGAAGCCTCTGGAAAGGTTAATTTATTTTTATTAGTGTGTGGCCGTTCCTTCAAAGAAGGTGGATGGTGGCAGGCAGAGTTCACATAAGGAAAATCAGATGAAAGAAGCTCAAGACACAACTGAAAAATCCAACAAGAAAATATTTTTTGTGCAATAATCTCTCTTCTTTTGAAGCTCCAATTTTTTTATATAAGGCTGTTTTTAGGACTAGGAAAATACCTCATTTAATATGAATGCATGTGTAAACACACAGAAATATGACACAATATCTCCTGCATAAATGGAAAGATGTTATCTAGAATTTAATTTGCAAAGCAAAATTACACTGCACTTGTCTTCATTAGAATATATTCATGGAGACAAGAAGCACTCACACCATCTATATGTCTGCATTCAGGAGGTTTAAATTTAGACAGGTCAGACTTTTATCCTTATTAAGAAGCATTTTGGCTCTGGGGAAAATGCTCTTATGCTTTATAAGGTGACTAAGATTCATGCATTTGTGAAGATTACATTTATTGAAATCTCTCATTAGAGGAATTTTCTTCAAAGTATTTCTGATACCAAACAATATTAAGCATTTAATTCCTTGAAAACAACACAAAATGTTACAGATTTAAGACTGAGGATTGAAACAAACATGACCATAGAAAAAGGTTAGAGAATAGAAGGAAATCCTATTGTATGTGCTTCATTGCATACTGCATTTGCTTTAAAAATAGTAGCCACTCAAAAATTCAAAGCTCGCCAGCTACAGTAGTTACAGCTTCACTTCAGCCTGTTTTCCTATTCCAGGCCATGCTTAATGAGCTGGGAAGAAAATGGGAATATAATGGCTTTGTGATACACAAATTACACCAGCCCTGCAGTAATTAGCAGGGCTCAAAGACCATTCTAACACACCCTAAGATATGGTCCTAAAGGATTATCCCTGTCAGAATTACTATAAAGGAAGAGAGGACTTTGGTGCTATCTGATGTTCACTTGTTTTCCTGTCTTACTGCCTTTGAAAGAGATGGTTTGGAACCAATTGTCATCATTTTGAATTAAATAATACCTCATTTCCCCTGGGGCATTCTCAGTTGGCCTCCCTGATGTACAGCATAGATTTGCTAATAGGTTCATCCCTTAAATGAAAATGAGGTTTGTTTCTTGCACGTGGAATTACGGGGTCTGAATTTCTATAATGACAGATTTAACCCACAAAAGGAGATTTGGATTGTGTTTATTATACAGAAGTACACCTTGTAGCTCTTGCAATTATTTAACTCCTCGAGTTGGAAAGTGGTGACACTAAATCCCACTTCTAAAAGTACTGTCAGATGGTGCTTTTGCAGATATTAAAAGAGTAACAACCCAAGTTCAGACTCATCAGTTACTTTGGCTGTAACTATATTTCTTGACAACCTGAGTTGCAGACCAGTAACACACACATAGAACCACTCACAGACAGCAAGATGTGCCCTCAAGGGAAAACATCAACAGGTTCCCCCAGCCTGAGCAAAACAGCTGCAAATACTGAACAGAACAGCTTACAACAAAGTATTTAATAAAATTCACAAAAGAGATGTGTTTCTATTAAAGGTGGGAGGTCATAATGGCCTTTAGGAAGAGAGCAAACTGAGTGAGGAGGGTTAAAAGTTGCCTTCTGTCTTTAACCTCTGAAATATTTTCTTCCACACTTGGGACATATTATTATTGAAATTATTATTTATGTACCTCATAGAAGCAAAGAAAGAATAGTTCTCTTATCACATCTAATCTTACATGGCTGATAAGCAGCTGCATCAATAAATAGGGTTTGTTTTGTATAATGTATTTAAAACATTGCTGTGAAGTCAAAGTAAAAAACTACCCAGTATCAGAAAAATCAATGCTAACCTCTTACTGTTAGATATGCTCAAATGCTTTCTTTTAACATCAGTTCTTTCTGATTCTGACTAATACATCATCAAAACCTCGTAGGTAATAGTATGTCTAGAAACTGAGATGAAGTACACAGGTAATGTGTCCTAAATCTCATCAAAGACCTAATTAGAATTCTGTAAAACTGGATTAGAACATCAATATCTGAGCCAAAAAACTGCAGAAACATTTTCATCCCCGTTTTTATACCTGCAACTGGATTCAACATTTCCATTGTCAGAAAGTTAGAGAAGTTACAGCTTTACTCAGTGTCAGGTAGGATGTTCCATACTTCATCGTTCCTTAACGATGACAGATAATGTACAAAAAGGATTTTCCCACTTATCCATCATGCTGATGCCCTACAGCAGCTGGCCCTCTTTGGGTCAGAGGTGTGTCTGTGTTAAGCTCTCAGACTTTTATGATGTGTGGCACTTTGGCATTTTTACGTGGCCTTTCCAGCTCTCCTTTCTGCTCCTTACAATCCATCCATTTTTACCTTCTGTGTCTGTAGCAGCCTGGGTGATGCTTCTGCAGGGTTGGTTCTCTGTGCTCAGGCTTTACAGAGAGCAGCCAGAGGTACCTGTGTGGTGCCTGCCTTTCCCACCACGTGTTCATCCTTTTAAGCAAGAAAGAAATCACATTGGGATTTTTTTCCATCCAGACTGAACATGGACCCTTACTTTAAGCTGATTTCTAGTGCCTGGGTGCAAGTGATTAAATCACTTACTTGACCAGCAATCACATAGTTTTCTTTTGCTGTTAGGCTTAACTTACATCCCTTAAAAACATATTTTATATTAAAGTCTTCATTTACTGTCTCTTTGCGTTTCCATGCATTCATTTAATTAATCTTAATTGTGTTTCTTGGAATATTTGGAAGATTTCTGCACTTTCTTGAATGTGTATGCATTTTAAAAATGTTTTCATGAGGTGTGTTCTTTCTCTGCTTTTATTCAGTAATGTGTTCTAGTCCACGTTCACAACTCAGTCTTACCTTTGTTCTTCACTTAATATTCTCTTTATTGACTACAGTAGTTATCAACTAAAGCAGGTCCAAACAAGATTTCAGATTTAAGCAGTACTAGCCCCAAAATCCCATCTGGGGTATAATCTGCCACCCACTCTATTGAACTGTTTCTATCACATTATCATGGTGGAATTTCCTGTGTTTCTCCATATTTCTTGCCTTTTTCCTGGAGAATATCCTTGGCTATATTCAGTCTTCCAGGATTTAATTGTGCTACTTCCATGTTTCATCCCAATAAAAGACAATTTAACTCTTTAACCCTCTAAAGTCTCTCTTTATGAGAGCTGCTGTTACATTTGTAATTTTCCTCATATTTAAGGTTATATCCTCTGAACATCCTTCTCTTCATCAGAAGGAGCAACCTCACATAGGCTTCATCAGGTCTGGTGGTCACAGGAGTTTGAAATATGTTCCTACTTTATTTGGCAAAAACAACTGTGGTGCAGTAGCCAAGCCATAGGTTACCTAAGTTATGAATTCACTGAATATTATTTGGTACTTTTTACCATAAAAGCCTTTAAAAATTGGATTTTTCTTTCCTCTTTAGCAGGCCATTAGACATAAATATTAATAAGGAGTTGATGCAATACAGGGGACCAGAGGAGGTTTTCCTCCTCTCTGTCTTCAAATGTGCAAATAGTTTGTAATCAAGAGATGATGTACAGAGAAAACAGTTATATTATGAACAGCACTGCCATCACTTAGCATTCCTCAGCTGCAGCCTAGTTTTGCATTGTGTTCCTGCAGTTACATCTCATCTCTAACAGCCACAATAACTCTTCATTTTGCCCACTGGGCACCCATTTGTTGAGTTTTTAATTCCACAAATGCACTGGTTGAAAGCAACATCTGCAGATACTGCAGGATAACTGTGATGATAAAAGTTTTGAAGGTTAAGAAGGAAAATACTTGACTTCTGTTGTTAGGTGGAGTGGCTGGTACTAGACATGAGTCACACGCTTCCTTTTTTCAATAGAAGGAGAGAAAAACAAAGAACACACTGACAGAGGAGGGAATGCACATTAATCATTATTAAGACAGAAAAACTAATCATTATTAGATTACAATTCACATGATCCTTGTAGCACCTAAAAGCCTGAGGGGAAACATCAATATTAACTCTGTGTGCTTATAATACATACCCTTAAAAGAGATTAAAGGAGTATTTATTTTTCCTCTTCCAAAAGGCAGGATCTTTAGCAGTCTTTACTGGCACTGAATAGTCCCCATTCTCAGAGCAGTTTTATTTAATGGAGTTAAGTTTAGCAGCAGAAAAAAATATATATTATTTTTTTCAATTTTAGTCCACAGCTACATTATTAAGATAATCCCAGCGGATAATATAAGCAATTATGTTTACTCCCAAACCTGCTTTTCCATAATTTGGATGATAAAAATACCATTTACAATAAATTAGATTGAACATCCCATTTTAAGCCCTCCAGTTCCAGTCCTTGGGATGTTGTTTGAAAAAAAAATAATGTGCCTCAGCCTGTATGGCTGCCATTGTCTAAAAATGTACATCTTTATATACATCACCTCTGTGCAATTGTATTGATATTTTCTGGAACTTGAAAGTGTGCTCTGTAAATAAATGTATGCCCAGAATTTTTATACTTCCCTCACTTGTTCTTTCAGCACAGTTTGTCAGTTCTCATTTTCAATGCAAGAAAACCATCATTCTTTTCCTGGCCTCCTCCATGCAGTGGTGTAGGAGGTCCACCCCTCTGGATTACTCTACTCAAGGGTCAATCCACAGGTGTAAATTGGATGTTTTTCCCATATGGGGGGACACAAGTGTAATTCCTGTTGCAGTCACTGGAATTTTAGCTGACTGCACTGGTGTGGATGTTTTTGTGCAGTTTGGCTGTACAAAACCACACATAAAACAGAGTCACTTGGGAACCTGTTGACCAAATTCACGCCCGATCTGATGTCAGTCAGCGTTTAATTGGGACAGAGCTTTCTGTCCTCTCTGGTTGTCATCAAAAGGTGCCAAAAATGTTCCCCTTTTGAATCAGCAAAGTGGGGCTGGCAGGCTGACCCTGTGCTGTGGGAAGGAGTGAGAGGAACCCCCAGCCAGTGGGGTTTACTCATCGTGGAGGAGGCCCTGTGTCCTTGGCCAAGCATAGCTCCTTCAGCACACGTTCCCCTCTCTCCTCACCTCTACGCTACGGCACAATATTTCTCTTGCTCTCTCTCTCACTATCTCTTTTCTGTATCTCTCGGAAATCAGACTGGAGTTCAGAGCACTTTCACTACCTTTTATGAGGTAGAGTGTGATGTCATAGATGGGGGCAGGGCTAGTCAACTTTCCACCCACCCACCCACCTGTGCTGAGGGAGCTACGCTTGAGACTGGAAGCGGTGACTCCTCAACGGTGAGTAACCTCCTGTCTCATCTATGTCTTTATAGCTCTGGGGGTGGAGGGAAGAGGTGTGAAAATGGGGGATTTTTTTGATAGTTTCTCTCTTTTTTTTAAATTAACCATAGGACTCCCAGAGTTAATTGCATGTGTTGTCTTAGTCACCTGTGAAGAAGCATTTCCTCCCTGTCCTGAAGCCTCAGAGTTAACTTCACCTGCAAAGCCATGGCCATGTCTCTGCAGAGGTGGTCCATTGGCTGATGGTTAAACTGCTTCAGTGTTTATCTTGCCCTGTGAAAAGGCAGGCTCTGGTCCCATTGAACTCAGCTGCTAAACTTCCATTAATTTAATTACAGTATTTAATTACAGTGCTGGGCCATAATTTTCCTGAAGTTTTTTTATGATTAAAGATAGATGGTGTTATTTATATATTTATCATTATTAACTGTGGATAATGGCTGTTTATCTGGGACAGGATTTCTTTTTTTTATATTCCCTATTACTGTTTTTATTCACTTTATCCAGAATATTTATGAAGCTGTGTATTGACAATAAGCCAATTATAAGACCTATTTTATAGATGAAATAAAATTCAAAGGTAAATTGTGGAAGACATAAAATTAAGCAGAAAACCCAGAGGAGATGTAACTCAGACTTAACCTTTGAAATTATAAATCAAAGCACTTGATTTTTTTTTTTTCTTTGATAAGAACTTGAGATGGGCAGGGATGCTGCTGACTGAATTTCTTGGTGTGTTTTTCGTCTCACTACCTAAATGTTACAATTTTATTTTAAAGCATTGTCTTGTTACCTATTTCCCTTGGCCCCAGGTATTACTGCTTCACTGTTTTAATATCCCTCAGCATATTAAAAAAGACAAGACGGACTACGAAGACCTTCCTTTCTTGTTCTGCCTCCTGGGTATCTATTAAAGCTGTCAAGATGTCAGAGCTCTCATATTAAAGGGCAGAAGAAGGATCATATGAAGATTTTGGGCCCTAGGGATACTGCAAATCTTGCTGTTCTTGTTCATTTAAAGCTCTTTACGAGCTTCGTGTGGGGTCTGCTCATATCCCAGTGAGAGGCACTAAAAGGCAGCAACACGTCCTCAATAAATCAAAGAAAGAGAGTGCAATCACAGCCTTTTCAGCAGAGCTGGTCCATAGTCTGATTGATGAAGTGCTTCTATTTTCAGGTGACTAGGTGGCTGTGAGCAATTGGGTAAGGGTGCAGACCATTCCATCTTCTGGTCAGTGGCATGGTTGGTAATGGATAGGTAGATATTCCATAGTGATGGATAGATATTCTTCCCTGATGACTCAGGGATGCTCTTTGTATCCATGCACAGGAAATCTAAATGAAATTCTGGGAGGGTGAGAGTTGTGTTTACAAAGCTGCCTACCAAAACTTTCACAAATGGTTGTTTCCCTCCCTGTCAAAGAGAAAAATAACAACAAAGAACATAAAAATGTCTCCCTGACAGGTGGTAGCTTTTCTAGCTTTGAATAATGTGCACAAGGAGTTTTATTACTACTGTTTATTCCTTTAGTAAACCAAACACTGAAATCTCCAAATCTTCCTTTGCAAAGCCACGAACTTGCCTAGTAAATTTTGCTTCCCCAGCAAACTTTAATCTTTTCAGGAAAGGAAAAGGCAAAACAAGTTAGTCAATCTCTAATGTTTCACTGGGAAACTTTATGGGAATTGCTGCTCTTAAAGATGATTTGAAGTTTGTTCTTTTCAGAGGCAAATGCTTGGAGGTAAAATTTAATTTAGATCCTAAGCACATCCTTTGCTGATGAGTTTATCAAATTGTCTTAGCACATAATTATTCTTGCATAATGCAGGAGACTTTAGTTTTTGCAGGGAATTGATAAAACACAAAGAGCAACTGTACAGTGCCTTAATCTCACTTCAATGATGCAAAAACAGTTTGGTGGCATAGAGAGAGAAACTCTTAAAGAGTCGTATAAGGATTGGGAAAAGGGAATCAGAATTGGTGTCATTTAGTAATGATGGTGAATTAGTGATCAGCACTGAGGGGATATCGTGGAACAGAGATGTCAGCGGATTACTTTGAATCCAGAGAAATTTGCATTCTAAATTTGTCTTGTAAGATGAGCAAATTAGCAGTTGGCTGACTTCTGTATAGTGGGGAGTTTGTAGAGGGAAAGACATTCCAAATTACATGAACTGTTACAATAATTAACCTGAAATCTGTCTGTGCCAATTCTAATAACAAATTCCTGTCCAGGTAACCCCAGGCTGTGAGTTTGGCTGAATAACTTAACACTGGGAGAATAAACTAATGTTACATTTACTGAGCTAATTCCCCTGCTAAATTATATTACTGGCAGCTATGATTTATAAAAGAAAATACTAAAATATCTGAAGTGCTCAGATTCCTACATATTACAGCCTAGGCTTAAATGTGTAATCAGTCAATTACAAAGTTTGTTTAATATTATTTACATGTATATTACATTAAATTAAAATATTTTAAGGTCTAGATTTCAGCTGATTTTATTTAGTGTTTAATATGAAAACTTTTAAAGCTAATGTCTGAGAAATTTCTTCCAGATGAGAATTAATTCAGATTAGTTAAATCTTCATAAAATATTAGCAAACTGAAAGTTAATTTTTAGTATGGTATTCTTAAAAAATTTATACTTGTGTATAACTATCTCAAAACAAACCCAATATATTAACCAGTGTATTTACACTTACATATTTAAGGAGATCAACATTTAAATGACAGATTTATTCCTCAGTCATAATGGCAAAGGGTGAGCAATAATTTGGTGATGTAAGATCATCTACAGGGATCAAGCATTTTTTTCACTATGATTTCAGCAGTTATGTGAAATTCCCAATTTTTCTCTATTTGCCAGGCTGGTTTCTCTTACGAGTTGAATTAAAACTTTGTGGGTTGATTTTTGCCTTCTTTTTCTCTGTGAGAAGTGAGGGAGAGCTGTGAAATGCACCATCTGTTCCCAAACCGTGTCAGCTGGCAAAGAGATGCTTCTCCCCCTGCCCTCTCCTGCTGCAGTTTTGGGCTGGTTTAACACCATTGCCTCAACACGAATTGTGTGGATTTCATCTTGTTTAAGCAGGAGAATTCACAATGACAGTGCACAGCATTCTAGAGGACTCCTCATGTTGATTTAAATTGCAGGCCTTTTAAACCTCGACCTCAGCTTGTTTGAATTTACAACAAAAATGCTCCATAGCAGTTGAACTGAGTGTAGTGGGTGGAGGAAACCAGGACTGCCTAAACACCCTGGGCTTTCTGATCCTGGGACAGTTGCACTCAAAGACATGAAACATGATTCTCTTAATTCATAATCCTTTGGGTTTTTATCAGCCCCATCTGGGTGTCTCAAAGCAAACACATGGTGTACCCTGGTAAAACTGAAAACAGAAGTAAATATTGTCATTATTTCCTTTCTACAAATGATGCTGAGCCACTCTCAAGGCAGAGGAGATCTATAGAATCACGATGGGTTTCAAACACAACAACTCCCTCAAGGCTCAGCTAATGTTCAAGGCCAGCATGTCTCTGTGTTCCATTTGACATTCCAGTTTCCACTCTGGATGATCAAATAAAATAAAAATAAAATAAAAAAAAAAAAAATTAAAAAAAAACCAACAACCTAAAACCAACCAACAAACCAACCAAAACCAGCAAAACAACCCTCAAAAAACAAATGAACCACAAACACTGCCCCCCCCCCGCCCCCCCCCCAAAAAAAAAAAAAGGGAGAAAGCCTTCACCCAAGTTAAGTATGGTTTGAAAAAGATAGAATTAGAAAGAAATGCTGCAGTAACAGTGGGAGGCTACCCCACTCAAGCTGTGCAAAAAGATGAGAGTAGGTCTCTGGTGTAATGGAAACTGATGATTTTATTATTCAGGAAGATTTTAATTGAATTATGAAGAGGTTTTTGCTGTCATCTCTGTGGCTGTGTGAATACTGACTCATCTAGCCAAGTGTAAACATCTGCATCTGAAATGTTCACTCCAGGCTTTCTTTATGTGAAACTCAAGAGCCATTTCCAGAGGGCAGATATTCTCATTTCAGGTAGATACTGACAACTGGTTAGATTGGCAACACCTTAAAAAATACAGAGGCATAAGCAGCAGAATTAAACTATGTGTACAGAGTCAGAAAGTTTAGCCTTGGTGTTCTTTTGAGGGTTTTTATTTGATATGTAAGTGATATCAACTTGCTGTGAACTCAGCTGATGCCTCTACATATTTTCTGAACTGAAATATTTAAATTGCTTATTAAGGAACATTTTTCTATGTAAATTTTCTGTCTTGATGCTCTGATACTTTAGTTTCTGGAGT
This sequence comes from Eopsaltria australis, assembly GCA_034509425.1. Classification (NCBI taxonomy): domain Eukaryota; kingdom Metazoa; phylum Chordata; class Aves; order Passeriformes; family Petroicidae; genus Eopsaltria; species Eopsaltria australis. Next base: position 864,410 of record JAVTVJ010000447.1, on the reverse strand, counting down.
TTGGAGAGATTTTTATCTTTTGTAGTTTATGGGTTTCACCCATTTGACACTTCTGGGGACCAAAATAGGACAATTAAGGAAAGCAATCTCAAAAACATTCATTTGACCATTAGGTCGAATCCAGGGACAGTTTTTTTGCAGGTGTTGAGCACCTGCCCAGACTCACTGTACTATCTTTAGGATTCCAATGCAATTTAGGATCTCTGAATTGATTTTAAAAGCTGAAATGCTCTGACCCATCTCTGTAGAAAAAGAACCCATGAGAGATCTTGGGTGCTCCATAGTTCCTGGTCTTCTTCACCAAGCACAAAAGAAGTCTAGAGTCTTTTGGTCCAGAACCTGGAATGAGGTGGATTGAGTGCAGGATGAGACTTAATTTGTAGAACTGGAAACTGAACACTTTGACTGGGTCACCAAACACACTGAACCAGTGGGTTTAGGAGCAGCCCTATTTTTCCTGCTTTCATTCCTAGAGAAATTGCTCAATAAGAGGCATCTGAAAAAATTCTGGGGGTTCAAGTGACACCAGCCATGGTGGATCATGACTAATATTTAAAGACACTCAGTTTGAATTTTTCTGATGCCAACTAAGTGAAGTCTGTAGGTAATCATTACTAAGTACACTATTTAAATAAGAACTTTGTAAGAAAAGAGCCACTGCAAATGCTTTTTTCATTTCACCATTCTTCTAAATTCTATGCCTTCATCTCCTTTATGTAAATGCTGGATTAGTGGTAAGATTTGGAGGTGTGGTTGAATTAATTTGTTTTGTGGAGGGATGGTTGTCATGAGGTGAAAAGCACAGGAGCCATTTGGATTATTTGAATCATTGAGATTACCAGTACTTCTGTATTTGTTGCTCAGGGAAAATGCTACCTAACTGAACTGCAAAGGAAAAGAGACTCTGAGTGAATTAGGAATCCCTAACACAAGTGTTTTCTGTAGAGATTAGTACTGAACTTAAACAATTTCAGTGAGCTACTAAAAATTTTTCAAAATTTGATATTTTTTTCCTCCTTTTCCACAATTACTCTTTTTTTTCCATTCAGATGGGACACATGCTCTTGCAGCAGTGAAAATGAGATTGCCAATATCACCTCCACAGGTCATAGATACATTTGCACGTGTACAGAGAAGGCTTAGAGGGGATATTTTTGTCTACAACTACCTCAGAATAGGATTTAGAAGAACCAGATCCAGACCTGTCAGAGGTGCATGGTCATAGGGATAGGAAAATCAATAAAAACAAGTTTTCACATGGGAAATACCAATTAGATATAAGGTTAGAAAGTTTTAACTGGAGGGTCGTGAATTTCAAGTGCAGGGTGGAGTTCTCTAGCCCAGGGATGTGGGAGATTATCCATCCTTGGACATACCCAAATTTGAGCAAAATCAAGAACAACCTCATGTAATTCAAATTTTCAACAGGGCATTGCACTAGATGACCTCAAAAGGTTCTTTTCATCCTTAAAGAATATTTGCATAATAAAACATGAGTAATAAAACTGAGCCCTTAGAATTCAGAGCAAGATTTTATTCATTCCAATTTATTCTCAATTTGCTGTCATCTTTGCTTGTTCTTTCCCTGTGAAGTGCAACAGCCTTTACAAATGGTTCTGGTTTGTTCTGGTTTCATTTGCTTGCAGTAAGTGAGAATAGGTAATTGTTACCTGTTTTGTTGGTTTTTAATGATGTTTAGTGTTAGCTAAATTTAAAAATGTAATGAACAGATGCATTTACAAATTGTTTGTTCCGTGATTGACCAGGGAAAAAAATCCTTCTAGTAGGGAACTCCTGTTACTTACTGAATGTAATTTAACCATTGATTGAGTTGGCCAAATAAATAGAACAGTTAATAATGAATAATTTATTTGGTATAAAATTACAGAATTTCCATTAGAAATTATTTTTTATATATGATTAAGCCACCTTTCTCTTACTGAAATGGAGCTTTCCCTTGAAGACTATTATGGAGTTTTGATATTTTTTTCCTTCTTTTTTAATTTCATTGCACACTGTTGTAAAGTCCTGGGAAGTGCTTGGGGGATGAAAGAGAGAAAGGAATGTTTTCACTGATTGAGTTGGGCAACACTGGAAGGACCCTCAACTCCAAGGAAGAAAAAGCCTTTCAGCACCTCAGAAATGATCAATATCTTGAGTGATCGAAGCCTTTATCTGCTCCTACAGGACATAAAATACACATGAGCAACAGCAGGCAGACGTTAGGAAGCAAGCAATAGCTGTCCTGGTATCATCTTCTATTCTACAACAGGATTTGATTTGATTTGATTTATTCTGATGTGTTTGATGCATTGTTTCCAAGTCCTTTCCTGAGAAAAGCCAACTGTGCCCGTGGATCACTTTATCTTCGAAGTGTCCCTGTGCTGACCTGGCAAGCATGACTTTAGAGATAGGAAAGGAGCTGAAGGAGCAGATTTGCCTCAAAAAGTGGCAGATCCTCACAGCTGAAGACGTGGAGATAAATCACCTACAAATACCACTCTGACACTCGTACAAATTAAAAAAGAATTTGGGGAAATAGCACATTTCTCAGCATTGCAGTCTTAAATCCTGCTTTATGCTGCTTTTCATTTTGTTTTCTTTAAGACAAAATCAGGAGGAATAGCAGGAGATAACACATTTACTCGTGTAAAGCATGGAGTGTTTCTGTGCTTTATTGATTTTTTTCCCTATCCAAAGTCTCCTGCATTTTATCACTGAGTACAATTTCCAGCCAACCAGACATGATTTGGACTTCTTTCAGGTAAGAGTCTTAGAAAGACATGTTTTTTCTTGTCATTGTACCTCTTCTCCAGATAAAGAACAAAGGATTTGCTCCTAAAACTCAGCTTGAAAGAGCACTAGATTATTTTTGGCTTTTAAAATGTATTTCTGTCTTCAAATTAGAAGTCAGAACTCAAGTTGGGAGCAGGGAGATGAGTAGCACAGACTAGTTAGACGTCCTCTATTTCCTTATTTTTGAGATTTAGCTGCAATTGGATATGATAATGGAAATGTGTACTGATGTTTTTGACAGAGACCTGTCTGTGCTTTTCTGTGACCTCAGGTTCAGACAATGTTGTGTCTTGGGTAGACTTCTGGCATGTGAATCCCTGTGTAAATTAGTGTAAATTGCTTTTTTATTGGGCTTGATACTGAGTTTTGACAGACTTCCTACTCTAATTTTCTTCAGGAATCCTCCTGGCAATATGAAAAAGTTTTAGTTATAGTTGGAGTTTGCCTCTGCCATCAGATAGACTGTGGACTTCATCTTGCTGCAGATGTCTTATCTTGTTGAATATTAGGTTTAAATCAGTCATACAAAATTCTGCTTCCTGTTAATCATCCAAGAACTCAGAGCAAATTCCACGGGCCAGAATGGAAGTTGTTGCATGGTTTCAAAGTTGTAAATGTGGTTTTGCCAAGTTTGCTTCTGGTAGTGTTGGAATTGTGATTGGGTTTGGCCATTGGACAATCCTGCTCTTCGTCCAGGATATTCCACCGTTGGCATCATCCTCCAGACATTCCTTCTGTGCAGAATGAGGAAGATTTGGAAGAAAAAACCCTTGAGCCATCGTGGCAGGAGACTCATTCCTGTGTTTCTCAGCTGTAGGTTGATGTAGAAAGTGTTTCTACCTCTACATTCAACCTCAGCAAAGAAAACGTGTGGTACAAACAACCCAATTTGTGGAGTGAAATCCTGTCCCCATCTGCAAAACTCCTTTAGCTTTATTCACTGAGGATTCCTTCCTTGTCCTGTAGAGTTTTTCCAGGTATTTTGGCATTCAGATTGTTGTCAAATACCTTAATTCAGCAACAGACCCTGAAAGTTCTGAGACAGGGCTGTAGCATGAAAATTACTGCTAAAGTAATTGAATTTTAAAAATTCAATGCTGTATAGGATTGCTTGTCCTTACAGAGTTTCTGGTGTGTGGCAAGAATTGTACTGGCTTGGCATCTTTTTCCTCCTGTGAAAGGGCAGATAATGAGCAGAAAAAGAAAATTAAACATTTGTAGGAGATTTTTTTTGTTATGGATCAGAATAATTTCCCCCCATTAAATTCTGAAAGGAATGCAACAAGATATTAATTAAATGTTAAATACTCAGGAAATAACGTACATTATATTTGGTAACTACAAGAAAAATTGTAATTTCTGTTTTATAGCAGTAGCATTGGAGACATAATTTACTGACTGTAAATGCATTTATTGAATATAAAAAACCTAATATCTACCAAAAATTCAAAAATCTATTTCCTACCTTTGGGACTTGCAGGCTAGAGAGACACCAGTAATAATTATTTTCCAGAAAAATAATTAGGTAATTAGGTAATTAGTTACCTTTCAGGTGTTTCCAGTTGTCTTTTTGTCATTTCACCATTTCAAATGTTAAAATACAAGCTTTCACATTAAGTGTTCTTCTCAAAGCAAATGAATCAGGATATCATTTTGTCATTTATCCTTTTGCTTCTAAAATACTCAAATATTTACCTGGAATAAGTAAAGCAAATGTAGAAATGCATTTCTATTATGCCTGTTTACCTTTTATTGGGAATGTCGGTTCTGGGAGTATTTTTATTTGCTTCTGCTTTTGCAAATTAGCATAAAGCAGTTGGTAATGTGTTTTAAAATTACAATAATCCATAGAAGACAGAAGAAAACCATAGTTATTGCTGTATTTTTGTGCTTTCTGCTGTCCTTGGACGTGGCAGCCTTTGTTAAATACAACCAAATGGGCTTGGGAATCCCTCGGGTTTCTTACCTGTAATTGAAAAAATGCAGATGAGGGTGGTTATTCAATGGATTGGGCACCTATAAAACACAACTACCCCCAGAAAGAATTAAATATTCATCATGTATAAAGGAGTAAGTTAATTGCAGTCAAATGTGAAAACAAATAGCTGGGAAAGGACAATACCATTTTCTCTATGTAGCTACAGATCCATTTTTAACATCATTGTGACCACATTGCATTCCAGATAAAGACTTTTTTCTTTGAGAGAGAGATTTTCAAGTATACAGGATAGTTTTCTCACAATGGACTGTAGCTGTGAGTATTTTGAAGTGCCTGACTGACACAGACCCTCAGCCTTTGCACAGTAGTGCTGATAAAGAGCAGATGTCTCCTTCCATAGGGAAGAGAGCATCTGAATAGCAAACAGCCCATTCTTGCATTGGCTCTCTCTAACAGAGTAATGTTTTATGCATGAAATGTGCCACAGAAATGTGACACGTAATATTATGAATAAGATCTTTTTCTTGCATACCTCTTGTGTACGTAGGAATGGATTTACTGTTAAGCACAGCTGGGAGGAAAATGTTCTGTTGCATAAGAATGCAATCTGAGAAATCCATACTCCTGATTTACCATCCAGGTTCATAATTGCATAATTGTGGCCTTATTTTCTCTGGAGACTGTTGATTGACTTTTGGGGTGTGATGAGAGCAACTGGACCTGTCCAGGAAAGTGTGAACTTCTTTTGGAAAGGGGGAGAAGCAAGGAATGCACCCAGAATTCACAGAAAGCCTTAAGGGCTTGGCACCTGCTAAAGGTGTGCAAATCAAGTCTTAGCCAAGAGTATTTGAGGGGCTACAGATTCTTTTTCAATGTATAAAATAAATTGTATTTGCTCCTCCCAATCTGTAAAAAGTGCACCAGACCAAACTCTATTTATCAATAGTTCCTAATACTAATTTTTTGTACTCACACCTTTCAAGGTCAATAGGAGCTCTTGTTATCATCTAAGCTGCCTTCCTGCATAACTGATGCACAGGCTTCCTGAATTGATGTACACTAAAAATGTCCAATAGTTAATACATATTAAGCAAAACCATCCAATATTGATTTCACAATTTCAAGAAATAGAATCAATCTTTCATGAGTTCTTGTGGTTAATTAATATAACTTCTAAATAAATAATTGCAGGTAATTAATAACTAAAATGACCTGCTTCACCTCTCAGCCTTTAAGTTTTGTTTTATCTTTGCCTAACCTGGGGAACTTGAAATACAATCAGCTTTGTTCTGTGTACTTGCTGATTTCAGTCAACTCATTTTTTAGTCATTCACTTGGAAGTGGGAAAAACAGAGCTGGCTGAGTCTTTGCCATGAAAGATGTTTTTTGTTACTGAGTTTCTTTAAATTCTTTCCCAGTTCCTCAGTATTGTTCTTGCAGCAAGAAGAGGACTCAGCATCCTACAACTGGATAGACAATAAACTGAATGTGATAATTGAACTTATTTCATCAGTCTCCTCCTTTTGGTGTACTCAAGCAGGGATTACCTGGCATCCTGCAGAGAATAAAGTTCCTTATTGTGTAATTAGGTATCATCTGCTGTAGATCTGGCCAAAATTAAATCTACATTTGTGACTTTTAGCAGCTAATTAGATATCAATCACTCACCCTCTGCATGACTTGCCACTTTCCCAAGTGTTATCTGCAAATTTCATCAAATGAGTGACTTTCTTTCCAAGATTTTAGTAGAAATATTAATATTGTGAAGCCTCCAAATGGTTTCTCCAGGACCCCACTGTGAAATTCACTGTTGAGCACTGATTTTTTTTTTTTTTTTGTGTGTGTATGTACTTCTGGAAGCAGCTGCTGGAGAATCTGGAATCCTTCTGTGTATGTGTCTTGTTAGTTTTCTGTCAACTGAGTTTTTTAATCAAACTGTCATTTATTACTAAGCAAAAGACCTTTCAAAGATCCAGTTATACCCACAGCATTATTTTAAGCAATTCAAAGTTTAATCATACCAAAATATGATGTAGGTTACTTTGAAAATATTTTAACCCACACAGCCCTTTGGTTACCATTAACTGCATTTCTTTCCTCTATTTATGGAGTCTGTCACAGACATTGCATCGTTTAATTTGGGAGTGCTGTCAGCTGAGCTGGCCCATAATTTCACAGGTCATTTTATTTTCATTGCTCAAATATTTCAAGACTAGAAACTATCTACAATTCTTTTGATGTCTTCACCCACTTTTCAAGGTTTATTAAAATCAGCAGTAATGATACAGAACATTCTTCAGCAACCAACTCTTTTAAAGCTACCCATTCCATATCCTTACTCACTGGAAATACAGAATTTTTTCCCTCAATTTCCCTTACTTTTTATGGATATTTATTATTATAAATATGAAGACATCTCTGGAAGTTAGATTTTCTCCTTTCTAAAACATAAAGTATAATTCTTCCCCATTACAGCGGTGTGGCAATGAAGGGAGAACATCTCTTTTCATTGCTTTACTGTTAAGGATAAAAATTTCCAGCTTTATTCTTTCCCATTTCCTCAGCTATTTTGCTATTGCAATTGCTGGTTATTTTACTTTGATTATGTGTATATGTAAAAGAAGCAAGAAATCTTGATTATCTCAAGATTCTGGAAAATTCTGCAAATAGCACAGGGAAATTGCAGCACAGCTGGTGAGCAGCTCAAAAACTCCTCAAAACCTGAAGGATTTTCTCTAGGGGGAACAAAACCCTGGAATTATATTATTGGTAGATCTTTTCCAACCTTAATTATCCTAAGTGACCAGGTCCAGTGCAGTTACTCTTAGATTCTTTATGAATTTTGAGTTTTCCTCAGCATTCACTGTTCTTAGAGGTTTGTGGGACAGTGACCTAAGTTTATCTTTTATGGGTGAGAGGGATTTTTCTCCTAAAAGCAGGCAAACATATTTTTAAAGAAGTCTGAGCAGCAGAACACTTTGTTCAGCAAGTCAAAGGCTCTGTTGGCTGTTAGGACCAAAATCCATCGATAGATCTGTAATTCTGTGGGTATTTCAGGGAGTAAAGGTTGCCTTCTGTACTGTGAAGTAATTTTCCTAGTGGTGCTTTTATTTGAAATGTTAATTTTTCCTCCTTACGATTTTTTATTATTAACAGAACGTTTGGAAAAGTTCATATGTTTCTGTGCCCAGATTTTGTGAGGAATTAACACACCCAGGGCTTGATTCACTGCTGCCTCATTCCAGCTTTCTGCCAGTGTGGCAAAGCACAGCTTAAAGCTGGAGCAACACGTTGGTGTAGGAAGATCTAAATGTTAATTGGAATGATGTTCATTCAGTTTAATTCTTCTTTACTGAGCCATGATACAGGCAGGGAGCTGGAGGCTGTAAGAAAATCACTGGAAGTGCTCAGGTGGCCAAATTGGATGCATGGAATGGCCACCAGCAGATTTTGGGGAATACTCACAGCCTGTGATGGGGTTTTATGTCTCTTTTCTGATTCCAAGACTAGGAAGTGTTTTACAAGTGGGTATTAGGGTCGAAGACTGAGTATCTGTATCTTAAAATGTGATTAATAATGGTGAGAGCAGGGAGCTCTTATCTTCTCTTAACAGCATATTGAAACTGAAGAGAGTTAAAATGGCATCAAAATATGAAACATGGTTTCCTAAAAGGTGTCATTGCAGCCTGCATCTGATCTTGAAGAAGTGCAAGACTCTGCATGCCCTTATCACTACAGTCCATAAAATTACTGATTACTGTGTTCAGAGGTGTAGACTGAACTCTGTGTACGGGTTTAAGCATCTAATTTAGGTGCCCCCTCATTTTAAAATGCTTCCTTTAATCATTCTGCTCTTAACGTATGTAAAACAGCTACCAGAACACTCTTCATGGTGGAAAATGTGAAGCTGTTGGAAACCTTCAGCAGCCAGAATTCATTCAGGAATGTGCAAGAGAGGCTCAATCCAGTCAGTTTATCCACACTGATTATGAAGTAAACACCATTTGACGGTATCACTTTATATTCAATATCAATCCGCCAGCGTTTCAAAAAGAATCATTTAACAATGAATAATGCTTGATTGTAGATCTCTGTAGTAAATTAGAATATCCTAATTTAATAGAGTGTGATCTGTTATTTGCCAACAAACATACAGATTGCCTTATAAATCATGCAGCAGTGTGGTTATAGAATAACACTAGACTGGATTATATTTCATTACTCCCTATTGAACAGTCATGTTTCTGCCATGTAATGTAATTTTCCATCTTTTAACTTCGTTTCTTTTACGAACAGAAATACAAATTAGTCCCGAGGAAAAATATTTACTGGGGGCAGGCAATTAACTGTGCATTTCAGGGAATGGCACCACGTATATGAATATAATTAAAATGCTTTTTTTTTTGGTTTTCACCTCACTGTATGTAGATGTTTATGTATTTAATGAACCGTAATGGGTTTAAGGCCAGAGCAGAGGAAATAAAAAACCCCAGGTAAGTAAAGATTAATGTGGTTTCAAATGCAGGCTTTCTGTAATGTCTGTTTTTGTTCACATCAGTCACTGACACTTCAGAAGGAGATTTCTCCTGACCTCTTCTGTTATGATTCAAAATGCTTGAGGTGAAGTATGGTGTGGCTTTTGTTACTGCCTTATGACTGTTTGTCCTGCTTACCTTGCTTAGCATTTACATTACAGAGGCATGTGTTCCCAAAACAGGGAGCAGGAAAGGTTTGGAGTGACACAGGCCATTTATCCTAATTAAAAACAGCTAAAAACTTACTGAACATGCAGTATGGATTCAAAGTAATACTACTTTGATAATACTTTATGGATTAAAGTAATACTACATCCCATCTCATTCCTGCAGTCTGGGAAAGACATAAATAATTGAAGCAGCTTCCATGGTATATCTGAAAGGCTTTATAAAAAAAAAAAGTGCATCCCACTCCTTCAGTATTTTAAGAAAGGGATAATTGAACATCATAAGCAATAACCTGGCTTGCTGCAGTCCTTAGGAGCATATTTTTAGGACCTACTACTTTGAGAATATCCACTTGGATCTGGCGAGTGCCTGACTCACATTGTGGAACATTGAGACATTGCCTTGGAAGTACCATTATAGGCTGAAATCCTTTTGAAAATTTTGGCCAGGGGTGTGTACTTCACTTCAGTGTGTGATGGAAGCTTGCTGAGTGGAAGTCCCAGTGTTTTGAAGCTCAGCAAGTCCTTCAGGGCTGTTACATCCTGAGGACACCCAGGAACCCCAGGCAGACTGGTGCATGGGAGAAACACAAAGGTACAAAAAGCCTGGTAACCACAAAGTAACATTCCTTGAGACCATAAGTAACTCACACGTTACAGGAGCTGCCAAAACCTGCAGTTAACTGTCTCATCTTTTCATTTCTGTAGGGGTTTCAGAACCTCCTTTCATCTTTTCAGGTGGGATTCTCTAACAAGCTCAGCGCTGGCCTCACACTGTTCCCGTAGACATCGCTGGGGGTGTTATCCTGGGCTTAACAGGAATAATTAGAACAAACTGGAACACTTGGGAAGAATCCCTGTTGACCTGTTTTGCAGTTTCTGACATGTAACAGTAAATTTTTAGAGGTTTAAGTGAGAGGTGAAGAAATTTTTGCGAGAAAACAGACAAAAAATAATCAACTATCAAAAAAAACCCACAGACAACCCACAGACAACACAAGTTTTTCCTATAACTTATAAAAATAAGGTAATGTGAGGTACCATGGTCTTACCTTTGCTGTTCAGTGCATGATGTTGCCAGTGCTGGACACTCCAGTGTACCCCAAGGAAGAGGATTTGTTCCATCTTTAATGAGCTCTGGGAGGATCCAGGCTCCAGTCAGGAAACAGCCCAGTGATCCAGCCATGGAGTGACCTTGCTGTGTTGTGTTTTGGAGTAACCTTGCTATATTTCATTTTGTTTTCTGTTTGTAGCTGGACAGTGCCACTTCTCTCATCCAGGCAGCTAAAAACCTGATGAACGCTGTGGTACTTACAGTGAAAGCATCATATGTGGCTTCTACTAAATACCAGAAGGTCTATGGCACTGCTGCAGTGAACTCCCCTGTTGTATCTTGGAAGATGAAGGCCCCCGAGAAGAAACCTCTAGTAAAGAGAGAAAAGCCAGAAGAATATCAGACAAGAGTGAGGAGAGGCTCCCAGAAGAAACACATTTCCCCTGTACAGGCCTTAAGTGAATTTAAAGCTATGGATTCATTCTAAAGCACTGAGCTTTACCAGGAGGGTTTTATATTCTTTTTTGTATGCGTACCTGCCGACTTGTGTGCGTCTGGCATGGGGTGGGGGGACAAAGTGACAATTTGCATGCGACCTGAGACTCTATTCCAGTCAATAACTCTCTGCAAAGCCCAAAATTCAGGGCGTTGCCTTCTGATGTTAAGTGAACTTAACTCCAAGCTTCCTTTTTAAACTAAACTATAGCATTAAATTGGCCAAAGAATTTGCATCACGGGGGTGTACGTGTGGAATACATGATAAATTCAAGTCTAAAACCCCGAAATTTTTATGCATGCGAGAAACATTAGGTTGGCAGGTATATTAAGTGAAAAAAAAAAAAACAAAAAAATGGAATTGTAATGGTAGACCATAAAGCTTGTATTGCTTCTGTTGCAGTGCAAAAATGTACTAGCCAATATGCTTCAATGTGTGGCCCAATAATTAAATGATATAACTTTTAAGTCATCTTCATTCTAGTATGTGAATTTTTAAAACAGATTCAAACTAATTCATCTTAAAAATGCTTCTTTTGAACCAGATTTTGTTCTTTATATTCTAGTAGTGTTATGATTGCTCACATTTCAATTAATCCCATTAATATGACCAGAGGTTTACTTTTGCCAATTGAATTCCTTATGGTGGAGTATGAAGCACAATATGGTGATTGACATTGCCTTTTATATTCTGATTATTATTCTGATTATTATTATTATTATTATAATATTAGTAATAGAAGACCTGGTGGTGGAATGTTTAGAGACACGGAAACTGACAGTGTGAGAATTTAGAGGCAAATATGTAGGTGTAGCTTGGATTACAGGTATCTGACATACCATTGTAACCACTAACTCAATAAACTCATTTAACCTTGGAATCCTCAACCTGGCTCGTCTCCTTTAATGCACAGATATCTCCTGCATCATAATTGATTTATAGAGTTACTAATTCTGCCTCGTGCTTCCTTTTTTCTTCTTCATTTTTGTGAATTTTCTCATTTTTTTTTATAACCACCATAAGCCAAACATGGTCAGTGGGTCAAAACCAGAGTTTAAATCTGAGACAGATTTAACCCTTAATACATATGAGAGAAGTGTGGTATGTGGGATGAAATTATTTGTTTAAATATGACACCTAAGAACAGTCGTAAAAATAATTCAATTTATTAACTTGTAAGGTTGGCACTTCAGAATCTTGACAATCACCTGTTGTGCCACACTTTACAGACCTGCACAAACTCCACTGCACAAATATCTACTTTTATTCTCTTTTAGCACCAACAGCTGCTTAACTACAGAGCCTGCAGTATCATTATCAAAAAGTCTGGGTATATATAAAAGAAAACAATAAGCATCTATTAATTTTCCTTATAATTAAATACTATCATTTAGTATTTAATTAAGGGAACATTCATGGCCTCACAGGGGATTTGAAACACTGGGATAAACACTGAGTTACACCAATAGTGACACGTGTAGCCCTTGCAGAGCTTTTGAGAGATGTTTGGATGTTGTCTCACATACGCTGATTATTCCTCAGAATAGCAAAGCTCCAAATTTTGTTCTATTGCCCTCCTACACAGTCTATGTAAAGAAATGTACTCTCGGAGGTCTTTTAGGAAATTACTATTTTTGCTTTGTTTAGTTGTGCTGTGTAATAAAAGCAGTTCCCCAATCAGAGCTGGAGAGTGTAGACATGACCAAAATCTATGAGAAGTGGGGAAGTCCTTGCAGAGCTTTCCCTGTAAAGCCCTGGAGTCTGACATAGCCTGACATTGCTCGTGGTAACAATTAACCCCCTAAAAGTAATTGGGATCCTTACAAATGAGATTACAGAGACAAAAGGCGGACACAGAGTTTAAAGACAAAAATAGCAAATAACAGACAAGTAAAAATGTCCTGATGTGCTGCACGAAAAAGGAAAATAGGCAGTTTGCCATGAATAAAAGTAGTAGCTCTTCTTTAGAAGTGTTTTCCTCTAAAACTCTGATGGATTAACTCAGTGGTTGCTTCAAAATTGTTGTTGCTCTAAAAGGCATCTCAAATTTGGAAAAGTTGAGAGGCAAGCACATAGAGAAATGTCATCCATGAACACATGGAGTCTCCCGTGCTGGGGTCTCCATGCATAAAGATGACAGTGGAAGGAATCTGGGACCAGTCACTCCCTCAGAATAGTGACAGTGTCTGTGAAATACTCCAGGAAAATCACAGTCAGGGAAAAATCCAGAGTGATTTTAGACAACTTCGTCCATGGCCATTAGAGTCCTACTTTTGGACGGATTATTTGCCTTTTGTCCATCTGTGCTCTAAATATCTTCATGGTCATGCAATGAAATTTAGTATTTATAAATGATAAAGCAACGCACATGAAAAAATGAACCAAGAACCGACCAGGATGTGCCAGTTTAGTGCCCAGCTCGTGTAGTAAAGCCAACAGGATAAGGACAGGTTTGATAGAGGAAAATATTGGGTGTCTGTGTTTGAATTGTTCATGCAGTTTTTATCCACTCATCTGAAAGAATGGATGGAAAAGTACCTGGAAACATGACAAAGATTACAGAATCTGGAATTGCTGTCATGCAAGGAGAGACTAAATCAGGTAAGGCACTGACAGTTTTAAACTAGGAGGTTTTCCAGGTCCCTTCCAACCCAAACCATTCTGTGATTCTATGAATTCTATGAAATTACTAAAAAAGCAAAAAGTAACCACTGGCCCTTAGAAATCAAAAATCTGGTGTCACAAAGTGAACTATCAAACAGCAAGTTCAATATTGAAAATATTTTTTTTTTTTCACTTAAAATAAGTAAATTGTGGAATTTATTTTCACAATGTCACGATTGCCATGATGATAATGCCATGAGCTGCACCAATCAAGAATCCATCCCACAGACTTTCCACCTTGAAATCTTGCAAATCTTGTAGATCTAGAAGAATTTTCAGTGCAATATAAAGGGTAGACATAAAAAAAGAATGTGGATTGTGGAAATGTTCTCTAGAGCCAGTCCTCCATTGAAGAAAGGGAACTCCACACCTTTGCTCAGAAATCTGCATCTCTTTCTCATGACTCTCACCTTGGTTCTCAACCAAAATGTGTGGGTATCACACATCTTCCTGTATACCTACAACCTGGAAAATTTTTAAATTGTACCTACAATGCAAGAGAAGTGAATACATTTATGTTTTTGAATGACAGAATTTAGTTATTTTTAAATAATTTGCTTCCAGAAGATAAATATACAGCAAATGACTGTGCTGAAGATCAACATGAAGGTCAGAGGAGCCTCCCTGAGCTGGTGACAGTTTCTAGTGTGGTTTTAAATTTTGTGGTCGCTTCTTGTCATTCATTGAATGTTCTCTGTGAGAATTAGACACCCAAGTTACCAAAGTCAGTCAGAAATGCCTGCAGCTTTTCACCTGTGGCCATGAGAAGAAGGCTAGACAAAAAAGTTTGGCTTTCCATTTTGATAAACTTCCCATTTTGGCTTTCCCATTTTAATAAACTGTGGGGAAACAGCCATGAAGTTATTTCAATTTATAATATACATCTTCAGCAAGGAGACAGTTCCTGAATTAAGAAGTCAGAGAACACAGCCTGTAGGTAATTCTCAAAATAATTCTCCTAAGATTTTTTCCCCCTTGTTTGTTTATTCATTAAGTTGAGAATCTGAAAGTGAAGAGTTAACATAGTTAAATATGTATTTTAGGTCAAGGAGCTACTGAGCAGGATATTACTAAAAAAGAACAGAGGTTTGGAATGAAGCAAAATAACTTGGTCCATTACTCAGACATAGCAGTTTCTAATCCTTCATTCCCACTGATCTCAATCTCATTATTAAACTCACACATGAGTTTAAGTGCTTGGCTCCATATGAATGATAGTTTTCATGTGTTTTAAGCTGAACAAATGCTTTGACAAGGGAGCAGGGGATGAAGCATCTACAGAGATTTCACTTTGATGCAGTATTTTCCTGCTGCAGTAACCTCAGAGTGTGAAATGCTGATCAATAGTTCAGTCCTTTTACACCTTAAAAAGAGGTGGACCAGGGTGTGGAATTACAGAGGGAAACAGTCCCACAAACACAAAAATATGTGGATATTTTTGTATGTGGTGCTTTGTTCTGTGTCTCAAAGAAAGCTGGCCAAAGCAAGGTCTTTGTGTCTCTCTGAACTCGAGTTTAATACAGAGGATGGATATTTAAAGGCTTAAAATGGCATTTCTGCATATAAAAATGCAGATTTCAGTCAGATTCTCAAGCAAAAACTTAGTAGGATCAGGTTTTTTTAAATGAAGCCCCTGGTATGAATCTGAGTTAAAGGCTTCAAATGGAAATAAGGCAATGTATTTCCTTTCACTCTTTTTATAAATACACTGTCAAACAACCCCTCAGAGCAGACTGGGCTGTTCAGTTCATTTGTAAGATGATGAATATGTGTGTGGAAAAGGAAGGAAGCTGGAAGAGACAAAAAGGATAATTTTTTTTGGTTGAAACTTCATCAGGAGTTTGCCCAGAAGTGAAAGGTCAGGTCTGAAGCCGCCTGAAGGGCAGGCACGTTATCCCACGTTATCCCACGTCATCTTAGCAGGGAATTCAAGCACTTGTTCGGAAGCTGAGCACACCTTGATCTCACTGCTGAGTTGCACCTGCAGAGATCAGGAATAACCAGGATTTTTTCCACTTTCTCACTGAATGACCAAGTGCATCCTCAAGCAAGGGTTCACACATTTCTCCTGCTGTAGATATTTTTCCCTTTATGACTCAGTTAACACCAAGTTATGGAGAACTTGACAGCTTGATAAAAGCTGTGGGAGGTAGAAATGTATTTTTGTGCTCTAGTTATACCTTTAAAGGAATAAATATTTAATTACTTGAGGAATGTTTCCTTCTTTTGATAATGTTAGGTGAGGTGTCGCAGGTGAGTGGCTGTTGCCCAATATTATCCTCTCCCTTTGGGCAAAATTTCAAAGTTCCAGGGTTGTTTGGTAACTCCTGCATAATAATGGGCTTGAAAGGAGTGGAATTGCCACAGAATGTGAAATGTTTATACTTACCTGCTTTATCCCAGCTCACTAAAAATTAAACACAAAGAAGAAAGAGAGATAAAGTAATGTTTCCAAAGCATCCTAGAATATTCAGAGGTAATGACTCTTCTAGAGGGATGTGTTTGATCTATTATTTTCTTTTCCTGAAATATTTCATGCAGAAATTATTTTTAAAAAGGTTCTTGGGCCTGCATTTCGAGGAGGTAATTTTATATTATCTTTATGGCTCTGTCTCCTCACTGAACCACAGATTTGGATGCTAGCAGGAGGGTAAATGAAAACAAGAATCCATTTTTAAGTCTTAATTTCTCATAATCCATTTGAATATTTTTCTATAATTGTACCTATTTTTAATTATGTGTACTCTGAATGTGCCTGCACAAAATACAGGATAAATTCCAGGATACACAGAGATGACCAAAAATCTGACAAGCAGCAATCTACTCCCCAGGAAGAAGGTTTTGCCTTTATTTAGCTGGAATATTGCAAGAATGTCACCCAAGACCTTCTGGATAGGGTGTACTGAGTCTTTTAAGACCTCTGAAGATCCCAGTATATGACTTTTCATATATATATATATGTGTGTATATATATATATTTACATATATATTTGGCCCCTCATTCCAAGACAGACACTGAGGGGCTGGAGCAAATCCAGAGATGGGAATGGAGCTGGGGAAGGGTCTGGAGCAGCTGAGGGAGCTGGGAAAGGGCTCAGCCTGGAGAAAAGGAGGCTCAGGGGGGACCCTGTGGCTCTGCACAACTCCCTGACAGGAGGGGACAGCCAGGGAGGATTTGGGCTCTGCTCGCAGGGAACAGGGACAGGAGGAGAGGGAACGGCTTCAGGCTGGGCCAGGGGAGGTTTAGATTGGATATTTGGGAAAAAATCATCATGGAAAGAGTTGTCAGGTATTGGAACAGGCTGCCCAGAGAACTGGTGGGCTCATCATGCCTGGAAGTGTTCAAAAAATGTGTGGATGTGGCACATGGGGACATGGTTAAGTGGTGGCCTTGGCAGTGCTGGGGGAATGGATGGACTAGATTATCTTAAAGGCCTTTTGCAACATAAATGAATCTATGATTTTATATACATATGAACCCAGATACATGTTTTGAGTGGTTTTATGTTTGGTTTTGGTTGTTTTTTTGCTGTTTGGTTCAGTTAAACCCCAGGCCCCTGGGTTTCCTCAGCTTCCTCAGCAGCATCACTACTCAGCATTACACAGCCTGGAACCTGCAGGAGCTCCCAGACGCCCTCTGCTTGTTTTCACACACAATTTTCATTATTAATTAGGCCCTGATCTACACCTGAGGCCATAAGGAAGATCCATTATTTGATCCATAATTGTGGAATAAACGATCACTGGACTTTGTCATGGAGGTGTGTGAAGCCCACGTGCATCTGAGATTCCTTCACAGGGCTGTGAATCTGCAGAGTGCACAGCTGAGATCTCAGACAGCTCTGGGGGCTTTCAGGGAGTCATTTATTTGTCCTGGGAAGAGCAACCCCTCCAGCATTCCCTTGTGCCTTGATCTAAAGTGATTTGGGCGCTCACACAATTTTCTACATTTGGGGAGCACAGGGGGACATTTATGGTCTCCCTTTAAAGGCAATGATGTCTCAAAAATCCCTCGCACACAGTGGGAGATCCCTGACACTGGGAGCAGTTTAGACCACAGATTTGTGTTTGTGTGGATTTGTGGAAACATTTCCTGCCTGAGGGCACAGGGTGTGCTGCAGGTATCTCACACTGAACATGAGTCACCAGTCCACAGGAAGAGATTTTAGCTTTTCTCAGTGTGTGCATCTTCAAGTGCTTCAACTGCTCATAGAAATAATCTTTCTTTTTCCTTTTACCTACAACAGTGACTTTGTCAAATGATTAAGTGGAAAAAAAACCCAGTTTACATCTGAGCTCCTATTTTTGCATGGACACATGAAAGAAGCATCTGTGGGAAGGAGTGATTTAAGTTCATAAATTGTAGGTATTTCCTGGAGTCACAAAAACTGTATTGGATAAGGTCTTGCAGGATGCCTTTTGTCTTTCTTTATTTCTTTATAATTTCTTTCTTGCTTTGAATCATCCATTTCTACCAATTCTTTCTCTTTTATGAGTAAACTTCCATCACTTCAGCATGAAGAAGCTGAAAGCATCTCTCACACTTGAAGGGAACCTGGATCACTCTTTCACCCATTAAAATTCTAAGGCTGGGATTTGATTTTTTTGTACAAATCAATCCTTTTTGAAATTTCTTTGCTTTTAAAAGAATCATGAAAAGGGGTTTACAGTCTCTATCTCTGTGACAGCATTTGTGTGAAAGCCATTACACTTCGTACCTTGAAAATTTTCAAATTAGGATCTCTGGGAGGAGGAGGAGGAGGAGGAGAAAAAGAATTTTGCACTGGTGTCTCTGAAAAGACACCCTGGAAAGAAGCCTCAAAAAAAAAAAAAAATCCTGAAATAAAACAGGACATGGTCAGGTCTTGTCATCTTGAAGTTCCATGCCTGATTCCTTGGAAATAAGTGAAGAAATAGGTTACAATAACCTTAAAGAAGTATTTATTTGAAACAGCTTCTTTGATGTTAAATTTAAGAGAGATGTAAAGGTGTCTACAGGCTTTATCATTTAAATTTTTATAAAGCTTAAGGAAGAATGTAGGAAACATGGGTTTGATCAATCTTCAATGTCTCTCTTCACCCTTTTTTATCATCCTAAGGATTTTTCATGGTGAAATTGCAGTCAGATGAGCATATTGTGCTTATCCAGGCTGATGCAGAGTTTCCCATCCCACTTTGTGTAAATATATGCTGTATATTAAAGAAGAATTTAAAAGAAAAACGAGGTCTGTAGAGGTTTTGTGTAAATTTTCAGACTAAAAGAAACCTAAACCACTGGGCATTGTGTCTCCTGAATAAGACACAGATATTGGAGACTCTCACTGAACCTCCATAAGCATGCTGATGGTAAGAAAAATAAAACTGAATTAGTCTAAGTCTAAGCCCACACAGATACTCACATGTAAACCAGTAAACTCTGTTAATTTTCCAAAGATATCTCATCAGTGAAAATATTTTTTGTACTGTTGTGTGTTGCATTTTGAGGCATATATTGTTACTGCACTTTATCACCATCAATTGCCTCAGCTAATTTTTATTGTGTGATTCCTAAGAATCCTATGAAAAAATAAATATCTGTGGTGGGTTTTTTTTTCCTGTAAGCACAAGTCAGTAGAAAACACTCCAAAAGATTAAAAAAGGAAAAGCAAAAAAGAGGCACCCTGATACATATTTAGTTGTCTCTTGATTTTTCCAGATATCAGATCTACCAATATTGTACCACAAACCCAGCACACAACACCTGCACCTCCCATCCTTCACAGTGAAACTGTTGCATCTTCCACATTCCAATTTTATGGATTATGGGGCATTTTCAAGCCTCAGTCTGAAAGCAGATGGTGCATGTAAGGTGATTTCATGGATAAAGGTTTTCACACTGGGAGTTGTACTGGCCAGGCTGAATCTCAGAGAATTTATAAATTAGCTTGAATCCTGTCCCCAGATCATTTAATTGTGCACAGCCAGGCACAAGGACCTTTTAGTTCCTTTCCCCACTACAGAAAGATAAAGCAGAAATCTACTTTCAGGCTCAAATACAACTGTAAAAGACAGGCATTTGTTTCCATTACTGAAACTACTGCCTTGGTTTAATGAAAACGTGAAGAAATCACTCCTTAAATGACTTTTCTTTTCCTTAATCTCCTTCTCAAATACCTTTCAAATTTGGGGGAAAAAAATTAAGAGAGAAAGAGAGAGAGAAAATTACCAGGGCAGCTCCAAAGCCAATTAATTTATACTGGTTTTACTCCCAAAACAGTCTGACTGAGAATATGGTTTGTTAATTGACCTTCTAATTGACCTGTAGAGCATCGTGTGTCGGGCATACCGAGTTGTCTCCTGATAATGCCCTGCTCATCAAGGCTTATTGCTTTGGTGCAGCTGATTAGGGAACGAGGGCATCAATTAAACTTGAAAAGAGAAGTGGAAAGGCTGCAGCTGATGTGGGAATGTGGGAGTGTCCTGTGTGCTGCAGAGAGCACGCTGACCTTTGCCTCCCTGGGCCTTGGTGAAGATAAATAAAGAGATTTATTTGGGAGCCACGCCCTCCATTAAGGTTAATTACTTCCCTGGAGCTTCCCCAATGAATGGAGGATGGTTCCTGGCTGAGAGGATGAGGGCAAGGTAAGGCTTTTGCCAAGGGACGGATTCACATTCACCTGTTTGGTTTGGGGGCTCGGAGGTGATGGCAGGAGCAGCACAGGCTCCTCCTCAGGTTTTTGGAGCTGAGCAGCAGAATCTCTCCCTTGAGTGTGACAAAGGCTGCTTGAAGGAGGTAACCTGCATTTACAGCACTTCTACAGGAAAAAATGAGCCAACAGACCTCATTCAGAGCGAATTGCATTCATTATTGATGAAGTATTTTAGATTGCAGTGACATTTTATTTTTCCTTTCAGGATTGGTGTTTCTTACTCAGGAGGTTTTTCTACATTATTAATTCAATCATACAGAGCACCTTGCTCTTTTATTTGCTGCTTTCACATTCTTCTCACTCCTTCAAAGCTGTGGGGTTTTAGGTTTGCAGTCAAGCTACAGAAAGCTCTGTTCTTGCTTAAAGAAATACTTGAGGACTGATTATTTTTTGACTTTTTTTTCTTTCTCCTCCCTCCTCAGCATTTTGTGTTCAGGAGGAAGCATCATTATTTACATTAACCTCATTGGGTGGGCATCTTATAATTCCCCACTGTGATGGCATCAGGAAGCTTTTTCAGTAGCCTGGGATGGAGGAAATGTTGTCAAACAGCTTTTTATCCTTTATCACACATTTCTGCAAGAGAGAGCTTGGGCCAAGTGCATCCATAGCACAAAGGCTTCAAAATTCTCATGGATCTTCATCTCAGACTGTTGAGATGGGTCCAGGCCTCTGCATTGCCTGGGTTGTTTTTTGAGATGTTTTCTATCTCGTGCCACAGAAAATGATTTGGAGATAACCAAACTGGCTGTGCCTGAGCTGCAGCTGAAACCAGAAGCAGCAAAACAGCACCAGAGCGTTTTTCTGAGCAAGTAAAGCCCTGATGAGCAGCATTTTGCAATGGCTGGAAAAGTTATCCAGGGTTTCAGTGCAGAAAAGACGTGACTTCTCTACAGTAATCTCTTATGAGGAGATTAAAATAACTGTAAAAGTCCAGATTCATTAGAACATACTCCATAATATTTCTGAATGAAAATGCAAAAATGCCTTGAGGAAACAGGATGGTCATTATAAAAACCCCAATATGAACAGCTGCGTTTGTCTACTGCACTATTGCAGCTGGTTCCTTGAATTCAGGTTTGTTTTCCATCAATCACTGGCTCTATAGCTGGAAACTGTCCTCAAAGAAACTCCCTTCCCACTTACTTCAATACCTGCACCCTCTCTTGCCTTTCCCCTTTCTTCTGGCTCTGTTCTGGAGCCAAAGTTCCCTTTTTCCAGGGAGCATCTCCTTCTCCCCTCCCCTTTTAGTCTCTGTCTATCCAAAGCTGGCTGGGGAGCCCCTGCCCTAGGTGTTGTAGGGTGAGGATGTGCTGTTCTGTGTCTCAGGGCTGTGAATTAGGATTGCCCAAAGCAGGGCCATCCCAGACCATCCCTGGAGCATTATTTGTCAGAAGCAAATTGTTCCTTTTGGATTACACACTTTGTGGTGATTACCCTGAGAGAAGAGCTGAGAGCTGGCTCTGCATTATCCTGTTAGGCTGCACTCAGCACTGACCTGAGACCCTCTTTGCTGATCCACTGAGCTCTGTTTGCTGCCTGGCTACAGGGAATAACTTGGCTGGGATGCCCCAGGAAAGCACCTCAGGGGCTCCACACTGTGGGCCAGCAATGTAGAGTAGGGGGAGAGGGGTCTGCTGCTTCCCTGCAGCAATTCCATGCACTTTTGGGACACCTTTCTTTTCCCAGCTACTTCCAATTTGAAATTGGGCTGTTTCCCTTCCTCATTCTGGATCTGCTGTGTTCTGGGGGGGGGAAGGGGGGGGGGGGTGTTAGATTTTTATTTGCTTCCTGTCGAAGTGTGATTTCTCAGAGAAATCTTTGATGTGGGAGATTAATTTCTTGTTTTATCTTCTGGGGACTTGGATGTTGTCTGAACTGGAACAGTGCCTTGCATGGCACAAGTGTTACTGCGGGAACCAACCACTCAGCATTGGCCCTCTTAGCAAGAGCTTCCTTTGCCTGGAAATCCTTCTATTTCTAGGCTTTCATTCTCTCACAGGTAGACCCTGAAGTGCTGCTGTGTTTGTTACAGACACTTGACTTTCTCCATTTTTAGATTTGTGCCTTTGTAAGACTCACAAATCTTGCTTGCAGACCACAGTGCAGAAGTGTAACATTAAACTGTTGGGTTGTTTACTGCAACTAGGGCATAAAAGGCAGTATTTGGGCACTTAGCATAATTATTTGGGTTAGGTTGCATTTGGGGGTACAACTAATCCTTCCCCAAAATGTCCAGTTGCTTAAAAAATAAACAGAAGTCTGGCAGATGTGGGGACTGGTGGTGGAGGTCGCAAAGGAAACCAGACCATGGATGGAAACGAGGTGTGGGAGCTGAGTTTATCTGATCCCTTTGAAGTACTCAGAACTTCTACAGTGAATGGGGGAGTTTTGGGGATGATTTTTGGGATCAAATATGGGAGCTGAGTTTATCTGATCCCTTCAGAGTACTCAGAACTTCTACGCTGAATGGGGGAACTTTGGGGTTGATTTTTGGGATGAAGTGTGGAAGTTTTTCCTGCTGCCTGGTGTTTGTGTTCTGATGAATCTCTGCCTGCAGCTGGGGCTGGGGAGGGGCCCAGGATCAGCCTGTGTAGGGTGGCACAAAGCTCAGGGAGGGTTTGTTAACCTGTTTGCTCTGCCTTTATTCTCACTTCTGGCTGCCTGTCTCATTAACCTGCGTGATCTGACACCGTGCCTGCAGGAGGCCACTTGAGCACAGAAGCTCTCTCCCCATGGAAGCTTCAGAAACCAATTTAAACTTGACAATATGTGGTGGAGGAATTGCAGGAGCCTCACTCCTGAAGTCATAAATGTGTATCAATGAATAGGAACTTCATAAATATGCTATGTAAAATCTTCTGTCCGCAATTACTTCTAGATTAAAATCCATATATTGGCAGATTAGACACCAGTAAAATGTGGATAATACTGAAGCAATGAGTCATATCACTAATGCTGAGGCCCCTTGTGAAGAATTTTATCAGGAGATTAATATAATCTTATTTGAAGTTGTCACAAACATCCTTTATTCTAATTATTTGTGCCTGAGGTTCTCTTAAGAACCCGTGTATCACTTTGCAATACAAATGCTTCATAGCTCTGGATCCTTGTCCTGTGCAGTAACATTAAAATGACTTTATATCCCTTATGTACACAAATTAAACAGAAGAAAATTCAAAATACTCTCTCTTTAGCATAAATTGATTATATTTATTTTGCCAAAATGAGCCTTCAGCCATAAATTAGCTCAGTTTAAAAAGCACTGATATTGAATAAAGAGTTTGTTCTTATACATCTATTTTCTCCAACAGCAGTGGTTTGACCCCAATTGAAATCTGTACTAGTAAGGACATGTTTCCCACAGTAGTTTTTTGTTTTGCCTTGTTTTAAAGAAGGGAATCTTTCTTTACTTCAACCCATCTAATATCTATTGATGGCAGCTGATTGCTTTTTTGGAATCCTTTTGTAGTTTTAATTGATTGGTTGGTTGGTTGTTTTTTTTTGTTGTTTTTTTTTTTGGGGGGGGGGAGGGGTGGTTTTTTTTGTTTGTTTTGTTTTTTGGGCTTTTTTCTTTTTTTTGTTCATTTTTGGTTGGTTGTTTTTTTGTGGGTTTTTTTCCTGTTTGTTTGGGTTTTTATGTTTTTGGGTAGAATTTAAAATGCTAGCCAGATTTTCCTTTAGCATCATTCCCAGGTGACTCTGGGGATGCTTGGCCCTTGGAATGCCTGGCTGTGGTACAGCTGCAGTGCCCTGGTGGCTCACACAGATGATGCCAAGGCAGGGATGCCTGGGATAAGGTGGTGGGAGCAGCTGAAGGATTGTTTGGCAGCATGGCAGAGATCCCTGGCACACAGAGCATGTTCCAAGTGCTTGCTCTGCATTTTTCACTGGCAGTGGATTCCCTGAGTGTCTTTAAAGGATCACGAGCTCCGTGAACCTTGTGCCTTTTGGATTCTTCAGATGTGAGACCACTTGAGAAGTGACTCAGGCCTCTTGTTGTGCTCCTCTCCAGAGGAAAGGGGAGATCACTGGTATTTAACTGGACTAATGCAGCATCTGGCCCAGATTAATCCACAGTTTTGTGTACTTTTTTTTTTTTTTTTTTTTTAACTTGTAGCCTTGTCCATCTACACCAATTTGTGAGACTATCATTTTAAGCGAGTATGGTTCTGGGAAGAGCTCCCAGAAGCTTCCAGTGCCTAAAGGGGCTCTGAGAGAGCTGGAGTGGGACTTTTTTGGGCAAGGGCCTGGAGTGACAGGGCAAGAGGGAATGGCTTTAGGCTGAAGAAGGGTATATTTAGATTGGATATTACGAGGAAACTCTTGACTATGAGAGTGGTGGGACACAGATTGTTCAGAGAAGCTGTGGCTGCCCCTGGATCCCTGGAAGTGTCCAAGGCCAGGCTGGATGGGGCTTGGAGCAACCTGGGGTAGTGGAAGGTGTCCCTGGCCATGGCAGGGATGAAACAAAGTGATCTTTAAGGTCTCTTCCAATCTAAACTATTCCATGATTTGTTGGTTCTGTGAGTATAGTCCCATATTCACAGCTTTGGTTTTAGCAGCAGATTATTTGAGTCAGTGAGTTCAGAAAAGCTAAAAAAATACCCAAACATTAAACAACCTGAAGTTTCTGGTGAGCTTCTAAGGTATTCAAACTGCAGGAAGCTCTATTTATTTGACAAAGCCTTACTAAAAAGTCTAAATAAGAAGATCCTAAAGAGCTTTCTTCTGCAAGCACAAGCAGCATATTTCATCAATAATTGATGACTGAGTGTTTAATCCTGGTTACAGCTGTTCTCATGTATATCTTTTTATTGTTACACTGTGTCTTCACCAAGACTTCTGATTCTATTCTGAGGTCTTGCTGCAGGCATTTAAACTTCCTCTCACAAGCATGGCACAAGTACAAGGCACAGAGCTCATGGCTCTGAGCATAAAAATAAGAAGGAAATCAGAGATCTGTGTTACCAATGAGCCCCTGCCTGTGTTAAAGTTGGAATATTTAAGAATGACTCCTGAAGCACAGAGCACCTTGACATCAACATTTTTAAAAGTCAGACGGGGGGAAATGCAGCTGGGTAGAGAAAATGAAGTCTGGCAACCATCAGGTTTCTGTATTTCAAAACATTCCAGAACAATTTGAGGGGGCTCTTGCCACTCTCTGTGTTCTCAGTACAGTTACAGGTGACTTGTGATGCTCCATGCCCAAAAAAGCCACTGTCAGTTCTGGTCTTTGTCTGACAACTTCTGGTCCCTGTTGGGCAGAGCCTGGATAATAATTTTTCTGAAGAAGCACAAGATATTATTCAAATGATGCACCATGTGAACACCTCTGTCCTAGAAATGAAGAATAAATTTGCCATAATATTTTAAGAGCTAGAGGTGAAGGGTTTAGTTTCTAGAATAAATCCAAGGCTGGAAAGATTTCTGTGCTCCTTATCTTCCTACTACATCTTTCTATAACTGAGAGCAAAACTCTTTATTTTGATACTGTGTCCTTAAGTAAAATCTTCCCTCTCTCCTGTCAGTTCCACCTTAAAAGAAATACAAGACAAATGTTTTAAAAATGTTACCTGCTTTGAATTGCAATGTTTTCAAGCAGACTCAGCTAGGAAATTGTCAGTATTTACTTTACAGAGAGGAAAAATATTTATTACATGATTTCATAAATATTCTCTTAGCATTAAATTTAGACGAGAAAGTCCAATAACTATAGTTTCCCAAAATGCCAAATTTATTTCCACTCACAATAAGAAAAAATCTACACTGAGAATTTTTTGAAGGGTTACAATGAGCAAATGATCTTCCTGCTGTCAAACTTTAAATCAAGCAAAGCTTTCTTTAAAAAGAACTTTTTTTCTGTGAAGAAAAAAAAAATTAACAAAATACAGTTCCAACTAGGTACGTTTTGAAAAGAATCAGAGACTTTTCCAAAAGGACACCATTATCTGATTTAAGCCAGAATAGCCACACTGTTATCAGAAGTTAATCTTTTTAAGGTGTTTTAAGTTATTACCTGGTAGGATTTTAAAACCAGGCTGGTTTCTGCGTTCTTCACTTGCAGTATTTTAGGCAGGACTCACCAGGCTCTGCATGCTGGAACACTTATCCAATATACATGTTTAAAAGAGCCTCTTTTTTGGATGCTGTCCTTTTAAGAGTAGCATTTTCTAGTCTGTGTGTTTATGAACCAGCTGACAAAAAAAAAAAAAAATAGCCTGGACTAATTCTGTCCCATTTGAATCACAGAATCATAGAATTATTGAGGTTGGAAAAGCCCTCTGAGATCCTCCAGTCCAACCATTCCCCAGCACTGCCAAGGCCACCACTGCCCCATGTCCCCAAGTGCCACATCCACATGGCTTTTAAATCCCTGCAAGGCTGGGGTCTCCAACACTGCCCTGGGCACCTGTGCTGATGCCAACCCTTTTTGTGAAGAATTTCTCCTGAATATCCAACCTAAAACAACTCTGGCAGAACCTGATGCTGTTTCCTCTTGTTCTATTGCTTGTTATATATTCTTCCTATGAGTTAGAGATTATTCTGATTTTTTTTTTAGCCCAAATAGTGTGTGATGGCATAAAAAATGCCTTGTAGCAATCTCAGAATGCAAAACTGACACCATACACTTTAATAATGTGCAGTTTTGTGAAAGGAGGTATTAAATTAGCTTGATAGGATCACTTTCAAAAGAAAATGTGATTTACAGCATCTTGTTTTAGGTCTTTATCTGCTGTATCTTGTGTCAACCATTATTTTCCTCAGAACCAGTGTCGGGCTGATGTGCCCGTAGTTACTTTGTTTATCTAAATATTGGTTTATCTAAATACCAACACTCTCTCCATTTGAAGGATGTGGATGCAGGGATTGCTGTGTTTGCAGATTTATTTTTTTCCAGGATGGGAAATCACCCACATTCATCTGGGCTAATGGGGACACGTAAATCTTGCGGTCCAGGATGACACTGCTGGGTGCAGCTGAGCTCCAGTTTATTACATCCTCACACATAATCATGAAATATGTGAGATTAACTGAGGCCTGGGAAGTGCCTCTCTCTTACTGTTGGTGGTGAAGGTAGTTTAGGCTGATTTGATCATGGGTGTCCACACTCTGCCAACTCCTCAAATTAAATATTGTTTAAAGAATGTAAATAGGACAATGGAAGGATACCAGAGCCTGTCAGCTGAGCAATATTTCTGAGGGAATTGGACTGTGATGAGTGACTGCCAAGGAGGAAATCACAGGGATGCAAGCAGACAGAATATTGGTAACAGCACATCTTCAACATGGCAAAATTAGGCAAACTCATGATTAAGATACCTGACTCTCTGCTACCTGCACAGCCAAATTTCTGTTCCCAGGTTGGTCTAAACTATGGGACAATTTTTAATTACTTAAGCACAGGCAAATTTTTTTCAGCAACATTCTGTCTTAATCCGCAAGTATGATGGAATTCTGGGAATATTTCACAGCTGCATCCAGAGGAGGTTGTCTGTCAGATCTCATCCTCTCTTTCTGTCAGCAGCTGGGCTGAGCAAGCCCAGGGATGGCACCAAAGGGACACATCCTTGTGGTGAGGCAGGGAGTTATTTAGATTTCAACCTCTGCCTTCAGTGATGTGACACCCAGCAAGTCACTTAAACCAAGCTTTGCTCAAATGGTCCTTAACTGAGCATCCCTCACTTCCAGGTCTCTCACCTTCACATCCCAGATGGTGACTGGCTGGAGTCTGAGCTCCTGCAGAAGCAGCCAAAGTCACTGAGTCTGTGCTTGGAAAGAAACAACCCAGGATAGTGGGATAAGTACCCTGAAAAAATATTCCAGGTGTTTCAGGTTGGAAAATCCTTTTTATTTGTATTTACTTGATTTTAATCTCTTTGTGCTTCAGCTGCCTCTTGGTAGAATGGACACATTTTGCCTCCCAGCAAGGGTAATTTAATTAATATTTAAGAAGTAGTTGGTTTCTGAAGTGATGAGCACATTAGAAGGTTCAGGAAGAAATTAATAATTCTGTTTTTGAAGCTGGAATTGACCAGAGCAGAGTAAACACAGGAAGGGCCAGAAAACAGAAAGATGAGTGTCAAGTGGCAGCTGATTAAGTGAGCATTGTCCTTCCTGATCTGTGGATGAGGTGTGAAACACAAAGCAATCAGCTTTCTGTCTGTCCTGAACCCCAAGAAATCAGATAACTGTAAAATTGGACCACTTTTTTTGACAGAATTTTATGGTAAAAGCTTGCTTTAGAACGTTGTGTTACCCTGGGAAAATAAATTACTTTTTCTTACTAAAACGATTTGAACGTTATTCAGAATGTCTTCTTCCAACTGGAAAAAAAATTAGAAAAAAAATTGAACAAGGCATTTTACTCAAGAAAACACATTTTCAACTTTTTGAACATCAGAAGGAGACACTGACCAGTCTCCGAGTCTTTGTCCATTTTTAGTGTGGAGGCTTCCATGAAATCCCAGAGCAAACCATCAATGCAGACACAAAGTTTATGTATTAACAACCTCTGTGTAAAGCTGAGCACCTGGCTTTTTGTGCCTCAGAAATGCAAGTTTCTGTCTCGGGTTGTTCTTCACAAAATCATCCAGAATCACGGCACGGGTGGGGTTGGAAGGGACCTTAAAGATCATCCAGTTCCCATCCCTTGCCATGGGCAGGGACAGCTCCCACATTCCTGTGATGTGACAAGGAACGAGGCTGAGTCAGGTATCAGTGAAGGCATAAAATTTGTCCTATGATCGACTACTGGAACTTATGTTGAGGGATTTTTGTGAAGGAAGATGTACTTCAAATCCCTGACATTTCGTGTATGCAATGTGCTTGTGAAAATAATCCTGTCCTGGAATAACTGCAAACAATCATGGTGATATTTTCATAATTAAAATGCAAATGTACAGAAAATTCTCTAAGGGTAAGAACAGTGATTCCTATATAACACTTCTCATCAATGGAATATTATTTTTTTAAAAAGGAGAAAATAAGCATAACCATTCCCTTTGTTTCACAGATACAGAAATTGAGGTCAGATACATTACAAACAGTACAGAAGACAGAAATTGAAATATCATAAAATGCCATTTCTACAGTATCATGCATCATAAAGATAGAATAAAGAAATTAACGTTCACTGCTCGATTAAATAAACTAGGAATTATTAAAATTTAAAATAGATTAGACATTCTCTTTGTGCCAATTTAGTCCTCATTCTTGTGTGCAATATCTACCTGAAAAAAAAGATTGAATTGCATGCTGCTATCAGACTTAATAGTACTGTTTGAAAATGTTTTATTCAACAATTCCTTTCTTAAAAAAAAAAAACTTTTGCTTTGAGGAATCTGACAAAAAGAGGGTTTGGGATTGGGTTTTTTGGCAGTTAGAATTAGCAAGGGTTTTTTTCAGCTTTCAGAAGGAGATCTGCATATTGGTAACAGCCATATCTGAATTAGTTAAAGTAAGAAAGTACTAATTTCTTATTTCCCTTTCCCTGAAAACACATTATTTTCTAAGTGCTAACAAACAAAGATGTTTGTTTCATCCGTCAAAAAGTAGATTGGCAGATAATTTGCCTATTTTCTATGAAGAGTACCACATACAAGAGCCACCTTTTTTGACACTGAGCCCAAGATTAAGCAGATTAGTTGTATATGGGAAAATGTCAAAGGCAGATCCTGGCAGCTTTGCCCTGGGAAGCAGAAGGCCTTATTTCAGAGGGTAAAAGCTCAGGATGAGCAAAGGCTGAAGGATCTGCTCACTAGCAGAGGTACCCGTGAAGTGTCGTGACTAATTGGACAAGCAGCTCTGAAATTAGCATTTGCTGAATGGTTTAATAAAAATCAGCGTGGTACGAAAAAAATAACAGCAATTACTGAGTTGCATAACTCCCAGGAAACATCTATCAGACATCACAGACTGGCTGGAGATGTATAATTTAGCATTCCCCTTCCTCAGAACTGCCTGTTCTTGCTCAAGATGGTCTCTCTCCACCATATCCCCCATCTGCTCCACCCCCGCTTCCTATCCTGTCTCGTTGCTTGGACACTTTTTTTTAAAATATATTTTATTTTTTTTTATTACTGGTATTCATTTTAAGGAATCAATATCAGCCCTGCAGTTGAGCCTTCAGACTGCTGAGGGCCTCTGCCACTTAATCAGTGATTCCAAGTCCCATTAGCTTCAAGTCACTGGTTTCCATTTAATCCAAGTTTATCTGGCCAGGCCATGGTGTTGCTGTCTACCAGGGGTATCAGTGTTCAGGTTGGCAGGGAAATTTCACAGAGGATTCCCTTCTCAGCAGAGCTGCTTTTAATATCCTGTGCACAGTGCTGATTCCTCATTTATTTGTGATTGTGGGAGTAAAATGTCACAGTCCAGAGACACCGAAGGAGGGTGGTTGGGAGACATCAGTGTGTCCTCAGGTGAAATCCACTCTGTTTATATTATTATTGTCGCTGCTGTTGTTATTGTTGTTGTTTTTATTGTTATTTTTATATTTCTTGGGCTGTGACAGTTTAGTCTGGGGGTGTTTATGACCAGGATCTTGAGGAGAATTTTTGAATACTTGCCCAAGGCTTCCACGCTTTGGGTCATAACTCACCAGTGGTGTCAGGGGCTGTGGAGGCTCTGAAGGACCTGCCTGAGGTGCAGTTCATGCAGGTGGAGTTTTTGTGAGGATGAGCAGTGTAAAACCCCTGCTCAGCACTGCTGCAGTGTCACATGTGGGCAGGAGGTGTGAAAAGCATGATGCATTTGTCAAATCCCTCCCTCCCAGCCATGTGCCCCTTCACTCCAACAACCCCAAAGCCTCCTGGTGCCCCTTAGCCTTTCAAACTCTTCCAAAAGATCTTCTACATCTCACAACTCCTGCCTCTGAGTTTTGCAGATCATTTGACAATGCAAACTATTTGATATTTAATTTCTAGGAATTGTGTCTATAAAGATATTTAAGTCACCTTCAGTTTCAGTTGAAAAATTTAATAACACCTTTGCTGGCTCAAAGAAAGAATGAATGTTTTAGATGAGATCCTGAAGGAATTATCTGCTGTATTTAGATACGTTTAGATAAAATAAAATCTTTTTCTAATGGCAACAGACAATCTGCGAGCACATAAACTCCTTCCATCTCTTCAGAGGTCTCAGTTACCAACATTTCCAATTTGAAAGCACATCCCTCTTAGACCACACAACCTCCTCTTTAAATGTCAGCAACTTATCAGCCCTTCCAAGGAAAAACATCTTTTGCAGTGTGTGGATACAGCATGTGATAAAATAGACAGAAGCTTATAGCTACCTGTTTGTGTTTTATTGACATTTCTGACACGTGGAAAATTACTGCGATATAAAGAGGGTTAACCACAGTGTTTAGCTAAGAGACTGCTCAAACAGTGACTGAAAACAAGTGCTTTTCTAATAATCACAGGCAATTAAAAGAAAAAAAAAGTTAAAGGAGATGAATCTTGTTTATCTAATAAATAGGTCGCTAGAGAAGCTGATAAGAGGGAAAAAAATCAATGACTGTCATGAGTGGAAAAGTAAAAACCACTAAATTTTCAGTCCTACTCTGACAGCACCACTTGTCTTGACGGTGTCATAATTGTTTGGGCAATTTTGTGTGACAACAAAATTCTAGTTATGCTGGAAGAAGTTTCATGGCCTGCTATTACAGCTTTAAGTTTCCATTAAACAGTTGCTCTTTGCATTCCCCTGCAATTTGCAGCTCCTACTTTTGACCATGGGAAGGACCCTTCTGGTTGGTTTGTGTTCTGCATAATAATGAAAATCTTGCCCTTGTCAGTGGCCATGGAACAGGAGCGAGTCTTGAGGGCAGGATACTGTTCTGCTCAGCTTTTTGTTGGATACAATAAAAATAAAATACAGGGAATAAAAATAAAATAAATAAATTTGAAATAAACCCCCATATTCTTACAGCCAGGCTTTTAAATATGAGTCACGTTCATAGATTAATTTAGGCTGGAAAAGCCCTCTAAGGTAATTAAGTCCAACCATTAACCTGGCACTGCCAAATCCACCACAAAACCATGTCCCCAAGTGCCACCTGAGGGTTTTTTTTGTGGAAAGAAGTGGGAATGGGTGAAAATAGTTTAT
Organism: Eopsaltria australis; assembly: GCA_034509425.1. Classification (NCBI taxonomy): domain Eukaryota; kingdom Metazoa; phylum Chordata; class Aves; order Passeriformes; family Petroicidae; genus Eopsaltria; species Eopsaltria australis. The sequence continues at coordinate 831,959 of JAVTVJ010000447.1, read as the reverse complement.
ATGTCTGTGTAAAGCAATTTGAGAGAACTACATCCTCCAACTAAACTGATGTAAAATGAGGAGTAATAAATAACACTGGGAAAAATGAGAGGCTCTGCAGAGAATTCCCTCCCTGTGCTGTGCTTGGGGGCTGATTTGTCCTCTTGTGGAAAGTTCTGGCTATTCCTGTGCACCGTGGGAAGGAGGTGGCTGCTGTTGTCTCGTGTTCCTGGGGGAGGTGAACAATTGTTGGCATCACTGGGATTGGTTCTGAGGAGATTTTGTCCTTCTCACAAACAAGCCCTGTGGTATTTTGGGGAAAGGAGGCTGTTGATAGGTTCAGATATTCTCCAAAGTTTTGTAGGATTACCTGAGCATTGTCCAAGTCAGAATTCAGGGATGATGGTTTGAGGGTTGTCTGACCAAACAGACTCTTCAGTGCATTTATTCAAATTTTTACAGTGAGTCACTGAAGGCTCCTGTTTTAGTAAAAGAAAAGCAGCAAGTGACTGTAGGGTGCTGCTAGTTGCATCCTAAAGCAGACAACTACCTTTGGGTAAGAAAACCACACTAAAATAGTTATTTTTGCCTTTGACAGAAAAAAAGAAGGACCCTGAGGTGTCTTGCTCAGGTGTGAAGGTCTAAAAAGTCAGGAGATGTGAATCCTAATCTACATGCATTAGGAGAGAGAATATTAGGGAATGCAAAGGTGGGTGAGGGACTAGCATTTAATGAAAATAAGGAGTTAAATATGATGACAAAAACATCAAAATATTTTATCTTAAATAAGAAACAGGAGAATTAAAAAAAAAAACAACCTTATTGTGATTTTTCCTGCCTGTCAAGATTGTTTTGAGATGAAAATGAACTTTGTATCAACTCTTCCACTGAAGGATAAATTAAGCTTGATGAGCAAATAGATGAGTAAAGCATGTTCCATCTTGTGAGAAGAGTTTTGCTTTTTCAAGCCTTTCCGCAGCTAAGGAGGCCAGGATTAGCACTACTGCAATGTTTTTTTTAAGTAAGTCCAGCATTTCCTAGTGCAATATTTTCTAAAAGATGAGAGGAGTGTGAAAATTAAAAAGAAGAGAGCTTTATGCCAGCATTTAAAGCGCTGCTTACTTTACCCCTTGGAAACAACATACGGTTCCCTGTGTGTTTTCTGCTGTTTTTTATAGGACAAATATCTCTCAGTCTGCAGCCTAAGCTGATATATCTTCTTCCTTATTTTATCTGTCTTTAAAGATTAAAGGTTAGAAATGTCAATATTTCACGTTATACATAACAAATACATATAAAAATATATTCCTTTTCACCTCATTGTTAAGTATCATAACAGTCTTTCAATGGGAAATCAGATAATGCTGAGATGCCTTTTGAAAGTTAGTTGTTAAGAATATTGTTGCTGGAAAATTATTTTGGTAATATGAAGAAGAGCACATATTAAAAAAATGTGCTGTAACACAATATAAGTAGACATATTCTAAATTAGGGATATCAGGAAAGATAAAGTTCTGATTTAGAGTATGTTTGGGGCTGAATTTAGCCATATTTCACAAAAAAGAAAAAAAAATACAGCAGAGATGTGAGAAAAAGTCTGAAGATTTAAATTAGAATACAGTTGTCCTTGTTCTCTTTATTCTTACCTCCCTACTGTTTAAAATACTGTAAAGTTCCCTGGAGTAGAAAACACAAATAAGAATTTTCTCAGATGAAGTCATGAACCAACTAGGCTGGAGATTTAAACTCTCTTTCTCCCTCCAGTCTAATCTTTAATTGCATTATATGAAATGAAACAAACCCAAAAGGAAGGGGTCAGGGATATCCTTTCCACTTTTCATCCAGGAATATTTATAATCTGGTGCGGTGCATTCTCCTGGAGAAAGATCAGGTTCTGAATCCTCTCTGGGAAAATCAGGCATTTATTCTGCACCCTGGCTGAGTGCATTACATTCTGAGCTGGAGAAAGTGGAGATAATTATCTTTTCTGAGTAAGAGCTGAAGAATGAACTCAGCATCCAAGACCCTGAGTCACGCAGCCTGGGAGGGACCACTGGAAGTCATCAAAATTTGCCTTTTCCTTTGCACAGGCCATGGAAGTGGCACCTAAATTATAGGCTAGACCTATTATTCAGAAGAGAGATTAATATTCATGCATGGTATCCAGGATTCTCTTCTTTTTTAAAAAATATAATTGTTGAGATTGCTTTAAAAAAAATCCACCTTTCTGGTGACTTAAACATCACTATCTTTTTCAGATCATTCATTACCATTGTATCTAACATGTGCCTTTTTGAACACACGTCCAAAGTGTCTTAAGTTAACCAAAAGTACTTCTGAAAAATCTGAAGAAACGTTGAATTTGTGTACACAACACCTAAAGCATTTAATATTCTTCCATGATGAAGAAAATCTCAGAAGAATGACTTCACAATCAATATCTTGAATTTGTTTGGGGTAGTTTTACAGAATTAGTTGAAAGGAGTAAATATTTTCTTATCATAAAATTTAGTTGCCTTATTGTGTTTTGTGTGTAACTAAAAAATTTTATTCCTATAATGGCTCCAAATGTGCAAAAAAAGGGTTTCACCTCTGTCAGTGATCTCACAGACTGCAAAAGACATTTTCAAATCTGTGTATGGCTGATAATACAGTGAAAAATCATGAACAGAGCATGACCAGAAAGTTCAGAAGAGCTGGGACCCATTCATAGATCTCCAGAAATGCCTTTTTGTCTTTCTGCTCTGTTTTCTGTCCCTTTGTTTTTGTTTTGGAGAGCTGTGGGGATGCTGTTCACAACCTGTGCACTGCCTGTCATCACCACTCCCATGGTCATGATTGAAGACCCCAGGTGCAGCTGCAAGAGAATTAATAACAGAAAAACAACATCAGAAAGGGGCAAAAGAAGCAGTGGAAAGGCAGGACCAAACCAGGAACTGATTTTATACTGTTCAAAATGGCTGGGATTCAAAACACAAGTGAAGAGAGGGGGGGAAAAAAGGAAAAAAAAACGCAGCACCAATTCTACTTGGAAGGAAATACAATAATCTTGTTTAATCCTGAATCATTGTTGCAATCAATTCAATTTTGTAGGTAAGCTCCCGTGACACATCTATTCCTAGAGCTAACAAGAGACAGAGCTGAAATATCAACAACCCCAACAGGAGACCAAATTTTCTCTTATGATGAAACTCTCTGCTTGGAGAGGTTTCAGATCTGCGTGATCAGTGTGAAATTGAAATTACTCCAAGTGATTCTGATGAGCCACTGTCTTCACAGCCGAACTGTTTGATGTTAATGCAAGAAAGGAAACAGAGTGATATGAGAGCAAATGAAAGCTTTGGGGGGAGGGAGTGTAAGATTTGTATTTTTTTTTTAAATAATCACTTTAAATATGTGTGATAGAATTAAAAAAAAAAAAAGAACAGAAAAAGAGAAGACTAGAAAGATGAGCAGGGTTGGGCAGATATACAGGATTCATTCTTTGCACAACAAAAGAAGAAATGAACAACAGCAGAAGATAATGTTCAACAGCACATCAAAAGCTGAACTGTGTGCATATCAACTGAATCCTTCATTTTGAATTAACTGAGTATTATATTAAAATGAAAGGGAACTCATGTGCTTTCTGTACCTCATAATAACAAAGTTCCTGCCTTTAGTGGGGATGAGATCTTTTAATCTTACGAGGCATTCATGCTGACAAACAAGCCAACCCATTAACATCAGCCAACTCATTCATCTCCTTATTAATGTGCGTCACCAGCAGCTCTGACTGAAACTGAGCCATTCTGGGATCAGGAGCTGGTGTTGGGCAAGGTGATGTGTGGTCCTGCTTTCCTCCTGCTGGGGATAATTGTATTTATTGAGCTGCACTTAACTCTTCCCTCTCTTCCATGACTTTTCGCTGGGGTTCTCGACGTTTTAGTGCAAAACTCAGTGTATTTGGTGTATAGGGAAATGTCTCACCCTCTGAATGTAGATTCAAGTATAGGTGAGGGTTTTAGCTTTTAGGATCAGACGTGAGCTTTCCTAAGACTGAAGTTTTTCAGTTTCCAGCCTAGCACACAGATCTTTGTCTAATCTTTACAATGTCACAGAGTATTTGGAACGTGCAATAGATCTGGTGGGTTTGTATAATTTTCATCTCAATTTGAGAACATATTTTTTAAGTTTGTAAAAGTACAAAAGACCTTTAAATACCACTAATCAAACCGCAGGGACAGTTAATGGAAGTGGTTTTAAACATTTCTGAGGGGCCAGGCACAGTTTTTCTGCCCAGCAAGCAGAGCTGCAGCCAAATTGGAAACTTGAGGAGTTCAAAAACTTGGTCCTTGCTTAATCCTTGCTCTGGAGGGTAGAAAACTGTGCCAGCTACTGCTTGGCCTGGCTTAGTTCTTACATGCTCCCTCAGGTTGGATGAGCTCCACCAGCTGATATATTGGCAAGATGGAATCACACTTGATGTGGTAGGGTTCTTTTTAAAAGTGATTTTTATATGGTCCTGCTTCTGCAAAAGAAAAGATAAAAGCAACCTTCTACTGCTGACATAGATACCAGCAGTGCCTGAAGTCGTGGAAGTAGGAAATCCACAGCTATTTGTTTTGGAGAAAGGATGCCCAGGAAAATCTGAAAATGCCCAAGCAGTTTGCCTTCAATATCACTTGTGTTTTGCATGACATCTTATGTAATTGTAAATTGACAATGTTTTCTTCTACAGTTAAGATAATTTGAAGTGTGGTTTGCTTTGCTTTGGGGCTTTTTTTTTTTTTTTTTCCCTGTGTTTTTTATCTTTTAAATATTTTTTATCTTTTTTTATCTTCTTTGGGCCAGAAATTGAAAGTTCTACTTCCCAGATAAGCAGGACAGCAGAGTTTGTGCCATGCAATTTATGCTCTGGTTGGTCTGGGTGACCTAAACTTCAGGGTGAATGGGATTTAGGTCTGTGCCTGGATCTTTGTAGTTACAGCACACAGTGATATTGTCTATTATGTTGTTTTCTATTTGAAATTTCAAAGGAGATGAATTGTCAACAGGTTTGGGTGCCTGAAAATGGAAAGAATAGGGATCTAGAAAGATGGCCAAAAGAAGATAGATATCCATGTTTGTCAGGTACTGTAATATTGCTACTTCTATCATCAGCAAGATGCAGATACTTCTGAAAAATCTCTTCAGCTGTGCCCCATTAGACAGACACCTGCAAAAATCTGGTCACAATGCCTGGGATTCAATAAAGAATCACAGGGGTCTTATGGTGAATTGATGAATTCACACTTATGAAGTGTGAATCGATGGAGAGCTCTGTGAAGTAGGATATGACAGGATTGATTTTCAGATGTCCTCAGCACACTCAGCTTTCCTCCTCTTCGGAAGAAGCCATGGTTACTCTTTGATTTGTAATCCCCTTATCAAACTGTTGAAGGAATTTGTGCCATTACTTACTGATACTTTCCCCCAGTAATGTCTGAGGGATATATAATACTTCCAACCTTGCACATTTCCTGGTGTTCTCTAGTGCCAGGGTCTCTTCGAAGTAGATTTCACATTTGAAGGAAATTTAGTGGAGCAAAATCCAAAGGGAATACATGTCCCTTGAAAGGACTGAACATTTATAATCTAGATCCTCTCTGTCCTGTGGCTGAATAATCTAATTGTAGTCTCATTGGTTTTTTGGTTGGTTTTTCTGTTTGTTTGGTTGGTTTTTTTGTTTTTTTTTTTTTCATTTTAGAAATAAGTAGAATTCATTTTAGGGGAAAAAAACATTTCTTCTTTAAAAATTAGTTATGCTTGCATGGTTTCTTTTATTCTAATGGCTACCATAATCTTTAATAAATTGACTATGTACAGAAGTCACTGATACAAGGTTTCAGTTTAAACTGAAAGAGGGATTGGGAAAAAATCTTTACTGTGAGGGTGGTGAGGCCCTGGCACAGGTTGCCCAGAGAAGCTGTGACTGCCTCATCTCTGGAAATTTTCAAGGCCAGGTTGGATGGGTTTTGGAGCAATCTGGGATAGTGGAAGGTGTCCCTGCCCATGGCAGTGGGTTGGAACTGGGTGGGCTTTTAGGCCCCTTCCAACCCAAACCATTCAGTGATTCTCTGATTATTCCATGATGCAGAGCTGTGGGCTGAAGCATCCAAATGTTAAGACTGGAAGCCATCCTGTGCATGAATAGGAAGTTTAATGTGCTTTTCTCTCTTTTGCTACATATGCCAAGAGAACCAGCAGCCAGCTGATCTTCCTGAAGTGTTTTGGTGTAAAGCAAAGTGTTTGAATGTGTAAGTCTCTTCAAAAATTGTCTTTGGATTGAGACTTACCTGTACATTGTACAGTAACTTTTAGGGATGATTTATCACCAGGATAATACTCATAAACACAGATGGATTTTAGAATAAGGCTGAATGGCACAAGCTGAATGAATCCTTGGTTTCTACTTAGGGGTTCCTGCAATCTAGTGGAATCAAGAGGTTACTAAAAGAAATTACTGGAACAGAACACTCTGAATCAGTGACTGTTTTTTTTCACCCAGGGTGAATCAAATAACCCTTCTGTAGGTTGCAATATCACAGCACTTGGAAAGCATGATGCATTACACTTGTCTTTCTCTTAGATGTACTCACAGGGCCACCTAGCTTAACTTGTGAGTGGCAGGGACAGCCTGGGACAATTTGGCTGCCTGCACCTTATCAGCCTCTGTGGGACAATTATGTTCATCAGAAGAAAATCCTGTTGCTAAAAGCCTAATCCAAATCACTTTGAAAAAGCTGGAAAAGCTGCCATAGGTTTTTGGATCAAACCCCCTAGTACAAGAAAAGCTGCTAAATTCAGATGGAATTCTTTTCATCCAGATGAAAGATAAGCTCTTACTCAAGCTGTGAACTCCCAAGGGAAGAAAACTGAATAGAAGAGTTGTTCAAACACAAGGGGCTCGGTTGTGCCTGACCCTGTGTGGGTGCTGGGGAAGTGGGAGATGAGTGCAAACAGACTTTCCAAGCTCCCCCAGGAGATTCTTCTCCAGGCTAGACACAGTTGTGGTCCTTGAGATTAGGGAGCCCAAGAACTGGCGCAGGAGAAAACGCCTGGAGCAGGGAAGGGATGTCAGGATGCAGAGTTGTTTACCCCCACTGGCAGATTATGAATCCTTTAAAGCAGGGCAGCTGCTGCCACACACTGGGTGGGATGCTGGCATCGATAAATCAGCTCAAATTAGCACGTGCCTGGAGTTGCACATGAACTGATTTGCCTAAGAAGATTGGTCTCTGTGCTCCCAGGAGGCCTGGCTGGGATGGAACAGGGCTAGCACTGGAGAGAGAACAAGCAGCTGGATGGGAAAGGGAACAACTGATAAAAGCTCCACAACACATTTTAGAAAATATGTAATCTTAGATGGTTTACCAGTATGTGTGTACTGCTGCTCTGTGAGGCCTTCTCCAATGTGGAAAAAGGAGGCCAAAATAAATGGTCTCAAAGTAAGAGGAAGACAATGTACATTTTGAGAGGACAAGGGGAAAGGGCTTTAAGCTGAAGGAGGGTAGATATAAATTGGATAGTAGGATGAAATCCTTCCCTGTGGGGGTGGGGAGGCCCTGGCACAGGGTGCCCAGAGAAGCTGTGGCTGCCCCTGGATCCCTGGAAGTGCCCAAGGCCAGGTTGGACAGGGCTTGGAGCAACCTGGGATGGTGGAAGGTGTCCCTGCCCATGGCAGGGTGTGGCACTGGCTCATCCTTAAGATCCCTTCCAACCCAGGCCATTTTGTGACTCCATATATCCACCCCAGTAGCAAATCCCAGCTTGTCAGACTGCGAAATGTGCTTCCTGCTTCTGCTCCTCAGCACTGGTGTGTGGAACTGAGCTGCGGATGTTTTATTGAGCCAAAGGATCCAGAATGAGGCTCTCAAACTTAGAATTGTATTTGTAGCAAGAGGTGAGTCAGCTCCATTATTACATTTTTATGGTTATGGGGTGAATAGGATGGGAGAGGTGGTCAGTGAACTTCAGTGAGGGTGTTGATGGAAACTAAAGCAAAACATTTGTTGCCACTGGCAGTTCATGGAATCTTCAGCAAAGATAGTTTTTCTCTGTCCAGTTGCTGTATTTTTCCTTCAGCCTTTTGACCTTTATAATCAACAAGAAAAGGCCATCAATTCTGCCTTTTACTGAAAGAACATTTCCCTTTGTCACTGAGAGGGAGAAGTCAATGGGCCATTTTTTCCTGAGCTGGCACCGCTCCACTAACCAATATTTTTTCAGTGAATTCAGGATCTGTGATGATTGATCCACCCATTTAATGATAGAGCAGGGAAGTACTGTACAGACAATGGCAGTAAAAGCTTCAGTGTTCTTCAGGAATGATCTGGAAGGACTGTGATGAGAAAGTCATTCTTTCTTTCTCCATTTTAACTTCTTTCTCCTGCTGAACCTGATGCTCAGTGGCAGCTGAATATGGAGCTCATACGTGGAGATGTGCAAAAATCTCAAACTGTTTCAGCTGGGTTTCAGTTGACCCCCTCCAAAAATCTGGTTGTGTGTAGCCTCTTTTAAACTGATTCATGCTGATTGTGGGTGTAGTGGAAAGGAGTATCATTTCACCATGCAAAATTGAGGAAGTTTGCCCTGAGTACGTCAAACCAAAATGTTTTGGCCTTTCTGATGTACACAGTTTTTTCTTACTGGAATTGTTTGAGAAAGGTGATGTGGCTTTTCACACCTCTGGGGTCATACATAGCCAGAAATTTTTTAAGATCATACAGTTGAACCCAAAACATATTTAGGATAAATCATTTAAAATCATTAGAAAAAATGCAGTGAGCTTAAATGAGCTTAAACTTGTTTCCTCAGATACATCTTTTTACCAATGGACCCACTCCTTTCTCTGCCTAAGGTATAATGTTCTGAAGTATTTGCAAATTCCATCAGGGCCTCTTTCTTTTTCCCCTCGATCCAGGGCTTAGTCAGAACCTCAGCCATTTGTCTTCAGCCCTAACTTGCAAATGCAAGGAATAAAACTTAAATACTGCAAAATTCATTCTGACTCCAGCACAGCCACATTTTCTCTCTGAAACGTTGGATCTTTACACAAGCAGAAGAATCAGTGACATTTTGCTGTGTCACTAAATCCACGCAAGCAGAAGTAACTTTTGCCAAAGTGAAGAATATGAAGATGTTACACACAGTTAAGCTTTAAGGGTTATGCCAGAACAATTCTTTGAGTCTTTCTAAATCCAGCTGAAGATGGCATCAAATTTATCTTCCTAGGCCTTATGCAGGAGGATAAGACTAAAATATCAAATCTGTCTCTGAACTAAGTCTCTATTTAGCAACCAGTATTCTGTCTATCTATACAAGGTGTTTTATACACATATTTTTATGTATATTTATATCTATATATTTTCATTGAAGTTGGAATTTTGTGATTTATTTAGCCATGTACAGATGGATTGTATATCACAGGCTATTGAACAAATAACTCAGCACAGATATTTAATTTCCTGCATAAGAATTAATAACTATATGCACAGATTATTTTAAAGCAATCTATTTTAGCTTCAGCAGTCACATCTCCTGGAAGAATTTAGGCTACAGTAATATAATTGGTAAGAGGAAGACTGTGTTTGCTGCTACTTATTATGTGTTGTCACAGATAAATACTATTTTAAAGGTGGTTTATTTGTCATTCCCCTTTAGAATATTCTGGCAGAAAAGCAATGAAGTTATTTGAGCAACTCTCTTTAAGTGCTGTACGCCCAATATTTTTGCAAAAAATAGCAACACTTGGATTAACTGTATTTTAGAATTTCTTCTTTCAGCTCTTGTTTTCCCAGTTATTGCACTGTTTGTGTGATTTTAGCTGTATCTTTAGGAAAAAAAAACCTTTAAATGTTTACTTATACTTAGCTCTCGACGTGCAATCATTATGTTCACAGTGAATATCATTTTTCTGTGTGGGAAAGGCAGAAAGTAGAAGCAGAACAAGTGAAGTGAAGCCTTGGAAGATGCTCACAGCCCACTGGGTGTTTCTCTCGTGACACCACTTGGTTCTCCCTCCCCTTCCTGCCCCCTCTCTCACCTTCTCCTCCTCTCTGTCCCTTTGAGCCCAGTCCTGTGGGCAGTTCCCTGCACTCAGGGTCCCTTGGAAGCAGGTTTGACATTCCTCACCTGCAAACCCTTAGGGAATCATGGTTTTTATGGATGATGTAAAAGGTGTGGCTGTCCTTTTGGCACTGCATGGAGCTTAGAGGGCTCTGAGCAGTGTCGGATGGTGAAATGATGCAGCAGCACTGCTGCTGAGGGTACAAAGACATCTTATTTAAACCCTTAAAAACAATTGCCTGAATGTCTGTTCTTAGATCAGTGCAAGCAGATAGTTTATAAAAGACTGAAAGTCCCCAATTGGCATAAGAACTAAAATAAATTTATATTAATAATTAACAGTTAATTTTAAGAGGATGTTTAACATGTGAAAAGTGGGCAAACAAAATCAGTTTTAGTTACATGACCATGAAACAAATCAATCCTATTCAGTCCCCAAGTGGTTTAGTCACACCACTAGAAAACAGTTTGTGTACCTAGTCCAGATTCAGTGTCTTTATTTGTGGAGTTTCCTTCTCATTTATAACTGATTACTGCAGTTCTCAGAACTCCAATTTCACTCCATCTGTACACAGAAAAAACTTCTAATGTCATATAACTATTTCTGGAATAGATACACTTTGATTTAGCAAATGGATTCGTGTATCTTGCAGTAATGTAATTTGGTAAGATGTGTTAGGTTTGCATCTGAAACTTGGAAACCCTTGTTCTGTTCAGACAGTCAAGGATTCTGATTGAGGTGGCAAAAATGCCTGGTTCTGACCTATTTGTAGTGAAGTGTTCAGGAGTTTTCCAAGTGGTTCTCTATGGTGCAAAAACTCACAGGCAAGATCTGCAAGACTGTGTAGACAATGGCAGTGTCCCTAAGGAATGATCTGGAAAGACCATTATGATAAAGTCATCATTTCTTTCTCCATTTTCATTTCTTTCTCTTGCCAAACCTGCTGAAATAACCCCTGGTTATTTCTTATTGAGGGTGGAGACCTCCCTCATCAGGTGGTTTCAAATGGCCACACAATCTGGTGCTTCCCAACAAGGAGCTGGAGGTTGCTCCTGGTTGTACCTCCAGATCTCTCTGTTTCCTGTGGTTCAGCTGGAATTCAAACCCAGCTCAGCCTCCTGATCAGTGGCAGAGGTTGTTTGTGAGTGGTGCCTGTGCCCGAGTCATTCAGAAGTGTCACATTCACTCCGTGGTTTGACACAGACATTTTCATAAAAATTACTCCTGGGATTGTTTTGTTGGATTTGACTCATCAGTTCCCGATGCAGACTTTCAAATAAATAAAACATAGCCTGGTATTACTTAATATCATTTCATACAATTGGTGAAAATTAATTTGATGATCTTGTGGAGGGATTTCTTATTTCCCAAAAGAGCCAACAGATGACATCTATCTAATTTGCCAGTTAAAACTTGTACATGCAGATTCTGTGAGAAAATTGATTGGAATTCACTTGACTCTTGAATGAGATTCACATCAGAAATATACTGACTGCATTAGTATTGCCTAAACTTTCAAACCACAAAATACATTTTGCCTCATTTTATTTGTAGAAGAATGACACAATAATTTTGTGAATAATCAACTCTTCAATTTAGCTGCATTTACATCCTGTTATAATAATTAAAATTGCACCCTTCTATTTCGATTACTTGAATGGAATAATAATTTCTCAGCCCAAGATATAAGTAGATCTTTCTTTTTTAATCCCAAACTTCAGAAAATAGGATTATTTTATAATCATATGTGGGTTCTATACTTCTGTTCAGTCTTCACCTGATTTAGCTTACAATGCATGAATACCCATGACTAAAATTCAAGGACTGTATTATTTAAATTGCTCTTTATGGAAGACACCTTTCCATTTGACTATTCATTGGAAAGCAGGAGTTTTCATCAGTCTGCAACTTTCATTTCCTTCAGCATCTTGTGCTTGTTGGTGGCTGGCAGATAATGCAGAATATTGTACAGTAGGCAGTTATTTTATGCATGGCATCAAGGAAAGCTCCTTAGGAAATGTGGAGGATTTATATATATATATATATATATTCCCTAATACTTATCTATTCACTCTTTAAAGCTCTTAAGTCTAAAGACTTAAATATTTGCTTTCTCTTCCTAAATGCACTTTGATCTGCTTATGACTTTTGATACCTGAATGCTGAGCTGGTCCTACACCCGACATTCCAGCAGCCAGTGAGGTCTCTGGAATATCTGCTCAGCTGCAGACTCCAAGAGAGACACTCCCCTGTGTCCCCAGCCTGAAGGAGAAGGGTTTTCTTGGTAATTCTTCTGCTTCATCCATGTTTCTGTGCAGCCTCTAAGCAGGGCAAAATGCAGAAATGACACACATATGTCTTGTCTCCTCCACTTTGGGAAATTTCCTTCCTTTTTTCTTCTCTACCCATGAGTGCTCTTGTTCCCTGCCAAACAGCAGAACTGATACTTCACCTCTCCAAGTGCAAACCAAGAAGAGAATCTCTGCCAAGCCCAATCCATTACAAAACTTCAGCAGATCTGACACATATGGGTTGATGAATCTTCTGATGTCTCCTACTCTCACTTCTCACAACAGCAACAGGAGGCGATGATTGTCTCAACCTCCCCAGTTTCAGCTCACACAACTATAAGGCTGCTCTAAAATACTGTAGTGGTTAAACTGATATTATACAGAGATCTTTGGGGGAATTTAAGTATGTGAAGTAGCTAAAAGGACACCTAGAGGTAACCTGAATAACCTCCTATTCTGTGCTTTGGACACAGCTGTGGCCACCACACAAACCCCTAAATGGGAGTAGGATTTTGTTATTTGTAACAGAGCTGTGAACAGATTTTATATAAGGACAAAACACCATTGCAGATGGCAGGAATGCCCAGCACCTGGTGACAATGGCAGGTGTACTGCTGGACTATAAAACAATAGACCTACCTTGAGAAAACGCTTCTTTCTGCATCAGTAATCTCAGTGCTTCTCCTGGTACAGTTCAGAGCTGAGTAATAGAAAAGCTGCAGGGTACATTAATATTCTATGATGCCACAGACTTCTTTTTCACATTCACATATATTAAATTTCTGTGTATATGTTTGCACAATTAAATAACTTATAATGGCACATTAGAGGAGAAAGAAAATTAAATATCTTGTTATCTTTAGCTTCACTATACGAAAAAGTGCATTAAAAAATCTCATAATAGCTGAGATATTAAATATTCTTATGAAGTTCTCTACACCTGCTCATCTGTTTTATGAAATATAGGAAATCTAGTGTGTACAGTAGCCAAACATCTGTGCTCATTAAAAGCAACACCCACAGCAGTGCATGATCAATTAGTACTTTCTGAAAAAGGGTTTTGTCCAATTTGTACTGGAAGCACAATCTTGTGTTTGGAACAGTAGGAATGTATCAATTTTTGACCTTATGGTAGATTTGGGAATGATGACAGATTCTCTCTGTATCTCAATACTCCCTGTAAAATGGGAATAATAAAGTTAGTCTGTCTCCAAAAGGTTTTCTAAAATGCAATCATAGAATCCATACATGATATCAAAATGGTGCAAACATCCTCTTGATTCACCTGCTTCATCATGATTTTTAATCACTGGAGACTGCACTCAGTTCTGTGTAATTTCTGAATATTTTTTGTCTTTTTGAAGAAGTTTTGAACCTCAAGCCTTTGCAGTATCACTACATATTTCTATAGGATTTGAAGAAAATAAATAGGCTTAGCCTGGATTTCACTATAATTTAACACAGTAAAAGAAAAAATATTATTTTTATATGATCATGGCCAGTCCAGAAAAAAAAAAAAAAACAAACCAGGAAAAAGGAGGATCCTACTTCAAACATTTATTTCTGTCCTAATTAATATATAAAATTCCATGCTGGATTTCTTTCCAAGACTGAACAAGCCTGAAGACTTTTTGTTTCTAGGACTGTTCTTACTTTGAAACCTCACGTACCCCTTTTATGGTTTGTGGGATGTTTTTGTTGTGTTATAATTGCCATTAAAAGCATGGCAACTGGTACTGGATTTTGTGCAAACCCAGGGACACCCACAAAGCTTGTGCTGAGGAATTTTCACCTAAATAAGTAAGATGGGCAGAGTGTGGATGGAAAAGGGCTGGTCATGGTAAAGGGCAAAGGCTTAAGGTGCAAAAATGGCATTTTGGGCAGAGGAATTACTTCAAGATAAAGGAAACAACATGAACTGAGCAGGATTCCCTGGGGACTGTAAGGCCTCAATGGAAAAGGACTGAGAACATGGGAGAAAGAAAAATCAGCCAACACTGCAAGTACCTCTCTGTAAAATAATCAAATATTTACCTCCTTTTATGCTCATTTTCCTACCAGGTGCGAGCTCTTTTTCCTTTTCCTCTTCATGTTTTTGTTCACCTGTGACAACACTGGAAGAAAAAGGGCCACGGAGGCTCTGCTGCCAGAGAAAGGCACATGTTCCACACATTTTGAGGTAGAAGAACCCAAAGACAGAATTTTATTCTGTGTTTTCTCTCCTCCTACTGCAATCATATCTATTTCACTTGGTCCTGCTTTTCAGATTCCCCTCAGATTTAATTAATCTGCTGTCATTATTACTGAAATTTGAAGCACTTTGAGACAATATTGAGGATCTCATCAGCTGTTTCTGCTTCAGTGGCTGCATTCTCCCAGGTTGTTTGCACAAACGTTGCCTGCCTGCCTTAGCTGAGTGCAGCACGTGGAGAGAAGTGTTAAAGTAGGTGGAATTGCCCTTCATCTCCCAGTGAAGTCAGCAGACCTGCTGGAAGCTGACATGGTGGGAAACCAAAGAGGAGTGTTGAATAATCACCAGGAACTTGCTGGAAAGTTCTAGAAAGAAAAATAAGAATTTAAATAGGAAAAAGTCAAGTTTTTTCCTCCCTGTTATTCTTGTATTTTCAGTCTTGCACCAGTGTAATTTTAAAAAAACCCACTGGTGTGCCTGCAAGGATACAGGCTCCCAAGAACATGATTATTTGGCTGCTGTTGTTGCTATAAATAACAAAATTAGAAGTTTGTGATAGGTAATCTCTGAGGTTTCTGAGGGTTTGTTTTATGGTTTGGACTCAGTGAGGCTAGTTTGATGTGGTTTGCTGCCTGCCAAAGGACTGGAGTTGAATGGCACTGAGACCCAGCTAACTGAGAAGATTTTCCCAGCTGGAGAAAGTCAGCAGAGCACTGGAGCTTGCTTTGCACAGGGGCTGCTGGGTTTGTGACTCTGCCCCTTGGCTGGAGGCCTTTCCCAGACAGAGTCTATTAAAGTCCCTGAGTTATTTGGTGTAATACCAGCTGGGTTTATTTCAGCTGTGATGTCAGGCAAGATCAAGTTCCTAAAGCCCCTAAAATTCCACGTAGAGAATCCAAGCTTTAGGCAAAAACTCATACCCTGAAGCCTCTTTTTACCTTCAATGCTCAGCTGGTACAAAATCCCATCCTAATTTAGAATCATCTAAACCTAACTGGGAAAAAGACCACTGTGAGGCTGCTGTAGTTAAATGCCTGCTGAATTAAACTTCTTCTGTCTGCATCAGGCTCAATAATGTTGTTTCCTGACTCTCCCTGCTGTAAATCTGTCTGTTCAGTTTTTTATGACTTTACAAGATTCAGTCTGGTTTTGAGCCGGAGCTTTAAATTCTCGCTGACTTCTCTGAGCTGAATTTTTTGTGCCAGGTTTTGGAGAAGGAAGGACAGCTACAGAAGTGTCTGCCTTTCCCCTCTACACTAAATACAAGTGTAGACATGCTAATTTAGGGGAAACTATCTTGTGAAAGCACCTTGATAGGATTATAGTTTGAGGTTTGGAGATCAATGAATTAGGATTAGCATCCTGATAATGAGAAAGGAAGAGAGAAAAAGAAAAGATCTGGGACTGTTTGATCCTAAAGTGCTGGTTCAGTCCTGAGGCTGTCAGTTCTTTGATACTCAAAGAAAAACTCTGTATCTCATCTGCAAAAATACTAAACCAAAGATGGAAAGAGCTTTTCTTTGAAGAGACAAATGCAAATATACCTAAAATATTATACAAATGTGTTTTGAAAGGGAGATCCAAAAAAAGCAGTCTTAATCACCCTCTACCTCTGTTCCCTTTCAATTAAATGAAGACAATGTTATTTTTCACAAAATCTCAGAATGACTGAGGTTGGAAGGGACCTTTGGAGATCATCTGATCCAACCACCTGCTCGAGAAGGGCCCCCTTAAAACATTTGTCCAGGACCATGTCCAGATGGATTTAATTTTCCACAGAGATATTTTGAAAATTAATTAATGTTATTGAAGCATTTGGTTACTATAGTAATAAGCACTGAAGAATTCAGGAGGAGATTGAACACTCTCCTCCCTGTGGAAAGAAACAGAAGAGAATTAACATGAACCTATATAATGAGAAAATATATTATAATGCACACTGGAGTCCATTGTCTGATTTTTGTGACCTTGGTAATTCTTTGGTGCAATTTATTTGTTTTTTTTTTTTTGTTTTATAAATGCTCTAGTGGTCAAAGTGGCTAGTCCTGACTATAGAATATTTTCTTCATTATTTTAGTGCTTTAAGTTATCTTACATTAAGGCTTTGTGTGAACTCTTAGAGTGCTTATGCATGAATAGCAGGAAATAATGTGCTGCTTTCCCTGACATCTTATTTGTTATGTGTGTTATGTATGGTCAAGTGAATCAATAAACACTGAATAGCTTTGCTGCTGTATGAAGAACATGAATCTCATAACCACCCCTGCTGTATTAGCTGAGATTCCAGCCCTTTAGACTCATTCCCTTTCTCTTTTGTCTGGCAGTATTTCTGTCAGAGCAGATGAACTTTGCCCTCAGTATGAGATTGGAGAGTGTTTAATTAGGACCAAAACGAATGCTGTACCCTACTTCTCCTCAGTTTCCATAGCTTCTGCTCATTCAGTGCAAAAAAAAATAATGCTCTCTCCTATTTTAGCAGTGTTCTGTGAATGAACAGAAGGGAAGTAATAACACTTCCTAATCCCTCTTCATGCTAAAATGAGGAGTATAAAACCTGGACTTCTAGCACCTTGCCCTCTCTGATTTTGTTCTTGCTTGCTGCTTCTTGCCATATTTCTCGATTTCCAAGTACGAATTTTTGCACCCCCCACCTCCACTTTATCTGTTTAGGAAACACTGATCTGAATTCTGCTTTCTTGCTTTCTGAGTCCTTACTCAGCTACAATAGTTCTCTAACTCTAAAGAGATTTTTGTGTTGATTTTATCTTGCATCAGACATGTTTTGGGCTTGGTAGGTTGTATTGGTAGACTTTAACATTTTGAAATGCAATGAAAAAGTTAAACTGAGGAGGACCATATTCATCTCCATTTCGTCACAAGTTTGTTCCATTTGTCTGCATTTGCAGTGGTCTTTGCTGGAATATCTTGATGGATCAGGCGGGTGGGATGGAAGAAAAGAAAAAAATTTCTCTTGAAATGTGGGGTTTTTTGTGTCTCTTAAGGAGCTCAGAGGCATAAGACAGTCACTGGTATATGAGGAGTGACACTTTGATGTGTGACACTGTTCTCTCCTGGGTGGGATTGTCAGGTTTTTTATAGACTCAGATTGCACTTGAGGTTCCAGTCTCAGCCATCACATCAGGGCAAAGTACAAGACTCCTTTAAGAGGATGATACTCTTCCTTCCTTTTTAACCAACAGTGTAAGAGGCTACAGGCCAGTGCAGGGCCATGGTCACTTAATGGAACCCTGAAACAAAGCAGAAAGTTGAGCAGGTTTGGGTCAATCTACAGGGGTTTTTTTGCTGGGCACTGAGGCAATCAAAACAGGAGACACAGAATCTCAAGGTCGCATTTTCTTTATGCAGCTCTCCATAATGTAAGGGCCAGAATAATAAATCTCTCTGAGGTTCTGAGAACTGAGGTTTTGGCTTCCATTCAGCAGCCATCCATCTCGGAGATGTACAGTTCACGTCACCTCTATATCTGAATGTCTTGCATCCTTAATGTATTGATCCTCCCAGAAATCCTCAGAGGCAGAAAAAAGCCATTTCCCCTATTTTAGAAATCAGGAATTAAGACACAGGACATAAGGCCTGAAAGTCATAGAAGAAAGTCTGTTGAGGTGCAGAGAAAACCTGTCTTAAAAGTTGTAATGCCAAGCCCAACCCATCCTCCACTTATCCTAAAGGAACTTAAAACCTCTACTATGGTAAAGACTCAGTTGTGCTTTTAATCACTTGCTATTCAAAAACAATGCGATATTAGCTTCTAAACCTTCACACCTTTTTCTTTTTCTACCAGCTGTATAAATAGATTCTTGTTTTCTCTGCTTCAAAAAGAGACCTGAAAAATCTTTCATCTTCTTTGAAGGCTTTTGGGTTTTTTGTGTGTGTTTTTTACTTCAGAGCTCCTTCACAAATTATCTCTCAGTGATATGGTTTAGCTGCTTGCCATTTCCAAAGCAGACAAAGTCTTGATCACATAGAATGCAATCAAAATATTTTTCTTTTAATTTGGTAATCTGTCTTGAGACTGTATTCAGTCAAAACAGGATGTAACAGGTTTTTCATGGCTCTAATCTCCTCTTCATTACACCCCATTATTTGGACACCCACGTAAATTACCATCGATTTATTATAGTCTTAGTAGATACAGAGAGAAGCCAGTCAGCTGTGTTTAGCTGAGACGGTTTAAAATTAAGTTCTTTGTGTGAGTTGAAGATTGTATGGTATTACCACGAGTCTTGTTTTACAAGACAGACCAACCAACCTGGGGATGGGAGCTCCTGTCCACAGGGGTCTTAGTTTGTTAATAATCGTCCCTTAATTTAGCCATAAAGTTAGAAGAAGTTAAAACTGATGAGGAATAACTAATGAAGACTGAGATTTTCTTCAGACCATTTTGGCTCAGATTCCAGGGAGACCAGGGGGTCTGTAGGTTGACAACAGATCAGAAAGATCAAAGCCAAATGCAGGAGTTGCTGTGGGGTCTGGGAGTTAATTGAGAGACTCGTTCGCACATGAGAGCAGAGGAGATGAAGGATCAAGGGGCAGTTACTGAATAAACCATTTAAATCCTGCTACAGGGGAGATCTGTATGAATGTGTGATCAACAGTCCAAATCCAGTGTGATTATCTACAAATTTTACATGCTCTTAACTTGGAATCTAATTTTTCATTGCTCCCCCTCTGACAGTGCCTGAGAATTTGGCCATTTTATATGATTCTCCAGTCTTAAGAAAGCCCTCTATAACAGGCATAATAGTGAAATTATTCACACCCAGTACTTCTTTCTCTGTCCTAAATCACAGGTTCCTAAATTATAAACATAAGCTTCTACATTAGACTAGAGGGGAAGGATTCAGACTGAACACCTTTATATTCCAATCCTCACTCAAAAGGCATTGCTATTCTGGAATATACTCAGGGCTGGCTAACTTCAATGGGACTGCCACCAGATTAAAAGCAAACAAATAATGTGCTTTATTGAGTTAGAACCATTATCTGGTTTCCCACTAATGCAATTGCACTGAGTTAAACTCATTTCTGACAATTGAAGGGAGGGAAGGATCAGTGTCAAGGTCCCATGTTGCTCTCCAAAGTTGGTAATTTACAGGGGAGTGGGAATACTGACAGCAAATCTCCCAATGGTGCTCTGAAAGTGAAATGGGAGTTCCCATGGGTGAGAAATGTATAGGGCTCATGGAATTAAACCTGGAGATGGTGACAAAGGTTTTTAATGAGCAGCCTTGCATTGTTTGGGCTAACCCCAGTCTGCACTGGGCTGTCCTGAGAAAGATGGAGTCAGGCTGTGTGATTTTCCAGGTATGTTTTCAAAAGGGCTTGTGATAACGAGTAAATGCAGGGAGTTTTGGTTGTTTGGCTTTGAGGGGGAATTTTGATGGAAAGAAACTGAAGCTGAGTTATCTTAATCCTGCATCTTTGCAGACAAGGTTTTGAAAGGAGGCCCAGGAGGCAAAGTAACCACAAAACAGGAGAATAAGTCTCTTTCATGTACAGAAAAGAGAGCTGGAAGAGCTAAGAAGCATTTCTGAAGGACATTTACACTGATAGGAGGGAAAAAATTGGAAGATAATAAACTTTGGAGGAAAGTTCAGTTACAGAAACAAAGATAGGTGGGTACCCTGTAGATGAGAACATGATGCCATAAAAGAAACTCACTAGTGACAATACACTTCCCTCAATATATAAAAAAATAAAATATTTAATTGATGTAGCTGTAGAGAGGGTGTTACTAAGGCAAGGACTGGCTACAGCCCAATGATTTCTACTGAGTCTTTGGTGTCATTATTTATCCAATTATTCCTTCAAGAGGTTGCTTTTCTCTACCTCTTCCCTAATTAGGTTGAGAATACTAAAATGTTCATGCAATTGTATGGGTTCTGTCCTGGTTTTGCTGGAAAGGTCAGCTAAATTCGGTGGAGATCAAAGCAATGTGTGCAACCTGGCTGGTAAAACGGGAGCTGAGATCTTAAGCTGCCATTCCTTACGTTGCATGAGTTCAAAGATGGCACAAGTCAAGACACTGATCGTGACGTGAATTACTTTAAAAGAACTTTGAAAAAACAAATCCTCTTCCACTGCGATACAAGCCGAAAAAACAAATTTGTGAATTTGGATTTTAGCATTTCACAAATGCTATAAAATTCTTTTTTATGTTCTTGCCCTGCTGGGTGTTTTCAAACCCCTCTAAGTTTGGTATATTTCAGCAGAATTAACAAGAGAGATTTTTTCTCCTTTTTTTTTTTTTTTTCTTTCAAGATTATGTAGTGAATATATTTAACAAAGCTGACTAAAGAAAAAAAGGAAAAAAAATCACACCTAGTTTAAAAATATTTGTTTACCCTCCACCTTCTTTCTGAAATTTGAAAGCCATGTGAAAGATCTAAAAGTAGCTGTAAACAGCACAAGGAAGAAACTTTCATGAAAATTTCCCTGGTCCCTGCCAGTTGAAAAGAACAAATTCTAGCAGAGAAATCTCATTAGCACTTGAAAATCATGAATAGTTCTAAGATCCAGTGTAACCCAAGTTCTTAGAGTTGTTAGAGGCCTCACTCCTCCTGCTGCACTCCTGTTTAATACTTTCTTCTTATTTTCCCTTTTTTCTCAGATTACATGGATGGATATACATGCTGGTACACAAATAAAATTTCTTGAGGTATTACATCAAACTTCTGGCAGATTCCAGTGGGGCTGTGAGATACAGAATAGAAAATCTGAATCTCTTTCTCTGTCTTCATTAGCAGAACATAATTTGTCTATCATTATTTTTTTTTCATGAGTTCAATAATGTTTCATTAATGATAATTTAGAAAAATATAAATTAACTATTTCTAGAGAGGAGAGACTGTAAATCAACATTTGTTGTACAGAGGGAGATCAATTCCAGACTTCACTGGGCTAATTCCTGTGCAAATCCAAAGCAAAAAGATGCTCCTTTTGCTTAATTTGATTATTAATTATAGGAATATATGAAATAAAATAAAACCTATGTTGCCAAATGTTTGAATCCTGGAGGACAAGGTAGTTTTTCACTACCTTAGCTTAGAAGACTCCATCCTATTTTTGGTTTATTTATGTCCTTCCAATAAACCACAAGTAACAGTTGGTGTGAATTTGTCCTCTGGACCCTGGTCATTTTTGCAGTCTTTATTACAGTGACCACAAAGTGTCACAGGGAAGGGAGGTATTGATGGGGGCATAATCAGTTTTTTAAGAACTGTCATAGATGTTAGCAAGAGAGAGGCTCAAGACAGATGAGATGAGGACAAAAAGTCGCGGAAGAAACTTCAGAGAAAAGGGGAAAGAATTACAAAGTGTTAAAGTTTGATTTGTTCTAGAAATGAAGAAGAGTGGGACAAGGATCATAGAATAGGCTGGGCTGGAAGGGATCTTAAGGATGAATCATTCCACCCTCCTGCCATTGGCAGGGACAACTTCCACTGTCCCAGGCTGCTCCAAGCCCCGTCCAACCTGGCCTTGGACACTTCCAGGGATCCAGGGGCAGCCCCAGCTTCTCTGGGCACCCTGTGCCAGGGCCTCCCCACCCTCACAGGGAGGAATTCCTTCCCAATATCCAATGTAGCTCTTCTCTCTTTCAGTTTGAATCCATTCCCTCTTGTCCTGTCACTCCAGCCCCTTGTAAAGTTTCTCCCCATCTCTCCTATGGGCTCCCTTCAGGTCCTGGAAGGCCACAATGATGTCACCCCAAGGTCTTCTCTTCTCCAGACTGAACAACCCCAATTCTCTCAGCCTTTCCTCCCGGCAGAGCTTCTCCATCTCCCTGAACCTTTGTGGGTTCCTCTGGACTCACTCCAGTGAGGGGGGAGAGTTTTTTGGGGACAGAGACATAACCAAATCAAGCCCTAACTCTGAGGAGGAGACAGGGAATGAAGTTGCCCACAGCACAGGAAACCAGGAGGACACTCCTGTGCTACAATTGCAGCACAGTTCTTTGTGAAATGCAGACTCACATCTCTGAGTAAGAACTCTAAATGTTTAATTGAGGCAGTAATTTAAGGATCTTTGCCATCTGGGAAAGCTGACTGTCTGCCCTTTCCACAATCACTGGAGCTCGATTGCTCCTGAGGACCTGACATCCTTCAGTGCTTTGATTTTTATTCTTTGATATGAACCTGTCACCCTGTGGAGAGAAGGCAGGAGAGATTGTACAAATCTGCCCAAAGGATGGAAAGTTGGTTTGTTTATTACAACAGGTGTAATCTATTGCACATAACTGCAGTGTGTGAAACAACGTTATAGCCAGGAGAAAATAAGAACTGGGGCAATCAGCATGGACAGGCCTGTAAAAAACCAAAAAAATCCCCCCCAAACCCAAAAACAAAACAAAGAAACAAAAAACAGAAACAAAACAAAACAAAAAAAAAATTTAAAATTGTCCTTTCTGGTAAAAGGGAGGGAAAAAGAAGGAGAGATGGTGGTGGGTGTTATGCTGGGAAAGGTCTGTACAAGGAAAAACAGGAGAGAGAAAGGTTTTGTTTTTCAACTATTAAATCAAATATATGTAATTAAACTTTAATATTTTTTAATTAAACCTGTTGTTGAAATGAATTTTGATGTTTACAGTTAAGCTTTAATTTTTTCCCCTATAATTAAGACTTTAGATGAGAGGTTGGACCTCTTAATTTTCAGGAAATGCTTTATTGTCAGGGTTAAAAATAAATGCAGTGAGGGGAAGGTCTAAGTTTGAGTTCTTTCACTCAGATGTCCTTGCACATGCTCAAGTTACTCCTAACTTGCTGTGTGTGCTTCCCTGAGGTTCACTCAGGTATTCCTGTGCAGACAGTAAATATAAATCAGGTTTCTGTTTAATGCTTCGTGTGGGACCATGACTTGAAGTAGGGAATATGTTTTTTTTAAGTGATGATTATTAGAGTGGGTTTTTTTCTTGGTGCTTCCCACTTTGATTGCCCAAACTGTTGCTGCCAGGGTTCCTTAATTCCATGTAATCAGCCTTTGGAAAACACACAGGATGTGCTCATGATGCTCCCCTAGGTTTTGCTGCCCCTGAACACGTGGGAAATTGCTGTTTGGATGCCTCCTCTGAAGGCAACAGGTCTTGAAGGTGTGGTTGTGCCCAAGGGACCATTTATGTTTCATTTTTCTAATGCCCCGTGACTGCTTGGCCCTAAAATCCAGTGAGGGCAATTACCTGAATTTCTGAGCTTGAGCTCTTCGTGGTAAGCTCACCTTACAGTAAAGTCAGAAGGGACATTCCAGTGACCAGGATTTAGTTTAGGAAAAAGTGTATTTTGTACCAAGAGCCATGGCAGGTCTGTAAAGGGGAGTTGGTGGGGAAGCTGTAGCATCAATAAATCACTGTACTGCTTGTGGCAGAGCCCCGTTCTGAAGGCAGTAAGGAAAGCAATACATCATGAAGTGACTCTTGAATTTTCTCTGTGTCTCTTGTGTTATATTGCCTGACCCCCAAGACTGCTGATGTGTGCTCTCCTAGGATGCTGCTTTCATCCCCAGTTGACCTCTTTTCACAGCACCTCATTTCATCTCAGTACATTTTGTCGTAGTCGCTCCATTTGGAAATTTTTTTCTTCATTCAATTGCGTTTTATTTTATTTTATTTTATTTTATTTTATTTTATTTTATTTTATTTTATTTTATTTTATTTTATTTTATTTTATGTCCTTTCCAGAGTGTTGCACTTTGTCCCCTGATGTCAAATTCCTTCTTTCAGCAAAGGAAATACAATCTTGAAAATTCAGTGAGGATCAGCTGGAAAAGCTTAGGTCCATAGGTCCATTTCACTGCACTTCCTGTCATCTCATTTGCTTTTCTTGATTTTGGTCTGTTCCAGAATTTTCTCTTTTTTTTTTTTGGTTTTTTTTTTTTTTTTTTTTTTTGGTTTTGTTTTGTTTGTTTGTTTGTTTGTTTGTTTTTTTGTAGCATTTAATTCCTTCAGTTTCTTCTCCTGTCTCTTTGTTCATGTTTCTTTCCTGATTTGGGGATTTCAATGTGAATCATTTTGGCAAGTTTTGGTCCTTTTCACTGCACCTCATTTCATCTCAGCCCATTTTATTATATTCACTCTGTTTGCAAATTTTCTTTTTTTGTTCAATTGCATTTGGTTTGATCGTATCTCCTTTTCTATGTGCTTGTTACACACTTCCCACCAGTATTTTCAAAGTTGGAGAGTAGTTCAGATTTAATCAGATCTTGAAATTCAAGCAGAATAATCTAGAAGCATTTGTTAACAGTACTAAAATCTAGTCCCTCTAGACTAGGGTAACAGCATAGGTGACAAAGAAAAATATCATATAAAACTTATTGAAATAGACTTAAATTCCAATCTTGAAACTAATTCTGCATGTTACAGTAGGTCCTAACTCAAAGAGTAATGCTAAAAACAAAATATAATAAAAAAGTACCCAATATTTGATTATCAGGAACAAATGAGGATGTATATTTCCAGGAGGCTTTTGAAAGGAAAATAATCACTGTAGTGAGATCACAAGAGAGAGAGGGATGTAAATGTGAAGGAGACAAAGTATGCCAGAAATTGTCAGGGGTAAAAAAAAACCCCTAAATGCAGGGAAGGTGGGAATGTCTGCAAAAATAAGATTTAAGAAGCCACAAATTTCAGAACTGCAAAATCAGAATCTCACTCTCCTAAATCTTTCACCTATGCTTGTCATTAGTAGCAGGACTTGAAAGGTTAATGAACATGCCCCAATACTGCAGCCCAGGGAATTACTGCCATTACTAAATTAAAGGTGTAGAAAATGAGACAGAGAGACCTGTGTCCTGTATCTTTGTGCATCTACTCCAACCTTGTCACCCAGCTTCCATCCAGAGCTCCTGGTGACACAGCAGCACTGGCACAGGGCAATTCAATTTTCCTCTGCTGGCTTCCCAGAGCCGTTGCAAAGCTCAACTGTCACTTAGTTTTCAATGAATCCCACTTTTAAGTGATGCTTTCAAGGACATGTAAACCTTCGATGGCTCTTTGGGGAATTGAATGCAAATTTGTTCCTTATGCAACTCAGGCAAGCACATCATTTTTCATAATGGTGCCATAGATATCAGAAAATTCCTGCACCAACCTGAGACAGCCACTGAGGGTTTGGATGGAAATGAGGTGGAGAGATGCAAAGTATCTCACTCTTTACACAGGCTCTCAAGAGCTTGCAGTTCACATAGTGAATGAATTTTTAAAAATTGAAAAAATAATTAAGCACTTTTTTCGTTCAGTGAGGGGGAAAAAAATCCATCTCTACAATAAATACATGTTCTGTTTTCATTCCAGTGACTAAACCAAAAAAACCCTATTATTTTTCTTTTTCCTTTCATTTGGTTCCCCCAATTTAAATAAATAAAGAAATTCCTAGTCTTCTGCAATCATAGATCTCTTTGAAAAATATAAACATTTTTGAACATCTACAATCCTGCTGGTGACAACTTTGTGTCCAGTTTATTATGGGACATAAAATGCTTCAAACACTGACCTGATCTGGTCAGCATCAGGAGTTGTTTTCTGATACAATCATCTCTCTGCTGGAAACCTTTGCTCTCTATCATAATTAATCAAAGCTTTTAAAAGTCAATGTAATTAAGAGCAAGGCAGTTCTAATGGACCCACTGCAAGCTGTCTGCACTACATCTAAATAAAGCAACCAGCCACTGTAATCATTTCCTTGGCACAAAGGAAGTCATCTGACCCTTTTCTTGTCTCCAAAAACTTGTGTGTCCGTGTGCTCTGGCTATGCTAGACTTTGTTTCCCCCTTTTTAGAGGGAAAATGAGATGCCAAAGTGCTGATTCACGGGGGGAAATGACCTTGCTGGAAAGATGAAGTCTAAAAACAAACCACCCTGCTGCTGGTGAGTGTTGAGAATAAAACCTGCTATTTGTGACCCTCTCAGGATAAGCTGTGCTTCAGCAGGAATGGATTTCTCCAGTGTTCCTTATGGAGAGAGGAAAAATCATTGTTCTGTTGTGATCGTTTCTTCCTCATCTGCAGGAATGCATTCGACAGCCAATCTTACATCCATAAACTTAATGCAAGTGAAATTTCCTCTTGGAGTGTTTCTGAGGTGAGCAGGTAGGTGGATCTGCATGAGGATCCATAATACAGATTAGGCACCACATCCTCCAGCTGGAGGCATGTCAGCCTCTAACCACATGATGATTTCTGCAGGATTTGGGGGCTGAAGTCGGGCAAAATGAGATATGAAGGGGGGAGCTAATTGAATGAAAGCTAGTAATGAAACTTCATTGAATTTGGCAGGAAATACTGGATAATATGAATGATTCAAGATGCTTTAAGATGATTCTAGAGTCATAGAATGGCTTGGGTTGAAAGGGACTATAAAGACCACCTTTCCCATGGGCAGGGACTGCTTCCACTGTCCCAGGTTGCTGCAAGCCCCATCCAACCTGGCCTTGGACACTTCCAGAGAGAGGGGCATCTACAGCTTCTCAGGGCAGCCTGTGCCAGGGCCTCACTACCTTCAAAATAAACAATTTATTTCTTATATCCAATCTAAATCTTCCCTCTTTCAGTTTAAAGCCATTCCCCCTAGTCCTACCTTGTTTTGTTTGCTCTTTAAAATTGGTTTGACTTGTTTAACTTCCCTCGAGCCTGCTTTAAGTGATTGGCTGTATCTTTGATCCTTATCCCCTCCTGGAAATATCCACATCCTACTCTCATGTCAGACAGCATGCTCGGTGTCTGATGGAATGGCCATGATCCAAAGGTGTCCATCAGGATCTGCTGTGGTGCAGGGTTGTGGCCTCTGACAGCCAGGTGTGACAGGGACTTGCTGGAGGATGCTGCACACCTTACACCCCCTGTTTTTTCCTGTTTTCCTAGTTTTCCCTGACAAGTGGCTCTAACCAAACCTGAGTTAGACAGAGCTGATTCAGCCCAGGGAAATGACAGGGGACACTTTGGAATTTTATGCTTCTCAGAACCCCTATTATTTAGGATATGTGTTTAAATAGGAACTCTCAGACTAAAATGGAGGAAAACATAGAATTCCAAACTATTCTGAAGCCTGAATAGATTTGGAATATGTTTAAGATCTGTATCTCCTCTGCACTGGAGGTAATGCAATAATCTTCCTAAGCCTTCCTAAACTTTGATTTTTGGCTGCTTTACTCCTGCTGCTGTTATTGGTTTATTCCAACTGACACAGCTGCACACACAGGAAAACTGCTCAGTGACATCTTATTTCTGTGTTTCATTATCTTATCAATGCACTCATACACATACAGAAACAAAAATATCTCAAATACAAAGTTACATTCTATGCTACAATGTGATCACAGCCAGTTTTTCAAAGAACAGTAAAGATCTATATTTTTATTGCCTTTGGCATTTATTTCCCTTACGCTGTGTGGCACAAGTCTGATAAAACTTCCTGGGATGCATTGCAGCTTTAAGATATTGCTGTGAAATGTAAGCCTCACTCAGAAACCCAAACAAATCCTCACACTTCGTTTATTTGCTCTGTATTGGCAACAATAATTAGCAGTAAATATTGATGTGAATGCAGAAGTGTGTGAATCCATTAGACACAGCACCAGTGAAGCCTTTCTGCTGCCTAAAGCTCCTGAACGTGGCAATTGTCAGCAGAGTACACAGACAGAGCCACAGGAAGATCACCCATGGTGTGGATGAGACTTGTGTGGTTTTTGACAGATGAAGATAAATTGCTGATGATTATGGACCAGATTTCACAGAAAATCCCTTCAGGAGCACATGACCAGGCTGAATCAGGAATAGGATATGTTAAATCATAGTATGGTTCAATATTGAATTACTGAAGTTGGAATAACTCTGCTTTGTTCTGTGGGGTTCTTTTTATCCCTGTTCCCCCTTTTTTTATCTCCTTTTAAAATAAACCCAGTGATTAACTCTTCATTTAAAATCGAGTGTCTTGGATGCAGAATTTGTTGTCTGGGAGTTCCTGACTGAGAGCTTGAGGGTGTAGTCTCAGTTATACAATTCTTTCTCAAATGCTGTTCACTCTCCCTCTTCACACCCTCCACCCCTCCAAAAGAAACAAAACCACCACAACTGAAAAAACAACACGTGATAGCCTCAATATAGACATTGTATGACCTGAAAGATATTATGGGAAATTGCTGCTTTTTTACTGATGAAAGTAAAAATGTTTTAGGCTCTTGGGAAATAAATAAGCATTGAATGTGGAAGTGCACCAACAATAGGATATTATAGACTGTGTTCTCTTTCTAGCTCCAATAAGAATAAAATTCTGATTATAGCTATGATTCCATTTTCTTAGTACAAAGAGATACCATTGCTGTTATCAGGAAAAAAAAATTAAAAACCTAAATTTAAAAGACCACAGCACAGGCCATTTCTTTTATTCATTAGCACGAGTTCATTAGGTGAAGTTCAGATTACTGTGCTGCCTTCCCAAACATCAGCAGTGGCTCTCACAGGTTTAAAAAAGAGAAAATACCCAACTGATTAATAATAATGCAATGCAGATTTTTCCACCCAAACTGGTAATTATTCCTGATGTCACCATACTGCTCCTGCCTTGTCCAGGGAGGTGGGGGAGTATGAGATCAGGAGAGCTGTGCCTGCAGCTGCTGGGGATGCTCTGCTGTCCCCGTGTGATTGAAGGTGCCTCTCAATATCAGGTGGCTCAGAATTTATTCCCTGGGTGTTGCCATCTTTACTGTCAGCTGTAAAACGTGGCACTTTTACAGACCAGAGCTGCAGGGTTGGGCAGGAGAGCACAGCATGGAATAACAGGCAGTGGGTCATACAAGAGGTGAGGAGGAGATCCCAGGTGAAAGCCAAAGTGTGGCACGTGCCTTCTGCAGCTGGGCAGCTGCCCCCATTCGAAGGAAAATGGGATTTAAATAGTAAGCAATAATTATTGTGGACCCTCTTCTCTAGGAGAGCCCACCTCTACCCCTGCTTTTTCCAGGTGGCTTGGACTAGGTGATTTTTAAGACCTCTTCCATCCTAAACTATTCTGTGATTCTAAGATTCTCTATAAAAAGGGCATAATCTGCAAGCACAGACAGTTTGATCTTCCCAGAAAGTACAGGCAAGGTATTATTGCTGTGTAATTGGTGTTCTTTAGCTGGCAGAGTACTACTTCCAACAGTCTTGGAAGAACATAAGGGCAATCTTTGTTCCACACTAATGAAGGCTCTTTGTTGGTGCCTTTCCAGGTTATTGTTTTTCTTAACAGCCAAAGAATATTTGCTTGGGGAGATAAGAGTCAGCTAAGTGAGTACATGGCCTGTAAAGTGAAAGAACATCTTAATCTCTTGCAGCACTTGCTGGAAGCAGATCACTTGCATATCCTTTGTACAGGGGGAAAGGGAAGTTGGGGCAAAAGGAAATAATTGCCCAAGGTCACCATGCAAAGCAAAAAGTAAAACCTGAGGTGTTTGTGTCCTGGCTAACCAGCCAGCTCACTGGCAAAGCACCTATTTTGTGAGGTCAGAATATTATCTGCACACGGTGGGATTCTTGGGATGATCCTGTGCAGGGTCAGGAGCTGGACTTTGATGATCCTTGTTCGCCCCTTCCAACTCAGGATATTCTGTAATTCTACCTCCAGCGATCTTATTCAATTGGCTTTGGTGCAATATAGTTAATATTGGTGCTTTGATATGTTTGAAACCTTATCTGACCACAGAAACAGAATGGGTGTGCAGAGATGGGGTAGAATTCAGTTTTTCTAGATTTAGCCAGGGAAAGGACTGGAGAGAGTATTGCACCATGAGTACAATAATGTTATGTGTGTGAAAGAAGGCTGCACATTCCTCACATTCCATCCTCATGCCCTCCATCCTCATCCCACCATTATGTGTAACTTTTATACAAGGGACCTGCAGGTACCTAGGAAATTGCTACTCCCAGTGTGGGCAGAGCAGGCAACTTCTAGCAATTATTAATTATGTCAATGATGCCGAGGGACAAGCTGGAAAAGGCACTCTTTAATGAAAGTGGGCAAAGTTACAATCCCTTTGAAAGCTGCAGTGGCTGAGCATCTGCCCAGCAGCATCCAGTCCCTTGCAGGTCTCCTGAGTGCCTCCCCTTTCCCCACACTGTAACAGGAGACTCAAATTTATATTAATGTCACTTGTTCATCGTTGCTGCAATTATTTTCAGGATTCTTCCACAAGCCAAGTCACTTGTGGGGACTGTGAGACTTTGTGTTCTCCTCTCTCCCCCCCTCTCTGTGTGTGGTTGGGGTGGGTGATTTGGTCCTCACTCTCACCAGCAGGGGAGCATTAAGATCTACTTGGGCAATTTGAGACCAGCTGACCCTGAATTTGAGACCAACTCTTTTCCCATGCTTCAGTCTTTTGAAAGTTCCTGATTCTTCCCTCCCCTATATTTAGATTATAATATAGGTTTTAAAATAAACCATGGTAGCAAAATATTTACAAATCATTCTCAGAATGTCTATTAGTCCAAAACATATCTTTGGCAGTGTGTCAGACAGGCTTATTGATTAAAAGTATGTTCTCTTGAATCATCAAGGTCTGTGTGAGAATTTGCTGCTTTAGAATTGCCCTGCATGATAGTTTTGATGTCCAACTTGCAATTTATTTCCTACGTCCTGGTCCATTTTTTTCAAATTCATTTTCCAATATTGTTTTTTCAAACAAGCATCGCACGTAACACAACAGAAAAGATTAATATTGAACAACTGCAGTAATCTGGAATATGACCAGAGCCACTAAAATTTGCTCCAGGCTCAATTTTGAAGATTTGTGCCTCTGTTTAGATCTCTTAACATCACCAGGCTTTTTTCTTAGAGAATCTTTTGGATTATTTAGCTTTGTTTGAATAAAACTTTCCTTTACTTCCAGGATTCTTTCAATTGTTTAGCATCATTTGAATAAATCTTCCCTTTACTTCCAGGAAACACAGATCATTGGGATTTAATATAGGCATTTATTTGGATTTTGGTGAGGGTAAGTGGTGTGTTTTGTAAAGATCTTGAACACACCAACTGCCACTAAAATCACCTGATTTCATACAGTAAAACCTTAAAGTTTTAGTTTTACCCTTTATTTGAGAAAATGTGTAAGGTAATCAATATTCTTGAAATACTTTGAAATTTTAAAAAAGGCACCCTAAGGACTTGGGTGTGTTTGTGTGGGATTTCACACACATACATAACCCTATTGAAGGGTTTTAGGATTGTTTTTATCTCTTGTAGTAGTAAAGTAACTGCATTCTTGTTTTCACTCAGTCTTTGAGACTCCAGTCCTTTCTCAATGCCACACATCTTATGGCTTGCCCTCAAATTGTGTTATCTTCTTTTCCCTTTTATTTTTTTTTCCTGTTCCAAAGTGTAAATTGTTTCCTGCCACTCTACAGGATTTTTCTCCCTTAATGATATGGAGGGAGATAAGTACTCATAGTGCTGACAGAGGTAAGAGTACCAGGATAAGTAATGCCTCAGCTGCAGGATGATGTACTGCTAGTGGGAGTAAACTCCAGATTCATATCCCAAAACACTAGTTAGTCTATCAGCACTTCTGCCATTATCTCCTCGGCCACAAATCCAAAGTTTCAAGGTCAGCTGTAACTGGATTGAAAATCTGGAGATCTAAGAAAAGCCCAGTGAATTAAAAACCTTTTTCTGCCTGGATTTTGTTTCTGATACGAGGCCACTCAGACGCCTCCGTTTGGCTGGATCAGTGCAATAGGATAAGGGTAAATATAAAGCCTGCACAGATAAAGTCACATTTTTGGAGGGGAGAAGTCATTTTTGGAAAAATATCAGGTATTTTAGAGCACAGAGAGTACAAGGTCAGAAAACATTTTGTGTTGAGGCTTCAGTAATTACCCATGTGAATAAACATGCACCATTAATTTTAGGACCATGATAATTTGTTCAGAGCAAAGACTGATTGAATCAATCCATTTAAACCTGGATTTAATTGTTCCAAAGTTTTAAGAAAAAAAAGAGTAAAGGGGAAAAAAAAGACATACCTAGGTTCAAAATTCTACATTTATGTATAAATAATCAACTCAAATATGGACCAACTGAAGAAGAAAACAGGAAGTGTGATTAGAAATCAAGAAAATTTACCTCTGAAGAACACTGGAGGGATCTGGGTTACCTCTTGTAGAAAAGAGGAGATGTAATATGTAATGTAAGTGCTGCTGCAGAGGGGGAAGAAAAGGATAATGGATGATGGTGGTGACAAACTCAAGGTTACAGCTGATTTGTTGGCCAAACTTTCCTGGTGAGCTCACATACTCACAATCTTGCAAACTCAGTGCTTTATTGACTGCATGGTGTAAACCTGTCTGAAATAAATTTCCCGTTGGTATCAAACTCTAAGTCTCTCAGCAACGTAGATCATCTTTTGCTTTGTTCTTGTTTCCCAGCAATCTATTAGCATTGGGTTGGCACTAATGCTTTTTCCTACACATGAGATCAGGGATTGTAAAACTATTGTATGAGTAAACTGTTCTTCTATTCATATCCATCAATAAATTTGGAACCGAAGTGTACATGCTCAGAGTAGGCTTTCACCTTCATCTTAACTTTTTGAGTAGCTTTTTACATTAACATGCTGTAGCTGTCTCATGGTCTCACATTACCATCTGAATTTAAGACTGAAAGTACATCCAGCTTCAGCAAGTGCTTGTCACTCACCTGTTGAAATCTGCATTTATATTGCTAATTAGTCTGAGTGATTTCTCTTCCCTAGCACTGTGCCCACTACTGTACTACCCTCACCTGAACTGGCAGAAACCATTTTCTACAATAGGTCAAGAGAACTCCTGAATAAAATCCTTCCAGCTAATGCAAAAAGGTTTGGTTTTTTGTTTTTTTTTTTTTTTCATTTAACACTGCAATGCTTTCAGCATTTTCTCCTTTTTGTGTTTGTTCATGTTCCCTGGAACTTGGTTTGAGATTAAATGGAAGCACACTGTATGGATGCCTTCTTCATTATGACCTGAAATTGGCTTTAAGCAGCCATTTAGGAGCAATTCTGATGAAACTTTAAAGACTGTTTGTGATTATGTGCTCATGTAACTTCTCAGACCAGTCATTTGTACCATCTGGGCTCTGGGGCATGAGCAGATGGAGCAGCCCTGGGAGGAGGACTTGGAGTTGCTGGTGGGTGAGAGCTGGACATGTCCCATCTCTGAGATCCGCCATGTCCTGGGCTGATCCTGCAGGGTGGGCAGCAGGAAAGGGGGATTCTGCCCCTCTGCCCTGCTCAGGTGAGACCCCAGCACAGGAAAGAGCTGGAGCTGCTGGAGAGAGTCCAGAGGAGGCACCAGGATGAGCAGAGGGATGGAGCAGCTCTGCTGGGAGGAAAGGCTGGGAGAGTTGGGATTGTTCAGCCTGGAGAAGGGAAGGATTTGGGATGGCCTCACTACAGCTTTCCAATGCCTGAACAGTTCAATAAAAATGGAGAGAGACTATTTACAAGGCATGTAGTGATTGGACAAGAGGGAATGGATTCAAACTGAGAGGAGGTTTAGACTGGATGTTAGGAAAAAATTGTTCCCTGAGAGGGTGGTAAAATCCTCCCCTGAGGGAGGTTGCCCAGAGAAGCTGTGGCTGCCCCATCCCTGGAAGCATTCCAGACCAGGTTGGAGGGGCATTGGAGCAACCTGGGATACTGGAAGGTGTCCCTGTCCACAGCAGGGGGTGGAACTGGATGAACCTTAAGGTCCCTTCCATCCCAAACAATTCTATAGTTGTACCTTCTGAACTCAATCTGGCATTTCATAAATAGGGCCTCAATAGTCACCCAGAAGATTGCTTCCCTGACAAATTTTCCCACAGTGCCTCTTTATGTAAGAGTCTGTATTGTTCCTTCTGATTTCTTATTTTTAGCTTTTTAGCACCACATATTGACACTAGAGAGCAGCTTGTTATCCCTCCAAAGAGACGGTCGTATTTAGCATTTATATGAAATGGGAGAATCTTTATCCCAGTCTTGAGCTCTCTATTTTAGATGAGTTTTGAATGACTGAAGCAGTGCCTGGGAAAGGTACAGGTTTGTTATTTGCTGCAGGGCTGAGGCTGGCATCCTCTAGTGCTTGGACAATCTTTGGAGGCAGTAGAGTGGTCCTAGAGTTATGGATAAAGCTGGACATTTAACACATATTGCAGTGTCTGGGATTTCCTTTGAACACTTGAAGATCAGAGACTAGAAGAACTAGTAATTTTAATTTTCTTTCCACTTAACTCTAAATAGTGTATTTTGATAGCAGCTGACATATGGAAAGCTGGGGGAAAAAAGTGCTTTGAAATGTAAGTAATGTTTGTCAGAAATAGAAGCCACGTAACGATACGACAATATCCCAAACAGTTTGCATGGTGCCTTAACTATATTATTTGTTTTGGTTTGACTGCAATAGAAAACACCCATCCACAGACTCTGCATGGCTTGTCAGTCATGTAAAATCACAAATCCTAAATCAAAGCCATCAGTTCCTTCTTTCTGCTCAATATCAGCACAATCAAACACTACCACCTGCAGACACTGTCCTGTATCTCAGTCCACCTCTGCAGAGGCCAGTGAGCAAGAGTGGTCTGCAGGGTTAACTACAAGTCTAAAGAAGCTGTTGTGTATGTTTATGGATTTAATTTGCACATATTTAATCCCATCTCTGGTTCACAATTTTGTGTAGTCTATGCACTGCAATCATACAAAAATTAGGTTGTGAGGGAATATAAGGTCTGTAGTGCAACCTCCCATGCAAAAAAAGGATTAACCTCAAAGTCAGAGCACATTACTCAGGACTTTGTCCAGTTGAGTGTTGGAAAATTCGAAGGAGGAAGGTTTAAACCACTTATTTGTACCTCTGTTGTGTCACTTAACCAGTCAGTGGTGGCCTTGGCAATGTTAGGTTAACAGTTGAACTCAGTGGTCTTAAATGCCTTTTCCAACCTAAATAATTATCTGATTCTAATACTTCTTCCTCAGTTTGAATTTGTCTCAATGCTTGCTGACTCACTCCTCTCCTGCTTCTCTATTCCTTGGAAAGGTAGGAAACTGGAAAAAACCAAATTTCTATATCTGCAATGACAACTGAAAGGCCCATGTTGGAGTCCTGGGGTCCAAGAGAAAAAATTTTTGCACTTACATGTCCTATTGATGTCAGACTGTTAATGAATGCCATCATATCAAGGGAATAATAGGATTCAAATGGCCTGCATGGATAAATGTATGGCTCAAAAGCTGTCTGGAGGTGATGCCTGTGGAAAAGATTAAAATAATACCTATGAAGGCAAGCCAATGAATCTGGAATAGAAGCCCCACTCAAGAGTCGTCATGTCCTGGTAAGTCTGATCATGATTATGCCTGCTTCAGATCCAAGGCTCTACATCTGAGCTACAACAGAAGCTGAATTTACTTGGAGAGAGGGAGGTGTATTTAAAAAAAAAAAAACCCAAATGTGTTTTATATGGGATATATATTTGGAATGAATTTTCTGCAAAAGCTGAGAAAGCAACAGCTTTGCCTGATAGATCCTCCCAGGGGAACTGTGTCTCAGAGCAGTATCACACTTGTGCTCATCTTCACAATGGAGCAATCCTGGGAGCAGATAAAGTGCACAGAGTGAGCGCCTAGAAGAAAGGCTTAAGTTTGCCAGTGATAAATAGCATTCATCCAAAGCTAGAGAGAGTTGTTTTGGGCGGGTTTCTCTGCTTTATTTTGTCAAACTTCAGTCTGATCACAGCTCGAGCTCAGCCGTGGTTTAAAAGCTCTGAGAGCACAAAACCACCCATCCTATCGTCCAGTTTAAGTCAGCTTATTCTGATTCAATAGAAGCACTGGAGACAGACCTGGTGCTGCTCTAAACTTTGTCCCAGTGCAGTTTAGTGCTCAGCAATCGTTTGCAATGCCCAGACTTAAGAGCTAAAGGGAAGGGAAAGACAAGGGGGAAAAAAACCCCACAACCTTTTCACTTGCTCTGTGAATCCATCTGGTTTCTGAGGCAAAAAGATGCAGTGTTCATGATGGTACATTTGGATTCCTTAAGAAAAGCATCTCCCTCTTGGATTGATCCCATGGTGAAAATAAGGCACTGAACTTATTTTTAGACACAAAGCAAGTGGTTCACAGACACCTCGTGTAATGAGTTTCTGTGATATACTGCAACAGGGGCAAAAATCTCAAGTGCAGGGCTGTAAATGAAGTCTCCTGGCTGGGGAAGTAATTCTGTCACTGCGGTGCCCATGTAGGTTAATTCCTAAACCCAAAGCACTGAGGTGTTTTCAGAATTGGATGTCTGTAGGAGGGCAGGCTTTCAAAAGCAACTTCTGTACCCAAAGCTGTGAGGAACTCCCTGTTCACTTCCCAATGCTCTATAAAATATTTCCTAACCACTGTTAAACAATTAAATATTATCTGCCCCCTCTCTGCTATCCTCAGGACCTGGAATACAGAGGTACATCCACATGGTGACCTGAACCTGGGCCCTAACTTGGTAAAAAACTTCCTGTGAAGGAAATTCCAAGCACAGTTTGGGAGTCATGACATTGCTGAGATAATTCCCGACAGTTTTCAATCAGCTACAGCCATACATTCTTTCCAGAGCTCTTCACTTTTGGGGCTGTAAATGTCAGCAGTAATACTGAATTTAGCACAGAGATGTAACCTGATTGTGTCTGGGGCTCATGAGAGAGGTCTGTAATTATTTGTGGACAGTTTTTGTCCAGGATTCAGACTGTAGCTGCTTTCTGTACATTTCATCTTGCTGGATGTTTGTTGACTAAGCCTCTTAAAACATTTGACACATCAGATGGATGATTGTGAAGTCTCAAAAATGTGAATAATACCTGGTTGTTTGAAGCACAGAATAATGAACAGAATTCTGAAAGAAGCAGAAGGTCAGAAAATGCTGGTATCTGATGTTTTATACATGCAAAACCATGGGCATAGCAGAATTAATTTCTTTGGGCAGCAAGGCAAGGAGCAAAGGAAAGAGCAGCTTAGATGGGAGAAGGATGAACTGTGAAATAAGCAAGCTTAAAAAAAAATAAAATAAATATTCATGGGAAAGATGTTATTTTAACATTTTAAAAAAGCAGAAAATTGATATATTTTAATATGTTGTAGGGATGACTGTACTGCTACAGAACAAAACACCCTTCTGATTAAAGGGTGACTCTCAAGGCCCAAATCCTCCAAAATAGAAAATAATAATAATAAAAATAGCACATTTAACTTATTTATGCTGTAGAAGCTACATAGGTAACGGCCAACAAAATATTGTCTGCAGATGCCAGCAGAATTTTAACTCTGTCCTCCTGCACACACATTAAAATGGAAACTTAACTGGCAATTCCTCTTGAGCCCAGGCTATATGAGTATTTCTTTCTTATTTCACTCTAAAGATGTGAGAGCTTTGCATTCAGCAGGGAGCAGAAGATTACAGATGCAGCCTGTATAATGTTCTCCTCTATTTTGATCATACCTTAAATTCTGTAGGTACTAAATGAAGGGATGAAAGCAAAGGCTCTGTATGTCCCCAGCTGCTGAAATTCATGATCAATGGAATCTCTCATATCATATTCAGCAGCACAATGTTAATCAAGGTCACTGCCTCTTTATTTTTTGCAGTGATTAAGGGTCATGTCAGAGAAGACATATTTCTTTGATTGTTCATGTTATTCACATCTGATAGGGATTAAATCACTCATTGCCAGTCAGATGTTCCAGCCTGAGGCAGTTTAAATGGATGCTGTGACTTCAACAGTGTTTTCGGTTCAACTTTTGCTGTACATACACATTGTGTGGGATTTTCTGTGAGACACACTGGAGTTTTAAGGATTATATGTTGCCAGTGGGCACATTCCCTTGATTTGTGTGTTTTGATCTTCCTTGTCTGCAACAGTCCAAAATCAGTTTGAGGGTGATAAACAGAGTTTCTTCACCTGGCCTTAGAGGAAGGTCTGTTACACAGAATTTCTGTGAGGAGGGGAAAATCGTGGCTGCTAATTGTGTAAAAAGTTTATTATTCAAAATTCACAGCTAATTGGCAGCAGCACACCAAAGGACATTTTAACTGCTACTGAGGAGCCTGTGGAAAATCTATCAGAGTCCCCCAAAAATGAGAAATTGGTGTGAGGATAGCAGAGAGGGCTGGAGGCTGGAGCACAGCAATGAGAGAAGTTGTGAGGGGAATTAGAGCAACCTCCCTTCCACTGCCTACGGCAAAACAGAGAGAAGGCAGAGTAGAGCCTTGGGGTTGCACAATGAGGGGTCAAAAGGCAAAGGCCACGTGTTTCAGCAGTGGAAACTCACACTGGATTTCAGGAAATTAATTTTCCCTTCAGCATGGGAGCAGAGGCTCAGCAGGTAGGAAGCACAATCACAGACCCTGCAGATTTTCCGAAGTCCAGAACTGCCCAAGAAATAGAGACAGGACAAAGGGCTTCAGCTTCAAACTGGAAGAGAATAGGTTTAAATGAGATTTTTGGAAAAATTCTTCCCAATGAGGGTGGTGAGGCACTGGCACAGGCGACCCAGAGAAGCTGTGGCTGCCCCATCCCTGGAAATGTTCAAGACCAGGCTGGATGGGGCTTGGAGCAACCTGGGACAGTGGAAGGTGTCCCTGCCCATGGCAGGGGTTGGAACTACATGATTTTTAAGTTCTCTTCCCACCCAAACCATTCTGTGATTCTGTGACTCTTGGAAATCTGATTTATCTTTGAGGTTGCCCCTGCTGTGAGCAGGAGTTGGCAGAACAGACCTCCAGAGGTTGCTTCTGGTCACGACTGCTGTCTGATTCTGTGATTCTGGTTGTGTGTAATCTCTCCTGGGGAAAGGGAGATCCCCTCTGAAATAAAAAGTGACACTGGAGAAGCAGCAAATGCAATGGGTTTTAATTATGAGGGTGAGATCAAAGGGCTTTCATCAGCTCAGTTCAGAACAGTTATATATGACACAGTTCAAAAGTCAAGAAAACAAAAGTTGGAGGGATCTATAAACACCTTGGAAATCTCCAGGAGCCTTCCAAAGCATCTATCTCCTGTTAATAAACCGAGCATTTCTAATTAGTGTAAGTGACCACAAAACTCTAACCAAGGAGCACAAATTAGTGAAAGCACACAGCTTAATTTAATGACTCTAGAAGTTATTACCTGCCTACACGAAGCCTGACATGAGGAGAGTATTGAGTGAATTATGTGGATTGAATGAGAAATGTGGTGGGTTTGTGCCAAGTGGAGGAATGAGAGGGGAAGAGGGGGGAGTAGCTCATTTACCCCAGATCAGAAATCCATATGCTTGTTAACCAGGCACTGGCTACATCCCAACATGAAAAATGAAGTTTGCATTGTGTGTGTGAACCAGTAATTTGCATTGATTTGCACATGATTTGTGTCTAATTTGCTAATCGTTAAACTCCATGTGATATGTAAATAGGTGGAAAGTTAAAACCTCGGCTTTAAATTTCATTCCCTTTGACAATTTAATCTGGTTGGCAGGAATTGCCTTCCCTCACACAGTCTGGGTACATTGAAGGTCACACTCCATGAAAGACTTGCAAAAAGGCTTTTCTCTCATTGGTTCCTTTTATTGCTCCTGTCCAAAACCTGACAATTTACCCAGCAGTGACCTGTTTTTTAGGATTTTTGAGATGTTTAGATTATTCCACAGTCATTTATATGACTTGTGGACCACCTGTTTTTAAGACTGACCAATACAGCTAATTATCCCTTTGAACTTCCTGAAATATGGATGGGATGCAGAGCAGAAAATGTAGGAATGACAGAAGTAAAACCAGCTGCCTGAAGGCCCTGCAAGATTGGTGTTAATGTGGGCAGGACCAGGCTGAAAATCTACAACCAGACTTCTAATATTTCAAATTGGTTTATTTTAAATGTGTTTATAAATGCAAAAGGACAATCACTGTATGACAACATTAAAAATAAAAAAAAAGGTAGCATTTTGATAGGGTTTTTTTCTGAGATAGACATAAGAGGTGATTAAACCAGGATATTTGATATTATCAGTGCCTCAACTGTCTTGGGTGATTTCAGGATCATGAGAAATGTTGATACCAAAACTGGAACAAAAAAAGCATGAACAGGTTTCAAAGATCAAGTGGGGTTTGACCTCCTGTTAAAGAAAGCCTTGTCAGCAATGTATGCAGTGTTAATACATTTAGTTGGCTGTAGGAATATGTTAATGTTTCCTGATGTCCTAGGAGACAAAAATGGTATGGAAATGAAGTTCTTTCATGTGTGGGTTGTTTGGTATTTTTTCTTTAAAAAAAAAATTGATCGAAAACATTTTAACAACACAAAAATTCACAAAGTGTAACTCAGCTAAGGGAGCACTGGATTATAAAATAAAATAATAATTTTATTCTCACTTGTTTGTCATGAGTCTATAACTCCTCCAACTGAACAATAGGAGTAATTGGCTATGACAGAGGATGGAGAAGAGGTTTCAGAGTGGACTGTGCAGAGCTAATGAACACCAGCCAATAGATAACTCATCAGTGGACCTCACCCTGCACCAGTGAAGCCATTGGAAATATTTGTCTTCACTGGGTGCAGCAGCAGACCTTTGAGAGTGAGGTCAGTCTGAATCCTGCCAGCAATGCCTTGGGAGTCCCTGGCTGTCCTTCCACCTCACTGCCCTGTGCCCTGCAGCCTCTGCATATTGGAATATCCATTGATTTAACACCATTTTGATGGTCTTACAATGCAAATGCTGACCTTGACAGGGGAAGGTTTTCACTCTCTGACTTTTTGTTTTGCAGTTGCCAGCATAGCAATTAATACATACTTGGCAGAATGCAAAATTGGTTACTCCTGAAAGTAATTATGTGCTAATTATGCAATTATTTTATTTTATATAGGCAGCAAAAATTTTTAAAGTACTTCAATTATAGTTTCTTCAAAAAATCAACTACTACTTGACTTAAATAGTAATTTATAAAATAATTTGTCACTTGACATTTTAAGACTTTAGGGATTTTTACAGCATTCTTATTGTGTATCTAACAAAACCATTTTTTCTATACCTGCTTTTTTCCCCTCTAATATTGGAAATTTGATGTGGGTTCACCTTACCCATCTGTCTGAAATTAGCAGATTAGATGTTTATATAAATTACTTATTATCTGATTAGTATATATTAGCCTGACTTCTAGCAGTTTTGCTGGAGTTGGAAATAAACCTTTTAAACAGATTGGAAGAAGGGAGGCCAGAATGATTTTGTGTGTAAGTGAGGTTGATCAGGTCAAATTCTTTGTGTACCTGATGCTTCATTTCCTCTTGAAGATTTTTGAATCTGCTGACTGTTGTTGCTCCCTTTGTCAGAAGTGGAGAATGGAGACAGATAAGGGTCAAATGTGTTGTGACAATTCTGTCTGAATAGGCAAACAACCCAAACCAGTGCTTCCAAG
This sequence comes from Eopsaltria australis, assembly GCA_034509425.1. NCBI lineage: Eukaryota > Metazoa > Chordata > Aves > Passeriformes > Petroicidae > Eopsaltria > Eopsaltria australis. Next base: position 790,000 of record JAVTVJ010000447.1, on the reverse strand, counting down.
CTAACAAAACCAAACTCAACCTGTTTTGGTTGGCCAGCCAGTGTTTCCAGCAGCACATCTTGACTGATGCATGGGCAGCTCAAAACCAGGTGCATCTTCTCAGGGAACTGTCCAGATCTGGACAAGGCAGCTGGAGCACCACAGTGGCTTTTCCTGTGCTGATTATTGCAACAAGGAAAAGATTTTGGGAGCAGCTGATGAGGGAAAGCAGTAGGAGGTGGGACTCCAATACACAGGAACACGGGATTTTCTAGTTCAGCTGCTTATGAATTACTTTAATTCTCCTTTAAAAGATGTCTCCACAGTGCTTTATCTCCATAACAATATTGTTCTAGACAGTATCTGCTGTGCTCAGAGGGGAACTCTCATTTGTGTACAGGAAACAAATAGCATCAATCAAATCACACTTATGACCCTTTCTGCATAATAATACAATAATAGGGGTCGGATTTAGAGCTACTCAGACTACAATGGTAATTAGGAGTTCAAGTGAATTTGAGTCTTATTACTGTAAACAGTATGGAAAGACATTCACAGAAGAATTACAAAATAATGTTGTGCTGTTAGATAGATGGGAATTTAAGGGCAGGGAGGGGTGAATTATAAACCCAAGATTTTAAGTGCTTGTTGACTCTAGCCCTGAGTAAGTCTTTGTTGATACTACATGAATTTTTATCAGTATCAAAAATCAAGCAATATTAAGGTGTTCACATTTACTAAAAAGGATTTTGCCAAAACCTTTTTAGATCCTGTACAGAAAAGCTCATCTTTACAAGAAAGCTGCCCTCTCTCTTCCCAAAGGAAGACTTTTGATGGCCCTGTTGAAATGTTGCCAGCTGCTTGCATCTATTTGCTCCGGATTTGGTCGCTCTTTTTAAAGTTTTCTGCCATTCTTGTCAGTAAAAGTACAGCTGGGGAGAAGACTGAGGTGTTCCTGGAGTCCTTGATCCCATCCAGCAGCTGTCAGTCCAGACAGTGCTCCCTGAGGGGCTGTCTCCTGCAACCCAGCATTGCTTCTTGCTCTTCCCTGTGGTGGGGCAGTGGGGATGTGGGTGTGTGTCTCATCTGAGCTTTAAATTGAAAGAAACAGGCTACAGGGGTTGAATCTTTATCAGCTGCTGCACGAAGAGTTGTATTGTAGGGAGGCTGCTGATACTGAAATACGAAAATATTCTCTAGCATTTATCTCTTCCTTCAATGCCTTCTGTAATCAACTCCCTTATTCTGTTTTTGCCTCCCTGGCTCGTGCTGCTGTCATTGACTGGCAGGCAGAGACCACAGCATTGCCAAGTTACATTTGCAATCAATAGAGCACTTTGGTTTTCAATTAAGTTATTAACATGCATTTGATAAACAACAAAGTTAACTTTCAGCTGACATTTATGACTGTGTACTGAAGCAGAAACACTTAAAATCTGATTACACAGAGTTCTTCCTGGATGCAACTGTCACGTACACTTCTGCTTTCCACTCTCCTTAGACGCCATTCAGGACTGCTCCAAAATGTCTTGCCTTCTGACATCAGTGAAAATATGTGTGCTGTTTTAATTGAGAGCTAGTTAGCAAAAAAAAACAAGGACCTTGGGCACACCCAAACATGAGGATGGAGTGCAATTCCCTTAGTGTGCATTGTCTGGAAGTTTGTAATTGAATTAATGTCGATGTTTGCCTTGCAAAGTCCCTTTTGGTGATCACCACGAAGATTTGAGCAGCAGGTTAATCTGGGCTGTCCCTCAACACCCACACCCTGAAGATGACACACAAGGAATTTGGCCTTTTTCTTGTGCTAAGCCTCAATGGGGGTGTGAGCCTCCCTCTCTGGTCTGCTGGGTCGAAAAGGGATTGAAGAGCTGCTGTCCAAGTTTAAGTGAAGACAGCACATCTTCTCTGTGCCTCTTTGGGATGTGGCAGCTTGAAAAGAGATGGATCAGGAGACAACATGCCTGGTCATGAGGGCACAAGGGAAAAATGGAAGTAAACAACTGGGGGGCTGTCAGTGCAAGGGGATCATTTTCCCTCATTTCAGAGTGGGTAATTCTATTGCTTTGAGCTCCAAGAAGCTGTCCCAAATTCAAGCCTCTGGCTGGGGTAACTGTGGAAGCAGAAATGCAGGACGAAGGCTGTGCTTGATCAGGGGAGAGACCAAGAGCAACTGAGAGTGAGATTCAAGGTACACACAAGAAATGAAGCTCTGCAGTGAAAACACAGCTTTTCTTTCACATCAGAGGAACAGAGGGTGGGGGAAATGAAGAAAAGGAAAGCCAACAGGTAGAAGATCACAGGATCAACCCTCCTTTGTCACAGGCTGCAGAAGCTGTGAGAAATAGGTTGGATTGGGCTTGTGTGGCTGGGTTTTGGGAGTGAGGGGATACAGGGGTGGTCCCAGTGAGAAACTTCTGGAAGCTTCCCCCATGTCCAAGGGGTGAATTCCAGACTCCACGCCAGACCCACTGCTAGCCAAGGCCGAGCCCATCAGTGATGATGAAGGTGCCTCTGGGATAACAGACTTAAAAAGGGGAAAAAACCCCCAAACCCCAGTAATTTCACTTGAAGAGACGAGTGAGAATAAGAGAAATAGCTCTGCAAATGCCCAGGGACTAAGATAAGTCTGGTTTTGTAGAAAATATATTTTTTCTGTGGGTTTTTTCAGATGGAGAAGAAAGATTTCACAGAAAAATTGCTTAAAACTTGGAGGTTTTGTCAACCAGGATGGTACAACTGGGGTTTCTTGTGAGGGATATTAGAAGCAAGCTTAGGATGCAATATGCTTATGAGTTCTTCATCAAGAATGATCAAACAAACAATTAAGGTATTTACATCACTATTTTGTGGGAGGTTCAGCGTTTATTGTAAACCATAGAATCCCAGAATCACAGAGATTGGAAGAGGCCAGTAATGGAGACCCTAAAACCTCTCTGGGCAACCTATTTCAGCATTCAATCCCCTTCACAATAAACTAGATTTTTCTCATGTTTAAATGGAATTTCCTGTATTTCTGTTAGAACCCATTGCCTCTTGTCCATTCAGTGACCACCATGAAGAGCTGGGCTCTCTCCTCTTTATTACCTCAGGTGTTTATTCATGTTGAGAAGATCCTCCTGAACTTTCACTTCTCCAGGCTGAGCAGCACAAATGATCTCAGCTTTTTCTCATGTGACAGATGCTCCAATCCTTTAATCAACCTTCTGACCCTTCCCCACTCCAAAACATCCATGAGTCTTCCTGGTGTTGAGTAGAAGGAAAGGATCAAATGTTTAATCATTGCTGCATTTTCAGGCTTTTTGCATTTTGGGGAAGACAATTTCTCTTCCCCTTATTTCATGTTTTGATATTGAAAGCATAGAGAAAAAAACCTGTCTGTGTGTAAATGGCCATGGAAGGAATGGTGTGGTGGGAAGAGAAGCTTCACCTTAGGATAGCAAACTTAAATCCTAGTCCTGGAAAGAAAAAGTCCGGTTTTGTAGCAGATGGCAAATTTCAAAGCTGTAGACTTTTGGGAAACTCTAATGTATTTATATATTTAAACTTCTACTTCTTCAAATGATAAAAGAAAGAATAGTGAAGGAGAACAAAAAACTCACCTAATAATGTGAAACTTTTTTTAGGAAGCATCAGAATAAAACTTTAAATCAGAAAAAAGTAATCCAGAGGACAAGAAAACCAAGCAAATTTGGTGACATATGTTTTAAAAAGTCTGTTTCCTTTTTACAGCAGTGAACACAGAACTGAAATGAATATCTGAATTTATTTTGAAGTTTGCTCTTTTGAGGTTGTGAGATACTCCCTGCTGAATAAGGACTCAAAAAATTATGGATGTATGTTGGAAATATTAAACAATGTTCAATACTAAATACACTTTAATGAAGAAAAAAACAGAATATCTTGTTAATTCCTTCTGGTATTATTTTTCCTCTATAATTTTTTTTCAGTGCTGAGTAGACCAGGATCTGAATTGTGTCACAGTAGACATAAGTTACTATGCTGTTCAATAAAACAGGTTTGTTTAATTTGCTGTATTTTATCATTCATACATGAAATCAAACATTCCACCTGCAATTCCTGTTAAGATATTTGGCCTTTCTCTGCTGTTAACTTCTTGGGTTTTGCATCTTCTAATCTTAATAGTAATTAAAAGTTTCAAGAAGCGCATTCCTAGGTTTTGAAAACCAAAATGCAAATTGATTCTTTTGACAGATAGCAAAGGAGAGGAAAAAATGCCTGTTGTGATACAGATCAATTTGTATTTGGAAATTATGGGCTGATTTACATTGAAAGAGTTTATGGCAGGTCCAAAGCATTGGCCACCTGAGTGGGAAGGATGCACAGTATTGCTATTGACATTTTGGAGTCAGGAATGGCATTATGGAGTAATTAAATTGGCCAAAGGTCCCTGAAGATGTTGACAATAACCTCATGTTCATTTCCTGGCTGCAAGATCATCTTTCATCTCAGAAATGAATTGTCTCTTTCCATAGAGAGAAAAACAAAGACGTATTCAAATGTGTGAGTGAAAAGAAAAAAAGAAGCCTCTTTTTGTGCAAAACTAGATTTTCTCCCCATGATCAGACGGTATCTGAATCTTCTTTTTTTTTCTCCCACTGTATTGTTAAATTAAAATATGGAGATTTAAAATTTATTGTACTAAAGGAGTTTGTACCTACAGTGAAAGAGGAGACAGGGTCTGATCCTTAGAAATTGTTCTCTCCCCAGAGCTAAAAAGACCCCATGCTTTCATGATCAATGATAATCTTTAAGATCTATGTCTGTTCTGCTGAGTAACTTCTGATTTCTTTAGCTTGGTCTCTTAATCTGTTTTTTACTGGATATTGATTTCAGTTCACTTCTTTTCTGGAAGTACTGTACCAAAGATTATCTTTCAATAGACTTCGAGCATGAGTGGCTTAGTGAAAGTCTCTCATCTTATTAGAGGTTTATATTCTTACAGCAGGCTCCCTTTCTCTTGCAACACACAGGCTGGTGCTGCAGACAGATAAATCTGTAAAGTCTCTCTTAACTCTTTAGGAAACTGCTTGCAATGACACTGAAATCTGCACGTTATTTCAATAGGAAATGTAGATATTGTTCCATGCTCATATTTTGCTTCAAATTTTGTATCTAGTTTTCATTAAGATGATTTCTATCAGAACAGTTTTGGAAAAAAATATGCAATTCTTGTTTGCAATCTGCTGGGAAAGGCTTTCTTTTTTTCAAAATAATGTGGAGTGGTGGACAGTGGAAAATTAATTAGGAGGATTCAATTATAATCAGGCAGACTGATGTGTGATTAAACAGATAGTGTCCAGGAAAGCATTCTAATTACAACATAGTATTTCCTTAATCCCAGGTACATTTAATTAATTTCAGGTTTGTGTTAGAGTGACTGTTTGATGACCAGTCCCACACTGGTGACAGAAAGGGACTCAACATCTCCAAGTCAAATGGTCAGGGAGAACTGTTTGAATTAGGGGTGAGGAACAAAATTTATGAAAGCACCAAGGTCCTTGGTGTGCATTTTATTGCCCAGTTGTCATCCTCAAACCTTATAACCAGTTTAGGTTTGTCTACATGGCTCGTGTGTGATTTCCTTTCTGATCAGCTCAGCTGTGAGATCTTGTCCCTCCAATCCTGCCTAATTCACAGCTGGGGTGAGCACTGCACACCTGACACTATTGGAACTTTGGCCACTTCAGCTTAAAAGACTGAAAAGGTTAAAAATGTCATGAAATCCAAGCAGAGCTGAGCAGTGTCACTGTGCAAAAGAGATTTTAAGGTTCTTTGGAGGAATCAAACCATGAGCTTGTGACAGGGAGGGAAACATGAGTTCAAGCTCTCTCTTCTGGGAATGTTTTCTCTGCTTAATAGAAAAAGTCATCACTGGACTTTCTGTAAGGTGATTTAGTGCAATGGGGCTTCTCTGTGGCTCCCAGACAGTTTGGACAATTCTGCAGCTTTCCTGTAGTAACAGGAAGGTTTGGGTCCATGGGGTTTGATCTTTCCAATGTTGAACACTCAAAACTCCAGGGAGCAGCAGCCCTGGGGTGAAGTTGGGTGGGACAGAGAACATCACCCAGGTTGCAGGTCTCCAGTTTGCCATGTGGGCACCTGAGTCCCACAGTCAGACAAATTGATGCCTATCAATTGTCATATCTGTCTCTCTGCTAAGCCTGGAAGCTATTAAAAATCACTTTTTAATTAGGACACAGTGGGAGTGTGATAAAACCTCTAACAGTATTAGTCTGACTAAGTAGTTTTCATGCCTGGATGTGCATGTAGCCTTTACACAACTCTAATCCACATTTAGGAAAAAAAAAGAATAGAGCAAATGTGAGGATCTCCTTTCCCGTGCTGAAATATTTGGGACTCTGAGAGTCTTAACAGAGCAAGGGCTGGAGCACAACTGTGAGACAACTGTGTATCAAGTAAACTCAGAACACCAATTGTCATGATTAGTAAACTTGATAAGGAGGAGAAAAGCCACAGTGCAGCTGTGAAGAAGGTTGGGCATTAAACACAATGCTCTGTATGATGCTCTTGGGCAAGTATTTCTGTTCCAGAAATCCCAGGGGCAGTCTGGGTTCTTTGCTCTGATTTAACAGTTGCATAAGCTGAAAGGATCCCAAATGTCTGTGCTGTGATACTTCTGCTCAAAGACCCTGGAGGATGCTAAGTCGGATTAAATTGATTTAGTTTTGCCTATAGGCCTTTTCTTGGAGTCAGAGACTGAATTCTGGTAACAATACAGCTGCAGAGCAATAAGTCCCCATTGCAAAGCAACCCTCCTGAAAGCCTTTAGGGAATGGCTTATGAAGAAATAAGAATATAAATTTCTTGAGAAGGAATAAAATACAGTTCACCCACTTGAAAACCCAACTGCTTAAAAAAAGAGAAAAAAACGCCCCTAAACACCTGGGGGTTTATTCAGCATTCATGCAGAATCCTAAACTGATTTGATCAAAGAAATAGCAGTTACTCTTCCTTCTCGCTGCCCTCCTCCCCCGTAGAATGAAGGCAAACAGTGGAGAGGAAAATCCTCATCTTTAATGTGAACTTTAGAAAGCCCTGACAGATCCATCTGCTTCATTCTTTGTAAGAAAAAAACACATGCTAATGATTTTGACTTCATTAATCATTAAAAAACAAATTATCTGAATTCTACCACATCACAGAACATAATACACAAAAGATTTCTACATATGGTGTCTTGCTCATAATTAATACTCCGGTCTTTTGTGGAATTACATCAATCAAGAATATTTCCCTTTGCCATCTTAGGTCATATTTCTTAATTTATAATTCAATTTATTTTTTTTTTTATTTTTGGGGGCATTGCTTTTTGTTTTGTTTTTTATATTTTTGTACTTTCAGCATAGAGTCTGTTTGCCTTGTAAGAGTCAGTTTTTAGTAAAGCTGTGTGGCAAAACCAGACATGAGACACCTGATGAAATACTCCTGTTATATTAAAAACCAACCTTTGTTCTTAAATTTTAGGTAAAACCTCTATTTTCTAAACCAAAATACTTAAAGATTATTGAACTCTTGTTCTGTATAAGAAAAATTGCCATGTGAGAGTATCTGATATGGGGATTTAGAATGAGACCAAATCAGATTAAACTGAGATTCTCACTCTGACTCACTGTGGAAACACCTTGATAAGAAAGTAGACAATGGGTGCTGCTGTTCTGATTTCAAATTTGGTAATTTCTCATCTTGAGAGTTCAGCCATTGTTAGTTTTGGATTTATTTGTAGTTTTCTGGTTGGGGAAGTGGACTTCACAGAAAGGGAAAGGAGCACACAAATTCATCTCTGACCTATTACAATATATACTAAAGGAAAAAATACAGTCATAGAGTCACAGAGAGGTTAACATTGAATGGGATCTTAAAAATCATCTGGTTCCAACCTCTCCTGCACTTCTCACTATCCCAGGTTGCTCCAAGCCCCATCCAACCTGGCCTTGGACACTTCCAGGGATGGGGTAGCCACAACTCAGACAAACTTCACTGTGTTCTGGCTTTGTTCTTTTAGAAAAAATAATATTTTTGAACATGCAGAGGGACCACAGAGCTGCATTTACTGACAAGCTCTTTAAATTTAGGAGGAATTTGAACTGTGAAAAGTAAACCATCGCCATAACTTAGGAGAGGAAAATGCACGTTGTGACATTTTTACTAGAGCTGATTGAAAATTGCAAGTAATATTCACAAGCTTCACTGTCTGGAATATTCAATGTCTGGAATCTTCACATCCTCCTCTTCTCATGACCTGGACAAAGTTTTTCTTACTCTACATCAGAGGCTCCCAGTAGGAGTGCTACCTACCTCGTTCCTCTGATCCTATTACCCATTTTTACCACATGTCCATGAGCTCTTCTTTTCCACTCAAATCCAATCAGTTTGTTTGCTTCAAGGTTCTTTCTGATCTGGCTTCTGTTGAGCTTCTTAATTTCTTTTAATATGGTGCAAAGTAGTCATTCTAGTCTAATTAATTTTCCTATTTCTTCTTTTTTAGTTCTCATGCACAGACAGTTTGCACACAGAAGCCAAATGAGCAGGGAATCTGTACTCTGGACTGTGCATTGAACACTAAATCATTTCCAAACTAATCCACATAGTGTTCGTACCTGTTCATTTTTTTGTCAACTAAGTCTTATTTAGTGAACATAATGTTCTAAAGGTTCAATATTTTAAAGGAGTTCAGGTGTTTTATGCTCTTGATCATGTTCCATATCCTGTGTCCTCTGGATTGCTCATAAATCTGGGCTGGTTGGTTGCCATTTTCGCAGTGTTTCACTCCAGGGAAACTGCAGCCTTTGTGGGACAAAACTGGAGAGTTCATCACATTTCCAGTCCATCTGAATGTAACATCTGTCACTGAACATAGGACTGCTGACTGTCCTCAGCTGAATAAGACATTCATAATGGGGGAAAATAATATTTTCTTGAAGCTGAAGGAGCTTTTTTTTTTTCCTAATTGATCCCATTAATCCTAGACTCGGTTTTGATTTCCTGATGGGCTGAGCCTGCCTTGGGAGTAGAGGCATCAGCTACTTTCCCTTTGCTTCTGCTTTTTAGAGGGAGGAGACAGTAGAGGAGGGGGAAATACCAGCAGTAACTCAAGCCTACAAATCAACTGACTATGGGAAGAAAACAGTAAAGGAAAATGCTTTACTGCCTTTGATAAAGAAGCTGGGGTATTTACTGAAATGCTACCTCAGCTCTTCTCCTACTGCCCAGCAGTACAAGGAGATGGATACATGTGCTCCATCCAAGAAGAAACTTAGTTGGTTGTTTTGAGCTTCCATTGCAGTTGTGAACACTTTTTTTCCATTTGATATGCCCATGGGTTGTAGGGTAGGTAGATATTTCCTAGGATGTTTCACCAAGCCATCTTCTTCAGCAGGCAAACATAAAATTAGCAAACTTCATTTTGAAATTAGTGAAACTCTTTATCCATACCTTGTCAAATTATTCAAATCTTTCTCTCTATTACAAAATCTATTATATTTAAGATTTCATTTCAACACAGGTTTTATGCCATTTATTTGGCTGGAAGGCATTTTTATTACACTCCAATACAGTTATAGAGCCTGCTAGCAGAGTTTATAGATGATGTAACCTGGTGGTCACACCTGCTATTTAAACTCGGCTTTAAATATTTTCATTTCTAAACTAGTTATTTTAAAATGGTGCTTGAAGAAGCCTGAGTTTCACAGATTTGTATGTCAGGAAAATGGTATTATGGTCTTTGACTGTGATGTTTTTCATCTCAGAGGCTGTGGATTTCCACATGGTAAGAGCTAAATCACATCCATATGAGAGCACCAGGAGGAATTATCATTTTCACTGCCCAGAGTCTGACCTTTCTCCTGGCACAGCTGTCCATTTTGTCTGAGATGTATTCAGGCAATCTGGTTTCCATATTCAAGAAATAATTCTTTGGGTTCTTTTCACATACTTTTCCTCATTGTGCTTTCAGTAGTCAAACTCACAGAGATTTCACAATCACTTTGAAGAGTTCAGTTGGCAGACAAATAGCCATTTGATGTTGAGTCCAAAATTACCTTCACTGCATTTCCAGCTGTGGTTTTCTTTTTTTTCTTTGCTTTTTTTTGTTTTATTAATGAAGTCTGTCCCATCTCTGCCACCTTAAAAATTAAAAATCCTTTCTTTTCTTAATGCTCACTTTTCAAATGCACAGAGATAGTTATCATCTGTCTCCCCCCAGCCATCATTCAACCATGCTGTACATAATTAGTTCTTTTAATCTTTGCTAATAATGCATCATTTCATTAAAAGCCAGCAAGACACTTATTATAAAATATACTTTCATTCACTTCAACAGAGCTATGTCATGTCCTAGAAAAGCACATGTCAGAGCAGCCTTAAGTGTTCTCCTTGTCAGTTTTAAAGTGGGCAGTAGCTCCAGCAGGTAATAGAAGAGGTTTTGCATAATGACAGCTCAGCTGGAATCACTGATTAGTTCAGTTTAGATCTCCTCCCTGCTTGATCTGTAGCTGGACAGACAATCCGGGCAGAGAGAATGAGCACTGATAAAATGCTTGTTCTCCTTTTCAATTTAGAGAAAACAAACATATAACACCAGGTTTGGTGGCATTTATGGTATGACCTGTAGATCTAATTGAGCTGTTCTTTGCCTTAGTCATTTCCTTATGCCTCTTGGCAGAAATAATCTCTATGTCACATTGCATCACTTCTCATGGAAGTTTAATGTGTAAATGCAAGACAGATGTGCTGCATCTACACAGGATGTTTGTGTCAGAAAGAAAATAAAATATTATTATATTTAGAATCCATTGTGCTTATATGTGGGAGCAAAATTAGGAAGTATCACTCAGACAGATTTTTACTTTTGTAAGCGGGCTAAAAGATAGTTCTCCTGAGTCTCAAAATACTTGCCTGCATTCTTAATTCAAGGGGATTTTCTGTTCAAGATCAGGATACAAACAACCTCTGGGATTCAGTGTTAAATCATGGAACCGCACAATAATCCATAGAACAGATTGGAAAGGAGCTTGAAAGGTCACCTGGTCCAGCTTTTGGAACCTACATGGGATTATTGAGTACCCTGTCCAGTGGCCTCTGAGAAGTGTCAGTGATGGGGACTCTACAACATTCCTGGAGAGGTTGCTCCAGTGGTTGATTGTTCTCAATGTAAAAAATTTCTTTTGTGTATCTGGAGGACTCCTCTTCTGGTACAACTCATGCCTGATGTCCCTTGCCCTCTCCATGGGCTCTCTGAGAGCCTCCACCCTCTTTGTAGCCACCCTATAAATACTGGAATTTTGTGATGAGAGTCCTCCAGTGCCTTCTTCTCTCCAGGGAAAGAAGATCAAATTTATTCTGTCTTTCCAGCCATTTGAACGTTGTTGTGACCTCTTTCAGACCCTCTCCAACCTGCCCACACCTTTCTTGAGCTGTGGGGACCAGAACTGAGCACCATACCCCAGGTGTGGGCAGTCACATTAAAAACTGATTTGTATTTCTTTATGAAAAAATATATAGGGTGATATTATTGCAGATCTAATAAGATGGATTTGCCCACAAGCCTTTTGGTGGGGTTTTTTTATGCCACATCATTAATCCATATCTTTCTTGGCTGGTGTGCTTTAGTACTTTAAAGCTTCTCTCTTGTCTTCCTCAAACTCAAACTTTTTTTGTCCTCAGGGAACTACTTTGTTTCTGTGTTTTTCTAGCCTGCTGCTGAGTGGAATATAAGACTATAAAGTCTCTGTGAAAATTTTGCCTTGTTCATTATTCATTATCCTTGCCACTACTGATGGTGACAAATGTCTTTACTTTAATGGCCATTGTTACCCATTGTCATAACTAAGGGAGATCATTTGATGACATCAAATGTAACATTCCTTAATGTATCAAATTAAGAAAAGATGCCATGACTAGGTACACAACTTCACCCATAAATTTTAAAAATGAATTAATAAATTAAACACTTTCCCCTCATTAATAAGATAACATCATCATTTTAAAAGTTCACAGGTGCAAAGAAATAGTATGACAGATGGTAGGGGTTTTTTTATTTCCTTCCAGTTTGGTGAGGATGTGGGAAGTTGGATTTCTTCACCACTTTTGGGGGCTTACCAGAATGTTTCATGATTGCCAGTTATGCCTGGGTTGTGTATGACTGCACCTCTCTGAAGAGGACTCTGAAGAGTCCATTAGTCAAGTCATCCTCAAGATAGTGTGGCTCAATTATTGTATAGCTGACAAATGTATCCTTAATTTAAGCGACGAGGATCTGGATCTCTGCAACAGATGGTCATGAGGCATGGACCACTGTTTCAGATATTTCAGGAGGCTGGAGAAATCTCTGGACCACTTCTTGGCAGAAACCATGCTGTATGAAGTAGCAGTGCTCCATAATAGAAATGGAAATAACGCTGCATAACAGAGAAAGGTAATGAAGGTCTGGTCATGGTGTCAGATTCCTACATTTCAACAGGTGGGATCTACAACTGAGAAAGTTTCTCCACATTTTTGTGCAGGTTTACTGAATGGACACTTTTTTGGGCTGTGTGCTGATGGTCTTGATGTTCTTTGAGCTCCTGGAGGCCACCAGTGATTAGATATAAGAAGGAAGTTTTCTGCAATGGGGGTGGTAAAACACTGTCACAGGTTGCCCAGAGAGGTGGTGGATGCCCCATCCCTGGAAACATCCAAGGTCAGGTTGGATGGGGCTGTGAGCAGCCTGGTCTAGTTGAGGATCATGGAATCATAGAATGGTTTGGGTTGAAAATGTTCTTAAAGAACATCTTGTTCCATCCCCTTCCATGGGCAGGGACACCTTCCACCACCCCAGGTTGCTCCAAGCCCTGTCCAGCCTGGGCTTGGCACTTCCAGGGATCCAGGGGCAGCCACAGCTTCTCTGGGCACCCTGTGCCAGGGCCTCACCACCCTCACAGGGAAGAATTCCTTCCTAATATCCAATCTAAATCTACTCTCCTTCAGTCTGAAGCCGTTCCCAAGGTCCCTTGGTGGTGTCCCTGCAGGGTGTTGGAGTAGATGGCAGGACCCTTCCAACCCAAACCCTCCCATGGTTCTGTGATGTGTGCTGATACAGCAAAGAGCATGTTCTGATCATGGGAGTCTGGATTTCTGTTTGATGGTAGGATCAGGAAGAACACAACATATGGTAAGTGGGCACAGGGAAGAGAAATTTAGAGACAGAACAGGAAAGGAAAATAAAAAATTGGAAGATGGGAAATGAAAAGATCCATAGAGCGTGGGTCAACATGTGAGGAGAAACATTTGGCAGGCATGTGGAAAGGAGGTTTAGCCATGGATTATATTGGCTTTGTGACAGATTGAGGACCTCCAGAGTCACTTGTACAGTCTCCAGTTTGTCTAAGCAGTGGAGAACAGTCACCTCATCTCTTTGCAAAAAGAGAAGACCTTCCTTCTCAAAGGGCGTGAGATTCCACTGGCAGCAAGGATGTGACACACAGATCTTGTTATCACTGGCTGAGAAAGAGCAGGAGAATGAATGATCAGCAGCAATTAAGAGGATATGCTTTAGTACAGCTCCTGAGAGAGGAATCCCTTACCTCAGAATGAACAGAACTGTTGGAACATTGACGTTGCATGCAACTCATGTAGCTTTGTGTATGTTAACAAGCTGGAAGATTTCTATCTGAGTATTAACAGGTCCTGGCTTTTTTGGCTTGTGAATCCAGTGAAATCAGTGCAGTGGCACAGCTGCAAAATAATTTGCTACCTCTCAGTCATATTCGCTGATTCACAAGAGCAAAAATGTCTGTAGGTTTGCAGTTCTGATTTACTACTGAGCCTTACTGTTGACAGCAAGGACTAATCCAGAATTTAAAACATAAAAAATGGTGCCCTTCAGGACTGAAAAATTCTGAGGAGTATTTTTTTTTCAGGACATGCAGTCATCTTTTAAAAATTTATTAGGAGTTGTCAGTAGATCAATGAACAGTTAGACCTGGTGATTGGGATTCATAAACTGTAAAAAGTGTTGCACTTTCTACAGATTTTTTTTTCCCTTTGAGTAACTGGAAGAACTCTTTGAGAACACTTTCAGAATGCATAATTGTGTTCATGAGATAAATCTATCACAACAGGGAAAGAATTCCCTTGTAAGTATTGAATGTGAGATATAAGGAAAGAAGTTTTTTAAAAAAGGAAAGATTAAAGCACATTCTACCTCCCCATCTCAACCTTTAGATCTCAGCTTTCACCATAACTTAAATCAGAATAGTGGGTAATCTGTGTTCAGCCATTTCACACTTCTCACTGATTCCCAATCCATGCTGAAACATGCAGAAACAAACTCTGCATTTCTCATGTCTCATAAAAACATAATAATCTCATATGGAAAAAGGAAACAAACAAACAAAAAAAAAGGCAAAACAAATAACCTTGCAAAAGTATTTCCTTCTCAATAAACCCTCATTTTCACCCTCTTCTTCTTGGAACTGAGAATTGGATTAAAGCACAGTTGTGCACTTTGCAGTGAGCCTGAGAGGATGTTGAATTCTGCACTGTTCACACCTAAAGCAGCACAGGAAAGCAAGAAGCTCTAGATCAAAAGCCCCCATTTTTCTTCACTGTCATTCAATTCGTGAATATCTAATCTTTGTTGAATTAATTTATCTGTCCACATAACAGCTTAAGGAAAGCCACCAAACCACCAAAAAAAAACACCCCAAAATCCCAAAAAAACTCCCAAACCAGAAAAAACCCACCACTGCCAATCAGTGAAAAATTCTCTTGGGTGGGCTATGGGCAGTGCATGCTTGAAAATTATTTTAGCATTTCAACCATGATTGAGAGTGAGTACTGTTTTTAATGCTAAAGATACAAAGACATGAGCATCAGGGCTGTGCACCAGCAGAATGGAGGAAAAGGTTGTCCCCTTCCTAAAGAACTACTGTCCATTAAATAAAACAGGGTGGTAATGATGGACAGATTAGGTCTAGTATTTCTCTATGTTTCCATCAATTTGCAGTCAGCATCCACAAATCCATGTGTGATTTACTCTTGCCTGCAGTGTAGCATTTTCCATCTTTCTCAGTGGAATTCTTCCTTTTTAGGTTCCTCTTCTCAGTACCTCAAAGTTAATGCAAGGTTGTTGGCCAAATACTCTGGCACTACACTGAGACAATGCAAAGGAGCTAAATCAATAGAAACCTTCTAAAGTTACCCCACTTTCATTCCATGTCAGTGAATTTGTAAATTTAATACATTTTAAACATTTTGTTTGTGAACATCTTTGATAAAATATCATTGTGTGACACTGAGCATTCAGTAAACCCAAGGAAATGGCCTCACCTTGCAGCAGGCAAGGTTTAGATTAAAAATTAGAATTTATTTTCTTTTTTTTTTTCACAGAAAGGATTGTAAAGCTTTGGTACAGACTGTCAAGGGCAGTGGTAAAGTCAAAATTCCTGGAAATATTAAAATAATCATGTGCATATGGCACTTGAGGCTGTGGTTAAGTGGGGAGCATGGTGGTGGTGCTGGGTTGAAGGTTGGAGCTGATGACCTTACAGGTCTTTCCCAAATGTAATGATTTTATGACATTATGTTTGCAACCTCTGCATTGAAAAAAAAAAATGGGAATCAATAGGATATGCAAGTTCAGATTAGGATATATTGAGACATAAATAGTTCTGGATACTTGCTTTTCAGGAAGATTCTCAGGATCATCTGAATTTACCTTCACAACAATCTCTCTGGTTCTGTGAATCTGCATTGAAAAGTCATGTTTAAGATGAGACATTTGATGGGGTGAGTCTCTGTCTGCTCAGTTCTGAGAACTGTAACACTTCACTGAGTGTTTAGAAGGGATGGCAAGAAAGAAAATCAATTAATGCAAAACATCTATTTTTGCAATTTAATAGAATTTAATATAAATGTGTCTCTCAGAGCTGCCAGGGTGTCTCTGAGTACTTGTTATTATAGGCAGTTTAGGACATTTTTATTCAGGACTGAAGGGAAGGTGTTAGATGTGTGAAATTCTTTCCCTAGCTCTAGTGCTGAGTTGTCTTTTAATTTCAGTGTATCAATCTGTAAAGTGGCAACTCATGATAATTTACTTCTCAGGAGTTCTGTAAGATTTCATAAATATTTTTAAGAGTTTTGAGATGCTTGGATGAAGTGTATGATAAAGTGAAAATTAAAAGATATGCAGAGTTCAACTCTGCTTCCTCGTTGATGTTTGGTGTTGTGGCTGCTGTATTTGGCTTGGCTTGCCCAATATTCTGCCTGGTTTGTGTGCTGGAACCCACAGCAACTCCAATGCCCTCTTCAGTTTAGTGTCCAGTGTCTCTGTGCTTCCCTTTCCAAGATAATGCAGGTTGTGCATAGAAATAACATTTTCTTGTTCGTGAGCAGAATCCTTGTATGACTGAGGAAATCAGGGAATGATGGGAACAGTTGTGAATTGAAAGCTGGTAATGAGTGAAAGTGCAAAATCCCTGACCTCTTGCAGAAGCTCTACTACATCTACTGCTGCCTTTGTAACCTTGGGAATATTCTTCATGATTTTACCTTTCAATTCCTCTTGCATTAAATGGAGACCAGGTTTTTTGAGTGTTTTTGTTTCATTTATTTGGGTTGGTTTGTGGTTTTTTTATATTTAGATGTCCTAGCTTTATATTCTTCCTAAATTATGTTTTGCATGATGAAGCAGTAGTTCTCTTGTGTACTTCAGGGTGCTGCCTCAAGATGGAAAAATTCATGTTTTTCTAGGTTTTGTCATAACAACGGAGCATAAGGAAGCTACTTGAGAAGGCAGTGCCAATATTTGGATCTTGTACCTGCAGATTTGTGGATATTCTGCTTTGAACTTTTTTTTTAACCTCTTTTCCCTGCTTGAACAATTTAACTTCATGCCAACTTTGCAATATAATTCATCTTATAGCTCCAGATAGATTTATTCTTGAGTGCTTAGAGTGTGATCTTTAAGCACTCTGAATAACAGACCTGAGAAATGCAGTTAGAGTGGTTCTGTCACGAAAAGTGAAATAGTGAATAATGGGTTGCTCTTGGCACATAAAAGTAAGACCCGTGTCCAGTGATATTTGTGTTTGAAGTATTACTGTGAGCTGGTAATTGGAATGCTGGTCTCCTCTAGAAGGAGGTGCTTCACATTTGTAACCTAACATTCTCTTTCTAAGGGCTTGATATTTTAAGAGTTTTGAGCTGTATTGGATTAAATATTTTTTGGAGGCTGCCTGCCTTATTGTGATTCCAACCCTATAAAGTACTCTGCAATTTCTTTCTTATTTTATGCTGCTGTTTAGTCATTTTTCAGACAATAACACACTGACAATTTTTTTAAGTTGATGGCACCCTTAGAACAATTAAGTTTAGCACGGCATAAAGCATGTTAAAAATAGGCTTGACACTGGACCTTAAAGGTAGTTTTAGAGAAATTGCTGTATGGCCATGTATTAGTGATGGTCTGTTCATTGGAGTCCTCCAGTGAATAGTTAGAAATTCAATTCTACCCATATATTTTATGATAATTTTGCTTGTTTTGGCTGGGGTAGTTAATTTTCTTCCCGGTGGCTGGTGCGGGGCTTTGTTTTATGAAACTGTCTTTATCTCAGCCCAGGAGCTTTGTAGCTTTTACCCTCCCAGTTCTCTCCCCAATCCCACAGGCAGGGGAGTGAGTGGGAGCTGTGAGGGGCTTGGCTGCTGGCTGGGGTTAAACCACAGCAATAATATACCCTGAAGTTATAAATTTTATGGTGTTCAAACGTAATTACAAACTTGAAGGTTTCATGGAGTAGCAAAAATTGCTCAAAAGCTTGGAGAGTTTTATAATATCAGTGCAATTAGCTGTGTAAGACATAGACCAAGTGGGAAAATATCTCATACTGGAAGGGTCCTTCAACCAACAGAAGCATCTTAATATCCAGCAACTCAACAGCAGAAACTGGAAAAGTCATGGGAAGGATACAGCAGAGCTTTTGAACAGTCCAAGGGAAAATTAAATACTCTCAGTTTAGGATCATTGTGAATCAAGAGCAAGAGACTTCCTTATGAGAGCTTTCACCATTCAACTATAACATATTGAGGTTGGTGCTGAATTTGGATAGAGTCTGAGGCCTATACTAATCAGTTATTAGTTATTCATTCTACTTGGAACTCCTGCATAAAAAGAATACCAAAAAGATTATGTAGGGTGTTCACAAACTGAATCAATCTCATTTTTGGTAGGTTTATATCAACATATCTTCTTCAAAGATTACACCCAGATTTGAACCACTTCAAGACTTAAATTACTACTTTTTTTTCATTTTAAACAACATCAGTAAGAAACCCTGCCTGCTGGAAAGCTTTTGAATTCATGACAGAAACTTCATATAGAATACTGGGCAATTTCAAAGCAGGTACCAGTGATTCCTTAGGGTTTTTATTAAACCCAGCATTAAACTTTACAATTATAGTTGTACCATCAACGCAATGCAACACAGCACACAAAGAGTGGTTTTACTTTTCATGAAAGATTTTACAACATATTGTAGATCTTAGGTTTTGCATATTCCATTAATGAACCAGCTTCAGGTATGAAGTGCAGCACTTTTGCTTCAGAGTAGCCATCTGTCGTGGTGTGGCCATGGTGAGGGTGACTCGTTCTGGGTGGATGAAGTTTGTGAGCTCTGGGATTCCTGTGATCTTTCATCTGCACATTTCATTCTTTCATGGAACCCTACCAAATGTCTGGAGCACAGCAGTATTTGGATGTCTGTATTGTTTTCAAAGACATTCACAGATTTGCAGAACCTTAGGCACATTTCACAATCCTGCTTTCCCTCTGGATTTGTGGGAGGACTGAGAAAAATGTTGAAACTATCCCTCTTTCACACAGAATCACACTCCACTGGTTCTGCAGAACAAACCTCTTGCATATGTTTCCTCTATGATTTACTTCTTCACCCATGATCCACAATTTTTTAAAAACTCTACTTTCCTTTTATTCTGCTGCTAAATGTCATCCAGGATTCCAGCATTTTAAACTGTGGGGATGATAAATGGAGCTGAACAGGGGGGCTAATTCTGATGTCTTAAACTGGTTTTGTGTTCTGTGAGCAATTACATACCTTGTTGAAACCAGTAGGCTTGAAAATAAACTGTCAGGAGCTCTTTGCCCTGACACATTTTACCATTCTAACCTTCTGATTATCACCAAATCAATGTTTTGCTCACTGAGGCTTATGCCATTTGATGAAAGTTTGAACCTGATAAGCTACTGTAAGGTGCAACCCTGCCATGAGCTAGTAAAGACCTCACAGAAGGTCAGGTTACACATTTCTGGTCACTTAATGCTCAGGGTTTGAATGGAAAAAAAAAAAATGTCTGTCAAGTTTTGGACTCAAGGATTTTAGTGTAATGTAAGAAAAGCAATTGAAGGTAATTTTTCTATGGCTAGACAGGCGAGCAAAAATACCTCTTGTACAGTCAGGAACAAGAATACCAAAGAGTAAAATTTGCAAACTGAGCTTACTTGGTTAACTATGGTAAAATCCAAACTTTTTCTTTTCCCTTGCAGATTTTCATAGTTTTAACATTTTCTGCATTAAAGAACAGTTTAAAAATGCAGAATAATTTCAGTTCTCTCAATTTCACTCTGAGAAGAATAGCTCTAGGATTTAAAGGAGAACAGTGTCACTTCCCATAGAACTCTCTCTACATTTTGTGCACAAAATGTAAAAGATAAAGTTGAAAAGGGAAGTTCACCTGCAAGTTTTGGCTTGGATCATAAATACTTGGTAGATTATGCTCAAATCTGAAACAGCAGTGTTTTGAAACAGGCATAAGGCAATGCTACCTAAGAAGCTTTGTGTAGCTTCCAAGGAAAAATGAGGACAGCAGGTCCTTAAGTTACAATAGCAAATACACTACAAAGCAGGGAAAAAAATGCTGCATTAATGTCTAGTTCATCAAATACCATTTTCCTTGGTGATTTTCCATTGCAAAGCAGGAGGGAAATGTCTCTTTCTTCCACCCTGTAATTTAACTGGTTTGAAAAGTGTTCACCTTCAAGGTAAGACACCCAAACCTGTCGCCAGTGTGGGCACATCTACCAGTTTGGGCTGTCTAAGTTTCTAGTTCAATAGCAGGAGATCAAATCAGCACAGTCAGTGCAGGTATTCAGGTCTCTCACAAGAGATTGGTGAGCTCTGGAGTTTTTAGATTCCACTGAATTATCTCTGGTGCCCTGTGGTAGGATCTGAGGGAACAGCTGGAGCTGTGTCAGCAGAGGTTTATGTGGATGACAGAAAATGTTCTTTCCCCAGAGGGTGCTGGGCACTGCCCAGGCTCCCCAGGGAATGAGCACAGCCCCAAGGCTGCCAGAGCTCCAGGAAGGTTTGGACAACGCTTCCAGGGATTCACAGGGTGGGATTGTTGGGATGTCTGTGAAGGGCCAGGAGCTGGACTGGATGATCCTGGTGGGTCCCTTCCAACTCAGGATATTCCATGATCCTATGCTATAATTCACTTTCCTACACATGCATTCCCCAGGAAAAAACCCTACCATGTCCAGGCTGATACCCAGTTACTGGTCCAGAGGGACATGAGTCTTTTCCAGATGCTGCATCTTGTCTGCCAACCCCACCACCAAGATGAGCTTGGAGCATGTTGGTCTGTGAGCTGATCATCACCCTTTGTTTCCTCAGTTCCATGTTTATGTAAATCTTTTTGTTGCTCTACATTGGGGAACTTTGACACTTCAGAAAACGTATTTCAAAATGTGATGGAACGCAGACACAAGTGGGCTAGAGTAAAGATGTATATTCTTTCAAAATTCTCCTTGTCTTTGTATGAGATAAGCAATAATGTTTAGAGGATGAGGTCCTCACTAAAACAGCAAATACAATGCTGTGTGCAAAACCAAGGCAATACTGACTAAAAATATAAAAATATTATTGCTTATAGATAAATTAGTGAAGAATGAGCATTGCTGAATGAAAAAAATCAGAAAAAGAAAAAGCTATAGTTGTTCTGGAAAAAGCAGCCTAACAGTAATAAATGGATAAAGACATAAAACATCCAAGCATTTAACTCAGCAAATGAAAGTTAAGAGAGGACTTGATGATGTTCTATGTAAATTCATCCTCTGAGACTTCTGAAAGTAAAGGGCACTTAGCCCATCAGAAGAAAAAAGAAGCATAAGAAACTGTAACTTGTGCAAGTTTAACAATTAACATCATTAGTCATCAGAACAACAACTCTATCATTTATCTTTGGATTGAAAATTAATGACTTCCTAAAAGACATTTTAGGTCAAGTACAAGTTTTTAATTTTGGTGTAGCAATAGCTCGGAGAAATTTTCTACTAAAATATTCAAAACATGGAGTTAATGAAGTGGCTAAACTGTGATCATTTACAGATAAAAGGGGGAGAAAAGATACTTTTATTGTCAAATAATCAGATGATCTTCTCTGCCTGCATCAACACACGGCAGAAATATGCATTCGCTAGATTTTTAAGAACTTGATAAGATTTCACTTATTGCCAAGAGCTATTCTTTCCTTGTTTCCCTGAATTCATTTTTTAAAATTATTTTTAATTAAAAAGTGTCAATTTTCTACATAGAATCTGTATTTGCTTGGAAACATCTAAATGGCAGAACAGCAATCTAGAATTTCAGTTTAAAGCCAATTGAGAAAAAAAGATAAATAGTGACTTGCCCGCTTATCAGACCTGGAATTGCAAGTATTGTCAATTATGCATATTTTGTGGCTTTGAAATAATTTTGGGCTAAAAGTAGGTGAGAATATAGTAATATATAGTGTATATTACTACAATATAGTATTGTTGCTGTTTGCTTATGCACATTGCCTACCAATGTATTACTTTGGTTATTAACATTTGCAAAAGCCAATTTACTGTTTTAATGTATTATTTCATAAAACCACAGTCAATTTGTACATGAAGAAATTGGGTGACTGGCACCAAATTTTATGTGCTGCAAGACTATTCTTATCAATTTTCACCTTCTACTTTGCAATTCAGTGTAGGAAAATGCAAGAAGGAAAGAATTAGGTAATGCACTTTATCTATTTTTTAATTCCTGTGTACAATAAATCACACATAGCGAAGCATCTTCCTAAAGAGATAATTAAAATTGGAATTAAGAAGTATGAAGTGCCTCTTTGGAGAAGAAATGAGAATAGCTGGAAAACTAGTGATTCATTAGTGTGATCCACTAGGGAAAGTGGAAAATGGAGGAGGGGGGGAACTCTCAACAGCCTCTTCTGATATGAGAGTTATAAAAAAATCTACTGACTAATGGTGGTTTGTGGGACAGATGGATGGAATTCACTTACTCTATTTCTTGCAATTATTTAATGTCACAGGCATATATAAATAGTATGTATTTATTTTCCCTCCTGCTCTCTTTCCCTCATTCATAAGCTCCAGCCCACCTCCAGTTTTGGCTGTCTGAAACCAAAACTGCAATCCTGAAGTTCAGCTGCCACTTTACTCCAGATGCTCTTAAATTCTGTTTTTCAGTGGTTATTTTCCCAAACCTCTGAAGTTCTGCTTCTTGGCATGACCAGACCCCCAAAGCTCTTGTGTCATCGAAGACACAGATTTGAACATCCCACCTCTGGGATACTGTTCTGCTGTAGGAAATACAATTTCTGGCACTATTTTCCCTTTTGTGTTTGAGTGTGGATTAAAAAGAAACACTGGGTTAATGGTCATGGATCAATTTCAGTACCAGCTGGAGAGGGTATGGACTCTATTTGCTACACCTACACTTGAAACTATCCTTCTCACTCTTTGTTTTTGGTGATCTCACACTTCCTTCTATTAATTTTTCTTTAAAAGAAAGGCTGTTGTGATATTGAAAGGTAGATCACAAAGACCTTCTTTTAGTAAATGGTTTGTGCTGTTGGTGTCTAGTGACAAAAAAATCCATCTTCTATTTGAATGTTAAAGTCCTGGAGAGTGATTAGATTTAAAAAGTAACCTATTTCCAGTGTAGAACCTGAAGTAAACCAGGTGTAGAGCTGGCAGGCAAAGAAATGGGCAGAAAAACTTAAAATTAAAAACTTGTGAGTTTTCACTTGCACTCTAATGAAGTGTAACTTGAATTGTCTGACTGAGAGTGGTTCTCTGAAAACTGAGGGGAAAAAAACCCCCATATAACAAAACTAAAGACAATCGAAGAAAAAAGAGCAGGGGATATGGCAGTTTAAACCACAAGAAGTGAGAAATAAAGGTTGACAAAGGTGAGCTAGAAAGTGCCTCTATTTCAACAGAGAAATTCTTTCCAGTTATAACTAGGAGTCTATAACAAATTAGCAATTAGAAAAAGAAAGTGAAGAAGAAAAGCAAAGGAACAGGTTCTGACCTAATAACATCAAGAAGCAACACAAGGACTTACAGTCCCCTGTGGTGAGGCATAATGTTTGAAGTATCTCACTTAATTATAGCTCTGCTAATTTATAGCAGTTGTTAAATAAATTTACTGTATCCTGTAGTCTTTGATAATGACACAGTAGTGAAATGGCGTGAGGCTTTATTTTTGCTTCAGAATCTCCCAGTAAGGTAGAGGAGGTATTTGCCCACACAGCTGAGGATTCTTGCTTCCCTTTGTTTAAGCTCTCCTTGGTGAGCACATCAAAAGGGTTCTCTCAATTAGCAGCCCAAGCAGATTCCTCATGTGGGTAATGAAGGTGAAGTCCCCTAAAATTAGGGCTTCTAATACTGAGCATGATGGCACATCACAAATCCTCATCTGCATCTGAGACTTCATTCTCCAAGACAGGAACTGTTTTCTAGCAGTTGTGTACTAATTTTGGAGTCACTTTGGATACACCCTGGAGTCACACTTGATAGCAGCATTTGATTGCCAGCAGCACAGGCTTAACTGTAGGAGTTATGAATGGGGAAGTGCAATTAGGTCGTGGAGAAGAATTGTTCCCCCTGGTATCAACTCATTTTAAGCCAGATTCATTTAAGATGAAGCTATGCCTCATTGTTCTTTAGATAGTCTCAAGAGGCTCTGGCAGCTGGACTAAGCAGAAATTCATCCTGATGGTAACAAAGTGATCAAAGCACTCTGGAATGGCTGCATGCTTACCAATCGTATTTCTACAAAGCATTATGTATGTATTTTATAACCAGAATAAATGTGCTAGCAACCGAAAACTGGAAGCCTGTTACTGGAAATTATTTTTGCAAACTGTACTTATCCAGTGGCAATAACACATTTTAACATCTGCTGTTACCTTCCTGGAGTGTATGGATTTAGCTATTACTAGGAACTTAATAAGCCCAGTGCCTTGATCTGCTGCTTTCCAAATCACTTTACCATAGGAGGAATTCTTTAGGGAATTGCAGCCATGGTGTGTCATAATGCATTTAGCAAATGACAAATGCAAAAGCATCAAAATGTATATGCAGAGAAGGAAAAAAATGCATTTCCTGGACTGGATATTCTTTGGACTGTGAAAACAGCCTAAAATAAAATAATGACCTAGAAAGTATCTTGTATAAAAGCCCACCAAAATCACTGTCTGTGGAAGCAGATGAAGTAGATGATGGTTATAAAATATGTGCAGAAACGGGCTGGGTTCATCAATACACTCCAGCTGCTTTACTGTGAGGGCAAGAAGCAGCAATCACAGTTATATCAGAAGCAACAATCACAGTTAAATCAATCTCATGGCTGATTTGCATTGTTTGACTGAGACAAAGCATCTCAAGCAGCAGACAATTCCTTAACAGATTGTATCTGTGCAGTGCCTTGCTCCTTGTTTGGCACTGTCCAGCACAGAAGTCCCAGTTTTGCTCTTTCATAAATTATTCTCAAAACCAGTGAACAAAGGCAAACAAAATCTTCTTGTTTCATAAGTTGATTGTTGTAGCTCTTATCTAAGAAAGACTTTATGGGATTTTGGACTTAGATGCTCCTCAGTGGTGACCTAGGGCCATGTTAAGATAAGTCTTAGAAGACCTGTTATATTGTAAGAGAGTCTTGGTTCTCATGTTCTTGCATCCTATTCCTGTCCCTTGTTGTGTTGCTTCTTATCTTTTGTAGAACTGTCTGTTTTCCTCACCTCTCCTATGCCTTGTCAGCCATTTTTAATATCTACACCAATAACAAGCAGAGCTAATTTCATCTAGAGACTTTATCACGTCCTCTGTGGAATATTAGCTTATTTTATATTTCATCCACTTGCTGCAGACTTTAATATAATTTATGTTATCACTGAGTTACTTAAATGCAGATAAAAACATTCTGTATTATAAAGTCATCTTCTCCTTGTGTCCTTGCTTGGCAGCTCTTTTGGGGTGGGCATGGCAAAAGCTCCTCCCTCTGGTTATACAAAGAGTGCCTGCAATGCTTTTGAGGAATCTCCTCTATGATAATTTTCACAAAGAGGTGGTGTGGAAGGCATGCATTTTCACTTTCTGTCTTGCATTGCTGTCTGTATTCCACAAAATTCCAACTTCCACTTCCAAATCTTGAAAATTGGCAGTCTGAGAGCAGAGATTCTATTCTGTTTTCTGTATGGCCATGAATGTACCTTATATTAGAACTGTGTCCTCTTAGCATTTCCTGCTCGTGGTAGTAATTCTGGCATCCAGCAGTTACAGAGAATACTGTGGAGGCCTTTTCAAAAGGAAAGGAAGGGGCACTGTCCTCTAAACCTGGACCAGTCCAGCTGCTGCTTTCATGACCTGTCCTGTTAGTTTGGAAGAGTCACCAGAGGAATAGATTGTTCAAAAAGGAGAAAAAAGGTTGGGGCCAGTCTGCTCAGTTTGCTCAGTGTGGTTGGGCTTGTGTCCCTTTGGATAGGCACCTTCTGAATGATTCTGGGAGAAAAGTCAATGTCTTGTATGACTGTGCTGAAATATTGATCAGTCAAGGCAGAGGAAATGGGTTTCATTTTATAAACTCCTAAAAAACTACAGGATACGAGTCTGCCTATGAATTACAAAGTAATGACATATGTAATAATAAAAGTTTACTGCAGTACTGTGAGGATGACTGTGAAACAGCAGCTGTGGCATCTTATGCACACACTCACAGGAGAAAAGTGAGGCTGTGGCTCTAAATACAAGCTGGAATAACTTCCAAATATTTGCCCATAAGTGCATGGTAGCATTTCATTAAAAGTGTGTTGTGTTGTCCTCTTCTAAATAGAGCATGGAACTGTTATTTCAATTCCATAAATAGCCACAGTTGCTGCTGATTTATGAAGACCAACTTGATTTCCTTTGTATAAGTGATTAGCAATCTGTTCCTAGATTACTGGATTTATACTTCATAGAGTTTACATTTCCAAATCACTTTTTCCTTGGAAGATGCCAATGTTTTGTAACTGTTTTAGCTGTCTGTAACTGGAGTATCTGACCTTTTGCCCTTCCAAGTCTCTCTCTCTCACTGATGAGGAATGAGTGGTGTGTGCTGCTGATTTTGGCTGGGGTTTAATCACAATACAGATATTTAGGACATGTAGAAGGAAGAAGTCAAATGTTTCAAGAGGTAGGTGCAAAGCAAAGCTCTCTGTACAATGTGTTAAGTGTTCTAATGAACTTGAATCTGCATTAATCCTCACTAGCTTTCAAGTTCAAAAAAGCAAATGAATGTGAAATCACCTGAAATCAGGTTTTGAGTATCCCTTCTTCACCACTGTAATTTTGTAAGTGACAGGCTTTAGCAAAGGAAATTGAATCCTATGAAGCATTAAAAGAAAAAGAAGGCAAAGAAAAGAACTTTAATGAAACTATTAGGAAGTTGTGATAAGTATCAAATCAAAATTGTTTATCTATCAAAGACAGCAGAGAGGCAAAAAAATAAAGACCCTATCTCTTAGATACAGGGGTAGATTTAATTTAATTAGGAGCAGACATTCTCAGCTGGGCAGTGGGAATTAATGTCTGAGTGCAAAGAACCAGACTGGGGAGCAGAACCTTACATGCATGAGTAACTGAGGGTTAGCCCATCACTCTGTGCATTGCTGAAAAAGAGAGTTTGGGGAAAACCTTTATTTTAGAGAAGCTCCAGGAAGCCAAATCAAAAATTAACCTGTTAGAGGACATCAGTAGCCATGAATTCAAAGCCCACAATCTCACAGACCTGATTGCCTTGTCCATAATGAAGTTTATACTCTGCAGGTTCATGAGGCCAGGTCCAGATTATTTTTCTGTTTCATGGTTAACCATTTCATCGGACATCTGCATGTTTGGCCTCTGGGCTGGAGTGCTGATGTCTGTCAATGCTGTTGTAAGATGAAATCACCTCAAGTTGCAGCAGGAAAGTTTAGGTTGGATATTAGGAAAAGTTTCTTCACTGAAAGAGTGGTTGGGCCCTGGAACAGGAGACCCAGGAAAATGATGGAATCCCCATCCCTGGAGGGGTTTAAAAGCCATGTAGATGTGGCACTTGGGGACAGTTCAGTGGTGTGTTTGGCAGTGCTGGGTTAAAGTTTGGACTCAGTGATCCCAGAGGGCCCTTCCACCCTAAATACTTCCATGAATCTGTGGTTGTCTCACACTTCCATGCTTTCTCCAGGAAATCCTCACTCCAGACCTTCCCACCATTGTCTCTGCCCATTTTCACTCAGTAGAATTAAACTTGAAAACACCCTGATGTGACAGATCTTCCTGTGACATAAGAACCAACCATATGGATCTCAATCTCAGTAACTGAGGGAAAGACAGAATTAATTAATTAGCTCCAAGTGAGCCAGAGTTGCAGGTTTACCCAGCTGATATAAAATATGTTTTGATCCTTTGTCAAAGATCATGAATCTTCTACTAATTTGATATGTCTTCAGGTATGGTTGTTAAGAGTAACAAGTGGCTACTGTGGACAGAAAAACTCAGTACAGACCAGAGATTCTTTATGCAGGAAATAATGTTTAGATTATGTCAGAAATATACTTCAATTCACGATACAATTTGATCATTCGCTGAAAACATTGACTTTTAAAGAGGTTGAAATCAAACTAGAAGGTACAATGCTTCAGTGACTTAAATGCCAATAGCATAAAGTGATTATTGTAGCAATAGGGCACTGGGCTCCCTAAAATAACTGTTTTCCAGGAGCTGAGAAACCCAGCTCTGCCATCACCACCACGTGTGATGGAGCCCAGTGCTCCTGGAGGTGGCTGAGCACCTGCCTGCCCATGGGGAGCAGAGAATTACTGCCTCACTTTGCTTTTCCTGGAATATAAAAATAGATAGTTGGAATACATCTATATTGATTTCTACATATGTTGTGTTCCTATTCAGCCAAGAAATGCAGGAATTGGAAGCTCTATTGACATTTGCATGTTGAAAATGTTTTTCTTGTCAGAGTTAGCAGCTCAAATTGCTCGTGCTACAGCAGTGCTGCATTCACAAGGATATCACAGAGACTGCACCCCAACACACTCTGACATTTAACTCAGTTGTAGAACCAATGCAGATGACCCCTTCCCTTCTTAAATATCTTGGGAATAATCTTGATAGTGTGTCTAATAAAAGCGAGGTTTCTCCAAAAAATGTCCTCTCCTATTCACCATGATAAAAATAATAAAATAAATACGGCAAAATATTACATTTCTGGCTATTATTTATGCTGAAAATTACTTTTCTCACAGATAAGCCTGGTTATCTTTTGTCAGTGACTCTTGGGACTTTGGAATGGAATGGTTGTGAGTAGGCACATTTTACATTTGGTGTGCAGAAAATCAGGCACTGAACGGATGAGGGAGGGAGGATGTGTATTTAGCTTGATTAACAACTGGAACATATTGTCTCCACTTTCTGCTTTGTCTCAAGTTTTTAGTGTGTCTTTTGTACAGCTTTTTCTGTCTATGCATGCCATATTTCATTCTCCAAAATGGGCAGTGTGGCTTGATTTCTTTCACTCTTTTGCTGTTTAAAGTGTGATGCCTTTATAACATTTGCTGCAATGAAGCTGTTAGGTGTTAGTTTCTCCCAAACATCCCAAATATCTTGTCCCAAATATCCCAAATATTGCTTGTCTTATGTGCAAAATATGACATAAAGTGACGAATTATGTTCCCTTTCAGACCACAACACTGCACCTACAACTCTTCTCTTACTCCATCTTTAGTTCCTCTCCAAAAAGCTTAAAAAGATTTACCTTGGAAGCTGGCAGGAAAAGTAATATGAAGAATGGACTATTAGAGCTTCAAATTAGGGATAGCATTAAGCATATTGAATTCTTTTCTTTCATAGCAGCACATTAGTAAAGAGTCAATTATTAACTCTGCTACTTGATTTATTCCAACATGTTGAATGTATTAGAGGTCAATGTATTTAAGGTTTTTGGTTTTCTTTTTTAATTATTATTTCAAGTGGAAATTAGGTTCTCAGAGGGTAAGTAGATTATAATGGATCCCAGCTCCTGAGCCCATGCACTTCTATGTCAGTAGGATTTATTGTAACTCATACCTTCAGAGAATAAGAATTAAGTGTAATTTTCACTTTTAGCTAATGTGATTATGTGCTGTTCCATAGGTATGTTCAGTGTGATTTGATACTGAATTCTAACTGAGAGATTCAGACTTTGGCTTTATCAGTATGGTTTCTTAATTTCTGATCACTTCTTTTTGTGCCTTTCCAATTTGAACTCACATTCCCATTTTGATATGCAAATTTATCATCAGATACAATCTCAAGTGCTTCACTTACAAGAATATTAAGCTGTGTAGGGCCAGTGAAAGCTCACTGAACAGCTGAATAAAGGCAGGGAGTTTGCAAAATGTAAGTTTTATTTAAGATTTAAACAGGTGAATTATACATTGTCCCTGGAAATGTTCAATAAATGTTCAGATGTGGTGATTGGAGACATGAATTAGTGGGGGACTTGACAGTGTTGGATTGATGGTTGGATCTGATGATCCCTGAGATCTTTTCCAGCCTAAACAATTCCATGATTCTGTGATACTGTGATTCTATATGTCATAAAAGGGAGTGGAATGAGACACCTCCACTTGCACTGTTGGGGGAAAACTCAGTGTATAAATGATCCTGAGAGTTTCTAGAACATTACAGAATTCATTGTTTATGAAATTAAACTTATAGTACTTTTATTCTCCTGATTTCATTAAGGTGAAATGATGCAGGAAGTTTGAATTAATTCAATTTATTAAATTATTTACTATTTACTCAGAAACTGAACTAATGCATTTATTTATTGAACTATCTGGATTTTTTTTTCCTGAGCTCAAGCAAATGCAAACCAAAGCAGTTGCAGAATTTGCTATATCCACTGTCAGAACATGACATGATGATTTAGGCAGAAGAAAGGATCAGATTGTTCCTGAGTCTTGTTTAGGCTTGAAGTGGGGAGAACGCAGCAGCAAAGAAAAATTACTTTTAGAGTTTTTTCATCTGCAAGCTATGAACCAATCTTGCTTTTCCTTTGCCAGCAGTCTGAAATTATGGTCCTTACTGCCACTGAAGACCAAACAAAGCTGCTTTCTAACTTAGGATAGATATTATACTTTCTAGCTATAATTTCTTTATAGATGATGCCTGTCTCTGTGTAAGTGGTAAACCTCTTTCTGGTTATTTTTAGAAACAAAAAGTTTGTAAAAGACTTCTGGGTTCCTACTTTGGCAGGTCCTTGGAGTAGGAGGTGCAGAGGGAAGTAGAAAACATCTGATAATAAAGCTTGTTCTTTAAGAGACCTCAGCTGGAAATACCTACGAGCTTCTTTGTATTTGTGTGAGGATGGACTTTTTGGGAAAAGAGTCAAATATTGAGAACATGGGTAGAATTGTTTGATTTTAATTTTTTTTTACCTTTGACTGATGGTTCCCTGTGAATGCTTTGGTATTGTGATATTTTTGATCTTTGAACCACTTGCCACAATGCATTTTTTAAAATTTGTTTATACTTTCAAGCAGACACTTTCCCTGATAGTTCTCCCAGACACAAATACATTATTAAAAAAATAGCCCAGATATTCCTGCAGAGGCATGAAGAGTTCAACAGCCAGAAAAATGTTAGAACT
Organism: Eopsaltria australis; assembly: GCA_034509425.1. Taxonomy (NCBI): domain Eukaryota; kingdom Metazoa; phylum Chordata; class Aves; order Passeriformes; family Petroicidae; genus Eopsaltria; species Eopsaltria australis. Next base: position 758,990 of record JAVTVJ010000447.1, on the reverse strand, counting down.
GGAAATATCTTCCCACTGGTCTGTTCTGTCCTAATACCTGTTAGGTCAGTGGTTGATAATCTTTATGATCCAAGAAACTACAATCTAGGAAGACTTAAAAATCTTCTACCTGTTAATTGATTATATTGTATAAAGGAGAAATTGATTTTTAGAAAACCGAAAAGGTTATTTTGAGAATCAGTATATTATTAGAAATATTCTGACAATCTGTAATTTGGGGGGTTTTATAAATAAATATAAATCTGCCTAATAATGGGTGTTCTTTGTCTTCAACTAGGATAAAAGTTCCAGCATTGAAGTAAGAATCAGCCTTCTCTATTTTCCTGAATCAGAGCTTGAATTAAAAAGAAAATAAGTAGATTACTGCAAATATATAGTAGAAAGCAATTTCCTTATGATAGACTTAATTGAATTCAGTCTCTGGGGACATCAGTATCACATTGTCTCAATTTAGCAAGAAATGACATCTTGCTTTGGAATTTCAGATTCCGCCTTTGCATTTTAACTTTGGCCCTAGTATAGAATTCCATGAAATCTTGGAATTTCGAAAAAATCCACCTTCTTTATCAGCTTAAACTCCTATTATCCTACAGCAGTGCACTTTTCTGTACCATGGATTCTTGGAAGGGGAGAAGGAAATCTATTGATTCTCACACAATAGGATTGATTCTCATTGTGTTGGGTTTGAGCCCTACTAAAACTGTAGGCTGGATCCTCATCTGGAGTTATCTAAAATTAACTTCAAGGGAAAAGAAATCTAAAAGTGTATCAGGTAAGGAGCTCCCTGAAGGATAAGAGTAGTATCTTACAAGCATCCAGGATACTTCAATTTAAATATTGCATTGTGCTGCAAATGGAAATTCCAGCACATAAGTGGGAGCTGCAAAAGAAAAGGCAGGTTGCTGCTTGACAATTTTACAAATTATTTAGACAATTATTTATTGCTGGGAAAGTTAATGTCAGGATTTTTTGGTGAATAAAGTGGTTTCTTATGTTGTTGGTGGCTTGTGCCACAGCTGTCAGCTCAAGAAAAGAGCTGGGGTAATGGTGGTGTTCTTATTATCAATACTTATTATTTATTAAGACTGGCACTGTGAGTGGGGCATAAGAAATATAGGGCAGGGCAGGTTTTTCCTGCTAAGACTTGGATGAACTCATTAAATAAATCCTGGCTGAGCCAGCAATTGAAAATAAGAAAGGGAGATGGAAAAAGAGAGGTCAATAAAATGGTTTATTCAATAAAATGGTTTATAGTCAATAAAATTGAGAGTCTAAGTAGCAAATATGGACAGGTGAAGAAGCTCTACCTGGGCCTGAATGGGGGTTGATAAAATCCCAGGTGATGAAGAAGAGAAAGGAAGAAACAGAGATGCTAAACCAGGGTAGAGATTCTTCTTCAGTGTCCTGAGTTGCCTGATGTGTTACAACATGATTTCCTTATGAGCTGTAAACAACAACAACAACAAAAATGTTGCTTAAGTTTACAGGAACAGTAAAAAAAATACTTCTACTGGAGTCTGATGGAAAAAAGAATTAGAGCCATAATTCATTTGTCTATTGGTGGTGGTTTAGCTTTTTTATTGCTGTATTTCCTACAGATAATATTCAGACTGAACTCTTGGATTCATCAGCTGAAAGCTTTTGGGAACCAAGTTTCCCAGAAGCATTGTTTGGAGTAATCATCAGACTCTATTAACAGAACTCTTTCATAATGAATTCCTGTGCCCCATATAATTTCGGGTTGATTTTCATGGAGAAATTGTTCTTGAAAAAGACTCTGAAATGAAAATCTTATTGTTATTCTGAAACAATTTCTGAATGATGATAGCGTTATTAAATGGGTTTAATGCAAATTAACTAAAATCAAGTATTCTTGAAGTTGTGTGACTGTATAAAGCAATGTATGTGCAATTCTGAAATAACATCACTTGTCATATTCCTTATGAAGATAAATCTTGTGTATAGAAGTATGACAGGGCATCAGAACAATTATAATTATTAGAATATCTCATCCATTGTCCTGGGAAAGAAAGCCAGTCATTTAGAATATAATAATTACTTCTAACTGCAGAGTGGTCTGAAAATTTTGACTATTGGGCTCCATTCCCCTCCCAGAGGTGGGAAGATGCTGCCAGAATTCAGGGTGTTTAGAGAAAGCAGGTTTAGAAGAGAGGGTTGGCCAGAGCATATCTGAAGGTGATTTTGAGTTCCTTTTGAAAAGGCCCCAGGGAAGCTCGTGAAGGACTTTAAATAATTCACATGGCAAAAATGCATCCGGAGAGCTTGGAGTCAATAAAGCCTCCAGCTCCTTAGAGTACTTTATGACTGAGTCCTGGTGGATTAATTCAAGCTCTCAGAGGCAAAGACACCACATTCTCGATGTGCTTGGGTGCAAATGTGAGATACCATATGGGACTCAGCCCCGAGAGGGAGGACACAATAAACCCACTGCCAGAAAGCTGAAATAAGAAGTGAGATTGGTTCCTTCAGAATAAATAACACTTTTGCTGCCCTGCATTTCATGAGCCTACATTTCTGATGTGAATAATTCTGAGTAGAAAAATTGGGATACAGTAGAAATCTGTGTGGGATGGAAGATAAATTTGGGTCTGTAACGAGGGACAGTTTGAATTATGAGCCCAGCGCATCAGCTGTTAAAGGCATTTTTCTTTGCTGCACAAAATGCAGAAGTTTCAAAATGTTTTCCACCCAACAGTATTTCTTTCACTTTCTGTGGATGTTATGGGTTTCTTAAAAGGAAAAATTTTGCAAGTAATGTAAAAAGCTTTAAACAGAGCACATGACTGGTTTCCTACAGCCTATACGCAAAGGAAATGAAGCCCAGCTCTGACCAAGCAGTTATTTTATATTAAAAATATAACACTTCAGCAGATGCGAGGAATGTACAAGATAAATCTGTTGAAAACAATTTCTCTTGTTTGGGTTAAAGTTGTCTAATTTTGCTCATTTTAACAAGCTTGTCCAAATTCACTAAGAAAATATGCAGATTTCTGACTTACTAAAAATCTAAATCAGATTCAAAATTATATTAAAACTAAGAGATGGTGCTCAATAACTTCTGAGAACTTTTAACATTAGCTGCTATAACTCTACACAATTTTTGTAGTCTTGCTGATGTTCAGTCCTACCAATGTGCAGTCCTTATTTCAGTCTGTTAAACTGGAAGAGCTTTTGTTTGGCTGTCAGTAATGCTCTGACATTGGTGTTCTGTGTGGGTTAGAGCTGGGGTGGGCTCCTCTAGTGCTTGAAGAAAGTCCCATACTTTATCCTTCAAGTGACTGTTGTCCATCACCTTCTTCATAAATATTTTTAATAATTAAATTAGTCCCTTTTAATAGTAGGGTTTTTTTTCACCAGCTTTTACTATCCATGTGTCCTGTATGCTGGTTCACACTTCTGACAGGGTACCGAAGGGAAAGTGTGAGAACAAGCAATGTAATTTCATTTAACTTCCCATTGAGCAGTGCCAGGGAGAGGTTGGGAGCAAGAGAACCATGACTGCCAGAATACCCACAATCTTCTTCTTCTGTCCTGGAACTCTAGTGTGAGAGCAGCATATTGATGGGTCAGGTCCTCAGCTCAGCTGCCAGCAGAGGCTACGAAAGCTGGGAGATGGCATGTTCAGAAGCTGCCACTGGGACTGAGAGACTCCTCTGTCTGTCTGGCTCCATCCATCCACCCAGCCAGGCAGCCATTCCCATTCCTTATGGTGCCAGCAGATGCTGGAGTGACTCACAGCCTGGTTCCCCCTCTGAAGGCTCAGTTCTGTTGATGCAGGGATGCAGGGAGCGCTCTTAGCACAGACGTCTTTAATGGCTGATGCAGACAAAACCCAACTCAAAGCAGAATGAGGTGCAGATATCACTAACAGAGCATCCAACAAGTGGCAGAGGGTGCTGGGGGAAGAAGACAGGATTTGGTGTAGAGCTGGGAGGATATCAAGACTATTCATTCCCTTTTGGGAGTGGTGGCAAACACCATGACTCAGGGGTTGGCAGGGTTTGGGACTGAAAACAGGCTACCTTTGGCTCCATCTGTGCAGGACTCTGACACAGCATCTGGCGCTGCTTCTCACAGTCTGGAAAGCTCAGCTGATGTGGGTAGAAAGATGAAAGCTAAAAATATCCAGGCTATCCATGAATTTCCCAGAAAACCTCTTATCCTGCAGTATAGAGAGGAAAGGAGTCAGGAGATACCAAAAATGGAGTGTTTAAATGGCATCAGATGGGCAGTTTTGACCAAGGGATGTTAGGTTAATGACAGAGAGAGTAGATTGTATGAATGTGGTCATTTTAATCTCTCCTTAGTCAAGAGGCCTTTAAACAAACAAGACAGAGAAAACTACAACAGGCCAGTCATGTCTGAATTCTCAGGCATGAAATCTAAGCTGGAAACCCTTTATGTGTGAAAAAAACCCCAAACTGCCTGTCAGGAGCAAGCCTTGTGCATTGTTACCAACACCATACTCAGGAAGGAAATCTGATGGAGCTGGTGATTGTTAAAAGTCAGAATGCATTGGAAGTTGCTGGGGTCAGTATTAGATGCTCATAAATCACAGAGCACTGAGAGTTACAGGACTCTAAATACTAATTCATTAAAGTTGCATGTAATGAAATTGCTGGGCAGGAATTTATTGTGAACTCCCTATTCTCAATAAGAAATTACCTCAACTACATCAAAAATTGTGTTACATGGAGCAGTTTTAGCTAAGGAGTTTTAATTGGACATAGTTACAAAACCCACGTAGATTTCAAAACGTCAGAAATACAACAAAGTCTGCAGCAAGGGAAAATTTTATATTCTCAGTAAAAATGTAATCACTAATTTAAAAAACAGCAGCTCTGCAACTAACCCATGATTATTGCCTGGTCAGGTTTGTTTTGTGCAAAGAATTTGTGGCTAACAACAAAATGTGGGAATGCTACAAATGAAACCAAGGGAAGTGGGGAACTACAACAGGCGCTAGCATTAAAAAATTATGATACAGGACAGTTTAAAACCAGATTTGCCTTTCCTCAAGTCTGGAGTTCATAGGAAAGGGAGGACTGCTTGTGTTCATGAGGAAAATTAAGACAACTGATGGGGCAGCAGTTTCTGTCAGATGCAAATGAACTGCAAATGGTGATGGCAAGGTCAGGTTATTGCTCAATTTGGGAAGGGTTAAAACCTGTCCAGACGAAGCTTGAGAAGAGGAAATGGAAAACAGCTGGCACTGCTCCTGTAGGGAGAGTGGATGGATGGTCACTAATGACAGGCACCTACTGATATCACCCTAAAGAGTGTGAGAATGAGAAATAGGCTGCAGGTCCCTCGTCCTGTGCCATCCACAGACTGCCCATCTCTCCTGGAAAAGATGATCGAGCTTTCCTGGTCTTCAGGATGGAAAGAAAACTTGCAAATGCAAATAAATTACCAAACCAAGGTAATTTATCATTTGAGGGAGTTGGCCAAAGGGCCCTCTGAAGCGTGAATGTTTGCTAGTAACCAAGTCCGGTTTCCAGAGTTTGGAAGATTACTAATTTCAGTATTGAAAAATGGCTAAAATGAATTATATGGGGAAATGTACTGCATCAATCAATTGATTTATTCTAGATAAAGTAGCATAACTAGTAAAATATGGAGGCAGGCACCAGCAGCAAAGGACTGGAAGAAAAAAACCCGTAAGATTAATGTCAGCATAGCTTCAAATAAGTTTTTGTAAAACAAGAGCATGTTCTATTTGACAGAATTTTAGGTCTAGCCAAAAAGGTCTGTTTGTGATAGAGAAACTTTGGCTTTCTCAGAGCATTTGATGTATGACTGGCTGTCATTTGAATAAAAGAAACTTTCCATACATAGAATGAACAAAGAACATTAGGTGGATTAATAACTTTGTAACAGACAGATCTCAAATTAAGCTCTTAATCAGGAGATGTCATTAAAGAAATTATTCCTCCTGGATTCCAGTCCTATAACCGACAACTTAGATCTTGTCAAACCATGAGTACAGCAGAGAGACTGCTGGGGTATAAACAATGTTGACGTGATCTGAGATGTCTGGAAAAATGGTCACAGTTCACCAGAATACATTCTGATATTTTTTAGATGCAGTGATACGTTTGGAAATACAGAACTCAGTTTTTCCTGCAGGATAGGGAAGTCTCCAGGAGTGCAGGGATGTAGAGAAGATTTAGGAGTTGCCTCAAACTGTCTTCTCATTTTTCACTTCAGCAACAGACTGCAACAATTGATTTTTCAACAACAGACTGCAACAGCTCTCCTTCTGTGTTTTGTTTGTACTTTGTTTTGTTTTGTACTCAGGAAAAAATTTCATGTATCAATGAGTTCTTGAGACCTTGGGGTTAACTATCCAGGTAACATTGCAGCTTTTGTGCATTGTATCTTTGGATCTCTTTTAACACTGAAGAATTCTCAAAAGGAACTTCTTTTCAAAATTATTTCTCTCCCATTCCTCTCCGTTGTGCTTTGTGGTGTTTTATTAAATTAATTATTTGTGTGTGAGAAAGAGGAAGGGAAGACTGGCTTGAGAACATTTAGAGCTGAAGAGAAACCCCACTGAATTATTTTCCTGTGTTACTCTTTATGTAAAATGAGGCTGATGAAGGAACAGCAATTTGGCAGCCTCTTACAGCAGTCTATACCAACCATACTGAAGTAATGATCAGTCAAATTGCATGAATTATGCTTTTCTCTCCACAGACAGATGACTGCATTATTCCTTACCATGCATAAAAATAACCTACATACTCAAATCAATGGAGAGAGAAAAGAAAAGAAAAGAAAAGAAAAGAAAAGAAAAGAAAAGAAAAGAAAAGAAAAGAAAAGAAAAGAAAAGAAAAGAAAAGAAAAGAAAAGAAAAGCCTGTAGTCATGCAAAGAGAAATGATCCTGCCTGTCAGGAAAATCAAACAGGAGGCACCAAGCACAGCTAAATCCCAGGCAGATGTGAGAGCTTTTTGGCTGGCAGGTGAGTTTGACTCATACCTACTTCCTAATGGAAATGGTATTTATGCTCCATCAGTCCCTTCAGGTGTTCTGGTAGACTTATTCCAATAATTCTACCATTATAATACATTTGGTGAAATCCTATTGAGCCCCATCTTTCTTGCTGAGAGATGCAGAATGGGGTAGTTATTGGGGAATGGTGAGCTACCAACTGGATCTCTGTTATACTTAGAAGGAAATTTTTTTCTCTCTTTCTGTATTTTCACATTGAGGCTGACAGGTATTCAGCTTGCAAACCCGTGGGAGTGAAATGGGATTGTTTGTGCCTTTAATCCATAAATGGATATCCCAATGGGAACACTATTACCAAGACATCCTGAAAAGACAAGAACTTCCAAAGGTGTTTTGCAGTTATAACCTGCCACTGCCATTTTAATTGCTTCTGTTCAGCACTGTGTGGAAGCTCCTCCAGTGAAACCACATCAGGACCCATGAATATGGCAATTCTTTAAGTCTGTGCTTATCTAATAAAGCAATGCTGCTCTCATGCGGGCACAAATCTGAAGCACCTTTATTGATTGCAAGTGCTCCACATTTAAGCTTGGACACCTGATCCTCATTTCACTAATGCTGGAATGCTACAGGCCATTTCTCTTTTTAATTTCTTTCTGTTTGAGGGATTTGGGTGTTTTATCTGGCTGATTTCAGTGGCAGTGGTTTACCTCACACAGCAGGTAACAGATATTAATGCTAGAACAGAACCAATAAAAATCAGTGGAGCTTCTGTGTCTGTCAACACAGAAGCTATAACACAACAGAAAGAGAGGAAGAAAGAGAGGAAGAGAGAGAGAGAGAGAGAGGAAGGAAGGAAGGAAGGAAGGAAGGAAGGAAGGAAGGAAGGAAGGAAGGAAGGAAGGAAGGAAGGAAGGAAGGAAGGAAGGAAGGAAAGAGGAAGGAAGGAAAGAGAAGGAAGGAAGGAAGGAAGGAAGGAAGGAAGGAAGGAAGGAAGGAAGGAAGGAAGGAAGGAAGGAAGGAAGGAAGGAAGGAAGGAAGGAAGGAAGGAAGGAAGGAGCTGCTAAAAAAACCTTAAACATTTGTTGTTATTTACAATAAACCTGGAGAGGATAATTCTTCAATATTGTGTACAATTTCACCCGATTTTGCCAATATCTTTGAGCTTAATTCACTGCTTAACTCTATTTCTTTGACAGTGCAATCCTTTAGGAAATAATGAGATTGCAACAGGTAAAATTGGATGTTCATAGCAAGAGCTTTTTACCCTGTTCCTGTATTTCAAAATGATCAGTGTCAAACTACTGCACTTGTCTTTGCTACTCAATGCAGAATGCTAATTAAGGATGCTGACCTATCTTTTCCTAACTATTTCTTTATTCAAAAATTGAAACCAGTGCTAATTAGTCTGGCTATATAAAAACAGCAGTTTCCAACTGGTTTTCTTACAGGTCCATTTACTCCCTATACACAGAATTCTATCTTGTCTTGCTTTTAGCATGTGCATAAATGTGACTTTGCTTCCAAATAATTGTTCTAATGACAAAAATCTTCATTAATTTCCAGAGATTGCCATGTATGAAGAGCTCTGTATGTTCTGCCCAAACATGGAAATGGGGCTGTACATATGTTCAAGAGGATGTTCAGCGTTTTGCCTTTTTTTTTTTTTTTAAATACTCAAACCTTGCTTTAAGAAGGCTGTGCTGGTTCAGATTTTTTATTCAGCTTCTTGCCAGAGGCAGATCAAGGTTGGAAGCTGTTCTTAAATATTTCCCCTGAGCATCCTGTTTTCAACAGGGTGAAGATTGAACACCCTGAGGAAAACTTTCTTCCTCCCTTCTCCTCATCCTGTTAGGCTGGGGCAATATCAAGAGTCTTATTCTATTTATTCTTTAGAAAATTAAGTGGTGATCATGCCTGAATGATGGGTTTTGCAGTGTGAGAGGTGAAGTTGCTCTCTCAGACTCGTGCTGCAGCTCTCCTGGTGTCAAAGTTAGACTGGGCTACAACTGGGGAAGGGGAGGTGGAGATTGGAGCAAGCCAAGTGAGCAGAAGGTGCACAAAGGAGAGTGAGGAAACATGAAAAACAAGAGGAATTGGTTTTCCCATAACCTCATCCAGTCTCTGGGGGTGACTCTGCACTGATTCCTCCATTGACATCTCCGGTTGGAGTGTTCAAGTCGTCGCCTCAGGCAGGTGAACTCCATCTGAACTCTCTCTTCAGACCTCTGTTGCCTCCCACATCACCAGCTGGGAGGCAGCAGGAGCTGCAGATCCCTCCCTGGACAAGGGTGAGGTGAAGGTGCAGCAGCATGAGGCGCACGGTGGGGTCAGGTGGGGTTCCAGGCTGACCAATTTCCATCGGCAGCTGCCCGAAGGCCACGCTGGATTTTGAGGATCAGAGTATCCTTTGAGGATGCTGATGATTTTTGGTTGTATAACTCATACTTTCCCCCCACACATCCTTCCCCTCTCAAAGAGAGTCCTTATCACAACCACTTAACATTTTAGGGTTATTTTCTGTGAGGTTTGGCAGTCACTATTGGTAGTCCTCAAGCTTTTCATTATTAATTGCTCTTTTGTAATATTAAATGTATTTTTAAGCATCAGATCTGACACTTCTTCATTTTCTCCTCCAGGTTTGTTGCCTGAACTTGACATTTTGTTTAAGCTTTGCTTTTCTTACTCCAATTCCCCCTACAAGCAAATTAGTTCAGAACATGTTTAATGTTATTATTTTTATTCACTGGATACCAGGTGCTTATAAACTCCAGCTTCTGGCACTTATCCAGCTTTTACAGAGCCCTTTTCATCACCTATCTAACACTACAATTTAATTGGTTTCCAGCTCACTGCACATCCCTCTCCCTCACAAGCACACACACAAGGCACTGACACACACACACACATTTATTTCCCTCTCTGCTCAGGCTGCAGGCTGAATATTAGAAATCCAAGCCTGCTGCAAAGCTGAGCCTGTTAGAGCCAGTGGACCTGGTACTGATGGGGATATTGATTTTCTACAACTTCCAGGGAGGTAGCAACAAACATTTTATCATCGACTGGACTGTATGTTCTTCTTAAGTCCCTGCAGTTCAGACAGGGCTCTCTGCTCAGCGTGGGGCTGCAGATTGCCTCTTCATTTCTGGAATTCAGTCTCTTGCCTGGAGCCTGAAGAATAAGGTCTGCTTTCTGCTGGAAGCACAACAGAGTTTGAGAAATACGTTTTGTCACAATTCTTACTTGGAATCCACTGTTGTGCTACAGGATTTTATTTGTAATCTTTGGTGTAGTTACACTCAGAATTCATGTGACATAGGACATCAACTTTATCCTTCAATTTACAGTTAAAAAAGACCTTCAAAGTTACACATGAATCTAATTCCAGTGGGAAACCCCATTTAGGTTTAATCTTTAAATTCTGGGATTAAATTATATATTCTTTGCATGAGTTTGAACCCTGTTCCTGCTTTACCTCAGAGTGGTGCTGAACATGACCAAAATCTCCTTTGCACCAGGTACCTTTCTTTGCACGTTGGCAAAATATCAGATTATTGGGATTTGGTTTTGTTTGGGTTTTTTTTTTTTTTGTTTTTTTCTGTTTCTTTTGTTTCTTTTTGGTTTCTTTTTATGTAATACTGGTTGTTGATTGAGAAGATAGAATCATTAAGGCTGGAAAAGATCTTTAAGATCAAGTCCAAGATGGGTTAGGTGGACCAGAAGCTGCAGAACAGGTAGGTTTTTTCTTCTTGTACCTTTCTTGCACAGATGAATGGAATTTCTGCCTCTTGATTTCAAATTTGCCTCAGCAAATTCAGAATATAAATATAAGCTCTCACTTTCATTCATTGAGATGGGTGAGTCAGCACTCGTAATGTTTTAATTGGGCAACTGTATCAAACATGGGTGATCTGAAATGAGCAGCAGGAGATCTTCCAGGCATTGGCCTGTAGTTGTGATGAATATTCACAAAGACATGGAGGAATAAAAGGACCACGCTTTCTTGCTTATGTCCAGTTTTCTTTCTGCTTGAGGATAAGAAATTCCTTCAGATGTATGTAGAGAAGAAGGAGGCACCAGTCATTTAAGAAATAATTCATTTTCTTCCTTCTAGAGAGAAGTCTGGGCAGTCAGAGGACGTGTGGGTTAAAGGAAGACAGTTTCTGCCAAGTACTTGATCAGGAAACAGTAACAATTAGAAATAAATGCTTTACTTTTGCAAGACAAATATTAGCACATTTATTGCTTTCCAAAATTATTATGCAAAGGTTGAATAGTAGCTACTAATAAATATATTAAAATTAGTGGGGCATGATGTCTATTTACCTTAATAATAATTTTTGGTGTCAGACTCCATCACTGTTGCTTTTATGCATTGAAGTCCACATCCTTCTTTAGTGAGAGTCTGAACTGGAAAGGAAATTTTTGCCAGCAGATGAATTCATTCTGAGACGTGACTGCATTAGGCCTGATTTATTTTAATAAACACATGGAACAATAGGTGAGAACAAACCTTTTTTTGTAGCAAATGTAATTACCCAGCACTGTTTGTCATGGAGAGAAGCTGCCTTTCATTTAAGGCAAAGTGAAAACACCGAGGAAATTTTCATGATGGATTTTTTTTTTAAAGGTCAGGGTGTCTGTTTTCCCAGCTGTGTGTGTAAATACAGAGAATCCAGAAAAGATGGCCAATACATTGTGTTCAGACACCCAAGTGCTTCTCTGTGCCATGGGGTGGAGCAACTTCTGGCTTTTCTTTGCCTCAATCATTTCTTCATCCATAAATCCAGGCAACGTGGAAATTGTGCGGGATATAGTTCATTAACACTCATTAATGAGATCACAGTCACTGATTGGGAAAAAGGGACATATAAAGAGTAGACAGACCATTCTGCAGAGCTGTTATTTTTTTCAAATGCAATTTTTTCTCTATCCAGCTGTTGAAGAACACATTTCCTCTCGTTTAAATATGTTCGGGGCAATAAAGCTCCACGGTCACTTGCTGTCAACTGTGATGCAACTTAAGTTTTCTGATGGTTCTTTGAGGTTGCTTTAAGAACTATTTCTGGGTTTAGAAGTGCTGTTAAATGGGTGACTGACATTCTCCCAGGTGATACATGAGAGACAGTCTTTCATAACTATGGTAGGATGCAATTAAGATCTCTGACAGAACAGGCAAACCTGTAGGTGTTACTGTTCTCTCATGAGCTCTTTTTTAGGAAAATGGACTTATGCCTTGTGAGGCAGAGTCTGAGCAGATGATAAATGCTGATATTGCAATTGTAACAGCTTTTCTACAGGTCCTGTAAATAACTGAGAGACCTGGCTTCCTTCATTTTCCTTAAGAAGGTTGTTTAGTCAACTTTACCAAGAACTATTTTACCTTTTTGCTTTCACTTCTGTCTCAACCAACACCAACTAATGAGCTACAAGCATCAATTCTGCAGACGTATCATTAGGACTTTACACATTAATATGAGATACAAGGTTCAGTGCACAGGAAAAACTTCCCAAAGGAGATTTACTCCTTGTCTGCCCAAGTGGAGGAGAGCTGTTAATATTTTTCTAATGCCTACTCAAGTGCAAGGGATAGCACCTATTTTTCTGAAGGGCCATTATCATTTCCAAAGCAGTAAAGGCAGTCAATATCTGGAAGAAGGAGTGCTGAAACTGCCTCCTAAATAAATTAAGGATCAATAGTATTTGGTGGGAGAAAGGAGGATTTTAATCTAAATGGAACCCCAGGGAGATTTAAGAAAAGGATTGGACATAAAAACCAGAATACTTTGCCAAGGAAAGGCTGTTTCCTGATACAGCAACCTGAGCACATGGAGAGGGCAGGGGAACAGGTTGCTGGTCACAGGAAAATGTTGACAGTACATCAGACAGACATGAAGAGGGAAAGAGAGAGGTTTGGGATTTAATCTGAGGATAATTAGATTATTCATTCTTCATTCTTTTATTTTTCTTCCACCCCTTCCCCACATACCTCTTACCTTTGTCTTCATAAATCTTCACTGCTGTGTCATTGCTTTGATGCTGGAGATAAATTTTAAATGTTTTCACCATAAGTGGCTCCAGGTGGGTCATAAGTGGAGGTTTTTGTGGTCAGGAAAGGGATGGATCTCCTGTCTCATCCCAAGCCCAGCTCCCTGACCCTGTTCTAAAGGGTGACAGAAGGAGGCCTAGAGCAGGAGCTGGAGGTGGGTAAGGTTTCCTAAAGTCAGCATTACACCCCAAAAAAGCTTCCTGGGTCTGAGAACACATCAGAGAATGGAGCTGTGACCCCCAGATCCCAGCTGAGCCTGCAACATCTCATGGGAAATCTCTGCACGATGCAGGGTCTCAGTTACAGACCTTTGTTTCAATTCTTCCTTGTGGGTAAAGTGGCCAAAATCAGTAGGAATTCTCCTGAAATAGATGAAAATACAACTGTTTCAAAGTCACTAGGAAAAAAATTGACCTTCCTCTGCTTGGTGACCATACCCTGAATTGTGAAATCTGCCTGTCCCAGGAAGGTGTGGGATTAATAAAGGATTTTACAGAAATCCTTGACTAAATTTAATCTAATTTTGAATTTGAGAATAAATTTCACCAGTACCTGGACCAAATTTGAGCATGTACATGATTTAATGAACTTACATTATGCATACATACTTTCTTGGATTTGACATGTTAAATTATATCTATTAAAGTGAAAATTTAAGGCAATTTTTTAAACTTAAATTCACAATCACTTTCCTTGCACAGTTTCTGTCACATCATTTAATCTTTATACATTTTGATGTGTCTAAATTAAGAAAACAGAATCTTGATCTTTCAGATTTTACTTCTTTTCTAAAGAAAAAGAAAGTTTACTTTGAAACTTTTTTCCATATTTGAGAGTTACAAAGTCACTTTTTACTGAATTGCAGCTGGAACTGTGTTGGTAACAGATTTTTAAAATGAGAATTACAGTGACACACCATGGTTTTGTGGTTTTCTTTAGTTTTGGGCTTTTAAAATAAATTTAGATTGACCTAATAAAGTAGAATATTAAGCTTTAAAGAAACGTTTTCTTAGATAATTTAAAAACATTTTTTATAATTGAAGTCTAATACTTTTTACTCAGATAAAAATGGAGATAAAAATATGTGAAGGTAGAGAAATGGCTCTCTTGGGTTAAAAACTCAGAAGTCAACTTCTCAAAGACAATGAAAAGTTGATTTTAATTAAGCAGTTCATCAGGAATTAATAAGATTTAAATTAATGTAACCTTCCAAATTCTTATGAGAGCCTTGCCCAAAAATTTTTACCCAAATTTATCAGGCTTTTCTCTTAACTGTGGGTTTTTTTCACATCATGTTTTTATTGGTCTCAAGAGGATTTGAGTGTCCTAAGCAAAACCAATGTGTTACAACAAAATCATCTTTGCAGTTGCAGAAAGACAAATAACTTCTTGCAAATGCAGCAGTGTTATTTGAACAGCCATCCATCCTCTCCCACCAAGAAAATGAATATTAAATTGTGCATTTCATGAGGCTATTAAGTAAATTTTCTTGATTGATTCCCCTTAACACACAAGGAAAAATTCTCTTGCCCCTCTTGCAAAGCCTCTGGGAAATGAGGAGCCCTCAGATCATCTGTGCCTGAGTAACAGGAGTGTATCTCCTTTTTCACAGCTCTTTGTAGCATAAAAACCATTCAGTCAAAAGTAGTCACACTCTTGATTTCACAATGCCAAATATTCTGATGGGATGCTAAGATTTCCAACAAATATTTTCTTACCAGAGATTAGAAGTGTTGCCAAAAGTATTCGAAATGAGAAATTTCTTGTTGTGTTACAATATCTCGCGCCTTTTTAAATTTTTTGCCAGAACATTCCCATCTCGCACAGAACTAATACAAAATTTGCCTTCAGTCTTTTTTCTTTCAGCTTCCAGTTATACATCAAGCTGTTCTTCAGTTTTAAAAATTAGAGAACAAAGATATTGTTCCTGCAATCTGAAACCATCAATTTTGGCAGTTCATGATGAATTAGTATAGCACAATACAAGGCAGTAAAAGATTTATTTTTAGCAAGGCATGGGGTTTTTCACCTGATCTTTGACATTCTTACAGACCTCAATCTTGCAAAAAGCAGGAAGGGTGTATCTTCAAAGGAAGCCAGGTATCTTAGGGAATAAAATTATATATATTTAAGCATTATATAAATGTGAATTTCTGTGTCTTCAGATATGACAAATTAGGTTCTTTTTTCCCACTGAAAGTAAATGGGAGAATAGCTGAAATTTTTGTACGTTGTTGAGCATTTCCTGTTTTCTGTAGGGTTTGCTTACACTCTTCAAGCAAAGGAGCTAAAAGAGCACCCTGTAATGTGTCTGCACAGCTCAATGGTTAATGTAGGGTGAATGTACAGGAGTTCACAACATTTTGTACATAGTTAGGTGGGTGACTGATGTATAACATGAACTGACAGGTTATGAACTCATGGACTGTGAATTGCAACATGGAAATCCTCTGTCCAGAGGTTGATCTACAGCTGTGAAGTTTAAGTATCTGGATCACATTTGTATACAGTTAGATTTTCTTTTTCTTCCTTCTTTCTTTTTTTCTTTTTGGCCTAGGCATTGTGCCTATCCTATTAGAATATGTTATTCCACCTCCAGTATTCCACATCTTAATTTAATGTAGGGGAAAGATACCATCTACTCTAAATATTGGAAATGTGACCTTGTGAATAATCTAAGTGAAATAAAAAATATAGAACTAAAAACTGATTGATTTTGAATTGAGGATTCAGATGTATCAGAACTTCTAATGGCATATCTGCCTTTCCCTTTAGAAATGGTCTATGACAAATAAAATGAACTAGGAGTAATCACTTCATTAATATTAAGACAACATAATGATTATAATCAACCCTGCTTCAAAATCAAAAGTAGTTAATAAAAAAGTTATTCAAAATAATATGGAGGTTGCTATTGATGGGTCATCTTTTAATTATGCATCATGAGGGGAGAATTAAGCTTTGTAATACCATGGTCTGGTTTTCCAATGAGGAGAAGCTGCTCAAATATCTGCTATTTAAAAAAAAACACAGTGTGACCAAGAAGAAAGAGTGAGTAATACAAATATAAACAATAAATCCTCTAATCCAGAGAAAAAATATGATACAGGGCAAACATTGGTCTCTGAAGTACGAGGCCTTTCAAACAGATGTTAAGTCATTTTACCTCTAATTCTGTAATTATAATTCTTACTCACTGTGGGTCAGTGATGGGTCAAAGTAAATTTTGACTGTTCTGTAGCTTTCCATAGGGAGGCTGAGAATTTAATACAAATTCTAGTGATGAACTCTCTGTGCTTCAAAGCAGCACAATCAGAGTACCAGGAATGGCATTAATTTCTATCACGTGTCTCCTTTTAGAGTCTCTAATAGATTCTTGACAATATCTTCATCTTTTCCTGTTAATGCCTCTCATTTAGACCTGCCCAGGCAAGACTGTATCAACTGATTGACCAGCTTTGTTCCTTGAAACTTCTGGTGCTTTTCACACCTTATTCTTTCCATTTAATAAGGGAAAATGAACTGTCCTCGTGATAAAACCTGCTCGGTTTGCTTTAATCATTACTCCAGGCTCAATAACCTTCATTCTGGGCAAAACCAGAACAAAAACCTCATTGTGGATCTCGCCCTATAAATCTTTACTGTGATTTTAGCCCCTTCTACTTCAATAGGCACCAGCTGCAGGAGAAACTTCAATTGGCACGAGTGAGGATTTGCAGATGGAGGTTCAGTGCCCTCATCCTGCTGCTGAAGTGGTATTGATTTCCTCCCCCAGTTACTGCAGTGTGCAGTTAATGAGGGCTCTGATTATCCCGTGTGCTTCCTACATCCCCGCTCAGTCGATCAGCCCCTACCCATGGAGTGTTAACCACCACTCAGGTGGCACAAATTCATGATGTAATTTGGATTTCCTGCCCCACTGTGTTAATTTGCTGCAGTCCACTTTGGGTTACTCACACTTTTGCTTTTGTGCTGATGTACAGAGCTCATGTGAATGTAATGAAATGAGGGATGCGTTGTATATTTGCATTTATATCATTTCTGGGGGAGTATTAGCTCTGTTAATGCAGTGCATTTCAGTGTCTCGCTGAAGTATTAGTGAGAGATGATTGAAAAAACCCAAATTCTGCTTCTGCTCCTGTCAATCATTCCCAAAACAAGCCAGCTTTGATTACACTTTGATGACATACTCTTCCTTCAGTATTCATTAGCATGGAAAAGCGGGAATGCCATTATTGAAATCTAGAAACAATTAATTATTTCCCAATTATATATCAGGCTTTTGCACAATTTTAAGAATTCGGAACTTTTCTTTCAGTTTAATTTCTAAGTGATATATTTTTTTATTCCAAGTAAAACAATTAGGCTTATAAATTCCTTCCCCATCAACATTATAAACTGCTTTTCTGCACTAAGGAAGTCAAATTACAGCAGTAATTAGAACTGTTTTGATTCCTCTACATCTTTTGAATAAAAGAAACCCAAAGTATTTTCTATAACTAACAATGACACGAAGTAACAAACATAATTGACGTAGAACTTGAATTTAGAAGACATTTTACCTTGAATTTGCTCTGTATAAATACATCAGGGAAAGCTGGAGAATTAAAAGATACTTTGCTCTGTTCCTTAGAAAAGGTGATGTGCCTTGCCACCTGCACTTTCTATTCCTGTTTCTGCCACAACCTGCCCTGTAACCATGGACAAATAATTCCTTTCTGTATTTCAGTTTCCTGAGCTGTGAAGCTGAAATATCCCAGATAGCAGGAACATAGAGAAACCAGCTGGGACTTGAGGTGTTGTTGCATTGACATGAAAATGGATTCCCTGGAGTTTCTGGCAATGGAAACAAGGTTCAGCAGTCCATCCATCCCAAATCAAGATGCTGGTGGTTTATCTTTCTCAGTTGACTTTACTAACAGAAGGGAAATGTTCCCTAAGAAATAAACCAGCATCTATTCTCCCTAAAGAGAAGTTAGTCATCTTTTGCCTTTTTTATTGTAGAAACTGGTATTTAGTGTGCTGGGATCATGGTCCAGCCCTAGGATTTCAGGGCACTGTGATAGCCATGAATATTAACAGCAGTAACAATAACATATTGTGTGGTTTTTTATGTCCAGAGTCCCTCCAGGTAATCATTTGTTCCCTTATTCTTTTCTTAGACCTCTGTGCTCTGCCAGATTCAGAACCAGCACTACTAAAAAGCAACTAGGATTAAGAGCTAAATTATTTCACAGCCAGGTGAAAAGGAGTCAACCTCTTCAGCTCCAAACACAACAAAGGGTCAGTGTTACAGGGGTTGAAGAAATCCACACATGCAATTTTTCCTGGCCCTAGATAAATCCTCTAGGATCTTTGGGGGAGAAAAAATAATTGGAAATTTTTGCATTCCTATAATCTTTTCTGAACTTGCATCCCGTTTTGGGGGATTGAGAGAAATGCCTGGCTCTTGAGAAAAACCTGATTCCATATGAACTTCCTGTTGTTTTTATTGCTTTATCTTGCTCTTCTGCAGGCAGAAGGCAAGAAACCCTTGCTGACTTAGGGTCAGTTTTATATATGGGAAAGAGATCTCAAAATCTTCTTAGGGCTTGGTGGGAAATAATTTCCTGCTTGGAAGGAGTTTACCATAAAAGAATCCATGGTTTTGGCATCTGCTTTCCAGTAACAACAGTCTTTGTAACTAATCCAGAATTCCACATTCTGAGTCAAACTGAATGACTTGTCCTGCTTGCCATGATCTGAAAGAGTTTTTTGGCTATCTGTAGAAGTCTCTGGTATTTGACAAAAGTCTTAATGTTTGTGGATAAGAATCTGTATTTGTGCTATTTTACTTGATGATGTGGCTGGGGGTGTCATTTTCTTGGTGAGAGTGTAGAAATGATGAATGATGCTGTTATGTGCCTCCCCCCTTTGTATTCTGGAGGCCTTTATCTTTTAATCACCCATTTTTTGAAGCTGGAAGACTGGAGATCACAGAAAACATTCTATCAGCCCCTGGATGTGGTGGGCTAAGGGAGTGATGATTTTGTTCCAGACTGTGTCTTGGTGTGGTGACCAAGGGGACTTTGGTATAACAAAGATTTTTGAGAAATGGGCATCATTTGAAACTAAATAAAAGCTACAGATTTCCATATTATATCAAGAACACCAACAAGTTCCTCATAAAGAAACATTTCACGTGGTGATGACAGGTAGACAATGTGATACCTATGGGAACTTGTTACCCTGAACCCTCCTGTGATAAGTTTAACTTGATGCCCCAAGTCTTCCAGATCAGCCATGGCCAAGTGGTGGCTGCAGGAGAATATTTAAATATTTGTAGGGTTTCAATGAGCAGGAGTTGCTTTGACAGTTCAGACACACCCAGACCAACATGTTGGTCTATTATGTTGGTTCTTGTCTTGCTTGTCCAGCATTTCTAATAAATTGTGCATCTTTGTGGTGTGGTTTACCAGCCCACAGCTCTATAGTAAGATGTGATGAATTGCTGAAAAGCCTTTTTTTTTTGTTAAAAAAGTAATGGGGTTTTAGAATTAGTGAAACTAATCACAAATTCACAGTGAATTAATCTAATTGTTTCAGCTTGGTGGCAGGGGAAGGGGAGGAGATGAGGAAATCAAAGGGATTCATGTCACCATTTCTGAAATAAAAGATTTTGAAGCACAACACTTGTGTTTGGGAGTTTATCTGGATTTAATTAAAATAATTCATTACTGTGCATGGAAAATATGAAAAATAGTAATTTCTTTCTGTGCCACTCCTGCCCTTCTCTGTTGGTATTTTAACTGAAATCAGCTCTTTGAACAATCCTAAACCAAACTGAATGCTGCACTGTGGAATTATCACAAGGCTTTGTGCAGAATTTGAGAGTAGAATCAGCCCCAGGCTCCCACCCCAGCCTGGGCAGGGACTCAGGACGTGGCAGTGGCCAAGTTTCTCCTCAGCACAGACCTGTGGTGGCTCCCAGGATGGAGGGATGTCCTGCTGGGCTCCTGCTGCCAGGTGAGAGCACCATCCCTCAGCCACAGGGGAACAGGGATGGGAATGGAACCTCAGGATCCATGTGCTGCTGTCTTTTTTCAGGTAACCCACAAAACAGAACTATGGAATATTTTTGTCCCATCTGCCAGGCATCTGCTGTGAAAATCAACGTTACAACAGGTTTCCAGTGGTCAATTCCATGAAAACTGGGATCATGCCTTGCCCAAAGCTACACAATTTTAATTTTGAGCCCGGTCAAATTACTCGTGGGAGCTGGTCCTGCTTAGCTGCTAAGATCTCATCTAAACTCTGCTTGGATTACTCCTGGCTGTTTGGTGTTCTATACACAAAAGAAGTGTGTATTCATATATATATCTATATTTATGTATGTGTGTATATGGACATCTTTTCCTCTGAGAAAAAACCTTTGGTAGGATTTCCCTTTACATCAACTGTTATCCCATTGTTTGTGATATTTCTGGACCTGACTGCTGTGAAAAAAAATGTCTCCTAAGGAAGTTTCTTTCCTTACTTTTATGGAGATGTGCTATAGCAGGTAAAAAATGTGAGGTATCAGGAGGAACAAGGAAGAAAATGTACCTGAATTTCTGAATATTCTGATTCCCAGTTCGTGTAATATTACTGAAGGTTGATTAAACAAGGGTATTTTATGTGTTTGTTTAATACAAGGGAAATTATTCCCTGTAGACTGAGTTACCCTTTCCCTCCACTTATTAGTACTAAAAAAAATGTTGTTCTGGCCTATTCTCTATTTATCTAATTAAACAATAAATTACAGATATGCATGCACAGGATTAAAACAATCCTTCAGTAAATCTTTGTTAAAGTCACCTCTAGAGTAGATGAGGAGAAGTTCTTCAGGTGTGTGAGGCTGCTGGTCTGGGGCCAGTAATGATCCATGGGGTGGGACACTGTGTAAGCTTTTCTGAATCTGTTTTGGTCTTGAAGTCACCATCTATCACTCTTCAGACACATAAAATTAAACCTGTTTCTGGCAAAAAAAAAAAAAAGAAAAAAAAAAAAAAGGAAACAATTAATGTCAGGAGAAAGGAGAGGGAATTAAGCAAGTGGACATCAATCCTATAATTGAGTGATGGTCCATCCAGGAAAGCCTTCAACAACCCTTGCTATTCCAGGAGAGTCCTTCTGGCCTTGCCCAGTGGAAAAAGTTTTCTCTGCTGGAATTAAGACTGCAATAAGGAGTTCAACAGCAAGGTGTTTACCCAGCACTGTATATGGTTAATTATCTCAATTTCATCCAGTGCCCTGCTCAAGAGCTTCAGATCCAGTGTCCTTATGGATCTGGGAGTCTTCTACCACTGCAAGGCTGCAGAATCATATTTTCAAAGAAGGCAATTGGATGTCTGAACCAATTTTTGATCTTTTGGCTTCTTCTGTGGCCTTGATAATCTTCCCACTCAGATACACAAATACCAAATACACATTGTGGTGGTCAAAACCCAGACATGGCAATGAGACATTCTGGATTCTGTTCCTGCTTTAACTTTTTTTTACATTGTTTGACCTTCCATAAATAATTTACTGCCTGTAAACAATTTTCTCTGTCTGTAAAATCAGAAATATGATGCTGCAAAGTCCACAAAAGCCCCTCTGAAAGAACACAACCACTTTTATTTGGTGCTATAGAATTCATGAAATGTCCAAATACATGAGACACCTCACAGCACCTTGTCCAGTGATGATTTATGATCATGTGATAACAGTTTCTAGGGGAGAAGAGAGAAGGAGTCTTTACCATCAGATGGCAAATTTCTTATCACCAGAGCTGTGACACTTTGAGAGAACTACATTGCATTTTCCTGAAATCTCCCTTTGACAGGGGTAAGCTGGACTTGGAAAACCTCAGAATTACTGGACAAAAGAAGCATAATGATGCTCCTGTGAATGAGTTCCCCCTGAAGGACAATGATTTAACAGGGGTGGTGTCTCTTTCTGTACATTTAATTGAAGCAAATATAAGCATGTGAAACACATACAGCTTCTTTAGGTGGTGTCCAGGCTTAGGATAACTGAGGATGACTTGAGCCATAAGCTTGACAATGAGCAGAGGAAAAAAATCTACTTTAGGGAGGAGGATTGCTCAGTTTATTCTAATAAACCTATTGTTTATCAGTGTGCCTCTTATCATATGGCACACAACTCATGATTTGTGTGGGAGACACATTTAGGGTTATTCAGTGCCTTGTCAGTGGACTTTGCTGATTTGGCACTCAAATTTCTTTTGAAACTAATGATACCTTTCCATTAGTATTTATTGGATTTATCTCATAGCACCAATGATGAAATAGAAATAATTTTGACAAAAGACATTTAGAACAATAAATGTCCAAAGGACTCTAAATTTCCAAATTTAAATGTCCAAAGTTTTCATCCACTAATTCCTTCTCTTCAGTTCCCACCATGTCATCTCCAATTTTCCCTACATTTGCTGTTAGGGAAAACTTTGCTGCCACTTGAAATTTTACTACTTTGCTTCGTGTCTTGTTTCATGCTAAATAAAAAAACAGCAACTCATAAGCAACATTACTTAAAAATCTCTGAAAATCTGAAGAGGCAGCTGTGGTATTTCTCTCTAAAATTATGCCTTCTTTTTCTTCTTGCAGATCATGGTTGAAATACAAAACGTTTTACTTGTTTTTTCAAGGGCTAAGCAGCCATGAATGTGATAGCATAACTGAGAACAAACAGGACTCATTCTCACCTTGTTATCTCTGCATGAGTTTCAATATTGGATAGGATTTATGATGTGCTGTGATTTCTCACTCACAAGGCTGTTTCAGGAGTAGCCCATAAGGCCAGAGCTGGGATTTTCACTTGCATGGAGGGCAGTGTTTATTATTCAAATGGCAGCAAGTGGAAAATCTCAGTTCAACACATGCATTCTACTAGGTCTATAAAAATTTAAATAAATTTTAAAAAAAGGAGTGAAAGCAGGATAATTCTTTACAGTGTGCAATCCACGGTGGATGCAGAGTGGCAAATGCTGCTCTTGCTAGGATGTCTGGGCTTTTGCAGAGCAAGGTGATAGTAAAGATGGTTCATTCCAACTCCTTTGAGAACAACTAATCAGCCACACATCATCTTTAGTGTTCTGTCTGCCCAAGGAAAGTGGGAGGGATCCAATTAAGAGTGGGGGAAGTTCTGCTGAGACTCCTTAATTAATTTTATAGTAGAAGGAAGCAACATATGGAGTCAGAGTGTAGTGCCTAAGAAGAAA
The DNA here is from genome assembly GCA_034509425.1 of Eopsaltria australis. Taxonomy (NCBI): domain Eukaryota; kingdom Metazoa; phylum Chordata; class Aves; order Passeriformes; family Petroicidae; genus Eopsaltria; species Eopsaltria australis. Next base: position 735,721 of record JAVTVJ010000447.1, on the reverse strand, counting down.
AATAGCAGAAAAATAGAAAACAGCTGATTTCTGGACGATTTTGGAAAATACATCAAAACACTGCCTTCAGGAACTCATTTTGGGGTAAGGAAATGAGGGCAGGCTCAGGACAGAGCCTGCCTTAGGACAGAGGGGAGGATTAACTGATCACCCAAGGGCCATTTCAAGCTTAACTTTTTCCCCGGTCTCAAGTCTCAGGCCAGTGGGGATGAGCTGCAGAGATGCCACTCAAGGAAATAAATTCTCTATTGCCACTTGGTGCTTCAATGGCTTCACTGTCGTGTTCCTGAGTAAGCATAAAAGGGATCTGCACCATCTCCTGTACCTCAGACCCACAATCATGTAGGGATACATCAGAGGGAAGCAAGGAAGGATGGGAAGTGAGAGAATATGAATATTTAAATTAAAATTTAAAAATTTAAAATTTTAAATATTAATAAATATTTAAATTTAAATAAACATTTGAATTATCTGGGTTATGTTTTATCACCCAGGCTGCACCCAGCATTTAGACTTGCTGTATAGCAAGGGGCAAACCATATAACCTCTGCCACAGGTTTCCTCTTCTTACAGTAGGGATGAAATTATTTTCTCAAGTATCCTTTTCTCAGAAAATTAACTTTTAAATGTGTTGTTAAAAAAAACATAGCAAAACAAGCAGCCTGTCTGTAAACCTAGGCTGCACAGATTTACTATCTGTCTAAAGAATTTGATGTGTGAAACTGAAAAAAAACCCAAAAAACCAACCTAACAAATAATAGTGTTATTAATGGGGCTTCTCAAAGTGTATTTTCTTGGCAATATAGGTATGCCAATAAAGGTTAATTAAAATGGCAGGCAATCATGATCAGATTAAATGGGGTGTGTACTAATCTCCTGCACTTGCACGAGAACCTAAAAAGCATATGACTGGTGATGACAACTGAAAGCAGGGTATTTTTAGCTGGATTCAATAGAACTCTCTTACACTCAATTAATTTCTGCATAATATGGAGATGAAACATTTGCTTTTCTTCCCATCATCTCTATAGGAGGAGTGAGACATAATAGCAATATTTCTGGCATGAAAATACATCTATGAAAATTTCAGAATTTCAGGAAAGAGAAATGCGCCTATGAAAGAAGCAGTAGAGTGTTGGTATCTTTTTAAAAATTTTCTTTCTAATGACAGGACCCAAGGAATGGCCTGAAGTTGTGTCAGGGGAGGTTTAGGTTGGATGTTAGGAAAAAGTTCTTCACTGACCAGGCCCCCCAGGGCAGGGGTCACAGCACCAGCCTGACAGAGCTCAAGGAGTGTTTGGACAATGCTCTCAGGCACAGGGTGGGGTTTTTGGGGTTGTTCTGTGCAGGGACAGGAGCTGGGACTGGATGATCCTGGTGGGTCCCTTCCAGCTCAGGGTACTCTATAATTCTATATATAACATATTTGGATACTCCACTGGATAGGTGAGCATGATTTCTAGCAGCAGAAGGCACAGGATGATCCCTTCTCCTTTTGCCATCACCAGTAGCTTAACCTTTAATTTCATTATGTTGAGAGCATCACTCAGACGTTTGGATGATATCACACATTTTGGGGGTGAAGGTTGTACCTGGCATCTCTCACTGAACAACTTCTGGTGATACTTTTGTCACCTGCAATTATCTCTTTTGAAAAAGAACTGCCCAGGCACTAAAGAGAGCAAAGACAGGTGCAGAATGAAAACTTAGATCCACAGGTTGGTGCCTGTTGGTGTGGAATGCTTGTCCTGGTCACTCATTAAAACAAACAAACTCAAAACCCAAAAGAAAATCTTTATGTCCTCATTCTTGATCCAGAGACTAAGAACACCTCTGGAGAAGAGGGAGAAGTATATTTTTCATATTTTTTCAATTTTTTCTTACCAGATGATTCTGCTCTTTGAAGATTGTCTACAATAACCCACTGAGAGCACCACATGGTTGTTATGGATGGAAAATTATAACTTTTAACATCTGAGGTTCAAAGTATTGTAATTTCATGATCAAGGACTCAAACCCATGGCTTTTCTTCATAATCCAGCTGTCTTGGTAATCAATAAGCAGCAGGTTGCAGACAGATTCAGATTCCCCATCTCCACCAGTGGGCAGAACTGTAACTGAATGGTACAAAATAAATATCCCTGTCCATAGCAGAGGGTTGAAACAAGATGATCTTTAAGGTCATTTTTAACCCAAACCGTGCTATGATTTTGAGTCCATGAAAATTACTTGAAGGGAAATGATTGGGATGAGAAAACTTTGAGAATGTTGTTGTTCCTTTTTTTTTTTTTTTTAAATTTTCCCTTTACTACAGTGGTTTCCAGAAGCAAAGTACTGATATCTCAAAATACCTGTGAAACTGCAGGGCTGGAAATGCAAATGAACTAGCATGAAAACTGTAGTTTGCTCACATTAAGTTAACACATTGTAAAGATGCAGTAGTATTACCATAAGCACAGCTTGTTTTAATTTATGGACTTCTTTACATGCACACTCCTGTATCCCTGAGGGCCATAAAGCTAAACCTGAAGAGAAAATAGAAAATGAATAAAATATATCTTGTCTTCATTTGTGTCAAAATCACAATAAAAGGAGGAAATATAATCAACTTAGATGCTGTTTTCTTTTTATTTATAAAGCTTCCTGTTTCACTCTGTTTTAATTATCATCATAGTGTTATTAAAGTGTGGTAGCACAGAAAAGGCTGCATCCCACCTTGGCAGACAGATTAGAATCTACTTCTAAATGGAGGACACTTAATTTAAACTAGTTCTATAAATCATTTCCCAAGTCACTGTTTCTTGGGGCCTTGCTCCTCCGTTTTTTTTTTTAAGTTAATTTACCTCTAATTTCTGGGGTGTTAATGGGGAATTCTTTGAGCTGGATGAAAGGAATTGAATATTTCACATACAGAGCTGTATAAGGCCAACCAGTGTTGTTTTTAGATGAATGGTATATTGAGCTGTGTCTTCCCCAGAGCAGAAAAATATCTTTTCAACTAGATACGATTGCTGAAAAAAAAGTAACATCAGTTTTTACCCAAAAAAATTGGTGCACAATAGGAAAATGGAGAGGGAATATCAGAAAGCACCCAGAACAATGCCAATATTTTTATTTTATCGCTGCAACACGTCTAAACCTTTCAGATTTTTTTTTCTTTTACATCAGAGAAACAAACAAACTAAATTCTTTTCATATTGGAATTGCTCTTTGTAAAACTCTCTGAAGGACCATTCAGATCTTGTTATGATCTGACTGAATGGCCATAGCTGGGTGCATTGCAATCTGCTCAGGGGTTTGGAGTTTATTTGGAGTTTTTGCTGCTTGCTGTGTTTCAGTGAAACAAAGTCCAGCAACAAGAAATACACTTCATCTTAATAAATTCTCTCTGAAGAAACAGCACAGTGAGACCTCCTGCTACACGCCCAGCTTTGTGATTGGGGCAGAGATGCACTGTCTCAATTAAAGAACTTTAAAAAAAAAAAAAAGAGTTTTAAAAAGTCTTTTGCTGCTTTTAATTAACAAAGCAACCTTTGGTGTTTGCAAGGGTGGTGGTGGGAAAGCTTTTATCATTGGTTGGCACTGCTTGGGTGGATTAATTGTAGATACATTAATAATATATAGTGCAATTTTAAATTGCTTAATGATTTTGAGCTTTCATGGTATAAACCTATTGAGGTTTCTAAAGCTGGGATTTTTTTTTGTTATTTTTTGTTCATAAGGTTATCTTTAAATTATTATAGGTAAAGTAAACGCACAAGAAATGAAGGCACAAAAGCAGAGAGAGGGTAACAAATAAGTTATGGAACTCCTTGTTTATACTTACATTCAGTAGGTATAAACACAGATATACAAGGATCCATTTTTATTAGGATAGATTTTTCTTTTATTTACAATTATGTTATGTAAAAAATAATGCTAATTATAACAGAGCCCTAGCATTTGTTCAATTCCATACCTACAAGGTAGCTGGCCTTTGAAACAAGCAGAATCTCCTCCATCTAGAAAAGCCCTCCTTCCTCCAAGAATTTAACAAAAATGAACCTTCAGAACCAAAACATCTGGAATTAATTTTCTAGATGAAGAGGCAAGGTCTTCTTCTTGCAAATCTCTCCCTCAACTTTCTGGCCAGGCTTCTTTTCACACAGCCCATGGCACAAGTGGATTTTTATCCCCAGATCCTTCTCTTCAGGGCTGTTCTCAATCCATTCATCACCCAGTGATGGTGCAGGACCTTGCACTTGGCCTGGTTGAATTTCACAGTGTCCACACCTCTCCACTTCTCCAGCCTGTCCAGGTCCCTCTGGATGGCAACACTTCCCTCTGCAGAACCGACTGCTCTGCTCAGCTTGGTACCGCCCACACACTGGCTGTAATTAACTCCCCCTGCCCTGTCACTAATGAGGATATTGGACACATCTGCTCTCAGTTCTGACCCTGAGAGACACCACTTGGATCTGTGGCAGCCATTGACTGCAACCCTTTGGGTGTCATCATCCAGCCAATTCCTTATCCATTGAATAGTTCATCCATCAAACCTGTATCTTTCCCATTTAGCAGCAGGGATGTTGTGCGGGACCATGAAAGAGACGCAGAGAGGTCTCAAATAAGCACACTGAGACATTTAGAATTAGGGATTAAATTAGGGATTAGGGAATCAGCGGGGTTTGGATATGTCTCTGAATTAAGGGTACCTGTAGGTGCTTTCAGGCTGCACATCTTGAAGAGCTTTCCCAGCATTGCACAGAGCTGAAGGGAGTATTTTTTTCTTATCTTTATTTTACAAATAGGGAACACAAAGGGACAGCATGTGATTTTGTGATAAACTCAGTTATCCTCAACTGATTTCAAAAGAGAAGACTGCAAAACTGAGCTTGAAGAATCAAAGTTGCCAAAAGACCTCTAGGCTGGGGGATTTTTGTGTGTTTATAGCCTCCCATTTTTGAAGCACTTTTGAGTGTCTGTCCCCAGTTGTTGGTAATAAAACGTTTTTAGAAAGTCTCATTTAAAGGATTTGCCTACAGGAACGAGGCCAGATTGTAATAAAGGGGGAGCTGAGGCTGGTTCTCTCAGGAGCTTCCTGTGCTCTCAGCCAGAATAGCATCCTTTTTATGGTTTCTTTTTTTTCTCCCTCACCAAGTCAGACCTTTTGTGTGACCCTAGAAAAATACCTATGGAGAGGTGATCAAAGAACAGTGAGAATAACAGCATGTGGGGTTTTTTAATTCCATGTCTGCATGCTGATTTCAAAACAACATGAAAACATGTTTCAACAGAATCTGGTTCATGGGAGAACAGAGCAGCCTACAGTGGATGGAGAATATTCCTATTTATCAAGAGGCTCATGAGGAGATTTTTTTTTTTACCATAGGGGAAACTTTAATCTCTAAAATGGAAAATAAAGGAGAGGGAGCTGTTATTGTTGGAGATTGCAAATCTGTCTTTAACTGACTGAATGTCCTCAGTGATTTTGCAGATATGAATTTTACTAGCCCTAAGAGACACTGGAAACTAAAATATTTCTCTAATGCTTAAATATAGCACTTGGCTGCATGTATTTAATGCTGTCTAAATGAAGATTTCAGACTGTCTGTACTTTAAGCCTCACTGTTTCCAGCATTATGAGGCCAGTAAATCAAATACCTTTGGACCTCTAACTCTACCTCAAATCTTGTGCATGAATTTGTGAACTGGTGGAATAATTCTGTGGTCTACAAGCAGTTTTTACCTTCTTCTTGTCTTCTCCCTGCTCAGTTTGCACTGCCCAGGATGATGGATTAGTTTTAAATACCAATTGTATTCTCATAATCTATTATGATGCTTCTGAGAAGAGGCTGGGGTGAGGTGCCCTGAGCTGGGGGTGTTCCACATGTTTCTGATGAGGTCTTGGGGTCACTCTTAGAGACCTCTCTGAGTGTGTGGCTTTACTGATGTTTAACGGATCCTAATAAAAAAATCAAAGCAGGGGAATGTGCAGCTTTCAGAAATTAGTTTGGTTTGAAATCAAACACCTTGACACCTTTTCAGGCTGCAGTGCATTCTGTGAGACTGAGCATTGGCAGCAGCAAGACACCTTCATTCCCTGACAGTGCGGGAGTATCCCACACAGAAAACAATCCTGTGATATTTTTGAAGTTTCTGCAAGTCTGTCTTGCAAAATTTTAGTTTACATCCAATTTGCTTTTTGCTTTCATTATTTTATTCATATTTTTCATTTAGAAAATTATTTGGTTTATTTCCATTTAAATAATCCTCATTTTCCTTGGTTTGCTTTTCATACCCTGGTTTCCTTTTATTTCATAGAGCCACACACTGAAGTAAATTTACTGTAAAAATGTATGCACTTTATAAAATAATATGTACCTTTAGAGACACTCTTCATTGCTGATTGAAAATGGAAATTAATAATGGAAAATAGCAAGGAGTCACTAAAAGGTATGAGTGTAAGTGGAAGGAGTCAAAGTTTGCCATGCTGACTATTAATGTTACTCAGTAGTAGAGAAAGACATTTTTTTTTTTCTTTTTCTTGACAGTTAGTGGTAAAAAAATATCCTTTCTGCACTGAGATGTAAAGACCTTTAGTGGTTTCCCATGAATAAATAAAAAAATTTAAAAAGCATCAGTCAAGATTAACTTATCATGAATGTTTGTTCTTGAATAGATAGGTGTGATGTAGAACAAGTTTAGAAATGCAGTTTTCATAGCCCATGACATTATTATATTTTTATGCAAAATAGTTAGTTTTCTTCTTTTTCTATTTGTGTGAATGTGTGTTGACATATATATGCATATAGATAAGAAATAAATGCACCTAAATTTATATAAAATGCATTTCTCTATGTGAATATCTTTATGTAAGCAATTAATATTTTGATGAAAAAAGAATATGAAGTTCCATGGAAACTGCCATTTCTTGTGAAACATCTTCTTAGAAGAATTTCAAAGACTTGTAGGATGAGCTTGTTACCAAACTTATCTGAAAGACATGACCTAACTTCACATAAATGAGAAGAATACACAGGCAGGAGGACTATGTACATGAGAAATAAAGCAGAAATTTACCTTGTCTACGTACACCTATTAATGAGCAGTAAGAAAGGAAAAAAATCTGGTTGTAAATCACATATCTTGCATTCACAATTACCTGATTACATGGAATAGAAAAGCACTTTCCTGGAGGAAAAATATTATAATATTTATATTTCAAACCTTGCCATATTTGTAGCTGATTGATGGGGTGCCTGAAGGAGTTCACAAGGTGACAGCTTGGTGTGAGGACAACCAGGACCCAAATGAAGGAAGGAAGTAGATATCACAGAGACACCTGGCAGACAGGGAGATATTCAAGAGTGGCTCTCATAGTTTTGTCATTTAAGGCCCACATTCAGTAAAGACAGGCAATGTGGACATAGATTTAACTGCTCACTGAAGATTTGGACACTTCTCTTCTGGGCAGGTGGGGTTTTTTGGCCATCCCACGTGCTGTTGGAAACTGCCTTTTCTTAATTTACCTGTTCTTTGCCCCATTTTCTTGCCCACAAGCCTGCCTTGTGCATGGGTCAGCCCAGAGGCAGACAAGGGATTTACAGCACTGTTCATTTTGGAGGGTTTAGGGAGATGATAACAGTTGCTCATTCAAGCGTATCAAATGCATCTCATCCTGCTTGGGTATTAATGGCACTTTTGTCTATTAAAACAGGTGATTATCTCATCTTTTGTCAAAAAACAATTCAGCGTGAACTGACATGCAAAACTTTTCTAGCTGAGTGTTGGTGTATCAATAACTAAAAAGGTAAATATCCGAAAGGTCCTGGGGTTTTGTTTTATTCAGCCTCTTTGTTCCTTACTCTTATTCGTATGTTTGGCTATAATACATATGACAATCCTTCCCAAATTCTTCTTAGCTGAGGGAAAGTTTTGATTCTGGTTTTATTCTGACACCACTTAGGAATGTGAGACCTAAATTCTTGGGATCTAAATTCCTGGGGTGTGATTGCAGCCAGTAAAAGTACTCTGTTAGCAACACAGTTTTCCTCTTGTAGGTACACTCAGAATGCCTCTGACAGGGATTTGTTCTCTTGATATTTTAAGATGAAAAGTTCATGGCCACCAGTACCTGTTCTGTATGCAGAGAAACCAGATGGAGCCATGATTCATTCTAAATATTTCTTTTGAGGTTAGCATAAGTGAATTGCTTTTCAGGTGGAATCCATCAGGTCCCCAGAACGTGTTCTTGTCTACAAATTCGTCCTGCTGCATTATATTGCTCTTCTTCAAAATGTTAAATGTCTTGATTTGCATTTGCAGGAGTTGATTGAACCCTTGTTCTTACTGCCATGCATAAGGATTGTATTTTATCCTTTTTTTTCCTTGCAATTTTTAGTTCATGTTTCTTTCAGAGCCACTGTTATATGGGCTTAATTTTAAAATCATTTTACATATATATCTTTTTCTATTGTCACTGTGAATCGTGATAAAAATGTTGGCTTTATTTTCTTTCCTTCTCATTTATTACTTTGCTCACCCTTTGAAATCCCCAGTTTCATCTTCTGATGGAGACTGACTGAAATGCTGTTTTCATTTAGAAAATTATTTCATGCAGAAGCTGCATTAGATTGTTTTTTTCCAGGAAAAAGAAAGAAAAAAGTAAAGAAACTCTCATTTTTACCAAATCACGTTCTGAGCAAAACTTTTATTGGTTCCATTATACTGATCTGTGAGGGAGATTTTTGGAATAAAAGGTCCTCATTTTCAGTAAAATATCCAAAACCTGTGATGACTAAAATCCTAATTTGTTACACTTAGGGGTGAAGAGAATTCAGGACCATGAGCAGCAGGATCGTGGTCTAGTGGGAGCTGTCCCAGCCCATGGCAAGGAGTTGGAACTGGATGATCTTCAAGGTCCCTTCCAACTCAAATCTTTCTGTGATTTGCTGTTTCTGTGACAACCTGGCACCACATGAGATCAAAAAAAATAATCACTTTGCAGAGATGACCAAGGTGGCTCATCCTGACTTAGAAATAGTCTGTAACATCACATTCAGGTGGTGCTGTGCCAGACAAACATAGCTCTGTTTTGGGACAATCTTTGATTGTTTTCAACATCTGTGATTCATCATTGAATGAATTCTGAATGCAAAAGTCAGTATTGAAACTATCAAATAACCCTAAAACTCTGTATCTTACCTGTTACCTCTCTGCACCACCTCACCTTTCACTACCTTTCCTTTCCTCTAGTGAGACTGGAAAGCAAGAGGGAAGATAAATTATCTTCATTGTCTAATATATCTAAGACATAGGGCCTTAAATAAAAATTATGGTGGATGTATAAGTGATTGATTAGAGCGTGTTGTTTGCATTGTATTTGGAAATGAAAATGTAGGAAGGAGGGAATTTCAATAGCAAAGTGGAAATGGTTGTCATCAGGATTAATGTTAAATGATCATTCATGTCTGCCTTATCTCACGCTAAGTTTCCTTCAGTAGAATTTTAATAGTGTAGACTTTACTGTGCATTATGGTGATAAGATCCTGCCAGTGTTTAGTTGAGCTGCTTAATTTACAGGAGCTAATTTAAAAGGTAGCTCTTGTGTTAGGGAACCTGTCCTGTTGGATTGATAACTCAGCTTTTAGGATATTATTTCCACGGAAGCAGATCGTCATCTTTTCTCCCCATCTATGCCCTTGTGCTCCAATTCTAATTATTCAAGTGTGAAGGGAATTTCCTTCATTTTTAGACACAAACATCCTCACCACAAAATTTATAAGGTTGTCTGTGAAGTGGACTGATTATTTAGGGTTGTAACTATTTCTATAGAATTTCGTGGTAGGTTACGTTTGTGCATAGGGATAAATATAAACTCCATCTCATTTAATCCCAGTTTGGAGAGAGATTTTTCTTCTGAAAACATTTTTATTTATTTACTCACAAGTTTTATCATCAGATGTAACCATTTAGCATACAACTCATGTATGCTTATAACACTTCACAGGAACTTTTCTCACCACTGAAGCTGAACCACCGATGTTGAATATGGCAGCTCTTTAACAATTCTCATCTGTGCAATGTGAGAGTTTAAACAGAAAATGGCCTTACTACTTTCCCAGCTTTAATGCATATTCAAACATTTTCTGTCAGCTGTCATTTACTTCTCTCAATTCCTTTGTGTGTGGCACTGGCTGCCATTTCTGTTGTCACTCTGAACTGAATCCTAGGATCTCGAAAGATTTTCTTCTATATTGGCCTTGCTGCAATTCTCAGCACTCCAGGATTTAGAGAAATTTCAACTAATCCATTGCAAAATGTGACTGGCAAAATTAAATTCTCTGCCTGGTTCTTGCAGCCAACCCTCATCTGTTCATCAGCCACAGCAGAAGATGTAAAAAGAGATTGAGCGGCAAAGGATTTCGAATTCTCACACGTCTTTTCTGCTCACTTTCTGCACACATCCAGACAATAAAGTTTTACTGGCACAAATGTTCACAGCAAATGAAAATCAAATCCTCACATGAGCATCTCTGGAAGGTGAGATTTAAATCTGAAAGGCATTCTGTGGGAAGCCCTTCTGTGCTCACCCATTCAAAGGGCAGGAAGGTAGGAAACATGGCATATTTTCTAATTGAAAGTGATAAGCAACACATGTTGAATCTCAAGCATTTGCATTCAGTCCCCAGGGAGAAATGCTGGGAGATGACAATGGTGAAGCAAATTTATACAGCTTCCAATCTAACACTCATTAAAATGAATGAAAAGACAGTTTGAAATTGGACTAGGCTTGTAAGGTCCCAGCCTAGTAAGGTTCTCAAGCATGTGGGAAGTCATTGTCTTTAAGCTTGTGTTTAAAATTATGCACGTTTAAATGCCAACTTCTTTGGGGCAGAATACATTAAATAAGGAAACAGTAACTTGTCCTACAGGAGAAACAAAAAAAAAAAAAAGAGGATAAATTTGCTTGATACATTTTAAATGTTTAACAAAACATATCCACCAGCTAAATAGAGAAATTCAAAGAAAGTTTTCTACAGAGCTTGCATTGGCAGAATGCTAAATGATTCACCTTTTGGAAGTAGCAGTACAGCAGGTGTCATCAGATAATTTCTCCAAATCCTTTGAGGTTGGGTTTTGTTGTTTGTTTTGGTTTTTTTTGTTGTTTGTTTGTTTGGTTTTTTTTTGTTTTGGTTTTTTTTTTTGGGGGGGGGTCTTTGTTTGGTTGGTTTTTTTGGGGTTTTTTTGGTTTGGTTTTTTTTTTGCAGATGATTGTTCTGTATTATTCAAGTATGCTTTGGTGATGAGAATTATAAACCTTGTGTTTTGTCTTTTCCCTTAAAAATACAGACTAAAGCACTTCACTAAAAGTCTACCCAAACCAAGTATGCTTAAAATTTAATTTTTCGTGACTTTATGCTCCACACTGGATTTTAAAGGCAAAACATATCCAAAACATGTCCTTAATTTTTTTCTTCTGACTTATGTTTTCCTTTGAAATATTTGTATTAAAATATTAACCAGATCTGGTCTCCAGAAGTTAATCAAAGCTACTTCTTATAGCTGTAGTTGAGTTTTTCTGTCTTTGTTAAGTCAAATAGAGTTCTTCTCTGGATGAAATTCCAGTACTGCTGAGTGTAACTACTGGCACAGCCAAAATCAGGAGAAGGGATGTTGTTTGTACCTACTTTATAAAGAAAGATTATTCAAAAACGTTTCAGAGGAGTTTTGCATCTGAGGAATACTAAAGCTAGGTTGGAATACATTGCTGAACTTATATTTTAAACTATTTGAAAATGAACAAGACCTGCGAAAACAAAACCAAAAGAAAATGGAGCTTTGTAGGCAATGATGTAAGGAATGGGCAGAGGCAATGGACCGTATTAATAATGTAATTTTAATTTGAAGTTCTAGTCTACTCTGATTGCAAATCACTGCTTGCTTTAATACTTTAATGTCTCTGTACATGAAATGTGCCAATTTCCAGGCTGTTCAACAAAGAAATCATATTTGTTCTCAGAAATATGGAATGTGGGTTATTGGAATGTTTCGTTTTGCTTTGTTATCAACGTTGTCATAGAATGAAAGAAATTCAATTTCAGATTGCATTCAAAACAGAAATTATTGACACTTTATCTGCTGTTGTTATGACAGTTAAAGATCTTTCTGTATTTCAATTCTGAAATCTTAAATTTGATACACTGCCTCTCAGGCATTTAATAAGAAACAAATCCTTAACAAACTTTCAGTTGAAAAATAACATCATGAATCCCATCTCATTACCTTTTCTCTGACGTGCTTCCTTTGTAACTTATAACTTTGTGGATGTGCACATCCAAACATTATAAATCAAATTTCATACCTGCATAAAGCACTGAAATCAATGGCTTTATGCTGCCGTGAAAAATCCAGTGATGAACTGGGCTCTGATCCTGCTTATTTTGTTCTCCTGGGAAATAAGAAAAGAAGACAAAGACAAGTAAAACATCAAGAAGAAGATCAAATGTGAGACAACATAAATGGCCTGAAATTGATTCCTTTTACTTTGGTGACATTTCATTAACTTCAGGGAAGTTTTGGAGGATTTTTATAGAGAGGCAAGAGAGAAGAGAATAGGCAGAAAGGAAAGAAAGACTTTTTTCCCAGACCCCAATAGCCTGATTTGCTGAACTGTGATTTTATATAGGGAAGAGCAACACACTGCTTTCAACTCTCCAAAATAACCTTGTCTCTTATCTCTTTATTCACATGTGACTTTGCAGCTCACTTATAGCAAGACTTTCTGGGGAAAATCCCAGCCATGCAGCAGCCCATAAAAAAGGCTCGAGCAAAAAAATCCTAATCATGGCTCTGGTATTTTTAAGTGTGAGTTCTTTTAATCTTTTTACTAGTCACAATAAGAGGCTGTGACTGTGTGATTATTCAGAAATGACCCTGGAAGCTGTGTAATTTAAGGAAACCAAATATATTGTGTTTTCTATCCTCTGGTGACTATTTTTCAGTTACTCCAACTAGAACAAAATGTGCAAACACACAGCCACTGGGAAGTGGAACTTTTTAATTAAGCAATGAACAGTAGTCTGTGTTTGGAATATCCCCTGTTCCACATATTCAGCGGGGAAAAATGAACACTAAAACACTTCCTGACTCAAAAATCAGGCTGCAAGCAGAATTAGGCCAAAAGTTCCTGCTATTTTTATCATGGTACAGTTTAGTGCTTCTCTTGATTTAGGAGAAACATTCAAATTTTGGGGTGGGCCTCAGCTTGCAGATTCTGCTACATCTAAAAGTGATGTCTGTGAGAGTCTGGAGGCAGTTGCTACAAACCAGGGATCTGGAGCCACTCCAAACACAGCAGCAGAGCTGTGGCACCTCCTCAAGTTTGGATGGTGTGGAGAAAAACACATCCTCTGGACTCGTGGCTGCAAGCCACCCTGGAGTGTCCCAAATGACTCCAGGTGGGTTTGGAACATGAACTGAATTCACAGACTCCATGGCAGCCATAAGAACTGAAAAAAACAACATGGTAAAGAACAGGTGAGCAGACACCTCCACCAAATAGCTCTTTGGTCTCTGCTAAGTTCACAGCCAGGGCAGACCTAATCAGTGTCATAATTACAGAAGCAAATTCAGGTTCAGTCTGATGGACCCCACTTTGGCCGGACAAATCAGGGTCAAGGCAGTCAAGAGAGCCACTCTGCTGTGGCAAATGTAAAATTGCTCTGTGACTGTGGAACAGCTGATAACAAAATATGAAAAAATGTCCCAGAGAAGCTGTGGCTGCCCCTGGATCCCTGGATGTGTCCAAGGCCAGGCTGGATGGAACTTGGAGCAACCTGGGGCAGTGGAATGTGTCCCTGCCCATGACAGAGGTTGGAATTGAATGATATTTAAGGTTCCTTCCAATCCAAACCATTCTGTTGTTCTATGATTTTATCACTTTGCCGAGAAATTAAATAATAAAATATCCTCTAACTCAGGCTGTGCACTGAATTTAAGAACTTGCCTGATTTCAATACTTGCATACAGCTGGTGCTCTTGTTCCTTGAAATCTGTCAATTTTATTTTCTATTTTAAAATATGTTTCAAAAAACTTCATGACAGTCAGGCAGCGCCAGTATGAAAGGAAGTTTTATAGCCAACTAAAATCCATGAAAATCTGAATTCCTCATGGAGAGATTAATGCAGCTGCTGGTGCAAACAGCAGTGCCCCAAGGTGTGCTTATATTATTTAGTGAAGGAGACCTGCTGTGAAGGGTGGTTGAGCACAAAGATGCCAGATGCTCTCTGTGACTTGCATATTTGAAAGGTCATTTGTGCATCCTGATGACTGAGGTGTAAATGATAAAATCATGGAACAAAGAAAAAAATCTTTACCAGGCCTGAGTTTCACCTCCTGACTGCAATGATACAGCATTTGGTGGACTTTTAATGGAACTAAATTTAATTCAGAAGGAACATAAGTGTGTCATGATTCCACCTGTTTTCAGCTGCTGCTGATGCAGTTTTCTCTCCCAAGATTTTAAGGGTTGCAATGGTGAAGCAAATGTGCTTCTGTGTATTTGTTGATGTCACACATAACTTCATCCAGGAGAGTTCTTGATGAGTTTGGTTTGTCAGAGCAGTGCCAAGTGGAAAGGACAAAATTCTCCTTAGTCTTTATAAAGATGCAAATGTGAAGTTATTCATCATTGTGGTGTTGTCTAGAGACCTCAACAAATGCTTCATCCCCTGTGCTGTTCTCCTGTCAGACCGAGGAGGAACTCCTGGAGGTCTTCTAGGATAAATTCACCCTCAAAAAGATTGAGGTGAAAGAAAACACTGAGATGGAGATGCTCACAGCAAATATTCCTATGAGATGGGGAATGTGCCAATAAATCACTCAGAGGCAGATCTGAATTTACCCCTGGTGGAACCTGGAGATGACCCAAGGATTTGTGTTCTATTAAATAAAAAAGGGTGCACCAGTCACATGAAGAACTTCGTTTCACTTGATAATTTTGGATCTCTCAGACAAATCATGTGACAGCACAGCTGAATAAAGTATTAGAGACCATGGAGCAATGAATGTCAGTCATAAGTGCTGGAAATTTAAGGAACTGCAAGGATTTAAGAGTTCTATAGCCAAGAAAATCAAGCTTTTTGTGCAACGGTGTGACTGTGATTCCTGATGTACAAAGCAGGAATTAATAAATTAAAAATGAAAGTTAACAGTAGCTTTCCTGTGACGTCTGTGAGCCCAGCACTGGAATACTGTGTACTCAGGGAGAATGCTCAGTGATTTTAGGAGGATATTAAAAAGATGAAAAATGAGCAGACAGGAGGCACAAATAAAGGCTTTTGAAGACATAAGAAATGCCAGAGAGTGATAAATATTTGGATTTTCACAAGGAGATTGAGATCTGACTTCATTAGAGCACATAAATGCTCTCTCTGAAGAAAATGCCAAGTGCTAAAGGACCTTTAATCATGCATAATTGTTGAAATTTAGAAATGGATTAATATAAATTCAAAACAAAGCACAAATCCTTAACATGGAAAATAATTACAGTGAACTACAAAAACTGTGACAACTTCCCAGTCTCCTGAAATCCTCAAAGTCGTTCAAGAGTTGGAATAAAAAGTGATTGCTGCCTGTCAGAAGATAATTTGATGACATTAAGTGGCGTGTGGTACATCAGAATCTGACTGGGCCATCTAATAACTTGAAATTTTAAAACTATAAAAAGAGTTAGTGTAGGCTCTTCAAGAATACCAAGAAGCAGAGCAATCAGGAAGTTTGAACGAGGAATTTCTCTTTTGCTGAGAAGGATGGATGATGTCAGGATGAACTGCAGGGAAGACTGATAACACAATCAAAGTTTGAGGCAGGCTGAAACAAGCACGTGGATTCCTGAGGATACAAGAGCAGCTTGGAGCTCGATCCCAAAGCCAAAGTGCTGCTTTGAGAGTGACAGAAAGTGTTGCTGAAGACTCACACACATTCTATGGCCAAGGCTATTGACCCTGTCTGTGTTTTCTTTGTTCATATAACTTCTAGCAATCTTAATTTGTCTTTCTTTCAGGAGCTCGAGAACCCAGAGTAGATGGTCCTTTGGGACTTAGAGGACATTTATTTATCTTTATGTCATGCATCTGTAGCAACACCAGAGGTGAGGATAAAACTTCCATGTCTAAGCACACTGATCTGTTAGTGTACATCAGAAAAAATCACTCTCCCGAAGGATGAAGTTCAAAAAGAAAACTAATTAAAAATTTTAAGCATGGAAATTACATCAAATAGGGCATTGCAAAATACATTAGGAAGCTGAAATCTGCAGCTCTCCTGGGAGAGCTTGTTTATCATATTTCCAACCCAGTTTATGGATCAGATAGTTATGGGCAGGTTCAACGAGGCTCAAATGTGTTTGCATTGTTCGTATCACAAGACCTTCAAATCTTCTCAGATTCACTGATATCATTAATCACACTTAGTGATAAGCAAACCTGAAAAGATACAGCCCTCTCACTCTGAGTGTATTCAGATATGGATTCAGATTAATTTTTGGTTAATTTATCTATATTTCTGTAGTTTATGAGTACTTATTTATGAATTGTAAAGGACAGCACAGGCAGAAGATTTTAATGCAGCCTGTCCAAAGAAAAGACGCCTCTTGGGCAAATATTTGGCAAGAGCTACAAAATATTTTATGCTTGCAATTAACTTTGGGGTCATTTTCCATAAGAGCAGGGCTCTGGTTTGTCAAAGCATCCTCTATCATTAAGCCTTTTTTGTTACATTTACAGAATCTAAAGTTAGAATGCACTGCTCATAGAGTTTATTCAGTGGTGCCTGTTTTAATTCCCTAAAAATCTTCTGGTTAAACCTGCTAATATCACTTAAAAAGCCTTCTAATCTTGGAGTCTTTAGCTCATGGTACTGATCATGTTCTCGGATAAACTTTTGAAATGGTTAATTAACCTTCTTCTTAAACTGTGTGACTCGGTTCTTATGTAAATTTGCCTGTCTTTGGACCCCAGAGATAACATTTTGTTTGTTCAGTGATTTCTTTAGTCAAGACAGACATTTCCCCTTCCTCCATATGGTGCATATCCATAAAACGTGACCAGACTGAGATCCCTTGGCTTCCCTGTAGGATATTTATGAGTAGATGATAATCTTGCACATGACAGGGAAATTGCAAGGCTTGGGTCTTGTCTTCAGGGAAACTTATTTGGTTTTTTATAGAGTTGCTTCTGCAGTAATGCTGTTCACTATGGCAGCCAAGGTAGTGATGATTTCTGATGATGCTTAAATTTTGCATAGAGAATTCTTTGCTTCCTAAACATTCCTGTACAGTTGATGGCATTTCTTATCAATCATAAAGAGAAAAAAAGAGAAAAGAGCTCCATTTTCAGGCTTTAGCCATTCTTTACTTTTGCCAGAACATTTGAAAGTAAAGTTGTCTGGAGCAGATACTGTTTTAAGTATGGTATCATATTCTAATGTCACCTAAATTTCTAATTAACCCTTATTATATATATATTTTTTTTTTTCACAGATTTACCCCAAATTGCAACCAGGGAGATCAAAATCTATTAATGTTGTGGCTCTAGTCAATAAACCTTAGTCATGCATGGAATATGCTTTGGATACAAGAAACGGAGACTTTACTTTCTTAATATTCTTAATCTTTTTTTGGCAAACACATTCTTAATTTTTAGGTAAACTCTTCAAAGTCAGTGGCACTCTATGATTTATGGGCTTTACACATCCACAGGAATATGGATAAACTTGTGTTTGTGTTTTTAAAGACAAGTACAACTGGAGTACACAGTGTGAAATTGTGAGGAATTTTGATTATGATTTCACTACACTGCTCTAATTAGAGAAAATCAACAATCAGACAAACAAACAAGACAAACAAGCAAACAAACAAACAAAAAATCAAAGAAGCAAGGATTTCAGACCAGAAGAAAGATTAAGTTTGTGGATTCCCCAAGTTACAGAAACCAAAAGGTAACTAAGCCAAAAGGGGAAACCTTGAGTTTGTTTTATTTGTGATCCTGGAAATTGTAGTTTTTTTCTAGATGTCCTTGTTCTTGTAGTTGTAAGAAATGACTCCACTTGCAGAAGGAATAGGTATTATCCCAAATTATCAAAAACTATCTGCATGGTGATGGAAGTTTTACAAGAATAGGAGGTATCAAACATTTCTGTTGTTTAGGCCTTTTAATATCAATTTAATGCTTTTGATTATTTTTACTCATAAATTGTTCATAATTTATCCAGTAGCTATTTACACAGAGAAACAATATTCCTGTAATTCCTAACTGCAAGATATATTTAATTCTAGGATAAAAAAAATCATGTTTGTGAACGATTTTATGTAAATGTAGAATGAATCTGCATTGTTAAATTGGTTCCTTTCCTACTAAAACAGAAGGAAGGAAAAAAATGGAACAACTAAAAATGAACAACAGCTTCTACTTCCATTAATGACTATTTACATATTGCAGGGTTGTGCCACTTCTCATGGAAAGATTATTGTTCCTTTTCTAATTCAAGATTTTAGTTTGGAATATGTTTCTCCACCTTCTCTCTTTTATACTTTTGCCAATAGAAAAATCACTTCTGCAGAGCTGTGATCCAGCAGGTCAAGAAAAAGTATTCGGGGTTTTTTGGGCCTTGTGTAAGAAATTTTTGGCATTTCCAATGGGAAGGGGTTTGAAAGGTCCAGTTGAATCTGGAAAATGGTCACAGGACTGGTGAGCAGTAGTTTTGCAAATTGTGTAAATTTAGTGAGATAATTATCCACAGTTTCAGACTGTAAAAATGTAGTTATCCTCATGTGATTATTACCACTGCTTCACCATGCTCCTGGCATGCATACAAAGAGTTATTTTGGTATATCAGACATTTTTTACATTTTTATGGTGAAATTTCAAAACTTGAAGTGTAATCATCAATAGATTCTGTTGAAACGTCCAACACCAGTCTAGCAAACAAACTTAAGAGGTAAAGTTAAAATTGTGGTTTTGAAACATAGCTCACGTTTATTTTTATCACACTGAGATGCTGTTTCCCAAAGTTCCTCCTAAATAAAGTATTATATTATTGTTGTTGTTATTGTTGTTGTTATTCACTTTGTTTCTATTTCTTTGCATGTCTGAGGTTTAGCATCACCTCTGAGACACCAGTGGAGTAGGATGTAAATAACCAATTACAACTTGAAGGTGATTTTATATGAAATTAATTGATCGTTTCTGATCAATGCCTGATAGATCCAAATCACCAAGAGACTGACTGAATGCAGATAGAAAACCTCCCTTGAGCAAACTGAATGCCCAGTGATGAGGAAAAACTTGCACTTTTCCAGGCTCAGCATCCTTTTCACAGGCAAATCCTCCAGGACTGTCAGCCTGGGAGCCCCAACCAGAATTTACCTCACTCAGGAGAAACACATATTACTCATTTTTAATTCATTATCCTTCACTTCAGCTATAAGCTTTTGACTGCTTCACTGTGGTTAGATTGCTTCTTTTTTCTTTCTAATATCTCACTTTCCCCAGCCATTCACCCACTGCCAGTTTCCATTTCCCTGCCATGCCATAGGTGAGCTGTTTTCATCTCCAGCGTTCTTAAGAACATTAGTTTGCAAAAGGCTCCTTGCAAGACAGAATTATACAGACAAAGGAGAAGTCAGAAGCACTTACAGGAAAAAGAGATTACACTAGATGTCTTCATCCTGACACTTAAATAGAGCGTGGCACTCTTAAAATGTTAGTAGAACATGGGACGTCAAGAAAATAGTAAAATATTTGTGTTCTATTAACAAGAAAAGGGATGTGTAGATGCATAAAGGGAGATTCAAAGCCAGGAATGACAGGGGTGGGTTAGGGAAAAAAAAGATCTGGTAAGGCAGTAATGCTATCATGTGGAGAAAACAGTATTGTACTTTATAACAGATGAAAGCTTCTGTCTGTGGCATGAAAGAGATAAAAAAGAAAAGCAATAAATTCTGCATAATCCAAACTCATTGTTCACTGCTCATTCCCAGGCAGCAGCCAAGGGATAAACATCACTGCTATGTATGTAAAGGCTGCTTTCATAAATATTTAAAAAGTACTACACTGAGTCAGTGCAGTAAATAATACCATTTATTAAAATAGATGGAATACGTGAATTAAGGTCACTTGCTGGCACAAAGAATAGAGGCATCAATCTAAGCCTGCTCGGCCCTGGGATCAGCAGATTCAGTTTTTCCCACTCAAAGAAACATTAAGTGAAATATGCAAAGAGAAAGCAGTTCAAGCCTGTGACCCTCTCAAATGCTGCTTCTGGTTCAAGAACACTTTACAGGGGCAAGGAAGGAAAAAAAGTGAAATAAAAAATCCTCCCCAGACTAAGAAGTTCCGCTTTTGGTGCTCATTTGTTTCATGCCATGTTTGGGAAATATTAAAACCCTCTTTTTCTCTGTGACACGTGAATTTCTTATTAGATATATAAGTAAATCAAGGATAATATATTGTTTATCTTGTGTGGCACTCAACCTGAGTGCAGCCAATTTTAATGGTTTTTAATGTAAATATACATAAATATACAAGCCTTGTAGAAGGGGAAATCAACTATAGGTGGGGTTAAACTGTCCTTTTCTTTTTATGGGGTGTTTTTAGTGCTGGCCAGTATCTCAGTGCAAAAGTAGAGAGGATGTAAGAAAGAATAAACTTTAAAATAAATATTTTATTTGTTACGCAAGAATTTTCTCCCATGTGTAACTTCATAGGCTGCAAATGAAAACGTAGCATGCAGAGATTATTCAAATGCTCAACAGGAAGGGAGGCAGAGGGTCTTCAGTGGAGGAGAATTTCACCAGTTAATCATTCTTTGAGGAAGAAATCCAACTTTTCAAAGTGATTCTCCTAGCATGATATCCACATTACTTAATTTTAATTACAGCAGATGTTGTTTACCATATCTCTACCTCCCAAGCTCATCCTACAGAATAGTTACTCTGTCTTGGAAACAAAAATTACATCCTCTAAGGTTTGTGTGTCATCATCCCCAGTATTAAATGTCAGTTGCTATTTTTGGTGTCATGGAACAGTAACCCCACAAAAATCCCTGTATCCCTTCCCACAGCTCCTTCATTGATGGTGAAATATTCTCAACAGAGTGAATAATTCTTCTGTTGCTGTAGGTAAGGAGTAATGGAAATAAACCAAAAACCAAAAATGTGGGCAGTGGTTCTCACGACTATAACGAGGAAAATGTATAAGGAAAAAAAATAATTGGATTAGTAACAGGATATTTAATTTATGAACAGATATCAAACAGATATTGCACATCCATCTATTTATTTTCCTCCTCACCACGGTGATTCCTGTATCAAACTCATAACAATTTCTAAATGTGTGAATGCATTTCTTTTAGAAAATTACTGATTCCAGAACGTCTGAGGATGAAATAATCACTATCCACCTAAGAATAATGTTCCAATGGTTAATTTCATTCATCTTTAAAATGTTTCCCTTATTTCTGTTCTGAATTTGTCTCCCTCCAGCTTCCAGCCATAGTGTCTCATTATAGTTTTGTCTGATAGATCAAAGGCTCTTCTGAGGCTCTTCCCTCAGAAATCTTTTTATGTTAATCCTGATCATCCATAATTCTATAAGTTGAGTTTTGGTGTTATTGAAGCTGATTTGAGTTTTCATGATTTTTTTTTATATTCTTGCACTTAATGAATACAGGAATGTTAAGTTGCAATGCCTGACATATTTTGCATTGCTTTATTTTAGTCTCTGCACCTGTTTGACAACCTGAATGACTATTGATTGTTTGGGGGAATTCTAAATGTCCCAGTCAGTATATTTATTTTTGTAACATGTTTTCCAAAACCTGCAAGACCCTGGAAAATCTCTTTTATTGCCATAGTCAATGACCTTGTCATGGGATAATGTTTAAAATCCTCCCTTTTCTGCCTCAAGTGATATTGTACTTTTAGAAAGGGATGCACTTCAGAAAAAAAAAAGTCAGTCCTTGAGACTTGGTATGTAACAGGACATGGAAAAGAGTTGAAAGTTAAATCACATTATGAAATTTAGCTAGTCAGTATAATTTTAATTTTCAAGAAACTGCTTTAAGGCAACCTCACACTGACCCACTTTCTTGCTGTCGCTCCCTCAATAAAAATTGATAACACATTCCTGCCCTTGCAGAATTTCCATATTGACAGAGGAAATTTAACTCCCTGCATGATTAATGGCCGAGGCAGTGCTCTATCAAACATGCAGCGTGCACTGGGATATTGGATGCCTCTGACAGCCCAGGAGTGATGATCCTGGGGAGGGATGGAAAGCAGAGCGTGACAAAATTGCAGCTGCTGATGCCTCCTGCCACATCAATAAAATGGCACCGCACAACAAATGGGACTCTTGACCTCATCACTTACAGTGGAGCAGATCATTTGTATAAACAAGTTATTTAGGTGCCTTAATGTACTTTGTGGTTGATTAATAGTGCTTCCCTTCACCCTTTGCACATCAGATGCTGGAGAGTGTTTGGGAAGGGAGAGAAGCAAGGCACAGGCCTGGGGGTGAAGCAACACGCTGGAAATTTCAATCCTGTGCAGAGCTTTGCTGCAGATCTTTAGTTCTAAATTGGGCAAAGGACATCTTTGCTAAGGCTTCACCTTAAGGAAGTGTCATGCATGAATATGCCTGTAGGTGCTATAGAAATACTCCAGAAATGCCAATTTCATGGCAGACTTTTTGTATGTGATAGCTTGAGACTTGTGCCAAGCAGCACAGCAACCTAATTTTTAAACCAGCTCAGCTGGTATTTCCTCTTCTGACTACAGATATCTCTTCTCCGAGCAAACCATTAAATAGCTTTCCTCTTTAGGTGATTTTTCTCTTTTCTTCCTCTTATTTTGGAATTTGAAAACACAGGAGAAAACAGAGCAGTTTCTGTTACAGCCAGAGCTATCTAGAACATTGTGCTCTGTGTATTCACAGGCAAATGAGGATTTGCAATAAAGGCAATGTTTTATTGAAGCAGTGATTTAAACTAATGTTTGCCAAAACAGCAAAGTGTTCTGTGCCCATCTGTTTGACTTGTAAGGAATGAATTTTCAAAGGTCATTCCAGGTATCCCAGGATTTCAAGTTGTCATTGGTTTCTGAAGTTTGAGGCAGGGAAATGAATCAAGGCAGGGCTGTCTGCTTTCTGGGTTATTCCCATTTTGCAGGGAAGTCTTTCACTCCAAACGACTCTACCTAAGCCAGTTACAGAGCCACCATGCACCAGGCAGCCTCTTCCTTTATCTGAAAAAAACCAAATGACTGAGTTTATTATAATTTTCTAAAGAAAATTTTCTGTTGGTTTTGCCTTGGGTCTGTTTTTCCTTGGTTAGGTTTCAGTTTGTAGAAAGTTTGATTCTCCCTTTCAATTTAGATCAAACCTATTTAAATAAATTCTGATTATTTCCTCCTGAAAGAAATACAGTATTAATGAGATAGATAAGATTCTTTATTCACTTTTCAGTATTTATTACTTTATTTTTCTCTTTAGACCTAGATTTTGGAAAGTCTGGCTAGTTCTTTTGCTTTTGTATTTCTTATGGTTTCTTGGCACTGCTCCAAGTCAAAAGAGGACACTGCTGAACAAAACAATAAAATCTGTTCTTAAGTCCCAGTTCCAGCTAGAGAGAGAAAGAGCTTAGAGTCAGGAATACCTGTTCTTGTCCGTTATAAATTATAAATCTTGTCCAAAGTACATAAAATTAACTTCAAAATCAGATTGCTTACCTATACAGTCCAAGGCATTTAGGGAGGATCTTTGGATCTACATCTCTTAAAAGAACTGCAAGAACAAGAAGACTACATTATGCAGTCATATATGAAGCATTATTTTACATAATCTCATATTTAGCTTGATTTTTTTGTCCTTATATTAAAGCAAGAGCAAAACACTGTATTTTTTGTCTACTTCACAGTAGTTGGATTATATGTAATGAAATACTGGTCTGCAATTTAAGCTACTCCAACTTATTCAGGCCTTCATATCCTCCTTAATAGTTTACCTTTTCTTCCACTACCCATGCAATCTGCTATTTATCCCCCAGCGAAATTCTCACTCCACTCCCCCGGAGTGTAATTTTCAAGGAAATGTCTCCTCACTTGATGGAAGCCTTATGATTAACCAATGAACCAAATTAACTGGAATGTGCTCAGCTTTTCACAGAAATGCAGGAGGAGAAAAAAAAAAAAAAGAAAAAAAAAGAAAAATAGATGCTGCTCTTGGTTGAAGGAAGAAAATTGACTTCAGGGAAAGGCTGTCCATGTTCCCCCTCTGGAACAAAACAAAACTCACCTTCCTCCTAAGTGCCTGAGATATCTTGTGTCTGCAGCTAATGGGCTCACAAGGATCTTACTAATTCTGGTGGTTGGCAGTGATGCTGTTTGGTTTTTGCCTTTTTTCTTTTATGTGTTCCCTGTACTCTTCACACACACATTTGTAGCTCTGTATCCTATTGTATTAGGGGCTGGTTTTCCCAGTAGTTTTCCATGGCCTTTCCCCAGGCAGAAAGACAAAACAAATTCTAGAGCTCCAAGCCCTGGGAGGTGCAGGGCCCCAGTGCTGTCTTGGTTCTTCCTGGGAACCAAGGCTGAGAACAACTCTTGGAGACCCATTTATTCCATGGATAAAGCACAGCCAGTGCTGAGGGGGGAACTCCAGAGAAGGGGCTTGACCTGGGGGGAAATTGCATCACCACTTGTCCTCCTAATTGGTGCTTTTCATCAATTATGCTAATTTCCTAAAACCTATAGATATGTCCTCACCCCTGGAGGGAGTGGGCTTTTGTGAACATGTTTCCATAACTGCCCCTGAAGGCCTTCAAATAAAGATCCCCTTTTATATCACCTCCTTACTAAAATTATCTTGAGTTTCATTTCCAGGCTGGGAAAAAGGCAACATCAGAGCTCTGAAAATCAACAGCATTGCCTTTCACTCCTCAGCTCCATCTCTGGATGCCAGGGAAGCAGAGGAAGACGAACCAGGCGGAGTTGGGCTGCTCAGTGTTGCTCTGAATTGCTGCTGCCTTTGCTGCCATCCATCCTTCTGTCCTGGGAGGAGGTCAGTGGGTGCTGGGTGTGTGCTGAGCACTGGGCAGGGCTGACCCACAGTTCCTGTTTTCCTGCTCCTGGGTTTTTCCTGGGTGGTGTTAGCACAACCTGTGCCTGACTCTGGACTGAACAGCACTGACCTTTAGTGCTCACAAAAACACCCAGCTGTGCATTGAACCCTTTGAGTGTTATGCACTGATCTTCACATCACCCCAAGTGTTTTATCAGGCAGGAACATCACCTGCTCAGTAAAGCTCTTTGTCTTCTCTGGTGCTCACACCTCTTCACTGAGTGGTGGCTGAATCGTGACAGAATCCAAACATCCTGGTTGCTGTTTGTGTGATCAATATTCATTTGCACAGCCAATATTCCTGCTACTGCTGGAGTCAGGGGTCAGGGCCTGGGGCAGCTTTCAGCACAGGAGGGGCATTGCTTTCCTGGAATTGTCATTACTCTTCTCTGTGATCTTCCCATCAGGAAACTGCTGTGTCTCATATGTTCCCAGTGATGTAAGCAGAGAGGAGCTCAGACCAATACCTAGATGAAAACACAGCTGGATTTTGCAGTTAATAGTATGACTGGGACTGAAACCAGAAGCTTGTCCTCTCTTTTAGCCTGATCCCAGCTCTGTCTTTAGGTGGATCTTCCTGTTACACTGTGAGTGGATCTGTTATTCAGTTGCTACAGAGAGCAGGATATACCTGTCAGCACAGATGCTTTACTACAGTACCATCCACTTTAACTAAGGATGTATAAATTAATATTTCTGATTCAGCTATGCAATCTTTGCTGACAAGTGCTGTCTCCCATTCTAACACCTCCCTTGAAGGAGTACCTGGCTAAGGAGGAATGTAGTAAATGCAGTCCTGCTGTCTGGATGTTGTTTAAAAAGATTTACTGTGACTGCAGGTAAAGGAGGGAGAACTTTCAATATGACATTAAAAGTATTTACATCTAAAGTATGTTCTTCTCATCCTACTCACAGCCAGGAGAACAATTAGTTTGTAATACAGTCATAAAGATTGCTGGCAGTATAATCAGGTGCTTTGGGACAGGAAAGTTGGTCCTGGAACCACTGCACAGTCTTGTAAAGAAGCTTGTATAGGTTTTTCCTGTTGGAAAAGGAAGAGGAAAAAATCCAGCAGTCTTTCAAAATCTTGAAAGGGAATTTCAGTCAGGTTACTCACTAAATCGGTGTTGTGTTGCTTAAAGAAACTGCTTGGTGAAATCATTCACCAAGAATGGAGTGAAATGTCCTTTATTTCCTGTGATACCCCACTGTGGCCTTGGGGAATCTGCAGCTGCTCCTGTGCTGTGCAGGAATGATTGATCCATGTACCAGTATTGGATGTCCTGACTGTGTCACCTCAACCCTGTAAATCAAGTGATAAAGCCTGCTTCTCCAGCATGACCCTGCATTTGTGACAATTTCCCTTTGCTGCACCTTCCTTTTTCTCAGAGATGAGTCACACTGTGTTTTTGTGAGGTCGTGGCCACCAGCCTCGATAATTGTTTTTTCCTCTCTGGCCTATTTCTGCATTTTTCTCATTCAATCTCATTTACCTGCTAATGAGGGGAAGAGGCAGGACAGGTTTTAGTGCACACCAGCAAGTTTCAGAGTAAGGCTGACAATTCTATTTCTAACTCAGCCCTGCAAGTAACATCTTGCATTACAGAGCTCGTGTGATTTGAGTTACATGGAGGAGTTTATTGTGCCATAGCAAATTCTGTGCAGCACTCTAGATGAGGACTGAGAAAAGGTAAATAAAGCAAAATAAAAACAAACCAAGACAAAACAAAAACAAACTGAAGAATTGGAACCAAACTGAAAGTGTGATTCTGTCAACAATTTCAGCTCTACTCACTTTTACATGAACTGTGAGCAAACAAAATTTTAATTTGAAAAAAATAGGGGGGAAACCAAGCACTAGGGATGAATGCACAAATTAGCATTTTAATCTGTATTCACATAGAAATTGTAGACCCTCTGAGATCTCACAGCCCTGTGGGAACCAGCAACAACAGGGCAGGAGAGATTTGGCATGAGATAAGATGGAAAATATTAAACTCAGAGGGAGAAATAAATTGAAAGTAACATCATAAAAACCAAGGGAGCAAACAGGTGAGAATCATGTACAGTGTTTTTATCATGTTGACTGAAGCACATCTTATGACATCAGTTTTAACATCTGCATGCCAAAGATGCAAATAGAAATATTCCTCAAATATGCAGGGGGAAAAAAGAAAAAAAAAAGAGAATTGCCAGGTCTCTGGTCTGCCTGATATTGCCTCTTAGATATTTACAGGACTTATTCACAGCCCAGTGTTGCTTACAGACCACAGCTTTACAGAACTCATCCTGAGAATAATTCAGTAGAGAGAAGCAATTATCACTTTTCCATCTCCTTGAAATATAGGACAAGAGCAGTTTGTTTCATTTATAGCAAGGAAAATTTGGGTTAAATATTAACAAAAAGACTGTCAGGGCTGAGATACACTGGGATATATTGACCAGGCAAGTTGAGAAGTTCCAACATGGGAGACCATCATGGACAGATTAATTATACAAACACTTCTTATGGACTATAGCAATAACTGAACCTACTTTAAAGAATACCAAAAACCTGCCTCTTCTTGGCCCTTCCAGCTCCATATTTCTGGCTGATCTGAAATAAAATAGGAAACCATCTGAGAATTTAAACAAACAAACCAAAAAAGGCCAGAAAGAGCAGTGTAATTTATTCTCAAGTACTTTACTTTCCTTCACAGCATCTTCTTTAGCAGTCCAGCCTCTCTCGACCTCATTTCCTCCAGAGGAGGAAAACTTTAAGAGAGAGGTTCTGTTCTGAGTGTTCCTACAAAATCCATACAACTAAGAGGCTTTTGGTACCTTCTTATTGTCTTGGGTTTTTTGCCATTTCTCTTTTTCTCAGTGTAGAGATATGCCACTATTTTATTTTATTTTATTTTATTTTATTTTATTTTATTTTATTTTATTTTATTTTATTTATTATTTTATTTTATTTTATTTTATTTTATTTTATTTTATTTTATTTTATTTTTTTGGTTCCTGTTCAAAGCTCAAAAGATACAGCCCCTGGATCAGGTGTTCATTTATCACCCATTTCCCTTTTGTGTTGTATCTTCATTTTTTGCCTGTCTGACAGCAGATTCCTCTTTCCAAGGAGTTTTTTGAATCTTGGTCACTCTGCTAATCCACATTAGCAAATCTTATTTGCTCTGCATTGCAGCATTCCCTTTTTAACCTCTCTCTCTTGATTAGCTGCATAGGGAATGTGGATCTAAACCTTTACTTTGTAACAGATTTAAATTAATTATCTATAGTATATGATGGGATCAGCAGTCTGGGTATCTTTGTATTAGGGAATTAGCACCTGGCATAGTTTTGGCAGGGGTCTTTGAGGGTTTTAGTTGTTAATTTAAGCTGCCACTATGAGAGAAAGTACTTTAGAAAGTAGATATTGGAAACGCAGCTCTACATTTGCCAGTTCAATATGTTCATTCTCCCCAAAACACTCCTGCTTTATTGTTATTTTCTCCCATGACACTGCGTGGATGAGTGAAAATTTCTAATAAAATCATAGAATTTTTAGGAAAAGATCTCTAAGATCTTTGAGTCTGACCATCAACATAACACTGGCAGGTCCACCCCTAAACCCTGTCCCCAAGCACCACATCTGCCCATTTCTTGAACATTCCAGGGTCAGCCTGTTCCAATGCTTCCCTAATCCTTGCTCAAATGAGCAAGTTCTTTGTTCCAGATAGTGTTCAGCCACACCTGCAGTTTTCAAATTGTTCCCTTGGAAGAATTGCTGCACTCCACAATTTGCATTGCTTATTTTCCAAGGGAAAAAGAGTGGGGTTGTGATTTAGCAGCTCCCAATCCTCTAAACATCTCTGCCCCAGTCTCCTCTGGTTTACAGGAAAGATTTGCTCCTGGGTTTCTGCCTTTATACAACAACAACAACAGCAGAATTGATGTAGAAGAGTTCTAGGGTAAAAATACACCTATAAAATATTTCTCAGTCTTAGGATGGCAAAGACAAGATCAAGCCCAAGTCACTAATTATAGATAAGATAGAAGGGAAAGATTAATTTCATGAAAGTTGTTTTTTATTGAATATCACACTGTGCTTTGGGTGTATGGGAGGAGAAGGAACGCAAGAGAGTTTCAATCCAGAAATGTGAAAAAAAAAGTGGGCTTTTTTCCCAAAAACACTGAGGGCTTCTGCCTTTATTGATCCATATTTACTGCTGTGGTGTGAAGCAGTGCACAATCTCTAGAATACTCTGAGTGTTCACAGATTGGCTGAGTGCATGGTGAATCATTCCAACACTTGCACTCCTTTGCTGCAGCGCACTGAGGCCAGGACCCAGCTGTATTTCAGAGGAGTAAAAAAAGGCTCTGTAATTCCATCACTGTCCAGGTGATGTGGCAGGACTGCAACACTCCCTGGGGGAATGCTGACCCAGTGCTCACTGGTGTTCATCCCTAAATCACCACCTGTGGGACTGAGAGGGCTGTGGGCTGCTCTGCAGAGCTGCCAAGCTTGGCTGAACATCATTCGATGTATGGATTCCATGCATACAGGCTGGAGATTTTACCACTAATTCAGAAAGACAACAATCCACAGAAGGAGCTCAGGCTTGAAGCTGGGTAGCTGCCTGATCAATTTGTGAAATCACAAATGGGTGAAGAGAATAGTACTTTTATTTTCAGGGTGTTTTGTTTGGGTTTGTTGTGTTTTTACCTGCTTTCTAGGCCAGCTGATCTGTTCTGATTGTGTTCTTTCTGTGCAGCCATTCCTCCCTGCAAACACTCTCTGACTACTTGCAGATTTTTTCTGAACGTTTTACAAGGGAAAATATGTCAAATGAAAACGACTTTACAGCTAAAGCCATGTAAAAGTCAGCAGGTTTTGTTAGCTGGGATGAGTGCATGTGTTGCATTTTGGGTTTGGTATGCATGGATTCATGCCAGCTGAGCTACAGGTTCAGACAAGACATCAAAACCCACTCCAAATCTCCCCCTTTATTCTGGTTTCACAGTGAAACCACCACAAACACTTGGCTTCTCTCTCTGAAAATAAAAAGGCATGACTCACCACTACATTCTTCCAGCTTTATGCCATTCCTAACTCCACTGATTTCAGTGCCGACCTGATTTCAGAGGAGTAAATTGACATAAACTTAAAATGATACAACATAAAATCAGATCCCTCAGGCTTAAAAGATGTATTGCAATGATGCCTGTTCGTTGACCTTTGTGAAATGAATATGGAGATCTCAGCTCAGTTCCTATTTGCAGCACAGAGTCAGCACTGAAGCCACCATCACTTCTGCCTCTCCTCTCTGCAGTGCAAGGGCTCACCAGAAATAAACTCCTTTACTCCACTAGGACAACTTTAAGAGACACTGTCATATATCTTAGGAGAAGAGGACATCTCAGGGGTCATAAAATACTGCATTCTGCATCCATATCACACATACAAAAAATCTTTTATGCATTGAAAACCTTTCCCTTAAAGAGTTTTTTTTGTTTTTTCTTTTTGCTCAGCAATAATCCTCTCCAGCCATCAGATGGGTCAGTGAAAAAGCTTCAGCAAGGACCTTAGGGAATGGCTTTAGATATCTTTTTTTCACCTTTCAGTTCTTTGACATGAACAATAAAATATTCAGACTTTGAACAAAGAAACAATATTTCACAACTTGCAGGATAGAACTGTCCATGCATTGGGAGCTACATGGACATCACAGAATCATGGAATGGTTTGGGTTGGAAGGGACCTTAAAGATCATCCCATTCCAACTCCTGCCATGGGCAGGGACACCTTCCACTATCCCAGGTTGCTCCAAGCCCCTCCAATCTGGGCTTGGACACTTCCAGGGATGGAGCTGCCACAGCTTCTCTGGGCAGATGAGAACTGAGATGATTTTGCCTCTTCAAGAAGGAGTTTTATCCCATTATGACCCACGAGACCTGATCGTGGCCATTTATCCCCTCTAAACAGCTCTGTGGCAGCTCCTCTTTCCTTTCTCTACATTAATCACTGAGATGTGCTGTCAGAGAACTCTTACACCTGCAAAGCCCCCAACCCCAACCATGTCTTGGTTGACTAAAAACCAAGTTATTTCCATACAGTCTTGTTGGATCAAAAGCAGTTTTAAAGAAGGAGTAAACAAACTGCAAATTCCTCCTTAGACAATGTTTCAGGCAGTTGTGGTGCCTGTGCCAACACAAAGTGTTGCACCATAAAAAACTGAGGTGTAGTTTGTACTTTCTGTGAAAAACTTACCTGATGCCTGGGAAAGCTGGTGAAAATCAAATTGTTTTGTTTTTCCTTCTTATGCAAAACCTGATCAAAATGTGTTTTAGCTGGAAATGTCCCAAATCTCCCTAAAGATTACCTGCTTTGAAAAGTACTTTGAAGTTTACTGATGAAAAGCACACCAGGTAGTATCTGAATACTGTTATAAACACATCAGACAGGAGATCTGTAAAACTTTTATTATTTCCTGCCTTATTCTTATGGTGAAGAACACCACAGATTTCTGTTTTCATTTATCTTCTATTGCTCAAAAATGTCAAATCACTGTTAATAGTGAAAATGTGCAGTTTAATACTTTTCTTACCTATGTATTTATCTTGGCAGACCACAGAGAACCTTGATTATTTTCAGTCTCTAGCCAATGAAAATTGTCACCTTTTTTCCTTGATTTACACCCAGAGCTCTAATCATAAACCATCTTAAAAGGAAAATGCGTGAAGCTGTCTGCCAGAGCTTTCAGAAAGAGCCTGTCATAACTCAGCAGCCATTCCAAAAGCAATTTCCAAAAACTTAATTTTGTTGGCCTTAAAGATATTTGTGCTTTAAAACTTAACTGTTAGTTCCACATCTGTGTTCTTGATGGGGGAGAAATGCAGAGTATATGCTTTCTGTAATAAACTTACTCTTCTCCACAAAAAAAAAGAAAGGAAAAGATTTTTTTAATATTTCTTTCACACAGAAATTCCAATTAAAAATTGGAATACCTGACTCCAATTTAGTTGAGGAGAAAAATATGGGATGTTGTGGATGAAATTTAATTCTGTAAGGAGAATGAGTGTGAATGGGATTACCTACTGAAAATAACATTATGGGCAGGAAATGCTATTATGTATTTCTTACCCAAGATTTTTTATCAATATGTATTGTCTATATTTTTATATATTTATATATGCACATAATCACACACACATATACCTATATATGCATATACATCTCTCTCAAAATTTTGTGTGTGTATTTAGATAGATGGAGATGTGTCTACAAAATTAATATCTGACTTGAAGGGCATGAAAAAGATGAATTCTTCCATGGCAGCTTTGAAGAATCCACAATATGCCATCATAATGCAGGCAAAGTACATTTCAGCTTTGCAAGTTGATTACACGGTAATTTGCTCTCTCTGGGCAGGGATTCACTCATTGGAGGAGGAGCTGAATGTTCAGAAAACTTTTATTTGAAAGCTCCTGTCTCCCCAATGTTCCAAATTTTATCCACAAGTATCTTGTCTCTTATTCCTTCCATTATTTCCTACACTTTCCGTGCCCTACTTTTGGGCCCAAATGGCTGCAGACACACCCAGGACTTATCTGAGCCATCTCTGAAATGAGTTCTAGAGGAACCAGACATCAGTGAGGGGGGTTTAGTTTTGGGATCAGGAATTATTTCTGCACTGAAAGGGTGGTCAAGCATTGGAACAATGTCCTGGGTTAGGCCAGAGGGGTCAAAATCTAGGAAGTGATCTGGGCTGCAGGAATGCAGGAAGAAATACAACTTCCTTCCTGCGAGAGAGAGAGCCAATAATCAGGTAGTTTTAAGAATTGATAGGTAGGTAAACCAATTAAAAGGTTGGTCCGCCTTCAAGGAAAAAACCATATATAAGCAGAGACTCTCTGACGCTCTTCCTCTTTGGACCTGCTGCTGCTGTGTAGAGAGGAGCAGCTCCTGCTTCTCTCACTGGTAAGGCCCCCCCCCCTACCTCCTTCCGAAGGAGGGATGGGGGGGACGGGAGGTTTTACGGCAGCCGTGCCGCTGCAGCCGGGCAGGCATGGGGGAGGAACGGCTGGAATTTTCAGCAAATCCAGCTCAGCCGGTGTGCCAGCTACACAAGAGGGAGAGCCGGGCCAGGCAAGGACCGGGCCGGACTCCATCCAGCTCGGGCCAGGCCCTGCCCTGTCACCCCGGGCCCAGATGGCCCTACCAGGCCGAGCCAGCTCCGCAGAGCCGGGCAGAGACTCTTGAGAGCGTCTAGCATCCAGCTCAGACCTGTTCAAGCAGCCCGGCAAAGAGCACGTGATCCTCACACTGCCGGAGAGAGAGAGACAGAGATTAACTCTCTCCATGCCTGAACTAAACTCACAGACATCCATCCTTCCTCGCAGAGAGAGGAACGAGTGAAGACATCTACATAGTGCAGCGCAGAGACTTTACAGTCAGTGAAGAAAGCAGAACTGATACCTAGAGGGAGGTGCATGGGAAGTTGCTTCAAGAGTGAAGCTGAAAACTCTTTTGGAGAACCATGGTTGGGGACTGAGCTATTAAATTCTCTGTAATATATGAAGATATAGTCCAAAGGGGGATGTGAGGTTCTTATTGCAGCCAATGAACTGAAATACCTAAGTACAGACAAGTAAGTGTTGAAAAGGTACAGCCTGATGAGAAACTAGAACCAAGAGAGAGGAGAGGCTGTGACTCAGAGCCCTGGTCCCGGGGAGAATGCTAGAGAACCTGAGTTGTCAGGAGAACCTGTGCTGCTAAGCACAGAAGAAGAGATTTTCTTTGTTGCTGCAATTGAACTGGGCATCCTTAAAACAAGTACCCTGTGGACTGTTCATAACCCACCATAGTGGCTGTGGGAAGGCTACTGGTGTGAGAGGGATCCACCATTAAGCTGGACTTTACTCCGGGCGGCGGTTAATGGTGAAGCAGAAGACCCATAAAAACTGTATTTTTTCTTACAGAAGATCCATGGTGTAAGCAAAAGAAACTTCTCTCCCTAAATGAACTGGAACAAGAGCTGTTTCTGAGGTGGTAAACTGACTAGAGGTCAAAGTGTTGTCTTTTGTATGTTGTCAGGGAGAATGAAATGGAGAGGTGGGGAAGGAGGGGTGGTCTGAAGAGTTTGTTCTAGTTTTTTTTTCTTGAAGTTTTTTTTTTTTCTTTTTTCCCTTTGTCTTAGATATATTAATAAAACTTCTTTGTACTTTATAAAGTTTGAGCCTGCTTTGCCTACTCCTAATCCTTATCTCACAACAAGCAATCAAGTAAATTTAGGTAAGTGTGCTGGCATTTAGCCACAAACCTGAATAAGCGAACTAAAACCACGACAAACAACCTGCCCAGGGAGTCACCACCTCTGGAGGGGTTTAAAAGACAAAAGTGGCACTTGGGGACATGGTTTAGTGATGGCCTTGGCAGTGCTGGGTTAAAGGTTGGACTTGATGATCTTAAAGATCTTTTCCCACCTAAATGATTCTGTGATTCAAGGAAGAAACTTCCCCTGTATTCTTAGCATTGCCTGAAAGTCACCAGAGTTATTTTTTACAAAGTGGGAATTTTTGTGCTTGCACAAAATCAAAGTTCCACTGATATTAGTTTCTTTGGTATTAGTAAAAACCTGTGTGCAATCTATATATTTCTGCCTTTTTAGTAGCTAGTGAGTTGATAGTAGAACAAGGAATTGATGGAATGATCACAACCTTAATGCTACCAATACAAACTGAGATGAAATTGGTCAGTATTTTAGGAACTGGTTGCTAAAATTATGTCATTTAAGAATTCAAATGGGATTGAAGGCTTCCCTTCTTTCCTACAGGACATGGTAGGAGTAATTAAATATTAAGCAAGTATAAGAGGGAAAGGAGCAGCTACAAAACTTGAATATACAAAGTAAATTTTTTGTTCATGGCAATTATAGCAATAAAAGAAGACAACACAAACAAGTAGGGCAGGACCTGTTCAAATTTCCAAAATGAACTGGATGTCCTAATAGCTGGACCACACTTGTTTGTGTAAATTCATAAGGCTTGGACAGTAAAGAGTGAGACTTAACTCTTCAACTGACAGAATAATTTGTGGTGGAAAGGATTCTTAGTCTGCCTAAATTTGGATTCCAGGATTTCTTATTTCAAAAGCAATATTTTACTTTTTTATAGATGTCAAGCTTCTTTATACATAGCATTACCTCAACTTGGCTAAAAGGCATCATTTTAGTGTGGATGATCCAGTTTCTATGTCCAAGTTCAGGTATTAGGTAGGATTTAAAAATGTCTATAAACAAGTTTGCCAGTTGCACTGGACATTTTCCACACCCCCACATCTGCTCACCTCTCACACACACTTAGGATGGGTGCCAGTCCCTGAGTCTCCTGTCTCCAATAATTTCCCACAGGGAGCTCTTGCACCTCAGACTAAACTCTCACATCTGGGAAACACAAAGCTGAGTGTCAGTGCCCTCAGTTTTACAGAAATTTCCAGCCATTGGAACAGTGCTTTAACAAAACCTCATTTGGGAATCCTAGAGAACATTAATTAGTCATCCAACACTTTATGAATGGGCTGTTTACTGAGCTTTAACTAACCAGAGTTCTGGTTATTCCACAGCTTTAATTTAGAGGCAACCTACCCAAACATTCTACTACTTATGAAACAATCAGTACTAACAAGAAATCTGAGTAGTGACATGTCCAAACCAAAAAAATACCTCAGAGAGGGCACAGCAGAAGGAAACACACGTGGAAGGAGCACATCTGACAACACAGAACTGATGCCACCCCTGCAGTGCACTGGAATGTTCAGCTGTCACAATTCTTGTCCTGTCTTGGATTAAGGTTTTGCTCAGCCTCAGGCCAGGAATGGTATTTGAAATAATTTCAAACCTTTTGTCCTCACAATCCTTTTGAAGCAGGCCAGGTTATTTTGTTTTCTCCTCAGTGCTTTCAGACACCTCTTTTCCCTCAGCAGATAAGCCATGAAAACAGCAGCTTAGCAGATCACAGAAACACACATCCCAGTCTGAACATGGACACTCTAATCTCTGGAGGCAGCAGCATTTCATAGCCTTTGTCACAGGAACCCTAAGTCCTTGCAGATTCCTTACACTTCCATGCTGTTCTAATTAATACTCCTTCCTTTTAAAAAAAAAATCCATTCAGTGCAAATGGGCTAAGTGTTATTTATCTAAAAGCCCCTGGCAGCTGAAGTCTGGATTAATCTTCTAACCCAAATCAAATCATGTCAGCTCAGATCAGCTTCCTTGTGTAATCTGATTTTTTTGGGAAAGTCAGCTCCTCCTGCTGTGTGTGACCTGTGGCAGCAACGTGGAGCTGGAAACTTGGCATCTCTGTGTGAGGAGGATCCTGAGACACTGGAATTCAGCACAGATTTCTTCCTTTCCCTAGAACTTTGCCAGTTTAAATCACCTGAAGATATGGCTTGAAATCTTGAATACATTTCATGGACCGTAAATTTAAAAAGTAATAAGTCCAAAACCTTATTTTCCTCTTTTATTGCTTTCTCTTGTGGTGAAGTTTTCCCGTGTCTATTCACCAATCTTAGCCCTGCATAATTTTTAGAGTAGCAACATAAATTCTCATACTTGTTCTGCATATGTATATCCTTATATTTAGCTATCTTGAGAGCTTCTGTGCTGCTGTTCAGCATTTACTTCACAATCTTTATGCAGAAGAAAACCTGTGCAAGCCTCCATTTAAAAATGAAAACTCTCTAAGAGGCCTGTGGAAATTGCAGTAAACAGCAAATGTTCCTGCAGACAGATATTGACTTTCCAGTGTGATTAAATTATATCCATCTCTTCTCTCTCTTTCTGTCACGCTTTTGAACAAGACTTCAGTCACTTTGGTTTAAATTCACAGTTCCTGAGCAATTCTTTCAGCAGTGACTGTTGCTGTTGATGATACTTTTATATTCTGAGCAGATTAATGTAGTATATTTTTTTATTAAGCATTTTGCCAAGTATGGTGCATCCCTTGGCAAGTTAAGTTCTCATTCTAGTTTGGCTTTTGTGAGACTGTTTTAACCTTAATCATATTGATATTCTGAACACAGAGCTGCTGATCTGATCTACATTTTGGCCTACAGACTCAAGGTCAGTGATACTGTAATATCATTAGAGTAAATTGTAGCCACAAAAAAACCCCCAAAACAGGAACAACAAAACCCCCAAAACCCAAAAAAAACCCCAAATAAACAAAACAAAACCCCAAAAAACCCACCAAAAAAAATCAGTGTAAGGAAAAACACAAGTCTCAGAAATATTCATATTTCTCCAAAATATCCAAACATTCTGACTGCAGGACTGGAGGATGGGAGAACTACAGATAGGGGAAAATTTTGGTTCACACAGTTTTCTGTGTTTTTCTTTTTCTTTTTTTTTTTAACTCTGAAGGACAGTGTTAATTCTAAACCAGTCATAAACCCACTGTAAGTTACTTCTTTGCTGGCAGTAATTTCATGTCATATGTTATGGCCTTTCTGGCAGGAAGCTAAATTAGCTTTTTCATTATAAGTGAACATTTTCCCTCTGTCTCTCTCTCTTGTCTCTTTTTTTTATTAATGTGTTCAGCATCTTTGACAAGGAGACTCAGCCCCATCTGTAGATTACTACCTGCGTGTGATGTCAAATTTGCTGCTTTGCAACAAGATCGCTGTGAGCAGCACAGCTTAATCGTAAAAGGGAGTTATGTAGGGTTGAATCCAGAAAGGGAATTAAAGTGTCAAGTCTGACTCCTGCATTCAAGACATTAACTCCAAACCAAGATATCCACATCTCCCTAGGACATTTCTCCCCTGTGTCTCTCAAACGGAAGATCTGCAGGCAACGTGTCTTGAGATGCAGAGGTTCCCCAGGAGTCTCAGATTTCTTCAGGAGTGTTTCCAAACCCATCTTGTTCTTGATAAAATTGATTTTTGCACCTGCCAGATGCCTAATTCCCCTCCAAATCACAAACTGGGCTTTGTTATGCCTGTCATCAGTGCCAGGAGTGATGGGAATAAAATGCAGGATGTGGATTTAATGATTTTTGACTGCCCAGGGACTTAAATGCCATAACTCCTACTACCTTCAAGTTTCTTCTAATCACAGCAAATGAGCTATTCCTCTGTGTCAGGAGCTAAATATCTTTGGATTTCCCTTAATGAACTACTTTAACTTTGAGCAGAATAACTGAAGTTTCTTTAAGTTAGCAGGCAAACAGTTTTGTCATGCCAGTGTAGACCAATGCTTGTTGCATCTCGCTTGGAAAGGATGATTAAAGGATGAACCTTGCTGCAGTGCCCTCTAAATTATTTCATCTAATGTGCAGTGGCAGAATTGCTATAAAATAAACTTTTCAGTTCTATTGGTGTGATAAAGATGAGACTTTAGGACAAACAGACTGACTGGAAAGAACCTATTGAGTGGAAATTACGTATATATTCTTCAACGCCAGCAAATTATTTTGCACAAGATCTTCATGATCTCTTTTAAATATTAGTTATGCAAATAAGGCTTAAAATTTCAAGAAAAACAAAACAAAATTTCAAGAAGTCTGTCCACTTTCTGCAGAGACATTGACCTTTGGACCTTATCAACAAAATTGTGTCAACTTGTCAACAAAACTGAAGAATAGGTGGCAGTAATGCTGTCCTTAAGCACTTCCTCTGTCCTCTACAATGCTGAAGTGCCTTTTAAACTCAGACTTAACTTTTTCTCTCTCTTTATAAAAATACATATACATGTAAATATCTCTTAAAGATCCCAAATAGTAGAGTGTAACATCAAATTCTTTAGATTATTCTGCTGTGGGACATTTGAGCTGGCCAAGCTGGAAACTACACCAACACGAGCCACTGAAATCCCAGCGTAAGCATCTAAACTCTTCTGTTCTGGCTCGCTTGTCCTCTGGGAAATTTGAGCTGGAGCTGTGAACCTATGAAAATAATGTCTCCACCTCAGAGAACAGCCTGTACATACTCAGTTTAGCCATTAGTTTCCCTGGAAACTTAGCAGAGACACCGGAGCAAAGTGCTTTCTCTGGGAAGTGCTGCTCAGCAGCAGATCCTGCTGCCTGCACAGATCTCTCCAGCTGCAGGTTGGTGCTGGGTTTCCTTTGGAAGCTCAGTCTGCTTTTTCTGCCTTCAGTGACTCATAGCTACACAATACTGTGCTTTTTTAACATCGAGGTTTTCAGCTGGAGATCACTGACTGAAGTAAAAAGACAAAACCTGGTGGAATCTGTGGGTGATACAGACATTGCTGGTCCATAAAGACACTCATGGCACAGAACTGAGGAGCTGCTTGAGGGAGAAGA
This sequence comes from Eopsaltria australis, assembly GCA_034509425.1. Classification (NCBI taxonomy): domain Eukaryota; kingdom Metazoa; phylum Chordata; class Aves; order Passeriformes; family Petroicidae; genus Eopsaltria; species Eopsaltria australis. The sequence continues at coordinate 696,253 of JAVTVJ010000447.1, read as the reverse complement.
GTAACCACTCTTTCCTTAAACACTTCTGTTCTGGCATCACTCCCACTTTCTCTTTCTTTCTGAAGCAATTGGTACCTACTTTTCCTCTTCCAGGACTTCTGGCTTTTCACTTTACATTTCTTTTACTGCTTTATACAACAGACACAGCACTACATTCAGTGTCCCCTCACGCAATGAACTTCTATCATAATTTCTGTTCCTTTTCTAGGCTTTGATTTGTTTATCTATCCAGCTTTAATTTTGATCTTACTTTGATACAATCAGATTGATATCAGGAATATTCCTGGGAAACAATGGGACCATAGCAAGACTGGTGCAGCTGATCCAAAATGAATGTACCAGGGCTACTGTTCTTCCAATTTTAACGTTAAAAAATACCTCCAGGCTTCCATGGGTATCTAAACCAAAGACATGTAGCCTGTAGGTCCATGAGAAATCTCTAACAGGTTTGATTTTTTTCTTGTACATCTGTAGAAAAGGGAAGAGTTCCCACTGAAAACCTAGAGTGAAGGTTTTTAATATTAACAACAATACTGAAAATACTTTAAAAAACACAAGTAAATCAGGTAACATTAATAGCTCAACCTTCTCCAAGTTTCCACCACAACTATGCTTATTTCTATTCTATTTACAGGAGGAAACAATTTGATGCCCTTTTATTAGCCCTTAAAATTATTCTCCTCTTCAAACCCGGTGGAGTCTCTGATAAAGCAGAACCTATTCTTCACAAATGTGAAGTGACCAGTGTGAAGAGATCTGGCTGGAACCTGATGAGAAATGCAATCCCAGAAAAGCCCTCCGTTCTGTATAAATTAAGGCAATTAAGGCTCGTTGAGCAGTCCTCTGGAGCCACTGTCAAAGCAAATAAACAACCACCCAGCAGTGTGTGAATGTGTAATCAGATAGAGTCTGGTGCTCACTCAGACGTGTGCTGATGCTTTGGACACAATGTCAAATTTATTATTTTGCCTTAGACTCTTCTGTTTCTTATACCTCTGCCTCCAGCTCAATAATTTATCCATAACACATTTAAAAGAACATGAGATAAACAGTAAAAAAAAAAAAAAAAAGCTCATAGAAACTAGCACAGCTGTACACAATGGGAATTTAAACACAAAAATAAAATAATCTGTATTTAAAAGCTGGCAGGAAATACAACTGTGATTCACTTAGACAGATATTATTAACTTAATGGAATATTAATAGGATATTCCATTTATGTCTCCTGTTCTGTCCCAAAGCCTCCTGAGATATTTTTCAATGAGATTTTAATGATAATATAAAATGCAGCTACTCCTGAGATAAACATCTATTAGAAATTAGTAACAAATGCATAATTTAAGAGCTGGGTAAGAAGAATTTGCCCACTAATTCTATAAATTGTGGTGTAGGAAGAGCACCAGGCACGTTTATAAACCTTGCTCATGTAGTCTTTCAAAATCCACACAATATGGAAGGAACACAAAATCTAAGGTTATATTACAGAAAAATAGAATCATTTAGGTTTGAAAAACCCCTCTAAGATCATCAAATCCAACTGTTCCCCCAGCACTGCCAGGGCCATCATTAAACCATGTCCCCAAGTGCCACATCCACATGGCTTTTACATCCCTCCAGGGATGGCAATTCCACGACTTCCATGGGCAGCCTGTCCCAGAGGTTCATGATCATTTTGGTGAAGAATTTTTCCCAAATATCTAACCTAAACCTCCCTTGATGCAACTTGAAGTCGTTCCCTCTCCTCCTGTCCCTCTTTCCTGGGAGCAGAGCCTGACCCTGCCCTGGCTGCCTGCTCCTGTCAGGGAGTTGTCGAGATCCAGAAGGTCCTCCCTGAGCCCCCTTTTCCCCACCCTGTTTTCCATCTTGTCTTCTCAGTGTTACTATTTTTCTCATCCTAACTTAACCACAGAGCAGAAACTCCCACACCCTAGAGCTGCATAGTGCAGCTGGAAAGCCTTCCCTTCCCTTCCCTTCCCTTCCCTTCCCTTCCCTTCCCTTCCCTTCCCTTCCCTTCCCTTCCCTTCCCTTCCCTTCCCTTCCCTTCCCTTCCCGAAACCTTCCCGAAACCTTCCCGAAACCTTCCCGAAACCTTCCCGAAACCTTCCCTTCCCTTCCCGAAACCTTCCCGAAACCTTCCCGAAACCTTCCCAAAACCTTCCCGAAACCTTCCCTTCCCTTCCCTTCCTGAAACCTTCCCGAAACCTTCCCTTCCCTTCCCGAAACCTTCCCGAAACCTTCCCTTCCCTTCCCTTGAAACCTTCCCGAAACCCTTCCTGAAACCTTCCCTTCCCCTTCCCCCTTCCCTCCAGAAACCTTCCCTTCCAAACTTCGCCGAAACCTTCCCTTCCCTTCCCTTTCCTTTCCCCCTTCCTTCCTTCTTCCCCTTCCCTTCCCTTCCCTTCCCTTCCCTTCCCTTCCCTTCCCTTCCCTTCCCTTCCCGAAACCTTCCCTTCCCGAAACCTTCCCTTCCCGAAACCTTCTCAAAACCTTCCCAAAACCTTCCCAAAACCTTCCCAAAACCTTCCCTTCCCGAAACCTTCTCTTCCCCTCACACTTTACCTTTCTGGAGTGATTTTTTTCACTGATTGAACACTTTCCCTGAGCTCTCTGAGGTAACATGGTAGAAAAACATGAAGTGATAGGGCAGGGAAGAGGATTTTTTAGATTTTTGGACACATTAAAAGAGATAAAACATTTCTTTCTCTCTTGCATCCCTTTGAACATCCCTTTAGCCTACATTACTAACAAGCCTTGTTGCTTCTTATTTAGAAATGCCAGAGGAACCTAAATTTCTGACAGGTTAAACTGACAAACTCCAGGGACCTCAAGGTGGTCTACTGAATGTAGGAATAAATTCAAACTTGTTTTTGCTTTTTTACAGCATGCAGATTTGAGCTGACTGGATGTAGTACATTGCATTACATCCCTGCATTCAGCTGGTAAAACAATATGTCTTCTAAGGGTCCAAACCTCCTCTCATAACTTTCAGAAAAAACATTTTTATGTCATGTTGGTCTAAATCAGATCATCAGCTAAGTTTTGACTTGAAATATTGGGTTTCTGCTCCAGGTTTCTCCCCAAAATTCTTGATATTATGAAAGGCTGGGGCAAAAGAATTAAGTTTTATCAAGTTACGTGCAAGTATCAGAAAACATCCTTACCGCAATTATTATTATTGTGGTTAATTTATTGAGCTAAATCAAGGATGTTTCAGCTATTCTATTTTTCCACACAATTCTGAAGCCTATAAAAGGAGAAAACATGGATCTGAAACTCTTACAGGTAAAGCATCAGAACAAATTTGCCTTCTGGAGCCAAAATTGTCCTTTATCTACAATAAATATCTGTCTGCATTTTAGCAGACAAATGACTGCAAGAGGTCACTGAAGGCAGGTCTTTTTGAGGTCATGTTCTACTTCGTTATTTCATAGTTCATTTTAACAAATCTGGCATTTTTCTCTTTTAAAGGACACTGTTAGCTGTCTAATCTGAACTGAGCAGTCCTCTTCCCTTTTATCTAACACTGTACCTTAAAAATTTAAGTTATATTTATAAAGTATTTGCAGAATACTGACTAGCAAGAGATAATTGGCTGAGGAGGTTCCAATTCTCTCAGAACCAAAGATCCCAAATTGCGAAAATTAGGAATTACAGCTCAATCTGATCCAGCTGTTGGCCTGCCTGATGCTGCTCTTTAATTAAAGCATTCATTACAAAGCTAGCAAAGGGCTACAATGACATCTCATCTTAAAGCATGACATTTTAGTCACCCTTATCTTCTTGGCTTTGTGCCAGGCAATTTTAAAGGGGGACACACATGAATAATGTATATTTAAAACAGAATTCTTCTCGTACCAGATGCCATTTCTCAGAGTTATCACTGGACTGCTGAGAATTAGTATAATAATAACAATAATTGTCCAGCCCTACATTAAAAAAATTAATATTGTAATTTCCTGCTCCTAGGGCAAATCATCATATTTAAATGAAACTAACTCTATTTGTGAGGAGTAGATTGAAAAAACAAGTTCATATATGATAAGGAATAGGATATGCAAGAGGCCAGTTGCAAAGAAAGGGGATATGTGTTGTTTGGCCTGATGTTTTTGTCTTTTTATATGTGATTACTCTGAAAAATATGAAGGAAACAAAAGAAAATCTTGATGAGGATTTGTTTACATTATACATACATTTATAACTTAAATACAAGAGGAAAAAGAATCAAACATGTTTTTCTGAATGGCAGAACATCAGACAACCAAAGATATGAGAAGGGGGAAAACTACTTGTTCTTTCCTGTGGACCCTGAAAACTTGCTTCCTAAAGTGCACTCCTGACCACTTTCAGAAATAAATATTTTAAGTCCCAGGTACTATTTTCTGTCATGATTTCTCCTTGTAGTCTGCATTATCCTTTACTTCCCTCAGTTAATGCAGCACTCAGGTCTGAGTGGCATGGAATGGGACCTGGCTCTTATCAGTTCTGTTTGGCTCAAATAATTCAGCTTTTTCTGAATCTGTGGCACAGACCCACCAAATGCTTTAATTCTGCTTTCAAAGAGATTCCAGCAGGAATCTGAAAATATGATAACAGTGAACACTGCAATAGTAACAGTGTTCTCAAAAGGAACCAGTGTTTGTTGGACACCGAATGTGTTGGACACAACAGGAAACATTAATCAAGAAATTAAAGTTTCCAGAAAGTTTGGTATATTTGAATTGGACGCTTACAAGCTTTTGAATTTTTGCTCCCAAGGCCATTGGTCATTTGAGAATTGTATGACCACAAGCATTGTTCAGACACTGACATCTGTGTGTCCTCATCTTCGGCCAAGGGGTGATGTGTAATACTCATTTCAGATGCACTCAGAAATTTCATGTTAGGAAAAACACAACTGTGGAAAGATATACTGCCCATTATTTAAGTCATCAATAAGAAGGATAGCTGTGTCTCCTAGCAAAACCTTGAATTCTGAGATTGACCAAAATTATCTCTTCTCTGACTGAATTCAGGAATCAAATGCCAAAAATTGAAAGTTCCGGGAGCTGAAAATACAGATTTATGTTAGCCTTGAAAGGTCTCTAATATTAAATAACCCTTTGGAAATCAGATTCATATATTATTTGCTCTGGAGTAAATTAGGAGTAAATTATTGAAATCTCCATTAGACAAGAGACCAGGTTGTGACCCTGGTCCAACAGGCACCAAGTGTGATCCCTCCACCAACTTTGGGATCAGTGTCCCAAACCCATCAGTGTTTAGGAAGCATTTGGAAAATGCCCTTGACAACATTAACTTTTGGTCAGCCCTGAGCTGGTCAGACCATTGGACCAGATGATCAGGACAGGTCCCCTCACACTGGAATATTCTGTTCTGTAACTCCATTCCCCCAGTCCCTGCCCTGAACTTCAGGGCTTGAGAGAGGTGGGAAGAGAGGTCACTGCTGAAATCAGTGATGAACGCATTTCTCCTAACAAGGCTGTGCTCCTGCACAAAATACTCTGAGAATTCCTGTTGATTCCTATTGAATGCCACCTCCTGAAATGCTCACCATACCTCTGATAGAACAGAATTATTAATCACATTAAATACATTTTGGCATCTGAGGCTGGGTGAGATCAAGTCATCTATCACAGGATGTCAACTGTCTAAGGACCCAAACAGCTCAAGGATGTTGTTGGTCATGAAGTGAACCTTGAAGGTGAACACCTTATTATACACTTTTTTTTTTTTTTTTTTTTTGTTTACAATTTCACTTGTTTCCACATGTTAAGTCTGGAAATAATAGGGTCAGCTTCTAAAGCTGAGGCACAAATCCTCTCATATCTTCCTGGGATTTCACAGTCCATTCATTTAGGCACAGAGTGCTTTGTTATACAAACAAACAAACCCAGAGAAAGAGCTCACCTTCTATTCAGAAAATGCAAAACTGACAGAGCCTAATCTGTCCTGCATTTAGATATTTTAGTGGTGTCAAGGGAAGAGTGTGTGTGTACAGCTTTGCTGAAGAGGGAGAAATGATAAATGTTAAACAGACACTCGGTGCTTGGTGCAGGGAGATTTGGACAGAGAATGCTAATGCTGGAATTCACAGCACTGAGCTCACATCAGTGGAAGCTGACAGATAAAACTTGGGCAACACTAATTTAAACCCATTAAATGGAGTCATAAACCTGTGTTATCGTTTGGGAAGCTGATTGTGAAATGTGCTCGGCTTTGCAGCAGGTTAGGGATGCTTGGAACTCCAAGTTCAGAAGTCTAAGCTCTCTAGGTGTCTGTGAAAACTCTGCATGTATCAAAATGCCACAATTCATTTAATATTCAAAAACTGGTGGAAGTTTTTGTGCCCAAGATGAGCCCTTTGCATTCCTGTTACATTTTCCCCTATCTTCACTGAGACATTATGGGTTTGCCCCTGGACAAGATGACACAGAATATGCCTGGCAGTACCTCTGTGTTCCTTTTCCTGCCTGCTAACAGCCAAGGGCAAACTGATTCCTTCACTTTAATGAAAAAATACCTCTGTTCTTAAGAAAGGAAGGCAAGACAGGGAGTGATTGTTTCTATTCTGACTTGTTTGAAATCTTTGTTTTTACAGAAGTGCTGTGCTGAGAGTGTGAAATGCACTTGACTCCACTTTAAACATTGTGTAAGCTTAAAGCACAAAGTAAAAAGGGTTTTATTGAAAAAATGGGAAAGATTACAGTTTTGTTTATAAAGTCAGGAATGCATTTACATAAGAAACACATAAAACCAAATATTGTGTGCATACTGATATGGCAGTCTGCTTATAGCTGTGAATTTAGATATTTTCTGATGTGTCTAGCAGAAAGTTAAAGCTCCTGCTTGGTAGGGATTTACTACCAAATAAAAAGAGCAGGTTTTTTCAGGGTAATTTTCAATCTCTGAGTTTCCATCCCTCCGTTTTGTTTCACAGCTTTACTTTTATCTTGTCTGCTATGGAATGTAAATTAAATTTCAGAGCATGTCCCTCTTTTTTTTTTTTTTTCTATTAATATCAGGGACCTTTCTTACTGTATTCTGCTTTTCTGTTTTGGTTGTGCAGTGTCTGTCAGAATAATAATTGCAAACTCTAGAACTTATCCATGGGAGAGTCTCTTACAGAAGTAGAGACCTTAGAGCACTTCTTGCACACTTTATTTAATTCGACTTTCAAAACAAGAAGCTGACTTGTACTTTTCCACTGTAATTCAGCATTTTGTGCAAATCAGTTGGCTTTGCACACTGTTCTTGCCAAGATTTTTTGGTATCATGCAACAGTTTGTCTTTTGGATCAACAGAACCTTACATGTGATTTTATGTGTCCCTTAATCACACTGCTTTCCATGTGCAAGGTTTTATTCATTCAGAGAGTGGAGCTGGGACCATCTCAGCCCAGCACAGACAAATATTCTCCATCAGTTATTTTGCATCTGCTGTAAGACACTCATGTAACACACCTGAGCTTGGCACACTACAGAGGAGCCTTCAGGCTGTTGTAGCTGATGTTTGTGAGCAGATGGATGCTTGGATGGGACCAAAATTAAATTAGTGCACTACAGGTGGTGACAGAACAAATTATCCTGGGTGTTATTAGTGCAGAAATCCAGAGAACACCGAAGGCAATTCAAATGGAACCCATGTTTCCAGCAATGTTTCCAGCAATGTTATGTGTAGGTAACTCACAAACTGCTAAATGCAATGATTGAAGGTTGAATTTAGCATTTTGATCATCAGGTTTTGCTTGGACACATATTCCAGTGCTCACACAGTGGATAACTCCCCAGTCATTTTTTAGAGAATATTGTAAATCTCAATCAAGGTCATCCTGAGCTGTCCTTTGCCAGTGGTTCCTCTCTCATGGTTGGGACGCACTGGCCATGAGCAGCTGCTGAAAAAGGAGGTTCAGAGAGGGGCACAGCTGCCTAAATCTTAATTTAAATGTCTTTACGGACAAGAAATCTGCAGGGGGCTGGCTAGTGAGGTGCCAGAAGGGCTGTAAGAGAACTGAGACACCTGGATTTCCCCCTCCTCGTGGTTGTGCAGCAGTGTTCACATGGGGGTTTTAGTGAGGAATGGCTCAGACATGGAATGTGGGGAACTGGCACCAGGAAGGTGACACTGAGGGACAAATGGCCAGAAACACACTGGGACTTCCTGCTGGGATATTTTGCTCTGAGGGAAGCAGAGCACAATTTGTCTGAGGGATTGCACTTGAGAACTTGCTGGGTATAAGACATCAAAACTGAATTCACATTATTTTTCTCTCAGTGAACCCTTTCTGTCCGGTAGAGCTGAGGTGAATTTGAGTTTTTCATTAGTCCAGTGTCATGTAGGATCATGTACATAGGAATGACCTTCAGGTAAAATATTCCCTTTCCACTCATGAGAGAACACAACCTGCTAAGATCAAAAACCCTGCAAGAAGAAAACCTGGGCAGGCTAAATTTTGAGTGCTGAGTCTTTTTAATCCGAGAACGTTGTGCCTGGTTTTGAAGCTTCTGCACTGAGGGCATATTCAGGAGAGCCCTCATCATGTTAGGAACTCTGATAAAGTTATTTTCCTCTACACAGGCCATCCCTGCTCAACTTTCAAATAAATTTCTTCAATACCTGTTATTTAGATCCACATATTTAAGTTGAGAGAACACAGCAGTAAGAGGCCCAGAGAGAGACCCCTATGCCTGTGACAGCTGAGGTGCAGGCAAGAAGTTGGATACTTGATGGAAAACTGAGGTCCCTGTCCTAGTCCAGAATTAGGGGATTTGTTTGGTTGGGTGTTGTTTGTGTGGGTTTTTTTTGGTTTTGTTTTGCTTTTTTTTTGTGTTTTTTGTTGTTGTTGTTGCTGTTGTTTGTTTGGGTTTGTTTGTTTTACTTTCTTTCTTTGTTTTCTAATTAAATGAACCATAGCCTGAAGAAATTCTGGATGTAGCATCATTCCTGTGTGGAGGTCACCTCTTGTTTTGGTGAAACAAGAGCACAAGCAAATGGATAAGGCTCAAAATTGTTATTTTGGCTGTGGGATCATTTGAAGCTCTGTGTTTCTGCAGTGTGAGACCTCCAGCTGTGAGAGACTGACTAGCACAAGGATAACATTCTGATTTAGGATGACCCTGCTTGGGCAGAGAAGTTGGACCAGATGACCCTCTGTGGTCCCTTCCATCCTGACCCATTCTGCAATTTCATGTAATTCTGTACCTTAAAATTAGGGGAAAAAAGGGAATAAATATAAATATTTTACAAACTCACTTCCAAAGCAATTGTTTTTCTTCACTCCCCCACAACCCATTTCATTTAAAACCCCTATCTTTAAAAGCATTTTAGACGAGAAATAAAATGTGGAGCAAACACCTCCTCATATCATTACTTAGAAATTCTTCCTGATAAACAACGTTTGTGGTGCCATATTTTAATATCAAAATAGCTTCATAGGAATATTATCAGTGTCTTTTATCATCTAAATAATTTAGTTGCATCCCATACAGAGAATCCTTTTGGTTTGCAATTTTAAATACCCATGTGTTTGTCCTTTATGGATTTTTTTTTGTATGTTTGTTTTTGGTGGGTTTTTTTGTTCCCTCCAAGGATTTCATGGTATTTTAAATGCAGGATTTTCATTGAAATCTTTCTAATGGCTTCTGCTGAAGAATGAGGCAAACTGCACCAGGCTGATGGGAGCTCTATTCCTTTCAGTGGAAGCTCTTACTATTTTAAAGTCAAGGTTACCATTTCAAGTCCAGCCTTTCTGACCACTACAGCTGACCACAATGGGATTTTGGCCAAGGCCTGAAAGAAAACATGGGCAGAGGTAATTTAGGAGATCATTATAATCCTACAAAAACTAGAATTTTTACTTTAGTTACCCTGCATATTCCCCCACTCCTTGGCATCTGGCTTTTTCATGCTGTAGGTGAACAACCTCCTTATGGCCATGTTAATACTAAAATTTGCTATTTATCAGAAGGTCCATAAAATAAAGCTGAAAACTGCCCTGTGCACCACCGAAGAAGGAATGTGGGATTGAGAAAGATTCCCTGGATTATTAAATACAATCCTTTCCTTTCAGACTCAATTAACTGTGTCTCTAAAGAGCTTTTATTCAAAATACAGGATGAAGGAAAATAATTGGGAGATCAGAGAGAGAGACAACATTGCTGTTAAGAGTAATTTATATATATATTTTTTAACTGTTAATTACTGGCAGCTGATAAAATGTTGTGGTGGTTGGTCTGATCATCTGACTCCTTGCCCAGTACAAAGGTACAAATCAAATGAGACCAACCAGACCCTGAGAATGTTAGAAATAAAACTACCACCAAAAAAATCCCATGTGTATCATTAGAAAATTATCTGTCAAGCTGGCTCATTCAACTTTTAATAGGCAGAACAGAGTTTAGCAATTAATGTCACTATCTGTTATTTTCTTTGTAAATGATGGGGTTTTTTTTCTTCAAATAGTCCCTCCTATGCACTAATCTATTTCAGTAATAACTAAATCCCTTCCCATTGGCATACAGTTCAATTCAATTCCTTTGAGAGGGAAGAAATGTCATGAATGTGTCCTGCATCTTGGGAGAAGAGAAGAGCAAGCCAAACTGCTTCCATCATGAGGTCACAGAGACAGAGCTGGGCATGTAAATGAAACTGGTGCCTTTATGAAAAAGACATGAGATGCTCTGACAAAGGGTCATGTTCACCTGGATTAAATTAATTGACTGAAGTGTAATTTAATTTCTTTCTTTAAGGTGTCTTACTATCAATATGCATCTCCAAATGCAAAGCTACTTTTTTCCTCTTCCTGACGAAATAAATAGAAATTTTTGTCATTCTATTCAATAATATGAATGTGGTTTTTATTTGTCTATGGAATGCCTTGCTATGTGGAGAAAGGGCAGAGCTCAGCTAAGAAGTCATGCACAAAGGTACAGAGTGCACTGCACTCAATGAATGTTTCAAATTCAATATTTGAAGTTTTAAGATCTGAAAATATCTCCTTACTATTTTGTCCCTCCTTACTTTTCCTTCACCCTTCAAAAAGGACGTGTTCTAATGACCCTGCCTCCTGAGATGCCAGATTTTCATTTGGATAAGTGATTTTCCAGGAACATACATGGTTTAAGACACAGCCAATTGCCTCTAGATTGGCTTGTTCAAGATCTGTCAAGATCAAGCTCCTGATTAAGATGGGATGTAAGTCTAAAAATGGATAATTTTAACTCATGATGACTGAGTTTAAGAATATAATCAGGGCATGTTCTGTGTCTGTTTCATCTCAGTACATGGTGGAATCTGAATTGAATGGCAGCTAAAATTTTAGAGAAAGTGGAAAGAGTGCAGCAGATCAGAAGGAACAAAGTGAGGATTAATTTATTTCTGAACAAAAGTAGGAATAACTATTATCTCCCACATGTATTGAAATTCCAACTATGTTAGATCTTCATCTAGTTGCCAGAGGATCACTTCAGTTTTCTCTTTGAAACTGGCAGATTGTGACAATGTTCCTGTACTTGAAAGACACTGTGCTGCAGCATGCTCTGCATACACTGGCTCAGACCTCAGATGATTTTGGAAACTGAAACCACAGCAAACTGCGTGTCAGTTTTCTCCCTAAACGTCTCACAGGGTCTGCCTATTTCAGAAAATCCTTCTCTCTGTGTCATGGGATAATTGGCAATCACCTCATTATGAAGCCTCTCATGGTTATGAACACAAGGATTTAAAATGGTGAGACAAACTGCACATCTCTGCTGCAATCCTACAGCTCTTATTTCATCCTACTGCTACTCAGATTTTTTTTTCTGAGGAAGAGGAGGGGTTTGGCTTTTGAAAGCTGTGATGGGTGGTCACAGTAGGTGCATCCTCTCAGCATTCTCTCAGGATGGTCCTTTCTTACTGACTTCATCAATTGCCTGGAGGTTTGGATACAGATCATGCACTGCAAGCCTCTGGCAGGCATTTCCTTAGTGTTCTATGATTATTTAAGCTCACATTGTGTGCAGCACTGATGTTTGCACACAGTTCTTCTAGTGTTAAGCTTATATCTAAAAATGCTTGCAAAATTAAGAAATACTTTCTAGCACTGAGGAGACCAGAACTGGATTGGATGATCTGAACCACACAAATGTTGCCCAGCCCAAGGGAGGAGCAGAATCACAAAATGGTTTGGATTGGAAGGGACCTCAAAGACCATTTTGTTCCAACCACCTTCCACGATCCCAGTTTGCTCCAAGTGCCTCACTCTGCTACCCAGGCTGGTCTAATCTGCTGCTCTGAAAGTGGGAGATGGGAGCAGAGAGCATGGCTAAAAACAGTCTTACTAAAAACAGTCTTACTGCACTGTAAATACTTGGCAAATAAATCAATTAGTACCTCCTCACACACATTTCTCCCTCTCTTCAAGCACAGCACCAGTTGTAACCCAGTTAAACTCAACAGTTCACAGGTGTTCAGTGGAATTGATTATACACAGACCCACTTTTCACTTCAGGCATCCTTAATATTTTCATTGTTATTTAAGTTTCATGCATTGAGAAAAAAAAAAAAATAGAAAAAAATCCCATGGATTAAAGGCTGAAGTGCAAATGAAGAAATGCCTACAGATAGATCATGGGGTTAATTTTAAGGCATCTCTGCACATTAGCCTGTAACTCTTGCTGCACTACCCTACAACTCTTAAAATTTAAGAAATCTCATATTATGTATTCAGCTTGAAGACACACTTAAGTAGAGCATGTATTTAGCAAAGGAAACATGGAATTTGGACAAATTATATAAAAAATAGATACATTTTATGGTAATTCAAAATATTTCTTTGCCAAATGGTAGCTTTCTCTTGATCTGGCAGTGCTGGGGTGATGGCACTGCTGGAATCCCTTTCCTTGCATTCCACTCTTCCATTTTGTACTTATTGAAGGAAACCCGAACTGTTCTGTGGATGCTTCTTCACTTGCAGCTTTTATTGCTCAGCTGGCTGCAAGCATTTGGTAGAAAGCTGAATTTTTAACCTCGTACACTGAATCTTTCCCCTCGTGTGGATCAGTTTTGGAGTGCACCAGTGTGCAGTCAGCAAATGATCACGGGATGGTTTTGAATACCATATTATCCTGGAGAACCTTTCCATCCAGCTGTCTTAGGAGCCAATGACTTGGGAATTCATTATCCTATTTCAGTCAGTGGAGGGGATAATCAATTACCTTGCCATGGATACGGAGGACAAAACTTAAATATTAATTTTTAAAAATAAGATTTTAAAAATCCATTTTCCAGGGACGTCCTTCGCCTAATTTTAGACTTTAGAAATTTTGTTACTTAGAAAAATATTTACTTCTCAGATGATTTTTTTCCAAGTAGCCTAGACAGGTGTCTCCAAATGACTGAATTTCCCTGATTGTAAGAAGGAGCCCATATTTGTGTGATTTGTACTAGGTGCCTTTTTGACAGATTCAGATAGAATCCAGGCCTTTGAGATAATCTTTTCTCATTTAACTTCAAGTCTTTGGTATCATTACAGGCTTCTCTCACAGGGAGAAATTCAGCCAATGCAGAAAGGTCAGTCTGGATGATCATGATAACACATTTACCTTCTTCAAATTTCATGAAGATATAGAATTATCTGCCTTTTGTCTCCCAATAGCCATTGAATCACTGATTGTAATTATAAAAGTAAAGAGAATTTATGGACTTTATCATCAAAGTTATTTTGTGTACATTAAGAGTTTATATATTTCCCAATGAGAACCCTGAGTGGTACCAGAACACCAAATAAGCACAGATAACAGCATATGAAGAGAATGTAATTTCCAGCCTTTTGTTTCTGTTGGTAATTTTGATTCAGGTTTGTAAATCAAGTTACCATCAAATCGACTCTTGCTCTACTGTTTCATTTGATGCTGTTCCCATTGTCACCCAGAGTGCTGAGCTATTTATCTTCCTTCCTTTCCTTCCACAGAAGGAAAATTGTGGTTTTGAATTTCTGAAAAGATACACTTTTCAAAAATATGTTAGGCTCACTGGGAAGAGAATGGGGGAAGGAGAAGTAACAAATTAAGAAAAACATTTTAGAATAAATTTTCAGATCTAGGTGCTGTTTCTTGGCAGCCTAGACATTTGACAAGAGAATTTCTTTTGAAGAAAACATTGCTTTTTGTTGTTGATGTGCATCTGGATAACAAACCAGAACCATTTATAAATTCTATATTCATAAGAATCCTAAAAAATAACACAAAACCCTTTCAAAGATTGATACATTCACTTTAGACAGAGGTTTTCCAGCTTGTGATAGGAGGGGATTCTTCCCCTCAACTCAGCACTGGGGAGGTGCACCTGGATTTCTGTGTCCAGTGCTGGGCTTCCCAGTACAAGAGAGACATGGACATATTGGAGTGAGTCCATGGAAGTCCCTCAAGGATGATTAAAGGATTGTTAATCTCACCACACAGAAAAATCTACCCGAGCCAGCCCAGTTCATGGCAGAGTAATCTGAAAGGCTGAAACATCACTTTCGGATTTGTATCTCACGATGAGTAGACGTTCCACTGTCTATGCAAGATTTCCAAGCAAACCCATCCTTTCATCAGATCCGTAGCTGCAGCTGGGTTTGGAATGAAAAGACACATTTTTGAACATGATATATCAGTCCTTGCAAGTTTACCTGCTGTAGGGGAGGGAAGCAGCACTGCTGAAGGCATGGCCAGCAGGCATCACTGCTTAAATTATCGCAGCCTTGAGCTTCGTTTTGCATCAGCTGAGCAATTACCCCTCCTCCTGCCTTCTCCAGGTCCAGAGAAGCCTAAACAGTGGTGAGCAGAGATTTTTTTGCAAGGTGATCCTGGGGGCTTTTTTTGTTGTTTTTTTATAACCTTGTGTGAATGCTATGGAGGACAGAAGTTATAGTTCTGCAAACTCACTCCATAAAGACCAGATGTTGGGTCTTTAACTTGTATTGAATACTTAAAATCTGTTTGGGTTTTGTTCTCCAGGTAAAAATAAAACAGCAACAAATTTGACCATGGAATTGATGCGGAAATTTCTATTGATGACAGGAGTTTTACAACTGCAAAAATGAGCATAATCAAGAGATTTGGTGATGGGAGTCACTGATGCAGAGGAGTAGAGAAATTCTTAAGTATTAATTTGCAAAGGAGTTTATCCTTATTTTCAGCTCAGTTTAAC
This sequence comes from Eopsaltria australis, assembly GCA_034509425.1. Lineage (NCBI taxonomy): Eukaryota > Metazoa > Chordata > Aves > Passeriformes > Petroicidae > Eopsaltria > Eopsaltria australis. Next base: position 681,082 of record JAVTVJ010000447.1, on the reverse strand, counting down.
CCCAACCTGATGGATGTGAATCAGTTCATGGACCAAAATGGACATGCTGTGTTTGTAAATCCCTCCCTGTAGAACTTCAATTGCTCCCTTTTGAATTCTGTAACTCATTCTGGTCTCTCACACAGACATTTGACCATTTGCTTCTTTTCTTTTTACACCTTTTTCAGTTTTACTTCATGGGGTAGCATTCAAATGTGACCACTCTCAGAAGCTACACAGTGGCTTTAAGGTATTTCCTCTTTGATTTTCTCTTTCACTCCTGATAACCCAGCATCATTTTGCTTTTTGGCTTACTTCTGCTTATTAATATTTTCTCAGAATTATCTCAAGTGATTCTGAGATGTTTCTCCAATGTTCTTGATTTATCAACATCTAATGTAATTTTTTTATTTCCCTGTCACTCAGATCCATGGCTTCTTACAGCCAAGCCTCCATTTACTTCTTGAATGATCAGTAACATTTCTCAGCTCACTCTCTGTATCTTTTCTATATTGCCTATGCTGGAATGTTCTCTTCACTGTAAAAATGTTAATTATTTTCTACCTTTTCCTCCATTCATTAATCACTAGTTAATCCATGGGACAACTTTTCTTTTCATCCTATGACAACGAAGTTTCTTTTGAAGAGAAGTGTTTCAAAAGCTCTTTAAAAATCCAGGTTTAGTATTTATAGATGAGTTTAAGAAGTGTACTCTTAAAGGACATGTTTTACATATGAAAAAGTGACTTTCATGTCTTTTTTTTTTGTGGCTGTGATTACTTCTTTATGCTTTGTTTGACATTTTGATAATATTTCTATGAAACGTCATGAAAATTATAATGCCTGAGGAATAAAATATCGTTAATATTCTATGCAATATAATGAAGTAATTCATTATATCTTTCAAGACAATTTCATGGGGATCATTTTTGTGATCTTAATCACATATTTTATTAAACTTAGGGTAAGAATATTTTCTCTAATCTTTATGTAATGTTCCATCAAAATTTAAGAAGACATATCCTGAGTGTTTCTTGAACTATTTCATAATTATTTTTATGATTTAACTCTACAGAAGTTCACTTCTATGTTTGGAAATACACCTGCATAGCACACCTTATCTGAAGCATTCATAAAAACATAACGGATCACATTTCAGTATCTTTCACATAAATTATTCTCTCTTCCTCAATCTTTATCTTTACCACAGATTCATGGAATAGTTTGGGTTAGAAGGGATCTGAATGTGGTTTCCAAGCTTGCTTACCTGCCAGTGCTGCTGGCCTGAGGTGTATCCAGAGATGAAGAGCAGACACCTATGGATTGATTTCCAGAAGTCAAACTCTGTTCTTCCCCCAGCTGAATTCTCAGCAGCTCTGTTGCCAGATGCTGCCTGAAGATGTTGTTCTTCAGAGGTAAAAGATTATCAAGAAAAGCAAAGAATAAAAGTGTGAACATTTTTCTCCATCGATTCTGAAATGCCATTTTTATGGCTTTTTTTCCCCACTGGGAACTGGGCAGAATGGGGCTGAGAAGATGCTTTGCATACTGAGTGTTAAATTGGCCTTCTGGGGCCATGGCAGCTGGGACTTGCAGAGGAAAAGCAAAGCTGTCTAGACCTTTGTTATGGTGGCAGAGCAAATCCCTGATCAGTGGGAACAAAGAAAAAGGCTTTTTTTAGGAATCCCGAGAGATGACTAGAAGTTCCTTTGGCTGCCAGTTACCAAAATGGTCCCTAATGAGATCCTGCCAGGATATTGCTCATTTATTTGATGATCTTGGAGGACTTTTCCAACCTTAACGATTCCATGCTTGAAAAAACAACCAAGGAACATTTTTTTCCCTTCATTTTTCCCGCAGACAAATATGTGAAATAAATTCTGTCAGCAGCAGAGGGATTAGTGGTGTTCTCAGGTTCCTCCCCCATTTGTGCTCTGTTGTATTCCTGTACTTTCACATGTGTTCAAGCTTTCCCTCTGAAATATTTCCCCTGAAGAGTTTTGCCTGCTGCTAAAAGGCCAAGCTTTGTGTTGGATGAAATGTCTACATAAATGGCCTCAAAGCACACACACAATGAATGGTGTGATGAAACCTTATAAAATACACCCCACACAGGCAGATGATGCAGCAGCCTGAAATGCACCTCATCACATGCAAAGATAAAATACCATGGGTGACATCTCACACATTTCTCTGATGCTTTGAACAGCATTTCAAAGAGAAATTCTACGAAACCTGTTACCTCAAGCAAAACACTGATCAAATGACAGGGGAAATTAATTTGGAGGGTGTCTGGTTTTTGCAGTATTGTAGTAGGAGTGTTTCTGGTTAAGATTTTATCACTGGAATTTGCAGAGACAGTGGGAGACTGGGCAGTAGAACCACAGAATAGTCTCGATTGGAAGGGACCTTCTTTTTCCCATTTATCACACCAAGGTTTACCTGGCATAAGGCAGACTTTTAGCTGAAGCCACTGGAGCTAAGTTCTGATCCTATCAGCTTTGAGAACCATTGTTTCCATATATCCACCCATACAAATGGAAGTAGAATGAAAAAATAAATATTCTATTTTTTTTTCTTCTCTAAGACTCTAACAGAGCCTTACTCCTGAAGGCAATGAAGTTGTGTTCATTAACAACTTCTCATATCCCATCTAACAGCCTGAGAAAACACCTCAGGAACTCCAGGAAATATCACAGGAAGGTTGAAGCTGATATTTCCACAATGTTATCAAGCCCCTGGTTGACTCACCCACTGACAAGAGAAACTCTTCTGACTGAATGAATGTCAGAATCTACTTCAGGGTGATCTGAAGAGCTCTCCAAGCCCTCTGAGAGTAGTACCAGGATTCACTGCATGTAGTAATCACCCAGCCCACACACTGCTCCCACACAGAGGTTCCTGGATTCAGGCATTTCAAACAGCAAGTTGAATCCTGCTACTAAATTTTGTAAAGCTGTCACACAACTCTGCTGCCTAAACAGAAGTTTAATTCCAGTTGAGTGACACTGTGCCCATCTAAGAGGAGTTGGCAAATATGACACTGACATTCTGTAGGACTTTTCTCAGCAATTGGTTGAAGTTCCTAAAGATAAAAGAGAAATCCTAGTGCCAAATTTTGTTGCCCAGTTAATGGCTGGGCCACTGAAGACTTTGTAGGGACTCAGGTTTCCAAGTAGAGCCAGCAGGATTCTTCTCTTTCTGGAGTGCAACCTGATGCCACTAAGCACTTTAGTTTAAATTATTGGTCGCTGAACCAGTGTTACACTTTTCTTTGCCTAGGTATGTTCAATTTTTAATAATCGTTTAGGCTCCCAAATCCTGATTTCTGAAAATTTCATACTGATCCAGGGAAACCAAAGTATTGAGAGTGTGTCCAGAGCAACAAGAAAAATACTGTCACACACTTTCAGAGTATTCACAGAATACATACACCTAGCTAAACAATGTAGTTATTATTTCCATTTTTGAAGTAGTCACATTTAAAGTCTACCTGTAGCTATTGCTTTTTGAATGAATCATTTTTTGATGTAGAATAGGTTTTGTTTTCCCCTTAAGTTACTCAAAACAGACATGGGTGGAAATAAAAAAAAAAATTTCCACACCTCCTGAGATCTAGACAGTAGGAGTTTATAAAACATGAACATGCCATCCACTGTGAAGCTAAGAAAGAAAGGTGTGTTTAATCTTGGAACTGATTATTAACTCAGTATCTGTCCTTTTCGCTTGTCATACTTAATCAAAAATAGCTCCCTAGCCCTCAATTCATGTGCTGACAGCTCATACCACTATGTTTTAGCACATGCTACTGCGATTTTTTGCATGAAATATTCCTAAGATGTGTTTAGGTGAAGCATCTTAGTTTCATGTTCCCGTGTCAGAATGTCACAGCAGCAGTGACTGCTCAGATCTGTTCCTGTTTAGCTTTCATTACCCACCATCCCAGACTCCCTCCTTCAGCACAAGCACCAGGCTTTAATTTGAAACAGCCTGGTGAGACAGACAGATTCTGGCATTTTTGGAATGAATATTTATAGCCTTCCACTTGGCTGTGAGTCATCCCTGCAAAACAGAAATCTCTGGTTTGGACTAACAGCACACAGAGGAAAGTGCCAGTGTTGGAGTGAGGGATGGGATGTTATCTCATGGCTCGTGGGCCAGTGCTGCTCACAGTCACAGGGCTGCCAGAGATTCTGTATTTAAAGAAAAGAAAAGCCACTGAGAGGCATTAAAGCACTTCTTTCAGTACAGTTTTGCTTACCATCAGTGCCCACAAGCCCGTGGAAGCTGGGTATGGTATCATTTCCAGAGGGTTTCCTGGAGGCTCATTCCAACTCCACCGAAGTGTCCACATTCGCAAAGGTTTCAATGAGTTTCAAAGGCAATTCACCCTGGCTGTGTTTAAAATTCATCATAAATGTCCTTCTTGTTCCACCTCACTCCTCTGGCAAGGACTCTCCTCTGCCTTAGGACTCTTCACGCTGGGATATTTGTAGTACCTCTTCTTTTTTATCATGGAGATTTGATGTTACTCCTGTTACTTATAAAAACCTTCATTTTATCTCCTGCTTATAGGGCCAGGGGAGAGCAGGAACCATCAGCCTGCTGGTCATTAAGTTGGAATAGAACAGATTTCAAATTCTCCACCAGAGAATTTTCACAGAGAGCATGGGGATTACAGAGAAACACCAACTGGGGTGACCTATGTGCTGCACCTTGGTAAAAGAATTTTCCTGTATCTCCCCAGTGTCTGCCACTCAGTCATGTAACTGCAAAATCCCCCAGACTGAAGCTCAGTTTTGGTCTGAGTACTTCCAGAAATTCCACAAATTCCTCTGGCAGAAGCAGAAGTAAGATGATGAACTTGGGAAAAAAGCTTTCTTCAGCTTCCAGATGAAAATCTGCCTTCTAAACTGAAATCATCACATCACCTAAATGGAGCCAGGGTCACAGAATGAAATACAACATAAAAGAACACACCAATCAATATATATTCCTCTCAGGTAAGACCTTTAATTGTGTATTTTATTTTCTTCATGCAGAAAATGCAAATATATAAGTAAAATAATAAAAAGTTCCAAGAATATATTCCTTTTGTATTGTTCTTCAAGAAAAAAACAACAAATCAAAAGCTATTAGAAATAAAAATAATAGTAATAACAGACTTTCCAACAAATTAATGTCTGGAAAAATAAATCTGATAAAAGAGTAAGTTACATACTTGCCATCTAAACAATTGCAGTGTAGCAGTTAATGAACAGGGAACAAAAGTAGTTTTTTCTTCTTTCTTTCATAGCTATGGAACTGAAAAAACCATAAATGTAACTTGAATTTAATAAGCTCTTGCTTAATTTATTGGATTAATTTAAAAATACACCTCATAATGACTTTATCCTCTGAGAAGTTTCAGAAGCTTTTAATGCTTAAAAGGCCAGATGCTGCAGCGTGTGGTGTATGTTCAGGCATAGTGGGTCTTACCAGACGAAGAAATAACATCCCTAAAAGGGTTTTGTGCCTCAGAAATGCTCACATGGGTAATTTGCCTGACATTTTAAAAATTTAATTTAGGCTTCTTAAGAAAGAGACATAATCATCAAAAGCAGCTCACTTTCCATCCACAGAAATTCCTTAATGGTTCGAAATATGTGCATACTCTGAAAAATTACTTGACTCACAACCATGAACTTTTAACACAATTAATTTAATTTGTAAATTGAACAATATGCATCATTAATGACTCACAATTTCCAATTTGCTGAATGGTTTCTGCCTCATCTCTCAGGCATTTCAGTCAAGCCATTTTCTGCAGCTTTATGTCGCCTTTAGGTTCTGTGCAACTTTCCCACCTTAACTCTGTCCTGTCCAGCTTGGAATTTGCTGCTGAGCACTGCTGGTGAAGAGAGGGCCCTTCTTAAGAGCTGTTCACACAGAATGAGGAGCCCTGCCTTCTTCTCTCTCCTTCCAGGTGATGTGTGCAGTAAGATCTTAACTGGAAAATTGTTCCTGGGCTTCAGCATCCACCTGTGTAAAGGAATTTGCAAACAAGGTAGGTACCTACACAATGCACACCAGATTTTAACCAAAATCTTCATATTCCTACAAAGCGTACCAACTGGTGGCCTCCAGTGGCTCCACCACTGATTCCTCACTGCATTTGGCATTCGTGTTTGAACGATGCCTTAGAATCAGAGAATCACAGAAATATTGAGGTTGGAAAAGATCTCTAAGATCATTGAGTCCAACTTTCCCCCAGGACTGCCAAGGCCACCACTAAACCATGTCCCCAGGTGCCACATCCACACAGCTTTCAAATGCCTCCAGGGGTGGTGACTCCATTGCTTCCCTGGACAATCTTTTCCAGTGCTTGACAAGCATTTCTGTGAAGACTTTTCCCCCAATATCCAATCTAAACCTCTCCTGGAGCAGTCTGAAGCCATTTTTTCTTGTCCGATTGTTATCTGGGAGAAGAGACTGCCCCCACCTGGCTACAACCTCCTTCCAGGGAGATATAAAGAGCAATAATGTCTCCTCTGAGCCTCCTTTTTATCCAGGATAAACAATCCCAGCTACCTCAGCAGGAAGTAAAAGAGACTTGTGGGAGTTTTAACAGCCTGATAATACAGAGAGTCTGCGAAAACAAGGGAATCAAATTGCTGATTTCTAAAGCATTAGTCAATATTGCCTAAAATTTCCAAGCATTTCAGTCAGGTAAGAAAGGCAGGTGGATGCCTGCCTGATGACAGCAGGACCTTATTGAGAAAACAAAAAAAGAACTGGCCTCTTTCCAAGTGTAGTAAGGCTCTTGAAAAAGTACTTTAAAAACCCTCAAGTGTAATATCCTTTTTTAAGAAAAACCTTTCAGAATTCTAGAGCAGAGCTACAATTTCCATTAGCATATTCTGTAGAGTAGTTAGGGTGAGAGAGATAATCTGTCTTATTCCATTCAGTTGAACTTCACTTTGGTGTGGTCATGGTGTAATGAACCTCTTTGGGGGTTTTCTTCTTCAAGAGTTTTGCCAAATCATGAGAATGATAAAACCGTCTCTTGGGAAAATGAAGCAGTGATAGGACAGTAAAACCTGGCTACCTTCACCTTTGAAGTTTTGACTTGGAGTGGATGTTCTTTGAACAGACCATGGTTTGGGATGTTTCAATGAGATGAGGCAGATGGTGTGACATGCCTGGGAGATTGTGATAACTGAGATCCCTTATTTAAGAGGCAGCTTGTGTTGAAAGCCATGTGCCCACTCTGAAGCCCAGGAGAAGATGAACAGAAGAGGTTTCCATTCAACATTGATGTAAGGGATACTGGATCAAAATAATTCAGCTCTTCAACATTTCAGAATGATGGACCAACAGGATAAATGATTCTACCAGAGTTTTAAAAACTTTATTTTTCTTTCCATAGGTCTCTGAACTAAACATAAACAGTGCAACTATCAGTAGGGTGATACTTATTTGCATAGTTATATAGCCTTAATATCACTAGACAGAACCCAAAAAATGGTAATTTCTGTCTCAACTTGGGAAGCCAAGGACACAATAGGAGGTCGAGGGTCTATTTTACTCAACCTCTGTATGATTTTTCAGTAGATAAAACCTTCTTGTGGAAGGCTTTATCTCAGTCCTTTGTAATGTGAAATCCTTCACACTGGAAGTTTAACCAAAATGGATGTGCTGATGCAAGTTCACTGAAGCTTTTGTGCAAACTCTTTGGGGAAAGTTCTGATTATGCTGTGGTTTGGTTTTTTTTTTTTTCAGTTGATCACATTTACCCTTCCATCTGTGTAGAGGAATATGGTCACTGGTCTGCAAATAGGAAGAGAATATGATAGACCTAACACCCTAACATTTCAACAGAACAAATCTGTTTATTTTTCCCATTTCTCTCATGGCTGTATAATAATTCACTAATTGCCTATCTTCCTTCATGTGAAAATATGTTATACTTGGGTCTTCACTCAAGGCAGGACACTTCCCTGTCAGTCTCTGTCACTGCAGTTCCAAAAAAAGCTCTCTTGAGTTGGCTAAATTAATTTAAGATTATTTCTGTTCATAAAAAGCCGCTTAATTTTCTAATTATCCAACCCCGATGAGTCAAAATGATAATGTCACCACATATCAGTGAAAAGGTCAGAGGAAAAAAATAATTGCAGCTGGTATTATATTTGGTACTGGGAGAAGACTGTAAGTGGTTCAGATCATATGGAAACCAAGGCTTGTTTTGTTGGTTTTGGGTTTGTTTTTTTGGGTTTTTTTTAAATGAAGAAGTCCACACTTCAGTTTTTTCACTGTACAATAATCTGTGTCCTGTTGTCTGTCTTTTCCTGATGACAGCAGGACCTTATTGAGAAAAAAAAAAGAACTGGCCTCTTTCCAAGTGTAGTGAGGCTCTTGAAAAAGTACTCTAAAAACCCTCAAGTGTAATAGCCTTTTTTAAAAAACCCTTTCAGAATTCTAGAGCAGAGCTACAATTTCCATTAGCATGTTCTGTAGAGTAGTTAGGGTAAGAGATAATCTGTTTTAGTCCTTTCAGTGAATGTATGTATTCACTATATATATATATATATATGTAATAAATATATGTATGCATCTGTATAGAGAGAGAGAACTGTGTTTGTGTGATCATCACGATATTTTAAGTCAAAACTTGGGTTATCTGACATATCTTGACAGCTCACAGATATTCTGCTTTGCTTCTCTACAGCTTGGAAATCCTTCTTGTTTCTGAATTCCATACACAGTTCCCTGCTGGAAGCTTAGTCCAGAATACTTCTGTTAAGTTTGGAATAGCTTAAACAACAGCAAGGCAAAGCAGATTGTGTTATTTATTCTCACTACTTACTGTTGTTTCAGCCCATTAAAGAAATATTCCCCTAGTCCCACAGGACATATGAATTCAGCTGGAAACATATTTTTTTTTCAAGTACAAGAATATATATTGAACTCCTAATGCATGTTCATGCTAATGAGAAAAGAGAGATTGGTAAATAGGAATTGTGCAACCCAGATACAAATTTCACAGCTAAAATACATGCTGAAAATAGGAAAATATATGGAAAACAGAGGTGTTGCTCTCCTTTTTTCATATAGAAATAAGAACTATATACTCAACTTATACAGGGCCTCTCTTAAATTATTAGCATGATTTGTATATGAGCTTTGAGGTTTTTATTAATTCAGCAACACTTAATACATCTGCACTTTCAAAACTGTGGGCAAAGAAAGCTTCTGCCTCTCACTTGTATGAAATTGGAATTGAATGGACTGTGCTAAAATTAAATGAAGGAGAGAGGAAAAAAAAAAAAGCATGGAGTCACACTGAAATCTGCTATGTCTCACTTGACTAATAATATAGCAGAGTCATTCCCTGGCCATGTTATCATCAAAGTTTTATCTACCTCACATGATTTTTTAATATTCTTTATCAAACCTGGTCTAAATTCCAGCTGAAGAGCTGCATTTACTGTAATTTCAGCTTCTCGTTGAGAGTTTCCACATTTCAACAGAGAAAGATGAAAAACAGCTCTTTCTTTCACCACCTGCAAAAAAGAAAGCAATGAGTTCTGAGTGAAGTTTGCAATCTTGACCTGGTTTTAATTCTGGGGGCACCAACTGGACACATGTAAGGAAGGATGATCGCCCATTTTTTAGTCAATAATCCACTGTTTTAGGCACTCAAAGAAGAAATAGGGCAAGGGAATTCAATTTGCTTCTCTGCCTATGGAGATTCAATTGCAGATCTCTCATTACTCACAAGTGTATCCCAGTCAACCTGCAATATGTGATTATACCTTTCTCTGGAGTTATCCCACTGACAGTGTTCCACTTGCTCTCGTGGTGCTTACATATTCAGTGGAATTGGGTCTCAAATCCTGGCACTCTGAATTAATTCCTAATCCCTAATTTATGGAGTTATTTCCCCTTGTTCTCTCACACTGGCTTAATAAATGGCATTGACTGGGAAGACTGCGAGTGCCCTGAAGTAAAATACGCTTCACTATATGAACAAAGCAGTCTCAGCATGATGAGAATATTAAACCTTGATCCCCCCTTCCCAGGTGAGAGCCTGAATGATGGGGCTCTGCAGCACAAGGTAGTGAGACAATATTACTTCATTTTCCATGGTGGGACAAGTGCCTACAACAAGCCCTGCACTGTTTTACTGGAGAGCTACAAACATCCAAGCCTAAAGCAACCCTCTACAATTTTATGTGAAAATAATTAACCACCAAAAGAGTCTGCCTGGGGATATGGCTAATTTTCTGTCTGAAGTTTTGAAATAATGCTTCAATAGACTTTGAAAAGATAATATTGTTTTATTTTAACATATTTATGTCTTATTTGAGCAACTAGTTTTAGGTTTTATGCAAGAGTCAGCAGGTGAAATTTGACTCTTTGCAAGGCAACAGATGATATTCATCTCTTCTGTGCCTAAAATCTATGATTTTTTTAAAAATGTTGCCTTGTGATTTTTGTGTATTGTTATTTATTGTCCACTCTTTTTGTCCCTTGCTTCATAATTCTGAAAAAACCCCCTACATTTTAATTCAGTGAAATACATATTTAAGGTCACCTAATTTATTCCTGTAATTAACATTTCAGTGTTTGTTAACATAATGGTACATAGAGCATTGGAAATTGTAAACTATTAATCTTAACACAAGTTTCTGTATTCGATTAAAATATTCTGCAAGGCATTTTGGCATAACACTAACCAAGAGAATGAAAAGGTCAAAAAATTATTTTACTGGTTAGTTCTTCAGAAGGCTGGAGCAATAAGTTAAAATTAGGAGTCTTTCAACAGACTTGGAGGGAAATCAAAATTCTATAAAGCTGCCTTGCCATTAATAGATTAATACATTTTCACTAAATCACACATTAATGGGAAATACAAGCAGATTATCTTTTACATTTATATTTTTAAGTAATATTCAGCATGAAATAAATATGCCCCATTATGTGTTGGGCCACTAAAGGTGAGGTAGACTCAGCACTGTCCAAAACAGCAGCCACAGAGGTGTTTCCTACTGCAAAATGATATAATTACTTTCCAATACAGAAAGACCATGCACACAAAGAAATGACATAGGATTCACATTAAGTTTATCATGGAATCACAGAATAATTTAGTTTCTAAGGCACTCGTGAAGTGGCCTGCTCTAACTCCCTGAGAGTTAGAAATCAAGTCCAAATGTTGCACAAGCACTTGTCCAATCAAGCTTTGAAATACCTCAAAGGATAAATATTTTCACAGCCTCTCACGGAGAAAAAGCTTTCCCTCATATTTAATTGAAATTTCCTACATTTCAGCTGATGTCTGTTGTCCCTTGCATTTTCCCTGTGCTCATCCAAGAGTCTGGCTCCATATTCTTCTGCCAGGCAGTTGAGGACAGCAATATGATCTCTTGTTAGTCTTCAATTCCTAAGGCAAAATAAACCCAATTCTCTCAACCTCTTCTACTGTGTCCTCCACAGCAAAGTGCAGGTTGTATTTTTTTACCGGACCACAGGTCTCACATCTCGAGCTCACTGCAGATGTAAAGCTGGGACAAGTTTTACAAGAGAACTGGAATGGATGTTGTTCTGGAAGAATCTCGAGAGCTATTCACTCAAGCACGTGTCATAGAACAGGGGAGAAAATTCCCATTTCTGCCGCACCATGAGGAATTGAGAGTTCTGAATGCACATTAATGAATTCTGGTCAGTCTCCTGAGGCTGTTAATAAGGGTCCACTGCAGTCTTGGATATATCTGTGAGAGTAAGTGCCAAATACTGCAGGGAATGGCTGTGCTAAGTTATTGCCAAACTAGTGGCAATAGCTGGTCACTAAATCTTAACTGGTCATTTACTGCAGCTGAAACAAGCCAGGAATACTGAATTTTTCCTTTCTGACTGAAAAAAAAAAAAAAAAAAGGGGTCTGGAGATCCAGAAATACTTCAAGTAGGACAGAGGGACTGAGGGGATATGTGAAGAGTTTAAGGGTTAAAAGAAGGGTTTTAACAAGGAAAAAAATCCAGACACCACAGGGGTCTCTAGAAAGGAGGCAGAAAGGCTCAGTCCCCTATCCCAGGTGACTCCAAGCCCCATCCAACCTGGCCTTGGGCACTTCCAGGGATCCAGGGGCAGCCACAGCTTCTCTGGGCACCCTGTGCCAGGGCCTCACCATCCCCACAGGTAATACCTCAAATTCTCTTCTAGTTTAAATGAAAGTGGTTTTCCCCTTGATTTCTCGGAGACACAATTTCACCAGATATCTGCAAAACTTTATTCCTGGAAGAGCTGGGCTTATTTTTATTACAAGCAGAAACTGATGATGAAATTAAAGGAAAACATACCAACACCAAATCAAATTACTGTGCTGTTGAATGCTTAGAGCTTTAAAATAAATAGTGCTTAGTAACACAGGGATTGGAAGGAAAGTCACAAAGTAGAAAAGATTATTTTGTGAAACAAGCCAGAAAAGAGCCACATAAATCTGAATGAACTGCAAAACAGAAAAGTATTTGTTCCATTAAGAGATTTTACATAGGTATTGAGTAAAATCCTACGTTGTTTTGGTTTTGTTTTTTAAAGGCTATTTCAATTCATGTCAAGCCAACCCTATTTCATGTTTCCTGAACATCATCTTTATAAATATTGATTGATTTCAGGTGATGGTTTATTAAATTAAAGGCAGTAAAAAACCCCCAAATGTCTAGTTGGGTAGAACACATATTACAAAGCTTAGTCAGTTAATTTGCCTCAAATATGACTCCATCAAATTATGTAAACCTAATTTCAGAACCCAAAGCTTTTTAATCATATGGAGGAAATGCCTTTTTAGGACATAATCCCCTATTTTTTTTTTTTCTAGTGTGTGTGGATATTTAGACTAAACATACAAGTAGATGCAAGTAGGAAGTTAGAAAGAATGCTTTACAATTTCACTGTGGGTGCTGTTTTACCACAGTTTCGGGAAGCCTCAAGGTGACCTGAAATCAAAGATTTATCTTCTGGTTCAGAATAAATTCTCCTAAATATGGGTAATTTCATAGCAGGCCACAACAGGGCTTTAATTGTTTTCTATGATGCTGCTCTGCTTTCAGCTGAAAAGAGTACAAAAGACTCATGCCAGTATCATCTAAACTTCTGCTACATCTTCTATAGTAAAAATTGATGATTAGAGAGTAAAATACGACTGGAGAGTGCCATTAAAGACAAATAACCAAGTTATATACTAAAAATAGGAAACTGCATTAAATCCCAAAGGAATTAAAGTTTGGTGCCTTACATAAACCAACAGAAAGTGTGTTTTTAAGTTTCTTGATGCTTTTTTTTTGATGTTTTTTTTCCCCCGATTTAATTCTGTCTTCAGTGATATCCAACACATGAAAAGAAGGGTCATGACCAGTTTTCAGCACCAAATATAACTTGTACTATCAGGCTCTTGGAACAACTACTACGATTCCCACTTCTGTACGGCATTAAAAATGAAACGAGTTCTTGGTGTCACAAGCACAACAGACTTGAAAAAAATGATGCAGACTATCAGTGCCTTGCTTTTCCTTTGTTCCCAGCTGTGTGACAGCCAGCACAGACAAAACAGGATTAAATCATTGTTTTGAGGGCCCTTTTGCTCTGTTTCCAAGCACGTGCCAGAAAGTTGATGACAGGTTTGCACATGAAATAAACGGATCTGTTGGCCAGTTTAACCTGTGAGCTGGACCAATGGGAAGGGTTACTTTCTCATGGCTCCAAATAACTTTTGAGACAGAGTTGAAAAAAATAAACTCTTTAGTGAATTCATTATCTCTCCAGCCTTCAGCTTTCCTCCAGCCTTTAGCATATCCATGAATTTCCCCAAGGTTTAGCTAATGTGTTTCTCAATTCCTGGATTGCTTTAACAACAAGAATCGAAGACGATAACGAAATGCATTCCCAAACCCATTCAGAAGCATATGAGTTTTGAATTTTAAGTATTCTGTTGTTTCAAGGCGAGGACTATAAACAGAATTTTTTGAATCAGATAGAAAAGCTCTGTGAAACACCTCCACGGTCTCGTATCAACCATCTGCCAAATAATTTTGTACCTGTGTTACAAAGAGCAAATCAACAATGGCACCTTTTAGAAAATTAATTAAGAGCAATGAACCCTTAAAAATCACTGGCTATTTTAGATGAGGCATAATACACGGGAGTTTCCAATCATAAAATGTGAAAAAAAAACCTTTTAAAGAAAACCAACAAGAACATGTATTTATGCTTCCTGCTGTCAAGTATTTTGGATTCTTGTCAAGGCTTTCTGTGATGTTTTATAAATACAAAAATTGTTAAACAAATTGTAGTAGAAGGCTGACTCATTTGTCAGATTAATGACACTAGGACTCAGTGTCCTGATAATATAGATGGCGTTACACTTTTTCAGATTTACATTTCCCAAGGAAGTTGTAGTGCCTTGTATGACTTTACAGACATGAGGCTTGATTTTCTTCTTTTTCAGACCCTGAAAAAGCTTCAGTGTTTCATAGGTGACAAAATAAAAGTGACTGATTTGCTCCAAAAAATGCATGAATTGAAATAACCAGTCTGTCTTGGGTGACCTCTTGAATTCCTCTGACTTTAGGTAGATAAACTTTGTAATCTACTATAATTTAGTCATGTAGGTTGAAATGTGAGGAATGAGGGACAGATGTTCTACAGCAACAGAATTCTCCTTTCAAAATGAGAGAGTATTCACCACCAACTGAGCAACATAACTGAATAAATCAAATTCATCTCAACCACAAGCTGTACATTTGCTTACACTGTCTTTACAAGCCACTATAATAACACATTTTTTTGGGACAGTTTTTCTTTTTAATGTATTCAGTAAGCTAGAACAGGCTTCACTTGGGTGTCTTAGAGTTAGGCATTAGGCCACAGTAACTCAATCACTTGCAATTATTTCTTCTTATCCACACTGAATGATCTGTGAGAGAATTAAAAGCACAGGAAAAAAGAGAAGAAATTAAGAGTGCAAATAATGTGAAACAATCTTAATAAAAATGAAGGTTTTAAAGGTGAAGACTATTGGGAAACATGTATAGTGTTTTTATTGCTGTTCAGGCACTAAGTCCACACAGCCAATGATGAGTTTAAATAAAGCATTAGAATCAGAGAATGGTTCAGTTGGAACAGACCTTTAAGATCACTGAGTCCAACCCTTAACCCAGCACTAAAACTAGGGCCACATCTATGTCTTTTAAGTAACTCCAGGGATGGCAACCCCACCACTGCCCTTCCAGAGCTTGACAACCCTTTCTGAGAACAAACTTTTCCTACAGTCCAAACTAAACCTTCCCCGGTACAACCTGAGGCCGTTTCCTCTTGTCTTATTGCTTGTTACTGGGAGAAGAGACTGCTCCCCACTGGCTCCATCCTCCTTTCAGGGTGCTGTAGAAAATGGTAAATCTCCCCCTGAGCCTCCTTTTCTCCAGGCTGAGCCCCTTTCCCAGCTCCCTCAGCTGCTCCAGACCCTTCCCCAGCTCCATTCCCTTCTCTGGATTTGCTCCAGCCCCTCAATGTCTTTTAACATTTAACCTCACTGTCACAATCCATGCAATGATTTCCTTACAGCTTTTGAGCTAATAGAAGTGTGTGTCTTGTGAGAAAAATGCCATGGAATTTTTGTTGGCAGACTCCCACTATGTGAGCACTCCAGCAGGTTACAAAGGCAGCTGTCACTTCTGACATTCAGTGAACTTCAAGTGCCTGGATTTACAGCCTTGGGGAATATCTTGTGGAAGAGTTTTTCATAATTAAACACCTGAAGGGGTTTTGGTGTGTGTTACTGCATCATGTGGCATCAGAAAGGTTCCAATTTGGGTCACTGGACAGACTGGGGAGCTTAGATCTACAGAAGCAAACATCTGTCACTTCAGCTGCCTCAGTGACAGACAGCTGTAGGAGGTGGTTTTCCATCACATGGCCAATGACCAGAAAAAGAAGAATAGTGGGATTGATAGTGGGATTTGCTGACATTGACTGACAAAGAAAGAAGGCCAAGAAAAAGAATTCTGGAGTTTCTCCCAGCACATAATTTCCTAACACTCTCTTGTGTTTATACTTTTCCCTGGTCACGATAATGTATTTCTCTCTTTCCATTCCCTCCCCTTCAAATACCTTTTTCAGGGTACATCTCTTCTTATTCTAATTATACCTCTTTTTAAATTGCTCTGTGTGCCATTGTAACACTTGGTTACTGTTCTTCCTGTTTTCTGTCTTAGCTGTACTCTTTTTGGTATTTCTATATAATTGGACTGTAAACACCTTTAAAAAAAATCTTTCACTCCTCCGAATCCTGTTATTGGAGAAGGTTCAGCTGTATTAATTGAAAATTTAAAAATCACATGTACTGTGAAGCAGATGTCAGAAGGAGGATACTTTATCCCAAACAGTTTAAACTCTAGAAAATTATAAGCCTGCTTTGAAGTCCTACAAGTCAAAGTATTAAACTTCATTGTGTAGTTTCTGTCACCAAGGAACCCCCTGACAACCTGCTGTGTGGGTTTTTTTTCTCCTGCAATATTCATCCCTAAGGAATGCAGACAATATATTACAAGTGATATCCCGTGTCCAAGAAGTTCAACAGAATTCCTGTTTTTTTCCATGTGGTTAAACCATTCAAATGCTTCACTACCCAAGTTCTAAGGCAGAACAAATGACACTTGTTTTGTTCCCCACTAGAAACTTATATTATTGTTCTTAGTCAACTTTTTATGTCCCATCCTTTATTAAACCTCTCGAAACCAGTCATCTCCTATGCACCAAAGGAACCATTTGTCTTCCCCACAATCATGAATGGAGCCT
This sequence comes from Eopsaltria australis, assembly GCA_034509425.1. Lineage (NCBI taxonomy): Eukaryota > Metazoa > Chordata > Aves > Passeriformes > Petroicidae > Eopsaltria > Eopsaltria australis. The sequence goes on along the minus strand of JAVTVJ010000447.1, from coordinate 664,272 downwards.
CCAAAAATCCTACTTGAAGGCTGCAATGAGTCAAGTCATGCTTTTTAAGGGTAAATATGATTTAGGTTCTGTTTACTGTACAGACAAACAGTTTTTAGGAGGACTTGTTCTTCCTGAATACAGCAGCTGGAAATTTCCAAGTACAATTCTCACCACGTTGACAAACAGAGCAGAGCCAATAAACTCTAGTTGGGAATCCATGCAGTTGTGATGATGCCTGGTAGATTAATGAACAAGCAGAGCAAGATCTCCCCTCCAGAGCACACAGGCTACAGATTTATCTTCTAGAAAACAGAGCCATATTTTCTCTCATCTATTCTCCAGGAGACAGGAGAAAAATATTTGCAGCCATAGCTGTGTTAACAAGAATATACAAACCTACAACACCAGAAACAACAGCCCTTCCCTCAAGCCTCAGAAGAAAAGTCTGTGTTTCATCACAAACTCAACTTAGGTAAAAAAAAGATGTATTTTTGGATCTGGAAAAATGGCTGCTTATATCTGTTTTCTGTACAAGAGCAGTAGGATTTCTTTCTTGGTGCTGCAAAGAGTATTTGGATCAGGTCTGTAGGAATGGATAAGAGTGAAATCTTTAAAGAAGGAATCTGCAACTCCCATGAGTCTCTCACCCACTGGCAGTTAGCAATAATTAGTAGAACTTTGTTATCTTTTTTATTTGGTGTCCATGGCAAGGTGTTGGCAGCAGGGCCCTCAGGGAATCCTCTGTCAGGAGAGCTCGGGGGCTGCCCCATCCAGCTCCAGGTGGATATATGAGTATGTATGTAATATGTAAGAATATATATATTCATTGATATATCAGATAACTGCAGTATCACATCAAAATCCTATCTAATCTTACTGTGAGTCAAAAATGTGACATCTCACAGGGCAGCAAGAAGCTGACCCACACTTCATTCTTCAATATAACATTTAATGGCATAATTAAAGACTGTAACAAGTGAGGAGCGCTGTCTGTGCTGTATCTTTTTCAGCCCAAAATGGCATCTCTTCTGCTGTGTGAAAGCTATTAAAATTTAAATCCTACTCAGATTCAGACAGAATTGCTAACTTTTCACAGACGTGATTGATTGGCCATTGCAAATTGTTGAAAACCAACTGATTAGGCTTTTAGATAATCAATTGCATAATGATGGGCAGCAAATGAGGAGGAACCAAGAAAATGCATATGCTTAGAAACTAATGACTTTTAAAGACTCTAACTCACACGTGCCAGGCAATTTAATCACAAGGAGTGCAAGCTGTGACCTCTGAGTGGGATGTGGTAACCTGGCAATCAGGAAGGTAGCAGTGGCATGATGCATTGGTCTTTCTTTGCTAGACCACCAAGAAAGGATGGAATTATTTGTGTAACTTGAAGCAGCTTGAACTCATAATTGACCTAACTCCTTTGTTGTCTCAGATTGCAGGAAACCCTTCTCTTGTGTACTTATTGCCCAAAGAAATGTGTAGGATTCAGAATCCTACATGCCCTGTTATAGCCTAATAACCCAGAAAGCCTGGGGAGTTTTCTCTCATCTACTCTTTCTATCCCTCCACTTCTTTTTCAAAAGATGTCCTTGAACCTGTCCCAGAAACGAAGAAATATTTCAGTTCTTAGAATATTTTGGTTGATTTGAAATGGTTTGAATTATTAGGAATTGTTCTCTCATCATTAAGATCCCCAGGAGATCTGATGACTGAGTTGTGAGTGCTTCACAACAAAACTCTTTTGGGACACATGCAAGAGCCAGGTTTTAGGTGAAGGACCAAGAGTTTGCAAGAACTAGCAAACATGATTTTTGGCATTGAAGTTGCTGAAGGGACAGATTTGGGGATTTCCAAGTGAGAAAACTGTGGCACTTCTATATGTGCATATATATGTATGTATCTATTTAAAAGGTATATGTGTGTGTATATCTATATAAAAGACAGGGAGAGCTCACAGTTCACACACACATATATATATTTACTAAGATCATATAGTAAATAAGATTTCTATTTCCTACTTATTCTGCTCATCTCTGGTCAGTAGCTGCTAGACCTGTCTACTAAAATTACCCAATATGAGACAGCACATGCACATAAAATTAATGACACCCATTGACCCTTATCTTTTTTGGGCTTTAACTTTTTATGGGAGGATTTCACAGCCATAATATTTAACACTGTTTTTCATTACACATCTCTTTTGCCAGATTTTTTTTTTGTTACAATAAATAAGATTTTGTGAATTGATATGTTTGTGAATAGCAACCACATCAAGCCATATCTGAGCTAAAATTATCACAGCTTTCACTGGAAAACAAAAATCCAAACGCCACAAAGAGACTTACTATGAAAATCAATCAAATAAAATGTATAGCTAAGTGAGTCAATTCCTTACAGTGGGCATCTTTACTCCAATTGTTTGGAAGCTGAAAGTGGTTCAGATTCCTCTGAAATTAACTCATTTTGTTCCTCTGTTATGTGTCAGTCCTGGGTTCATTAACACATTTACCTGGAATCTAATAGCAATGCAGTACTGAGGAGAATTGATGTCTTACTGTACACAACGATTGCACAAGTTAATTGCTCTTTATAGATGAAATATATTTCTTTACAGTAAATACACTGGCAAGCAACGATTATTAAACAGCTACTTTTCTAAAAATGACTTTGTTGACTGCTGATTACTTCACATCATCAGTGCACTTAAAAGAAATAAAAAGTATTTGTGGCCCCTTTTTTAAAATAAAAAAAGGAATTTAAAAAGGGAGAATGAGACCATGAATGAGTGCAAAGCATGTATGAAACATTAACTGTTTTAAGAGACCATTCCTACTCAGTTATCTGGCAATACCCTGAATTCTCTTGCTCCTGCAGTACACTCAACTGAATTTTAAATAATTTTATTTTCTTTTCCTCTGATAAGAACAAAATAAAGCGTTAACCAGGTCAGTTATTTGGCAAGCAGATGAGGAGGTGAGTGTTAAAGATAGTTTAAAAGGTGTTAGGTGTTTTGCCAGTAAAACAAACCACTCTCACATTGAAAATAAAAAGCTTAACCCACTTTTTGCAGAAGTTGTAGGTTAAGGTATGGAGCTTTTATATCTTTGAAACACCCATCTTTGAAACACTCCAAGGGCAGATCTGCACAGCCACACCACTTTAGTCCAGGACAAAGCTCAGACCAGTGCACCAAGTCCCCTCCTGACTTACACACCTGTGGTGCTTGCTTAGGACTTATTTCCTCATGAGCCAGCCCATGTTTATAGCATTTTGCACATGGGAAATGGAGCAAGGCAAATGAAAAGCCTTGCCTCAGGCTAGGTGAAAAGGCTGGAACTGAGCACAAGTGTCCTGCCTCGAGGCAATGTTTCTGCCTGCCTTCTGGGGTGGATGTTTGATTTATAGCAACTGGACCTGCCCGATTTCCTGTCCCCGTGCTGAGGGTTTCAAAAGGCACTGGCTGCTTTGCACTCTTTCAGTTATGAAAAGTGAATTAAATATTTACCTGGGTGATCAACTGGTTCGTATTAATTGTGGGGGGTTTGAGCAGCCAGAATGTATGGAACGACGGGGGTGTCCTTAACCTCTTGCATCATTTTCATGAGCATGTAATCACTGTTGGCATAGAAAAAGTTCACTCAAACCACAAAAATGTGTACATTGGGCACATATAGTATATCTAGCCTCATAGTTTAACTATAAATCAGAATAAATCAGCCCTTGGGATCCTGACGGTCCTGAGGGGGCAGAGCAGGCCCACACAAGGCCTTGCTCTGGTGAATCTGAATTGCTCTGGATTGCTCTGGATTACTCTGTCCAGGTGTACAATAGAGCTTCCAAATGTAGGGGTTTTCTGTGGTCCCACGGAGATGGTATTAGTAGAAGTTTCTATTTTTGCTGGTTGTTTTTAGTCAGAAAGAAGTAGCTCACACAGAGAGACACGTGCAGGTGACTGTGAATGTATCAGCCTGGAGATAACAACATTCACAGTGTGCAGAGACATCACAGCTCAGGGACAGAGGATGTGACCTGAGTGCATCCTGTGATTTACAGCTGAAAGGTCCTCTGCAGATACAAAATCTTTGCTAATGGAATAAAAACCCACTCCATTTGAGAGAGCTGGGATGTTTCATGCTAGCACTCAGGACACCGAAAGCAGCTCTGGGAATGCTGCTGATGCTGGCCAGGGGGACTGGAGGTCTCTGCTGTGGATGGCTCTGCTTTGCCTTCAGTGCTGTGAGCACAGCCAGGGATGCACAGGAGATGAAACTCCCTCTGCCCGACACTGAAATTGTAAATCCAGTTCTGCAGCTCAGTGGGAACAACCTGCAGAGGAGAGAGTGTCTGCACCGTGCATGTTTGAGAGGTCACACTTTCCACTAGCTCTGCTCTAGTGCTGCTTTGCCACAGTGAGGCTGTAAACAGACCATCACAAGTGATCAAGTGGATTCTTTTCAGATGAACAGTGGCACTAATATTCTGGGCATGCCATTCCACTGCAAATATAGAGTAAAATCTGCCTTGTCTGTGGACTTGGACTTAGAAAACCATGTGACAGCTGCTCGGGAAAAAGAATTCAAGTGGCCCACCAGGAAATCTCAGCATCTAGATCCCACAGCTGCTGAGCTTGAACAAATCTGGTGAATTATGATGTTAAACCATGAGAGCTTGTTTATTTATGACTGTCTAGATGTAGTTCTACTGAGGGAAGTTGCTTCTGTGCCCTGAAATATACTGTTTATTCACAACTCTCTGTGCTGAATTAGTGCATGGCTGCTGGCACAGGTCCTCCCTTTTGACTTTGCCTTGAGTGAAGTTTGAAGTCTCTGATATTCCAGCTAATATTAAGCTGAGACTTAGTGTATTCTTTGTCCACTTCCCCATACGAAGAATGACTGAGGTCAGCTTTCATATATTTTTATATAGGGAGAGTAGTTCACCTTTTCAATTAATTTTTCAGAATTTCACTTACAGAAATAATTTAATCTCACTGTTCCTTATGCACAGAATCAACCCAGGGGTGTAGCAACCCTGCAAACACCTGTCAGACCTCGGTGAGATGGCTGCTGGTGGAAACAGGAGCCAGGGAAATGTCAGTTTTAACTACAAACTTTATTTTCAAATGCAGCTCATGCTGTTTTTGTGATAAGGCTTTCCTGGGTTTGTTTTTTTAAAAAGAACCACTGCCTCTGTCTTTTTAAAAGCAATGGCTGCTTCTTAATGCAATGAGATTTTTCTTAATCATGATACAGCACATAATCTGGAAAGCCTGGGGGTGCAGTTTAGCCATTTGGAAAAATGACCTTTTGTACTATTACTAGAACTAGCTAGCAGACATTGGTGCCTGAATTTTGTTTCCTCTGTATACAGAAAATAATCCATAACCTGTTGCTCAGTGTGCTGGTTTTGGCTGGAGTGGAGCTAATTTTCTTTAGTAACTGGTGTGGGGTTGTGTTTGGGATTTGTGCAGAAAAGGCTGCTGATAATACAGGGAGTTTTTTCTTACTCCTCAGCAGTGTTTGCACAACATCAAGGCCTTTTCTGCTTCTCGCACTGCCACACTGCTGAGGGGGCTGGGGGATGGCTTGGCTTTGGCTGAGATACACTTAACTTCTTCTCAGTAGCTGGTGCAGTGCTGTGCTTTTGATTTAGAAGGAGAATAATGTTGACAAAATACGGATGATTTTGTTTTTTATAAGTCCTATTTATCCTAAGTCAAGGGCTTTTTTTTTTTTTCTTTTGGATCTCATGCTCTGTCAGTGGGAAGGTACAGAAAAGAAAATGGGAGGAAGCACAGCCAGGGCAGGTGACCCAAACTGGCTAAAGGGATATTCTACACCATAGAATGTCATGCCCAGTATATAAACTGGGGGAGTTATCTGGAACAGGACCTGATCTGAGTTCAGAAAAGCATATCTGGCATTATTGGTCAGTAGGTAGTGAGCACTTGTATTGTGCATCACGTTTGTTTGGGTTTTTTTTCTTTTCAGTTGTATTATCAGTAGTATTATTATTTACCACAATTACAGTATTTTACTTTGTTTTCAGTTACTAAGCCTCTCTAAATTATTAGTTTTTAAACTTCTCTAAACCTACAAGTTTTACTTTTGATTCTCCTCCCCATTCCACCGGGATGGAGGAGGAAGGGAAGGGGGTTGAGCAAGTTGCTGGTGGTGCTTAATTTCTGGCTGGGGCTGGAACCACAAGAGAATCCTTGGGTAGCTGGGAGCAGACACAGACAGGAGAGCTGACCCCAAGGTTAGGGTTAGAGCACCCCAAAGGGATATTCCACATCACATTCCATCAGGATCAGTACATAAAGGGGGGGAAAGAAGGAAGGAGGAGGGATCTGCTGGATGTATGCTGGGAACTCAACACAGCAGGGGCAACCTGGGAGGGTCCTGGAGTGTGCGGATGAGAACTTCACTTCCTGGCACAGCTGGTGAGCCCACCAGGGGAATCACCCCTGGAAAAAGGGTCAGGCAGCTCAGGAAGTGTTTATGGATCTTGTTAGGCCATGTAGAAAGAAAATTAGAGAGGCAAAATCTCAGAACTTATTTGGCCACTTTCATCAAGGATATTTAAAAGTGGTTTTATAAATACATTAATGGCAAAAGGAGGGCCAAGGAAAACCTCCATTCTTTACTGGACCCAGGAAGGAATACATTCACCAAAGGTGAGGAAAAGGCTGAGGTACTTAGCACTCTCCCTGGAGGTGTTAAGGAAAGACTGGACTAAGTGCCATGGTGGTGTTGGGTCACAGGATGGACTCGAGGACCTCTGAGGTCTTTTCCAACCTGACTGACTCTGCGATTCTGAGGGGCTGTTTGGAGTTATGGCATTTGTCTTCCCATGGGCTGGCAGGTGTTCAACCACATCCAGGAAAGATGGGCTCCATCATCTGTAATGGTGACTTGGCAAGATAAATGCCTTAACTCCAAATGTGTCCAGCTCCTCTTCCTTCTCCCTCCCTTTTCACTATTCTCAGCTCAATGTTCTGCTGTCTGGCATATCCCTTTGGGCAGTTGAGGTCAGCTGTCTGTCAGTGTCTGCCCCCAGCTCCCCACGCAGCCCCAGCCCAAAGCAGCCCCTGGGAAGGCTGGCCACTGTCACTGAAGGATCAGGAAGGTGCCTGGGCTGCCCTGCTCCACGGCAAACACCAGCACAGCACAGAGCTGCAGGCCGGAGGGGCCGTTCAGCAGCATCCGGCAGGAGCGGGAGCTCGGCAGCACCGTGAGCTGCCAGTGCTGCCACTGAGGCAAATGCCCCCAGGCTGTCTGCACCAGGTTCTGCACCCAACAGGCGATCTCCTCCACGTCTAAGTAGGAGCCTGTGCAGAGGGTCTCCAGCAGGGGTGAGTGCTGGGCAGCCTCATTGTTCTTGGAGGGGTGGGCAAAACACGGAATATCCCCCATTTCCCTCAAGCACGTGCACTCCAGCACCACACGGATGTCGGAGCACCTCTCTGGCAGATGTGTTGCACCGTACAGCTCCAGCCTGAAAGAGTGCCTGGAGGGTGGCTGCAGGAACACAAGCAGCTGGTACAAGATTCTATCCTCAAAGATACTCCAGGATTCATGGGTGCTGTTCTTCCAGGTCGCCGGGTGCATCTCTGGCATGAAAGTGTACTTGGAAAGCAGTCGGCAGACATGGAGGATGTCGTGCATCATCTTCTTCACATCCCTGCACATGTCAGACAGTCCCTGCATGGGCAATAGGTTGGGCACAGAAAACAACCTGACATTGTGGCGTTGTCCCTTGAGCTTTTCCTCCTCTTCATCATCTTCTTCCTCACTGCTAGAGCTGTCCTGCTCAAAACATGTACAAGGTGTAAACTTCATTTGCCAGGCCAGCCAGCAGACCTCCATGAGCACGACTGCTGCAGCAGCCCAGAAGAGACAGAGCTGCAACCCAGAGAGGAGTGGGGCTTCTTGTGAGGGTCTGTTCCACTTAATCACGGGCAGCAGCTTCATCATCCCCTGGAGCAGAAACTCCTCACTCTGCTGCAGCTGCTGGATTACCACCTCACCAATCCGCATGTCTTGTGTCTGCTTGAGCAGGATGGCCAGCACAACCGCGAAGAACGTGGTTGCTGCAGCCATGGCCTGGAGGAGGTGGGAGAAAGGTTTGTCCAGGAGGTCTGGGTGAACAGGCTTGAAGGAACTGCAGTCCCTGGCTGGAGACAGCACAGGGCCCATCCTGATGGTCATCCCCTGGCTGGGCTGTGCCCCATGAAAGGGCAAGAGACCCCTGAGCACAGCCCCCCAAGGACCCATCCCTGCCATGCTGGAGCATTCCATGGTGGGGTACCTGGCACATCCCCAAAGCCTCTGTGGCACCACTGGGAGCCCTGAGCCCTTCTGCCCCCCAGCCAGAGAGTGGCACCCTGCCCTGCCCTGAGGGGCTCAGCCCTCACTCAGAGTTAGAAACCCCCTGGGCATCTGTCCTGCTCCCCATCCATCCCAGCCCTCCCTGTGCACGTGAACTCACCAACTGCCTGAGTCCAGCTCCAGGGGGGTTGCCTGGTGCTGTCCCTGGGGATGGCTCCCACTGTCACCTGTTCTCTGTAATGTCACAGCCACCAGAGCTGCCAAGCCCCAGACTTCAACCCTACCCGCTGCTCAGTGGGTTCTGGGCATCACCACACCAAGTCCAAACCCACCACAGGAGATACCATGGAGTCTTGGCAAAGCAGGAATGGGCCCAAAAATTACCACAGAGAGCCCAAGGCCCACTGTCTCCAGCCCCAAGGGCAGAACCTTGCTCTGTTCTGCAGGGCTCAGCTCTCACTCAAGGTTAGAAACCCCCCTGGGCATTTGTCCAGTCCCCCATCCACCTCAGCCTTCCCTGTGCGTGTGCACACATGAATCACCCAGGTTCAGCTGCAGTGGGGTTGCCTGGTGCTGTCCTTAGGGTCAGATCCCACTGTGACCCATCCTCTGTGATGTCACAGCCACCAGAGCCCCATCACTCAGCTGACAAGTGCCAGACCCCATCCCCACCCCCTCCCAGCGAGTTCTCAGCATCATCAGCCCAAGTACAGCACCACTGGGCAGGAGTCCCCTGGGACTCTCCTGGCAAAGTGGGCAGCCCAAGCCACCCTGGTGGTCATCCCCTGGCTGGGCTGTGCTCCATGAAAGGACAAGAGATAAGATCCAGCTGATTAAGTTTTTACAGCTCCTTGTTTAGTCTCATTTTTGCTGCTACAGGCTTTGGCACTGCTTTTCCAGAGGCACAGTTTTCCAAAGGTCAATAACACCACAAGTCACTGCTTTCCTTACAGCATCCCTGGCTGGCTGCTGGTGCTTTAGGCAATCCTGTCCCACAGGAACTTATGCCAAGGGAAGGAGAAGAAGGAATCTCCAGTGACATGTTATTCCAGTTGTGCTGGGATAGCATCTACTGAATGGATTTGGGCAGAAACCCAGTGAAACACCTGGTTGTGGTTATGGTAGAAATTACTCAGAATTTCCGTGGCTTTATTCACAGGACTGGGGAAAACACAAAGCTTCATTCCTGTAAAATCAAAGTCTAAAATTCTTATCTTCTGCCTTTCTGCCTTTCAAGCTACCACCTTCCAGCTGAGAATACTGGAAAATATTAGATTATCAGAGTAATAAGAAAATAAAGGCAGGAATGTGCAGTTTGCAGGTGTTGTGTGGTCACTTAGGGAACCACAGCCTGTGGCATAATTCAGACCACATCCAAAGGCTGCAATGATCATTTCCTCAGTTCCAGAGGTTGGTCAAAACATCATTTTGAAAATGAATGATTTATAGTTGGCTTCTTGTCAGCTTTCCACGTCTCTGCCTGTAAGAAGTGAAAGAAAGAAAAGGAAGAAATCCAGCCAAAAAAACATGTCCCAGTTGGGCAGTACACTTACAGGTTGGAAAACTGAGTTTTTCAGAGAAATAATGGACTAAGAATTTTGTTTGGGAATAGGACATTAGGGAGTAATTGTAGCAAAATATTAATCTCCTTATTTTTCTAGTAAAAATGTATTATAATGGGATTAAATACATATCAAAAATGGGTTAAAGAGTAAAAACATGCTTTCTGTAGGATTTTTTCCATTAAAGGTAGAAAGAACTGCAGATGGAGAAGTGCACTAAGTATTATACATCACATTATTTATGTAACTATATATTCTGTGCATATAAGGAATTATTTAGCAGCACATATGTTAACATATGACTTTTAAAAATGCCAGCTATGAAACTAATAACAAATAATAACATTAAAAAAACAGCCCCAAGGAGCAGGATATACTTGGTACACAAGGAAAACTATCAGGTTAGCAATTTGCTGCTCCTTAGCATAAAATGTTCACTTTTAATTTGAAGCAGGAAGTGTTGCACCACAGAATTAATCACTAGTGATACAAACTTTAATGAGTCTATGCACACTTTTGCCAGCAGGTGTATCCAGCTTGCTCCTAAAAGAGCTATAACAACCATGGGGGATTTTATCTTATGGTAAATATGATTCTTACCAGTCCCTTGAAGAGTCTTGTCCATTTGTGTGTGTCCATCTTGTGGAGAGCTGCTACAGATGAGAGCCCTGGAGGAAAGCAGGATTGTTCTGGGGAGGGCACAGCCCATCTACATGAGGAGCAGACTTGTGTTGAAGATTATTTCTTGTCCTTGAAACAACTGAAAGATCATTTCCTCAATTCAGCATCTTCTTTCTCATTGTGGATTTGCAGAAGAGTGTGAAATAGATATAGATATGCATAAAAATCTATGTGAATATGTTATTTTTTCCAGTGGAAGTTGCTGGAGATTCTAGAATGATATTAAAACACACGCAATACGTCAGTAAACAAAAATTAAATGAACAAACAAAAAGCCAGGAAGTTTTAAACATGTTCAACCACTTGAAAAAAGGAGTTTTAAAACCTTGACTACGAGTAAAATGGAACAGATTATCCAGAGAAGTTGTGGCTGTCCCATCCCTGAAAATGTTCAGCTGCTGGATGGGGCTTGGAGCATCCTGGTCTGGTTTAAAGTGTCCCTGCACATGGCAGGGGGGTGGAACTGGAAGATCTTTGAGGTCCCCTCCAACCTAAGCCATTTTATGATTCTGTTATCCTATTATTTCACTTAACATGTTAAAATATCACGTTTCTGCTCTGCCTTTTTAAATAGTTTTGTGGTTGAGTCTGAAATGAGCCACTTAAGGTGCAATTATTGATAAGTAAAATCTATTTGCAGGTAAATAAAACAGGATTCTGCTTCTAACATTGGGCCATGCAGAGGAAGGCAGGGAGGGTCTGGCCCATCAACTGCTGGGTGTGCACCAGAATTATCAAAGGAGCACCAAACCCATGTGATTCTCAGATGGTCTGTGGGAACTTTCAAGGATGAGAGCTTTAATAATTTAATAATTTAATTTAATAAAAAATATGTAGTAAATACGATGGCAGAATATAAGTAAATGGAAGATACATGAGAAATACATGATAGAAGGCAAATAAATTGCAAGATAATGCAAGATGCAATTCTAGGAGAAGTCAAATGCTTTGGCATAGAAAGAATCACAACTGACTCTGGATTTCAGCTACCAAACAGCTGGATTTTATTAGGCTGTGTGATCAACAATACATCATTTCACACTTGTTTCCTGTGTAGTAATGGATTCTGAGTAATGAACCAAACACAGAGTGAAGTTCTCTGTCTCAGCGAGACACAGGAGAAGAGCATCCAGAAGAGATGAAGTCAGAAACAGGAGTTTGGAGCAGATAATTATGGTTAACAGAGAAATAGTTACATGAAAAACAGGAGTGAACTCCTGGAATGGCATCTGTGGCTATTCAGAGATAAATGTCCTGGGAAACAGAAGACAATTCTGCAAGGTTTGTTACTCCTTGCTTGTGACTGTAGTTCATAGAATCACAGAGTGGTTTAGGTTGGATGAAACCTTAAATCTTTTCATGTTGCTCTGGGTGTCCCTGACCACATTTAATTCCATCAGGGCTTTATCTTTCCTACCCCAGTCTCTGGCTGCTAAATTTCCTTATGCTCCTCCCTTCCCTGTGCTGACTGCCATGAGGAGAAAGGTGAAGCAATGGGGTTTAACATGTACATAATTCCAGCTGAACTGTCTGACTGTGGCATTTAGTGAGAGAAGATCCAGAATAAAGACACTGTGTTAGCACAATTACAAAAAAATGGTACCAATATCATCTCTAAGGCAGGCACTGGGATGGGAAAAGTTAAATATTTCCACATGAGCAATTTCCACAGTGAGGCTTCTCTTACAGAACCTATCATTTTATCTTTTTTTAATTAGGCTGGTTTAATTTATTCATGATTGTTATTAAATTTACAATACTTTTCAGTTCTTAAATAATTCCTGTATTTTATCCTGAGGCAAAATCTCTTTAGCCTCTGGCACTTAAACTCAAAGCCTTCTCACTCATCTGCAATAACTACATCATCTGACTTGAAACAAAAGAATAAATATATGGTGCCACACAGGGCAGATATCCAGCAGCGTTATAATTTAATATTTCAGCCACTCATCTTGGGAATAGTTTGTGCCATTCATCAGTGTGGAAGCTTTACTTCATGCTGTCACTGGGGCATCTCTGATATCCAATGATATCCAACTCAGGCAGTCATGTTCAGGGACCAGTTCCTTTTGCTGCTGCCCATCGATACAGGCTCTTTTACAGGGCAGTTCCCAGCAAAAATCTGCTGCCTGTGTTTTGAACCATGCACCTAAAAAACCTTTCTTTGTTCTGTGATCAGAGCAGAAGCCTTAAAGGTTGTAGCAAGTCATTCAGTAGGAAAGAGCATTAAATGGGGTGACTAATATTTTTCACTCTTTTCCTTTTTCTTTTTTTGCTTTCTACAGTGGTATTGGTCTAGATAAAACCATGGATTAAGACTCAAGAATTAACAACATGAATCAAACACATCATGTGCAGCTCATTTTTGTTCTTTCTCCTCAGGAAAAAATGTGTGTGGATTGATGAGTACTTTGCTTTCTAAGGTTCCATTTGAAGGCATTTTTTTCCCATTTCTTATTTTCTTTTTTTTCTTAGAAAATATTTAGTCTGCTATGTTGGTGAAAGCAGTGCAAGGCATTTACTTGATATAAAGCACAAGGTGACAATGAATTTGATGACCCTTAGATTGCAGACAAATCTCTGTCTCCTTCTTATACAAAGGTTATTCATGTGAGAGAAAAGTTGTTTGCATTGGAAGAACAAAGTTAAAAATCACAAACCTCCTTCCGGAGCTTTAGGTGCTCACTTTGCTTTTGCAGATGTAACCCACTCATGCCAAAATAATACCCCTTGATTCTTCATAGGAAATCCCTAAACGAGCAAAAAAGAAGAATATTTTCTCATTATGAGAATTTAAATATGGGGGAAGAACAGCTAGAACTTGTAGCTGTTCAAAGTGTTTCTGGCAGTGTAGTTCATTCACTACCTTGCCCATATCTGACTTTTGCTCTCGACTGTTTTTTGCTGAAGCAGAGTTTTAGTTCTTTTTCCAATCAAATACAAGGAATAATGTGAGATCTGTGCCCCAGTCTGCCAAACTGAGGATTCAAGACCTTTTAGGCCAGTAATGTAATTTTTTGTCAGTACAGCAGAGCTCCCGAGTGCTCTTCCTGAGAACTGCACTCAGCTTTCATTTCATGAAAAGCTGGTTGGCTCAGTGCAAAAGAAATTCCAGTCACAAAATAAAATATGTTTTGTGTCAGGGGACTTAGCAGTGGACATTTATGCTACCTGACTGTGACTTTGCAGGAAAACAAGCAAGAGGAAGAATTGCTAGGCATATTTCTATTAATTATTCTGCTTTATCTGTCTTCTGGCTTTATCTTTCTGTATCTACAACTTTCTTTTTCCTATACTATTTTCAATAATAGTTAATTTGTACAAAGATTTTTTTATCTTTAAGGACAGAATCAAAAAAAGTAGAAGTAAATTCTCTTTTTTAAGAGGAAATGTTGCTTCATTTCTCAGAAAAAGCACTCTGAATCCCTGAAAATGGCCTTTTTGCAAAATATCATATCTTCCTGATCAAGGAAGGAACATTCTATTGCTTTTCTTTCCCAGGTACTCTTTCATTTAATGTTCTCCATGAAAGCAAAAACACTCTCCTACACCATTGTTTTATTCACTTATTTGGCAAATCCCAAATTATTTATGTTTATGGTCCTGTACCTTGGGACAATGAGGTTCCTTTGTGAAAGAATGAATTTCATCTATAACCCCCAAGCTTCAGGATCAGGTAGGAACCCACATCTGTAAAATCTCCTGTCATATATCAGCTCTAAGACACTCTTAAACAAAACAAACTCATTTAGTTGTTGGGAGTTTTTAACATAAGCACATGTCAGTTATCATTTAGAGACTAGATTATGAATCCAGGAACAGAAGACATTTGTTCCAGCCTGTCTTCAGCTGCAGAGCTTTCAGATATCCAGCTTCCCCTCTCCACAGAAGCACTCTCATGAGAAGACTTGTGCTACTTTCACCATTCACTTTTAATTATCTCAAAGGAACTTTCCTCTCTTGGGAAATTTCACAAAAAAAACAAACAAACAAACAAAAAAAAAAAAACCAAAAAAACCCTATAAGATTTTAAAATTTTTATAAATTATAACGCCATTTTGTAATGTAAAACATAATTTCCAAGCTGTTCTACTGATGACTCAATGAGCTGAATGCTTCGTGAGTTTCAGTGAGTTTTATCCTCGCACGATCTTTGTGATGTAAAACAATCAAAGCTCATTTTTCCACTGCAGCGCTACATGGAATCATGAAACCACATAATCCTTAAGGTTGGAAAAGACCTACAAGATCATCAGGACCTACAGGATCATCAAGCTCATCCTCTGACTGAACATCACCACATCAAGTAAACCATGGCACTGAGTGCCACAGCCAGCCCCACATGGGACAGACCAAATGCTGGGCACCATGAACAAAGTGAGCTTGGAAATATCCAGTTCTTTTAAGTTGCTGGATGCCTCTGTCCACCTGGGGAGCTACATCCTTTAGGTGTTCCTGGAAACAATATTCTCAACACTCAGACAGGACCAGGAAACCAGAGGAGGCAAGACATGGACTGGTTATAGAAAGGTCAGGCTGGGTTAATGCTTGGTCTGCACACTTTGATTGAGTCCCTTTAAATGTGCAATTGGAAGCAGTGTGGTAACTGCAAAACAACTTTTTATTTGTTTGCCAAGGACTCTCCATGAGCAATTTTCAACTGGGTTCTTCTCTTCTCTTCTCTTCTCTTCTCTTCTCTTCTCTTCTCTTCTCTTCTCTTCTCTTCTCTTCTCTTCCCGAAACCTTCCCGAAACCTTCCCGAAACCTTCCCGAAACCTTCCCGAAACCTTCCCGAAACCTTCCCGTCCCTTCCCCTATTTTTTTGTTTTATTTATTATTTCTGTTTCTAATTTCTTTTTGTTTTGTTGAGGGTTTTTTCTTTTCCTTCTAATTCTCTTTTTTTTCTCTTCCCTCTTCTTTCCCTTTTCTGCTTAGCAAAACCACTTTTTAGGAAGCAGAAAGATAAAATCCCACCAGAAGAAAAGAACTGATTTCCTGTGGGCAATGTCACTGCTAATACGACACGTCCAAAAGCAGATGTTGGTTGCTTCAGGCTGCCCTATGCTATTTTTTTCATCTTTGACAGTGCATCATGGGGACTGGAGAACTGTATTCATGCAGATATGGTTCATAAGGATTTGAAGTTGGTAACAATATTGCAAAATTCATGCTGTCCTGAATAAACTGCTCAGTAACAGCCTTACCCTCTGCACAAGGCTTTCAACGGGGGCTCCAGCTGAACGAGAGATGTAATTCAGAGCAGATGAAGCATAAAATCCCATAAATATTGTACCATGGCTCCAAAAGGATCATGCATGACTGCATGCATCCTAATTGTCCTTGGTTTTTACATAGATTCAGCAGTGCAAACACCAGTGCTGTGCCATTAGCACCACCAACACGAATTTCTGAACTAACCCCAGGAAACAGAGTGGGAAAACAATGCTTGATTATTAGTGCATGATTTCGACCCAGAAAGGGCCACCCAAGAGTTCATCTGGCAGCACAAGAAGCTCATTGTCTGCATTAAAGGAACTGTTTCCGTAGGAAAACACAACAAAACGTAAACAGAAAACCCCAAAAATCAAACAAGGTGTGTAAAAGCTGGGTGTTGCACACATGCAACACACAGGAGGCTGTGCTGCAGGAAGGGTTGCCATGGAGACTGAAGGATGGCAGTAAAAATGCAACAGGATCGAGAGTGAGGTGCTGGGAGCATCCTGGACCCACCCTCGGCTCCCACAGAAGTTGGGGCAAGTTGAGATCTGTCCCTGTTTCTTGCCAAAGCAGTCTGGCAGTGGGCAGGATGAGACTGGAATGGGCAGCAGGAGTGGCACAGGAGCCACCAGGAGGTGTCACCTTCACAGGGGCTGTTCCCCAAGAAGCAACAATCCCAGGAAGAGCAGGATTTAATTATTGCTCACCAAGAATGCTGCCTGTGCACAGCTTTCCTTTCTTGGAGTGAGGAGTAAATCACTTGGCCTTTTATATAAAATATCTCACCTCAGCTAGTCTGGCTGGTGAATCATGAGGCTTGTGTCCAACTCCCACTCCTCATAAAACCTTCCCTATCTACAACAGGGAATATTAGAAGAGTTGCTGCTTCCTTTTGTGTAACTACAACCACAGCTGGAGCAGGGAGTGATCAGAGTGAGCCTTGTTATTCTGCACAGCAGAGTGCAGAGGTGACAGCCCCATCCTTTGTCCCCAAACCGCCACAGCAGGGAACACAGGGGTGCTGTCACAGCGAGAGGCACCCACAGGTTGCCACGGTGAGTTTAAACCTCCCCCTCAAACTATAGGACTGAAAACCTGTCCCTCCTGAAATCAATCCTATGAGAGTCCAGTAGGGCACAGTAGGGCCACATTTCTCACATACAATATTAACTGCAGTAGAGGAGATGCTGTTTGCATGGTCAGCAGGCCTTGCTGAGGCTTTGGGGACTGAGGCTGCTTAACCCCATGAGTTCTTTTCTGAGGGGTTTTCATGTTCCCCACGACCCAACCACCCTGAGCCCACGCAGAATCCCAGCGACCAAGCGGTGCCAGTGGTAGGATCCAGGCAGTTGTGAGGATCTCTCATTCCTAAACCAAATCATTCTTCTCTTCCTTGCCCCAAATAGTGACACCAAGCTAAAATTAGGCTAATAGAAACCCAGCCTAGTTACACTGATAGGTCATTTTTCTTTGTATCTTTTTGACTTCTAAACAATTTTCCTTTTTTTTTTTTCTTCTTTTTTCCTTTCAATATACCTCTCATTTGTCCTCTTGCTAAGTTTTCTGGCAAGGAAACGAAGTGGCTTCCTACATGCTAGACCCTGGAAATTATATGATGTGTTTATAGTCCAATAATGTAGAATCTCGAACCCTGCAGGTAAACAGGGAGTGAACCAATTTAACAGTATAGATACCATAACAGGTGTCAGTAGTGGTAAAATCATATAACCAGTAAATGCTTGTTAAAACAATTCTAAAAAAAAACAAAAAACAACAACAACAACAAAGAAACAAAAACCCAAATTGCAGTCCCCAAAGCACTTTCAAAGCCAACAGTCCTGGAGAAATTCTCTCACTACAAGAAGCTGAAGTTTCTTTCATGTGCACAGCACATTTTTCAGATTGAGTATGGAAACAGTATTGAAAGAATTACCTTTTATTAAAGGAAAATTACTGGGACCACTTTTGAACCAAAATTACAATGTGTGGTTGATTAATGGGGCGTGCCCATGAGGGGGAATAAAATTTATAAATGTAACCCTGAAAGCTGCTAAAAAATTCTTAAAATGCCTAAGAGCAATTTTTCCCTGAACAGTTGTGATGGATGTAGGAGACCATTTATCACAGCCAAGAAGTTTATGGTTTTTAATCAGGTAAGAAAGTTAAACAGTAGAGAAAATTTATACATAATCTCTAAATAACTGAGATTATTTCTTATTGTGCCTATGGAAAAGCAACTCCTTCCATATTACTAAGTTCTGCTCTCCTTTTAGTCATTGGTTTATCAACATCTCTCTGAGTAATAGAATATTATTTATGTCAAATCATCCTATCATGCACACATAAATAAAAGATAGCAATCATCTGCTCCCTGTAAATAGTTCTGCTTATCAAGTGTTGGGAGGTTTTTAACTTGCTTTTAATTTTATAAATGCCCATTTGGAAATAGCATATCAGTGACATGCAATGCCTAACTCTTCTGAAGTTACATATGCAGATATTTCTTGTGCCAAAATGGAGGTGATCTAATAAATCTAAATCATCTTTTTGCTACTCTGTGCTTCCATTCATTCTTTAACTGTGTATAATGTTTTTTTCCTCACCATAGGAATTCAACCTTCTGCAATCAGCATTTTGGATGGTTATTGAGGACAGGTGAGCAAGAGGCCTGAGGCTCTCACTCAGAAGTTTGGGTTCTGTAAATCTTTTTGAACTCAAGGTTTTCCAGATGAAATGCAGAAGGAGACCTAAATGTTCTCCATATTCATTATATAAATTTACAATCCATAAATTTAATTAACTGCCATAGTTTACCTATTGAATTAGCAGATCTAAGGGAGATGCTTTAGCAGTTCACAAATCCTAAAGATTATCAAGCTACTGCTCCAGTGTTTCCAAACATTCCATTTCTTTCCAGTGCATGACAGTCTGTGATGCTTCAGGAAAGTCCATATTTTGATGACATGGTGGGTTGAACCTATTTTTACCCCTGCTAAATGGAATAAGACATAATACAGTTTATTTATGAGCTAATTATCCTGGTTCATGCACTGTTTCATGGCTTATGGTCTTCTATTTGACCCCACACCACCTATCCATTACAAAATCTCTTGTAATACACAGAATCTGTAAAAAATTGGAAGCTTTGACTCTTTAAATCCTTCAAAACTAGCTAGACTTGGAAACATGACAGTGCCTTGTGAAGAGGCACATATTTTTAAATAAGGGGAAAACATAGGATTTAAAAAATTCACACATTTTCTATTCATCAGGTTGTCATTCCTATGTCAGACTTGGCAAACTTTGCTGGTATCTGAGTACTCTATCATCAGTAAGAGGTAAAAATAAATACACACCAAGTGTGGCTGCTTCTTCACCTCGATACCAGTCGACCACCCCACCTGCCTGGGATCTCAATCCAGGCAGGCATCACCTGGAACCTTTGATTGCAACCCCTCCCTCCACGATGAGTGGCTTGATCCTTTGCATACCCAAAAGAGCTTTCAGGCTCTTTTAGAAAGTGCCAGGCTTTAAAAAAACAATTTCCCCTGTTCCTGTTAGACTTGTGATTTTTACAACATATCAGCCTTCAACTTTGCACTGTTATTGATCACCTGCTTTTCCTATCAACACTTCTACTCTTCACATCCACTGTTGAAAATGTCACTCTAAACATTTGTGAAGAACTTCTATTATCAGTTTCAAATCATTTTTTTAAAACCTGCCTTATCTCAGATTACCTATTCCTCCAGATTTTTACCAGCTACAGGAAAAGCTTTTTTTAAAACACAGATTTTTCAGTGTCTATTTAAATTTGTGTCTTTCTTCTGGGACAACTCACCAGATACTCCCTGTTGACCTACAACAAACATTATCCTTTTTCTCCCTCGCACAGCTCCTTCCTCTGCACTGATCTTTGATTAGAGCTCTTAAGGCTGCAATCAAGGCTTTTGTAATGCAATTAAGATTAATATTTATAATAATATTTGTATAGTGAGCCTCTAACAAAAAATGCCAGTTGTTTTGGAGGGAGACCTGTGACCTTAGATATTTAAATCCCAGCTGCCTCAGACCTGTGACTTTAAATATTTAAATCTCAGCTCCCTCAAGGACTGAAATAACTACCCCAAGGAATAATGCAGTTGATGATGAGTAGACCAAGTCACTTGCTGGACATTCTTTTATTCCTTTCTATGATTTATGAAACCACAGCATCAGCCCTTACAGCTCCATGGCAGTTTGAATATAAAGCCTGAGTTTCAGCAGAAATCCTGGCATTTATCCTCTGGAGGGGCTGGCAAGGAGAAAGCCTTGCTGCAAAGCACACTGTGCTCTCGAGTTTCAGTCCAGCAATCTCTGCTTGAAGAGCTGCCCTGCTCAGAATCATCGTGGGAACCTGTGATGTGGTCAGCAGGGTATGACAAAAAAGGCAACTGGAAGAAGAAAAGCAGAAATGGACTAAAGCAACATGAGAATTGTCATCAAAAAACACCCAGGCAGTGGTGGGAACTGTCATGGAATTCCTTAGTGATGCTGGGGGACATATATCAGAAAGGTCTGGGTTATTTGCTTGAGACAATAAATAAAGAAATAGGTACTCAAGTAAAAGCACTGGGGAAGCTTTCTGAAGATGTGTGGATCAAAAAGCACTTCAAAACCAGACTCACATTCAGATCTGGGGGATGTGTTTGCCAAGTAACAAAAGATTGCAGCTCCTTTCATGTAGGGGAAAATATGTGTGTTCTTCTGCAAGTTAAACAAACCCAAAGCAGTTGCAGATTCCAGGAAGCTGAAGCCAGACCAGAGACAACCACTGGCTGGTCACTCAGGATTCCTGCAAATACCTTGGGCAATCTCCTTGTTATATGCCAGTTATTACTGACAGAGCATTTATGTAGATATTGAGTTTGTTTAACTGTTCTGTAAGAAATAGGATTTTTTTGTATTTTATTTTTCTTTTTGAGGTGGAAAAAATTCCTTCCTTCTAGAGGAAAAATGAGAGAGGGACACATAAAGCTCTTAAGGCATCAAAATGATTAAAAAGTGCCTGTTCAATACAGACAAAAACACAATGTACTCACTTTGTTAAGTTTATCTAGAACTGCTTCAGGGCACTTCCAGCCTAACTGCTTCAATTACAAAACTCACCATAAAACAGAAAATATCATATTTCTCCTGAACCTCACATTGCCTGCATTCTCCATGGAGCTCAAAGCTTCACAGACAAGAAGCAGGGGTAACATACATTGAAGAAAGAGAATTCCCAAACAAATGGTATTGATACGGAAATTACAAGAATAATTCTTGGAGTTCACCAAGGAGATCTTGGAGACAAAAAGCCCCCTGAAAAAAACAAACAAATGATCCCATTCTGTACTCTCACACCTTTATGGATATGAACATCTGGAGTACACACCTCATAAATTATTGTCCTGCAGAGAAATATGTTTGTGCTCAAGGCAGACACTGCAAGTAGTGAAACTTCTTTGTTGTAAGATTGGGCACTAGGAAAAATTTCTTCATGGAAAGGCTGGTCAAACATTGGAATGGACTGCTCAAGGGAGTGGAGGAGTCACCATCTCTGGAAGTGTTCAAAAAGGCCTTTTCCAACCTAAATGGTACTGTGATTCTATAAGAAAAACAGATTAAAACATGTATTAATTAGGTAGAGTGAGAAATGCATTCTTTCGGTGGCTTTTATGGGCATAAAAACCCATAATTTTTTATTCATTGAATAGTTCCACACATCAAGTGAGATATTCCATGCCTTCTTTTGCTGGGGAAGAACTACACAGAAAATTTGCTGTGAACATAGCTCAGCAGAGAGCAGGAGGGTAAGAGACAATGTTGGGACCTTTGAGTCTTCTTAGAATCACCTAACTTTGGTTGCAAAAAAAATTTAAAATGCAGGAAACTACTAATTTCCAATGCTGTTGGCTGTACACATTGGAATAAATGTTTGATGATCAGGAAGTTCCATTGTGCAGTGCTGACTTGTGCTGGAGTGTTTCTGCCATCAGCAGCTCCAGAGAACACTAAATCAATATTTTCTATTGACTGTGGGAAGCTGCACAGTTATGACCAGCAGACACTACTCCCTTGGTCACTTCATCTCTTGCCTCCTCATGCTTGGCCCCATTGTTCCTCTGCTGCAGGTTCCTTTTCCAGACTGAGGCAGGGTCTATATTTATTCTGTGCCTAAAAATATTTCTTTGGGGAAAATAACTGCATTTTTCTATTTATTCCAACTCCCCTTTCCTTGCAGCCCTTTAACCTAAACACCAAACACAGTAGAAGTTATAACATCTGCTTCTGTGTTCTTTTGTAAGGCAGCCATGGGCTTTAAAACAGGATCCTCTTCTTGCATTGGATCTATTGCCAGACCAGTCATGGAGTGCACAAGTCCTTTACAATCCTAATAAAAATCTCCAGTAATTCTGCAGTAAATAATCTTTTCCATCCAAAATTTGCCATTCTTTCAATTAAGGTGGCGCCCTGACCTAACTTCAGCTTTGGTGTACACACTGAAATTCTTTCTCCACAAGAACCAGATCATTCCCCGCTGACTGCAGAGTATAACCCTGAATAGGGTAAAGGGGTTGTTTGCCATCAGAGTATAAATGTCACCCATAGATTTTTTTTTTGGTTTTTTTTTTTGGTTTTTTGGTTCAGTTTTTTTGTTGTTGTTTTGTTTTGTTTTTTGGGGGTTTTTTTGTTTTTTTTTTTTTTTGTTTTTGTTTTTGTTTTGGTTTGGTTTTTGTTTTGTTATTTTTGGGTTTTTTTGGTTTTGTGGGTTTTTTTGTTTTTATTTTTTTGGTTTTTTTTGTTTTTAAAATTTTTTTTTGCTTTTGGTCCTTGGAAGGACATCTACTGCTGGCTCAAAATTTTCACCTGCAGATTTCCTGTAGTTGACATGAATTTAATAATTAATAATAATAATAATAATAATAATAATAGTGTGAAGTAAGGATTACTTGAGTTTAGCATTAGAAGAATACAAAAGTGACTGTGAGCTGCTGTCTTCCCCTCCATGGCATTCCTCTCATCCCATGGGATCAAGTATTTTGTTTTCTGAATTACTATCAGCCAAACAGATGGCAAGAGCCCAAGTGTGCCTCACTGACAGGTATTTTCAGAAAGCTTTTCATTAAAGGATAGAGGGAGAAATTCAATATTCAGCCACATGAAGGTACAGCCAGCCTGTGTCCCTGGAACTACTCCATATATAAGCTGGGAAAAAACCCACAGAGAGCAGAATTTGGTCCATTATCTTCAGGATTAATGCCTGAATGACATAGATCTGTCAGCTTTTCCTGCAAATGTAATTGTATTGCACTTTATTGTGGATATTATTAATTAACACTCCATTTGCAGGTGATCTAATCAGTTAATATATGCCTTTGGAAAATGTAATATTGCCCTACTGCAAATGGATGTTTAAGCTGACTTGGAGAAATCTATTTCTGGCCCTTTTCACTCCAATATTCCTATTTCTAACTTCATTGCTTCAACATTTGGCAGGGAACACTTAGACTGTGTCAGGCATCCCGTGATCAGTATCCATGGGCTAAAAATGTTGGGAGAAACCAGTGTGAAAGCTGCAGGGTTTCCTCTAAAAGTACAAGCTCTCTGCTTGAGCTCCCTCTCAAACAGCATATCTGACACGCCAAAAATTAAATAAATTATCAACAGTTTTGCTAAGATGCATTCGTGTCAGCATGAGTGAGTTCCCACAGATTTTGAATGGACACGTATGTAGATGTAAATCAGGAGAGAAAATGAATGGGAAGTGCAACATAATCCATTTAGGAGAAGTTCCTTCATTTATGCAGGAATAATAAAGAGTCTCGAATTCATGATTAAACATAAAAATTATGAGAGACCTTTCCTCCTCCTCTGCCAGTATTTCCACACTTCTTGCTTTGTGTGAAGCTGTAATTTGTTGATTAAATTAACATTTTCTATAGGCATGTTCATGGAATGAGCAGCAAGGGTTATTACAGTCTTAAAGCAGTTTCCTTGGCATTTTACAAGGCAGGCATAAATCGCATTTCGAGTTTCAGAGTTTCCACTTCCCTTGAGGGCCTTCAATGAGAAATGTGCTAACTTAAGCAAAAGAAAATGAAATGCCTGTATTTTTGGAGCATTACTGAAAGAGTAAAGTAACTACAGGGTGAGGGAATATTTGGGAAAAAATCAGAATGGACACTTCCAGCCTAGTTATGTGGTCTAGAATTTAGGTATTTTGCTAAGTATAGAGACATTGCAATAGTATTTATTGATGTACCGGGTTTTTATCCTGCTTTCTGCACTGCCTTAGAAAGAAGACTGAATCATGTATATAAAAGGTTAAGGAATTGAATACAAAAACTATCTGGAGTCAGTCCAGATATTCTTAAGCAGTTGGGACCAACCAGATTATCATCAATGTATTACAGGGTCATTCACAGATCACCATATAAATATTCATAAAAAGAAATAAAAACACTTTGATCACAATAGTTTGTTTGAAAGAAAATTAGGGGAAAAGTATCATCAGTGAGGAGGGATAGTTGTGTATGTGGAGGTTATGTAAATGCTCAGGAAAAACTTGGCAGTTTAGACAGAGATATTTTAATGGCTTAACCACACATAACTAAAATGTATTTTGTACTTCCATCAGAATCATAGAATGGTTTGGGTTGGAAGGGACTTAAAGATCATCCATTCCACTCCCCTTGCTCATGGGACACCTTCCACTATCCCAGATTGCTCCAAGCCCTGTCCAACCTGGCCTTGGACACTCCAGGGATCCAGGGGCAGCCACAGCTTCTCTGGGCACCCTGTGCCAGGGCCTCCCCACCCTCACAGAGAAGAATTTCTTCCTAATATCCAATCTAATCCTGAAGCTTGAAAAATTCATATTTCAACAATGACAGTAACTGGAACAATTTCTCTCAGCATTCCTTAAAATAATGCCAACAGGACTTGGATTCAGCTCTAGCTGCACATCAACCCATTTTAGCATCATCTCTGATCCTTTTCCTTACCATGGTGCAGCCATGGCTACAGGTGCTTCTTCTACTCAGTGTCATGTATTTGCTTGCCAGTCACAACCCAATTCATTATTCTTCTCAAGCACATCTCTACTCCACCAGGAGCACATCTGAGATCATCTTTAGGAGCCAGGCTTGCCATGCATGCAGACAGATGATTTGCAGCAACAAAGCTGGATTTGGAATAAGGCCCTAATGATTTATCCATAAGGCTAGGTGGGATTGCAAGTTTAAATCTACTGCAACAGCTTCTTTCTTTCCACTGTGGAATAGATAAGCAGCAGCATGGAAGGAAAACAAAGTACTCCCAGACCAAGCCACTCTCATCCCACAACAGCCAGTCCTGGTTGTTACTGCACTTCTAGAGCATGATATCTTCCAGAATGGAATTTATAGGCACTTTGAGTGCCTCCCTGCAAAAAGAGAGGAAAATGAGTCTAGTGGGGCAGAGATTTGCCTTGTATAACCTCATGGTTTTTCAAGTCCCCTTTAAAAGCCAGGTTACACTGGCTGCAAGATGCCAAAGGGTTCATGAGGGTCAGAATTCTTCTGGAAAAGGGAATGAAAGTGAAATACCAAAACCATGTTTAAAAAGAAGAGATGAGAGTTTGTCCTACACACATTTATGTCAGTGGTACACATAAATATTAAGACTATAATTCCACTTCCATACCCAGGTGGCTCTACTGCAGCTGCTTTCTCCTTTCAGACTCTGGCTTGCATCTTACCCTTAGTTGCTTTTCATTTCTTTCAGCTTCACTGGGCCAAATTCCAAATACCTGGAGAGAGAGAGAGAGAGAGAAAGTGGGATGAGAGGCTGAGAACATGCACAGAAATAGTAGTTGAATCTTGATGGACATAGTAACAGCTGCAGAAGCTTCACCCCTATAAAGTATTATTACTTTTTCATCTTCAGATAAGCAAATGTGACATGCAATGACTGGGATAGATGAGACAAATGGTAATGGATAAAGATGCCACCTTACTACAGCCCAGTGGATGTAACTGGGGAGTTGCAGTTTGGTCTTTTTTTCTTACACATGAAGGATATTTTCTTTATGTCAGTTTTGATCTTTTCTAAGAGAATGAGTTGTAAATTTAGAAAAAATTGCTTTGCTTGACATTCATTTCTTCATTACCAGAATAGATTTGGAGTACTTAAAAAAAGCTTTCACAGAGTGACTGCTTGAATGAGTGAAATAAAAAAAAAATAGCAACAATAAAAAACCCTAAATACAATCAAGAGGGATTATAAATGTCTCATTAAAATTGATGACAAAAGCTCACTCCCCCTCATCAGCATCCAAATCCTTAATCCCAAAAAGGAAGAGGACATTAAAAAGCTTCCTAAGAATTAACATGCTACCAAATTTTTCCTTCCAAGCCCATGTAACCATAGAGGCCCAACTACTGCAGAATTATCAGTGTTTATTCACCAGGATTTACAACTGATTTATAGCCATGTGTATGAGAGAAGCAACAAAACTAGCAGGTGAACTTTTCCACAGCGTTAACAACAAAAACTCCTTTGTGTAATAATATTTTCCACTTTTCAACTTCAGCAGCCATTTCAAGCAGTGCAATTTTGCTAAGTGCTGACTAAGAACATGATAACAGTCTGCAAAGGATATTAGCAAAGGAGAGTAAAATTTTAGGTCCTTCAGGGGAGCATAACTAAAAGTAAGGGAATGCAGTCAAACCCAGAAAAATCAGTGGCCCCATCCTCTTAACACCCACCAAGCAATATCACACTTCCTATTCTGAGTCCCTCATTAATTGCTGTATCTGGGTTTTGATAACACTTGTCAGGTATTTAACAGAATACCATGTTCTTGCTCATTGTCAGGTGAGGCAGCATTAATGGACTGGCTTCTGTAGGAAATGTGAGTCCATACTCTGTGTTTACAGCAGTAAGTCATTAGGCTATCTAACAGCTTAAAAGGAAATGTGACATTTTGTGTGAAAACCCCAGAACTGAGGCTTTTGGAAAGGACCTGCAGTGGAAAAGCCTGGTGCAGTTGTTTTAAGAGTCCTTCAATCTGAATATTTTTCTATACATCCTCCAGGCCATTTGCAGACCACGAGAACCAATCATCCAATTTCCAGAGCATTATTACAGCCTTTTTCCAGAGTGCAACCTGGGAAATAGCTGTTGATTACGTGGATTTTTCAGGCAGTGGCAAGAGGCTATTTTGTGTCACTGGCTTTCTGAGCTGCCCCACAAGGTGACAGATGCTCGTGTGGAAACGACCCAGAGGAAATTACCAGACTTCCTTCACTCCCTGGAAATGATGGTATCCAGCAGCAGAACTAGATTTACCCTAGGCTGCCACCCAGTTTCAGCCTGGCTTTGAGGGATGTGCCTTGGACAGAGCTCTACAAAGAGCAGATGTAAAATAAGTCACTGGCAGAAGTCTTCTGCTGATGGGTGACATCGTCCCAGGCTCTCCTCTGAGCCAAAGGGACCACTGGACACAGGTTTTATGCCTTGTGGTCATCTTTACTGGATATGTGCAATGGATTTGGGTGGATAGCGGAGGCATCTCTCACTTCAAAGGGATCTTTAAGATCTGATCTGCCTGATGTAGGGAGAGCACAGCTCAGGCAGAAGCCCAACAGCTGTAATCAAATAAAGCAAGAGTGAAAACACCAGATCACAGAACTCACATCAGATATAGCAATTGGACATTAGACATCAGGAAAGTCTCTGGATTCTAATGAAACCTCAGGACTTCAAGACCTCTTCAAATTAGCACAATTTTTTACCTAAATGACTGCAACCAAAGAGAGATAGGTATGCACTTCTCAGCTGCAGAAAACTGAGGTCCACTCTCCTTTTTCTGGGAAGCTAAACTTTCTTTTTTTCAATTGTGCTTCATCTTCCTTATTCCTCCTCACATACATTAGCTCCTACCTAAATCCTTCACACTGCATTTAGAACCAAATAAAGCATTAATATGTTCATCTGTGTGAAATGTTCTCTTAACTATTACCTCGGGCAGTCATTTAGTTGGATCTGATAGGGGAATGCATTGACATTGTTAAGGTTAATGACCCAATGATTAACAATACACATTTTGCAGCTCAATGCTCCCAGCCACTGCTTCAGAGTAATGTGGACATGTATATTATGCTACAATATATGGAATGGAGTCTTTCTTCCTACATAATAAGCACTGCAAAAGAAATCAGCCCATGCTCAAATTGGTAGTTTGAAAAGATGGACACAGCTTTACACTTATCAAAAATGTGAGGAATCTCATCAAGCTCGTAGATAATATTATATTAATCCTGATTAGCTCATAAAACCAGCCAGCTGATAATTTGTGTCCCACCACATTGAGCTAAATCACCCACAATTTAAAAAAAGATACTTTTTATGCCTGTAGTGATGTCTTACTAAAGCTGCAGTGCTGCCCTGGATCATCCACAGCACAGACCTGAGCTGGGCTGATGATCCACTTGGCTGCACTTGTATGCAGAGCACAGGGAATGAGCTGTGTGCTGAGCACGGGCACACAGCTGTGCCTGGCACAAGGGCAGAGCACAGGGAAGAGCCCCCAAAGCTGGAATAGGAGCATGGGTTGATGATGTTTCAGTGCGTGCACCATGGAGGGGTTCACTGGTGTTACACCATCCTCTGGAAGTGGGATCTGTACTTGAGTACAACAGTGGCAGCTGCAACAAGGTTCCTTCTCCTTGAATACCAGATTCTGTGGATATTTTTGACTCTCACAACAGATCTCACAAGAGTAATCTCACTCAGTGTCCTTTAAAAAACAGCATTTCCTCTCTTAGGTTTATCACATTGTTTTGAGAGCACTGGTACCTACAAACAGCACAACTGCCAGAAATATCATTATTACCATTTCAGCAATGCAATCCCCATTTGAGTATTCCAAAATCATTTATAAACATGAAGTAAATCGCTAAGTTTCACAGCACCCCACTTTTATTATTAGCACCGCATTAGCATTTTCAAGTATTTCACAGGATTCAAATCTGTGCTTGGACTTGCTTGTACTAGATAATTTTCAGGTTAATTTTAGCCATAACATAATGAACTAAGCAAGTAATCAGGACAGTGGCAAGTATTGCTAAAGAAGGGCAGGAACAAGATCATGTTGTTAGTCATATCTGTCATGAAAGCATCTTAACACATTAGTGAATACATTTATTTTTATTTATTCATTATAAATTAGGAGGTGAGTTGAGACATAACCGAGAACATATCAGTCCTATTTGGTTTCCAAATTTAGGCACTTGAACATTCTGTTTTTCTGAAAGCCTGTTCAAGAATATGTTCTGTTTAATTAGTGGAAGAGGTAAGTGTTCACAGTCTCTAAAACTTTTAACAGCCATTAGGTGATTAAGCGTTAACTGAAGCAACTTCCTTAATTATTTAGTTAAAATAATGGAACTAGGGCCCAGATTCTCATTTACATTTTAGATCACTGCAGGAAAAGATACATGTTATAAATTACACAGCAGATATAAATGGGTTAAAACACATATTACATTATTTTATGTATTATTATGTGTTTCTTTTGGAACAGAGAAGCTGTGGCTGTCCCATCCCTGGAAGTGTCTAGGGTTGGATGGGGTTTGGAGCAGCCTGGGATACTGGAAGGTCTCCCTTTTCCATGGCAGGGGATGGAACTGGATGGTCTTTAAGGTCCCTTCCAAACCAAGCCTTTCTATGATTCTAAATTATTAGTCCTGGAAAGTTATTTTAAGGGAAGGAATCAATCCCAAAGGATCACTGCATTGAAAAAGGCATATATTTTTTCTCAGCAATCTACATCTGAGCCCCACAATACTCACCTTTCCCTCACACTGGCTCAGGCACTACAAGATTTGAGGGGTCTAAGATGTCAGGATGATGTGAGAACTGAGGCCTGGGCAATTCCCTTCCCCTCCATCCCCCTGGAGCAGTGCTGCGTGTGCTGCACCTGGCAGACAGGCAGCATCTCAAGGCATTCCAGGGGGATCAGCATCAGAAGGCACCTCAGTGCCGGGAGAGGTCACGTCTGAACACCAGATGCAGAAAGTATAAGATAATCCACACCAGTCATGTAAGAGAAGAAAATTTCATGAAGAGAAATAGCTCTCTTTCATAAGAAAATCAGGATGAAAGGCTACAACTTGAAGGCATGGATCAAAGAAGAAGAGGTGGGAGGCAAATGTTCCCTTCCACACTTGACAGACGTGGCAGATGCAGCCAGGATACTGGCAGTAAAACAGGCCAAAGACACAGAGCTGTCAAGCAAAAATGTCTTTTGTTTAATTCCCCCCCTTTACCTCAAAACCCTCACGGAAATAGACAAGGCTGCCTGACTCACTCTGGGCTGCTTTTGAAATGATCTCTTAAAAACTGTTCTGTACCTGCTCAGTGTTTGTGACACCTGCTGCTCAGGAATCCATAGCCTGTTCAATGAAAGTGCAACCTTCCCTTGTTCAGGACAGGGAATTTTGAGAGAAGATGAAATCTCTTGAGTCATCACTTGACAGAATCATAAATGATTTAGGCTGGAAAAACCTCTAAGATTGTGGAGTCCAACCCTTAACCTCACCCTTCCAAGGTTACCACTAAACCATGTCCCTAAGCACCACATTTACATGTCTTAAATCCCTCCATGGATGGTGATTCCACCACTGTCCTGGGCAACCCATTCCAGGGTTTGACAACCCTTTCAGCAAAGAGTTTTTTTGTAATATCCAATCTAAACATGCCCTGGTGTAACCTGAGGCCATTTTCTCTTGCTTTGTACAATTTTGCTCTGTGAAGCACCTGCTTGTGCCAGGACTATTGCAGCTCTCTAAAGTAAATTCTCCTCTACAGTCTGAATGGTTGCTTGCAAATAATCAGAGAATCACAGAATGGTTTCGGTTGGGAGGATCCTTAAAGGCCACCTTGCTCCACCCCCTGCCATGGGCAGGGACACCTTCCACTGTCCCAGGGTGCTCCAAGCCCCATCAAACCTGGCCTTGGACACTTCCAGGGATCCAGGGGCAACCACAGCTTCTCTGGGAATTCCATTCCATTCCAGGTCCTCCCCACCCTCACAGGGAAGAATTTCGTCCTAATATCTAAAAATAACCTCCTTCAGTTTAAGGCCATTCCCCCTTGTCCTGTCACTACACGCCCTTGTGAAAATGAAAAGTCCCACTTCAGCTTTCTTGTAAATCCCTTTAGGTACTGGAAGGAAAGGAATTCAGGTGATCTTCTTAAAATTGTTCTCAGAATATCCAGTCATTAACAAAAATATTTTTAATTTGTATCAGCCCAGATTTAAAAACAGTGATTGTTTTACTTGTGATCTTTCCTTCTGCATCCAATAGTATTTCGAATATATGCCAAGTTTTACCTTTTTTTTTAAAATCAAACTTATCTTTTCATATCAAAACTGCACATTATTTTACCTACTGCGGAATTTTCTTAGTCTTTTACTTTGTAAAAGCTAAATATATATTGAATTGAAGTGTTTTCTATGATTCAGTACAACACCTGACTAAGATATTGCTAAATCTTCGCAGTATTGGAGATAAGCTCTTTGTCTAACAAGGTCTTTGTAGAAGGATGTGAAAAGTGGAGATCGTTTATAGCAATGCATTCATCAGACATGGGTTTTGGCAGCAATTTAAACAACAGTGTGGCAGCAAGTCAATCTTCCTTCCATCACAGCAGACACATGATACACTTCATTGTGCTTATGGCAAGAGTTTCACTCTCTTGAAAAAACCATGGATAGCTTTACAAATCTTGAAATGTATATCTAAAGAAAATGCATTTTATGGTCATGCCACTGCCCAACATAAACAACTGGCAATTCAAACTGACCACTAAGATTTTGGGTTTCCTTTCTTTTTTTTTTTCATTTTCCCATGAGGTAACATACTTTCAAGGCAGAAGGTACATTTGACAGATAATTTTTATGTTTTTGTTTAAATCTTATTATGTTACAGAAAATACATTATGTAAACTGAGGATCACAGTTCAACAGTCTTCAGAAACTTGCGAAAGGAAAGGAAAGGAAAGGAAAGGAAAGGAAAGGAAAGGAAAGGAAAGGAAAGGAAAGGAAAGGAAAGGAAAGGAAAGGAAAGGAAAGGAGGAAGGGAAGGGAAGGGAAGGGAAGAAAGGAAAAAGGAAAGGAAAGGAAAGGAAAAAGGAAAGGAAAGGGAAGGAAAGGAAAAGGAAAAAGGAAAGGAAAGGAAAGGAAAGGAAAGGAAAGGAAAGGAAAGGAAAGGAAAGGAAAGGATCAAGAGTTTTAGAAAGCAGTCAGTATACATGTGCAAATACAACATTACCAATTCTGTCTCTGGAGGTGAAATTTCTCCAGTATCATAGAGGCTGTGAGAACACAGAGCAAAGATCAATTTAATCCAGAACCAAGTATTTCCCTGAGCTAGTCAGATTAAGGTTAACGAGCATCCTAGCCAGGACCCACTTAGAGATGGATAAATATAAAACTAATCTTAAACTCCTGATCCAAGACACATTAGACACTTCACTATTCAATCCTTTGCCTAAGGGCTGAGCTTTTAGGTTCCACCAAAGATTTCATTTTCTGACTAGATTAGACAGACAAAGCATATTCCAGGTACTCAGGAGAGAGCTGACCTGCTCCATGAAGATACACTGCAAGGTACAGCAAAGAGGAACCTGCACCAATAATCTCCATTGCTAATTTCATGGCCAATGACAACTGCTCCTTGTTTAGCAAGGAGAGTGACCAGCACATCAACCACACCAATTATTAAAAACAAAACTGCAGAGAACTTTAAAACACTAATAAAAGCTCAGTATTTGGAAACATTGTCATGTCAGTACAGATGGAGGGGCTTTTAATTGTGTTTGTAAATGATCTTCTATCACAAGCAAAAAAGCTGAGCACCAGTGAATATCTGTAAGAAGCAGAAATGTTAATCGTAGTTAAATTAATTCTGTCTTCATCAGAGCAAACAAAATGCCACTTTCACTTTAACAAGCCTGCACAAACAAATTAATTCTAAATGAGGCAGCATCATCCTGCCAGTTCTCTTGCAGGGCTCAGTTCTACCTTCTGCTGCTTCCCTTACACTGTTTGGAAATTTTCTTTCATGGGGGAAGGAAAGATTTCTACGGAGTGGAAACAGCACACAGTAAAACACATAAATAAAGGAGATGAAAACCACATTGGCCTGAATGCATCTTATTCAACTGTAGAGAATTAACTCAGGCACCTATTCACCGTAGACCTTTGCTAGAAGATATTCAAAAGAAAGCAAAATGGGCATTTCTGCAGTGTGAATTAGATCTAGATACACCCACAGAGTTCAGAAGGGGCCTGGGTTCCCAAGGAACAAAACACTTCCTTGAATAGGCCTGTAGTAAGATGGAGTAGATTTAAATCCTCCTTCATCTGAAGCACAACCTTGAAATATGGAGGATAAGACAGAATGGGAAGGTGTCAACATTAAGGGCTATGAGATGCTTTGCACCATCAGAGTGGGAAGGTGAGTAAGGTGTGGTGATCCTTTTTTTAATTCTAATATCTATCCTTTAAAGCAAAGACACTGAGATCTCACTGGGGTGTTTATTCACTGCTCATTAAGAAAGTTTTGTAGTCTAAAATGACAAGGCAGAAATCAAAGGCATGATCCTTATATTAGGGGAAGGAAATTAGGACAAGAGATTGAACGGTTTGCCTTAAGTGACCCATTAAAGCACCAAGTTGCAGGGAATATCAGACCTCCTGAATCCCAGTCAGACACTCTAACCACTTAAATTGCTGTTTCTCCAACTGTTTAATCATCTGGCTATGTTCCACACCTGGAAGTGATTGGACAAGGTCAAGAAAAGGAGTGGAGGACAAGGGAGATTTCCTTCATTTCTGTGTCTTGCCTTGACCCAGCGAAAGGAAAAGCTTTTCTCATCTTTGATTTTCAAACCATAGTCTGCGACTTCCCTCTTTTTTTCCCCAAGAACATCTTTCTTTTTTTACCTCCCTTCATCCTTCCTGCTTCCTTTCTCTCTTTGGTTCCTTCGGTTGCGTAGCAACAGCACGTTCCTTAAAAAAGGCAATTGCTGGATATAAACGACTGAATGAAAAAAGTGAGTTGTGCAAGGTCTTAACAAGACCACAAACCAACCATATTTTCTGGCTGGTTCTTTCTTTTCAAAGCAATAACTAAGGAGGTGTGTGTGGGTTGAGAGGAGGTAGGAGTCAAAACCAATCACAGTTTTTGCCACTCATTTCCAGCTGTCTCTTTTCAGGCCCCTGGCCAGGGCCCTCTGTAGCTTCCTCTGTTTGGAAAGACCAAAGGAGAGTGTGATAAACAAGGAATGAGAGTTTAAGGACCAAGCACCCGATGAGAAACCCACACCAAGGAGACAAAGGAAAGGAAATAAACCTGGTATTTTTCCTCACAGCCATGCTCAGCTCCTGCAAAAGCCCAAACTGTCCTTCCAGCTCTGCAGCTTTGAGGGATTCTTCCCCAAAGGCAAACTGATTGTTCAAGGACACATGTGAGCAAAAACAAGTCCTAAACTCTGAAGTTACTGATTCTTCTCAAGATTTAAAATAGTTATTGGAGATCCCACTGTGGTATCTTATTTACTATTGCAGTTTAGCTGCATTTTTAATAGACAACAGAATCAAGCAGGATCCTCCAACAAAGGCCATTATACAGAAAGTTTAATGCTTGAGCAGAAATAGTAATAAATAGAAATAGGAATACAGAAAGAGGTGGGATATCTTGGTCAACCTGCTTTTTTCATCTCGATCTCTTCTCTTCATCTATTCATTTAGCTTCTCTGATGAATCCTTTCCTGTAAAGCAGAAATAGTCTGGTTCTATTTCAGGGAAGTTGTGTGATGAACGTTTCTAAAAGCCTATGAGGATAAAAGCCAGATTCAAGTATTCAAGCACTAAGTATTAAATGAAAGGGATGAATTAAGATAAAGTTGAGAGAGAACCTTACTCCATCCTTCTCTTTGACTATTGGGAAATTTGCCCATCTCTTCACTTTAATTTGTGATGACCAGGCTATTAAACTTGAGCTGCAGACCGGCAATATTTTCCTTTGAAATTTTCTAAAGGAGGAGAGTTCTGATTCCTTCCTATCTTTTATGGATAAAAGAAGTAAAAGAGTATTTAAAGAATTAGAGTATTTTTTCATTCCATGCCAGAAGGTCCAAAGGGGATGGGACTTGGAGTCAGAATGGGCTGAAAAGGGTGACACATGAGAAAAGGATCTGTGTTAGATGGTATAAGGAACTCAAAATTCAGAGGGCTGTAGTGAACCTCTCAGTAACTGTGATCCCAGATCATTAGAAAGGAATTCAGAAGAGAACATTAGATATTTTGAGGCAGTTTTAGGATTAATGAATTCATAGAGAGGTTGATTAAGACTGGTGAGAAGTTTCCAGGAAAAAAGACCATTTATCTGTAACACTGATTTAACCACTGAAGACACATAAACAGAACCTAATGCTGCATGAGGTCCATTTTGTTGATCTGACAGACAAAAATAAAATTGTGTAAAAGATTTGGGTTTGTTAAGGAAGTTGTGATCATCTCAAATCCATAGAAAGCTTAGATATTTGATGTAGACAGAAGCAGAAATGTATCAGATAGAAGAATTGCAGGAGTCAGGTGTGGCAGGTTCCAGGAGACTGAGACTGCAACAGCTGGAGCTTCCTTTTGGATGTGGATGGAAATGGTTTTTAGGATTCCATAAAAAAGCTAAGACACATAGCATTGAGAGATCTTCCATGTAAAACATATCAGAAGGTGTGTGAACACATTTAGAACTAAGATAAGTAAGCAAAGGCAATAAAACCTCCATTAGAAATGCTCATAAGCTGGCTAGACTGCGCCTCTTTATTGATGCTGATGACATGGTACAGAAAATGTAGATATTTTACAGCATCTCCCACCCAAACATCTTCACCTCCTTCAGTTCTTATCTAATAAACACCTTCTAGATGGGTTTCTGTCACTTGAATCCAGATTCGAACAATAATTATACAGTGCACTTTCCTCCCTGAAATGCAGATCAGTCATTAGATACTCCCAGGCACTTTCACATTTGATGAGCACTGCCTTTGTTTGCCAACTTCCAGTAACTACTCTGTTAAATAAAAGTCCTTCAAATACTGTTTTGTGAGTAAATGTGCTGCTGGTGCAGGGAAAATTAAAACACTAATAAATTAATCTCTCTGGCTAGCATCAACTGATTAAGCTATCTACACTACCTGTCAAGAACTACACACAGGACTACAGCTCTCTTTTAAGAGCAAGAGGAACTAATCTCTCCTGATCTCTACCTTCCAGCAGTAGTGAAATATTTCATTTGTTCACTTGGCCTTGTCTTTTCATCTAATCTAAGGCTGTCAGCAAACATAATGTTGGTTTGTGAATACAGAATGCATGAACTCATGTTGAAGACTCCACATTCCTATCTGCTGGCTACTGAAGAACTCCAAGATTGGAAAACTAATTTCAGGGTGACATTCACCTCCTGGGACAATATCCATCCATTCTCAATATCTATGAAAGGTGAGATGAATTACTTCCTGGAGGTGACTACTCCTCTTCCCCGACTGCTAAGAAAGGCTACAAACCGACTAAAATTACATCCTGAGACTGTAGTTGGTGTAAGAACACCCTTAATGACTTTCTGTTCAGTCTGTGACTTCACAATGATAATTTCTTCATCCCATCACTGGCTCTCTGAGCCATCTGACCTTTTAACATCATGAATGTTTTTGCTTTAATTATTTGCCATACTCAGTATAATGCTCAAAAAAAATCTAACATAATTCAAATCTGTAACAAAACCACTGAATGTTAAGACAGCTCATTAATAAATAGCAATAAAGTGCATTTCTTAAAAATTCAGTGACATTTCTCTTTCCTCTGTGTCCTGATATGTCAGAAAGCAACTTTACTTTAATAGATCATCTCATAACATTTACTTGATTTAATGAATCATGTTTATTGCCAAAGACCAGCTCTCCAGATGAGCTCTGGAGAATCTTCTGTGGCAGCTTAACACATAAGAGCCCTCAGCTCTCTCTGGATCCATCTATGGGAATTTATCACACCCTTAACACAGGCTAAGAGAAAATGTCCCAATGATTATTCTGCTGCATTTAATTGGTCTGTAGCTGAATTTATAATCACTGTGAAAATGAGTTTACACTGATGTGGTGGTGAAGTGGAGCAAAATGACAGAGAACTGCTTTTCTACACAAAAAAAAAATGTATTTGGCACAGATAAACACAAAGGGCAGAAGAGGTGGTACAACCTACTCCTTCCCATTGTTCAAGCAGTTCATTTAGAGCCATGAGGGTCACGGAATCATAAAATGGTTTGGGTTGGAAGACCATTCAGTTTCACCCCCTGCCAAGGGCAGGGACACCTTCCACTATCCCAGGTTGCTCCAAGCCCCATCCAACCTGGCCTTGGACACTTCCAGGGATCCAGGGGCAGCCCCAGCTTCTCTGGGCATCCTGTGCCAGGGCCTCACCTCCCTTATAGTAAAAAACTTCTTACTAATATCTAATCTAAACCCTCCCTCTTTTATTTTAAGGCCATTCCCCCTTGTCCTATCACCACATGCCCTTGGGAAAAGTCCCTCTTCAGTTTTCCTGTAAGCCCCAGTGGATACTGGAAGGCTGTGGGGAAACAAATAGAACAGCTACCACAGACCAGAGATATTAGATCTCTGTGATAAACTTCAGGGCATAAAACACATCAGGACTAATCCCAACTAACAACCATCTCTAGTGCTGCAGAGGATTTTAGCAGGAGAGCGAGCTGATGTTATAACAAATGAGCATAGCCAGGAGAATCACAAAATATAACACACAGATGCATTAGTGATGCACATGGTGTGCACTTGGGGCTTAATTAGCGATTGGCTGTAGGCCTGAATGTAAAAATAACCTGTGAATACCCTCTGGGGAGGCACTGGAGCCCTGTGTCCCAGTGCTGTGAGAGGCAGGCTGGAGGGGGCAGGTTCCTGTTTTCCTGCAGGATGAAGAGGTATCTGGTTATGTCTTCAAGCATCTGGCCAGTTCTTCTTGTCTATCCAGCCAGCAGTGCACTCACTGCAGCATGTGTGAGAGCATTTGGTCTCTCTCTCAGCATTGACAGAAGCAATGAGATTTTTTTCAGGCTCATCTGGTGTTCTGGAGAGTGACTAGGGCAAGTAATCAGATTTAAACAATGCTGTGCCATTCCAGTTGGATTGCTGCTGCTAGCTGGGATGAGGGCAGTTGGTGAACACCTACACAAACACTCCCAGGTGAAGCTGAATGGGAAAGAATTCATCTCTCTTTGAAGGCCATGCAAATCACAAGGTCAAGGGGGAGCAGAGACTAAATTATGACTCCGAATGAAAAACAAAAGGTGCCTTCTACTCAGGGCTTTTCACAGAGGTACCAATCTCATCTGTGCAAAGCCTCACATGAAGTGAAATCAATCTCCTCCGACACCTGATTCCTTTGGAACAATCATTAGAATAACAAGTGGAGAGGCTGGAATGGAATGGAACCAAAGAATCATTTCTGTTCCGAGCAAATGCCAAAATACCTATTTACCACTGAGACTAGAACAACTCTGAAGCAGCTGTTGTGCTCTTCTGGGTAAATAATATGTGTTAAAAAATGTATAAACATTTATACATGTTTACCTTCGAGACATCAGCTTTTCTGAAGCAGCCATTTCCCCTGTTGCATACATAATACATGCTTTGTTTGAAAAACTGCCTAAATTCATAAAGGGAGAAAAACCTGTAGGGTGCTGGATGTGCACAGTGCTGTTATCTCTTGTAAATGCAGACATAGTGGAGTGCTAGCATATAACATGATTTATATTTTGTGTTTAAGGTCTTCTGTGAGATGGCCAAAGCATTGCTGTAAGTTTGGCAAACACTGTTATCTACTCACTTCTAGGAAAGGACAGAATTTTGAAAGCTACTCCCTGAACAGCAAAAGAATTTTGCCTAAATCCAGTGTGAGCCACAGCAAAGAAAAAGTGAAAACCTCCTCAACCAGTGGTGCTGCACAAGGTTTTCATCTCTTTCCCCATTACCATTAGGGGTCCAGTTTCAGGTAATGCTTGAGGATCACTCTACAGCCCATGAAGAGTGAAAAATACGCTGGATGCAGAGCCAGGATAGTATAAATTAATTATAAATATTAGCAAAAATGACCAGCTGATCTACCAGGGCAAAAATATGTTCAGTCAAGGCATGTGTCCAGCCAGAAGTTGAGCTCTCCTTGCTGACCACTGAGCACACCCCAGCTGATCAAGCTGTGAAAGGGCACCTGGTCCTCCAGAGAGCATCTTGTTCCTCAAGTACAGGAGCCTTCATGGCATCACCTGCTCCAGTCAGATGAGAAATCTCCACTCAGAGGTGTCTTTGTGTCTCATTGCCACCTTGCTTGACATCCCCACGTGTTAACAACTGCTCTGTAAAAACTACAAGGACAGATATCACAACTGGTTTTTCTTCTGCATCATCTTATCCAACCCCCAAACTCTGGTTAATAAAAATCCATAAAATTAGTCATGTCTGCTCGAGGAGTCTGTGAATGGCTTAAGTGAAATTTAACAGGGCTCATACAATGCAACCTTACCTCTGATGAATTAGACAAAGGTACATGACTTGACACTGTGGAGTGTGGGATGCTGTCCCTGCTAAGAAATATCTCTGTCTTCCTTCCTCCACCCTGTTCCCTCCCTCTCTTCTTCTTCCCCACCACATTTTACTCCTATCTGTTGGTAATCATCTTATATTCCCAAACTTGATATTTAAGGACAACCCTTCTACTCTTCAACCAAAACAAATTCTTTTGATTGTCCACACTAAAAATCTCCCAGTCATCACTTGGCTTTTCATATGCAAATCCGCAATAACAGCATATTGTAAATATTTGGTCCACAGAAGCAAGGGAGTTAAAAAATATGGAATAGAAAAAAAAAAAAAAAGTAGAGCATTTTTTAATCAGAAACCTCCTCACTGAGGAAGAAATAAACCCATATTTATTATTCTTGTTATTCTTCTCTAGGCACAAAAGCTAGGTGCCAGTTTGTAGGATGAGTCCCTTGCAATTATACTGCAACTTCTTTTTCTAATCCACTTTCACATTTTTAACAATTTGATCAATCATTATTCTCCATTGAGCATTCCCCTCATTGCCAAAGTGTCATTATCATATAAAGAAAGACCTAATTGAGTCTCCTGTTTATAAATGATGGAACTCTAATTATTAATTGATATATTATTGATAAAATTACTATGAGAGGTCACAATCTTTGTACCATTAAAGGGGAGGGCTTGTCCTATGCTACATTTTTTTATTCAGGAGATCCTTTTTTTCTAATGTTTATTTTATTAGTTTTGGGATACTTTTAATAAATTAGTATTATTCCAACTGCCTGATAACGCTACTATAAATCAAAATTATCAATGTACCAATAAGTACAAGAGTATGGAGGAAAAAAATAACTTCTATCCAATGAAGCTGACATCAAATTCTTTTGGCACTTTTTGTGTGGATGGATGTTATCTTGCTTTACAGAAAAAAAAAGGGTTTATGAAATCTATCTATCATTTTTCAGAGAAATTTGATGATTTGTGCATGAAAATCTACTTCTGCATGGAAGTAATGCTATTAAATAAAACCTGATTTTCAGAGCTGCAGAACACGGACAGCTCCTACTGGAGATCAGGTGGAACTACTGATTCCCATCATCTCCACAAACCACAGAATCACAGAATGGTTTGGGTTGGAAGGGACCTTTAAGGATCATCCCATTCCACCCCTGCCATGGGCAGGGACACCTTCCACTATCCCAGGTTGCTCTAAGTCCAGTCCAACCTGGCCTTGGACACTTCCAGGGATCCAGGGACAGCCACAGCTTCTCTGGGAACCTGTGGCAGGGCCTCACCAGCCTCACAGGGAAGGATTCCTTCCCAACATCCCATCTAACCCTGCCCTCTGGCACTTCCCCCTTGTCCTGTCTCTCCAGGCCCTTGCCCAAAGTCCCTCTCCAGCTCTCTTGGAGCCCCTTTAGGCATTGGAAGGTGCTGAAAAATCTCCCTGAAGCCTTCTCTTCTCCAGGATGAACAGCCCTGTATTTCTCAGCCTGTCTTAATAAAAAATAATAATAAAAAACCATAAATCACCAAGTTTGCTTATTTTCTTGCTCATCAGTTCAGGCTCTGCAGGAGCCTTCACCTGAGGCGAGCTCTGAAGTGCTGAGCCCTGCAAGGGAACCCCTGGGTAGAATCCTCTGCTCTCTGTTACAGAAAGGCCATTCTATGATCCAATGATCTTCCCATGCCTTGGCCACTGAGCTTCTGCACCAGCCCTTAAGAGGAGTTCACTATGAGACAAAATTTTGTACATCAGGCAGTCAAGAAAACCAAGAATCCATGAAAATTGAGGGGCTTGGTTGCGCGTGATCAGATATGACAGCTCAGAAAGCAGCTCACCACAGTACTTAGAGCAAATGCTCACAGGTTTGTTCATTTGGTGCAAAATATATTACAGAAAATGAAATGGGGAATTTTCAAGTGGGGAATATAGGAGAGGTCTGGTTATCAGCTGCTTTGCCCGTGTATTTCTAATTAGTGTGTTCTAAATGTGTACTGCTAGAACAGCTCAAGATGGAAATAAATTTCTCTGTGTACTAACTATGAAGAGGAAAAACCAGCAGATCAATACATTGGCTGCTGATGACAGTGATGGTCCTAAGACAAAAGAGTTTGAATGTGATATCTCAACTGCCAAGAAAAAGGTGAAAACATGGCAGAATGTTTAAAGAAAACTTTTAACAAAAAGAAAGAACTCTTTAGTACTGTTTCAAGAACTAAATCTATTTCCAAAGAATATTGGTAGTGACCTA
Organism: Eopsaltria australis; assembly: GCA_034509425.1. NCBI lineage: Eukaryota > Metazoa > Chordata > Aves > Passeriformes > Petroicidae > Eopsaltria > Eopsaltria australis. The sequence continues at coordinate 622,551 of JAVTVJ010000447.1, read as the reverse complement.
CTTCTGAAATATTCAAGGCAAAGATCAATTTTAAGCATCAAGAAAGAACAGAAATCATACAAATTATTCAAATATTGAAATGGGTTCAGTGAATTTCTTATATGCATTTTATGGTTAACTACTAATTTATATTTGAAGTCAGTACAGAAATCTCATATCATACCAATGTTTTGGACCACTGTGGCCTCTGAAAAAATGAAAAATCTTGGATCTTTTTGCACCTGATATATTTTTTACTAATTTTGTTTGTGTCCAATGATTTTTTCTGCCTTTCCTTTGCAGTGCCTGAAATTTTTTCAGTGTCACAGGAGACTGAGCAGCACCCTGGGCAGCAGGCACAGCCTCACTCTGGTCAGGTTTTAAGAAACCTTCACACTGCTGTGAAGTTGGCTAAAAAAATTCTTGTTGTCATCAAAAATGTTACTACATGTGACAGGAGATGCAGGAAATTATTCACTCCATCAATATGGAAAGGAAACTTTCCTGAGTATAATACCTGACCACTAATCTCACTTTCCCAGACTTTCTTCTCTGTCTTCTTTGCTAATAATCATCCCTTAAATCTCTCTCTCTCGTGTTCAGGAGCTGAAATGAGACTGACTTTTTGTGGTAGCTCACCTCTGGTAGTGCACAGGAGACACAGAGGTGCATTTAAATTCAAACTCGGCAGTGTGTTCGAAAGACAGAATATTAATGGGATAGCCAGGCTAAAGGGAATGCAAATAACCATTCCCATGGAGTATTCTCTTACTATAGTCACATCTAACACCTCCCTAGAGCCACAGCCAAGCTCATGAGAGCAAGGGTAGGAGAAGAGCAGCTGAGAGTTAGGCAGGTTTTGTGCTAAACTGGCAGGAGAAGCTGGGGAGTATCTGAAGTCGTGCGTTCTTAAAGGAGTTACTTGCACACACTGCTTGAATTTTAGAAATCTGACTTTCACCTCCAAAATAAATTTGCATCTTGAGGTAGTAGTTCTATCCCTGAAGGCAAAATCTTTCACTCATACTGATGCAGCATGATTACACTGACCTGTGTCATGGAGCAAGTAATGTCTGATAAATATGCTGAGAAATAGGTCAAGAAAAAATTGAATGAGTTATCAAATAGAGGCTGCAAGAAGTGAAGAGGCAGACTCTGAATGAAATCTATAGACATCTCCTGTAAGTAGTACATAACATTTTAATCTGCTTACATATGTTACATCTCTATTAGGGACAAGAATTTGATTGTATATACATAATTTAGCTGGAGGCAATGTGGAGTCTTTCATAAGAAGCAAATATTAGTTCCTCTGCCAGTCCTATGTGGGTCTTTAGCACTGGAACTGCACTCTTGTATTAATTTAGGAGATAATTTAAAGTGCATTTAATAAGATTCATTACCCTTAAGCAGTACATTAGTTGTTATCACTAATAAATAATCTAAAAAGAAAAAAGAACTCAAAGAACTTATCCAGTTTTATATCCAACCTCTTTTCCTAAATGAAAATTTTATTAGTGTAATTGAAGACAGCAGAAAGTACACGACACAAGACAGCTCTGCATATACAAATTTGGACATTTTACAAGCTTGCTTTGACTTTAAAATGCACCCTTGAACATTGCAAATGCATCCCTCGTAATTTAAAATCTGAGTCACACTGACAGAGCTGAGTAGCTGTGCAGGCTGAATGTGTCTGGGCTCTCAGGAGCAGTCACACCATAGCTGGAGCCATCCTAGTGCTTCTTCCCTGCCCTTTTGGGGAGTGGGAGTGAAGGAGACGTCTGTGCTCCATCAGGTGCTATTTTTGCACCTATTATTTTAGGTACAAAGTGCTCTCAGCATCTGACGATGAGACATTCTCTGGCTTCCAAAAACATCGAAAGCATCGATCCATCACAAACCTAAAAGAGGCAACAAGTCTCTGTAGCATATGCCAGCAAGACTTCCTTTTTTGAAAGTTTAATTTTCTCTTGGAAAATGGGAAGTGGAGCTGACCTCTTTCACCAGATAACCTTTGGATCCTCTCCTCACCAGAAGGTTAAGCTTCCTCAGTGTTTTGTACGTAAGATTCAGATTATTCCCCAATTGCTTTACATCTTTCCAAGGAAAGTTCTTCCTCCATCACTTCTGTGCTGATCTCCCCTCTCAGTATCTCTTCATAACGTTTTGTTTTCTAATTAGTTCTTTCTACAATACAGCACCATCACTCTCTTTTTCCTTTTCAGGATTTGATGCCCCTCAGTGATCTGTCCCCCCAGGGCTTCAGGAGGAATCACAAGCTCAGCATAATGTCAGTTCTCATGCAAAAGGCACAAAAACTTTTGCCCTGTGTGACTCCCCCAGCAAGTTAAACATGGAATCACTGTTCTGTGTGGACTTGTGGATGAGAAACCTTTTTGACAAATCACTGCAGAAGTTGCAAAGGGGGTGTCTGTAAAATTGTATTTGCCAGATTCATTTAAATGTCCAATGACTCCATTAATTCTTAAGAACTGTGTGTCACACAGACTCAAATTAATGCTCCATCCCTGGAACATTCAAGGCCAGGTTGGATGGGGCTTGGAGCAACCCGGGATAGTGGAAGGTGTCCCTGCCCATGGCAGGAGGTTGGAACCAGATGGTCTTTAAGGTCCCTTCCAACCCAAACCATTCCATGACTCTGTGATTCTATGTCCCATCTAATCCACGTAACATCTTCAACATAAATTCTAGTTTTATATGATGCTCTTGGTTTTTTCCTTTAAAAGTAATTTTTAATTGTTTCCTAGAAATGAGACCAAGTCAGCAGAAAGGAGAGAGGTTATTCCTTCTACATCTTCTGATGAACACACCTGAAAGACAGAAGGATCCAAATTAGCTCTGATGGGGGACTCAAACCTAGAACACCTCTGGTTTTTGGTAGGTGTCATCCTGAAAGAAAGGGATTCTTATCTGATGCTGCTTCCTCCTTCTGTGGTTGTCTTTTTGAACACCTGCACAGGTGCCACAGGAGATGTCTAAAGCTTCCATCAGGCTTAAGCTGTGGTGCTTTGATGTATTTCACCAGAAGATGAACACAAAAACACTCTCATGCCATAGATTAGAACACAAACTGGGGTTATTGGCATTATACTCCTTTTTGGGGTATGATGAGTGTAAGTGAATTAAAGATCACTATGTGCCCCAATGCTCCAACAGCTGAAACTGAGTAAGTTCTGAACAAAACAGAGATCCAAAGCTGTGGATCCCATCAGGAGAACCCAATTTTATGAGGGTAATATTTAGCTGCACTTTGAAAATGCAAGAACTGTGCATAAACTGCTTGCCGTAGACACCAGAAATGTATATTTATTTATAAAAGGAATTGTCAGTATCCAAAATTTTAGCCATTAGTGCCCTCATTCATATCTGCCAACCATTACAGGTGACAGCCAGTATTTAATGGACAGGCATGTGGAAATCAGGGTTCACGTGTGATACCAGCGTGCAGCTGTGAATGTCTTACTGCTGGCACTGGTTTCTGACACAGACCCCTGAGGTGAAAAATGAGATGCATTTTCCAAGACATGAGTAAATTTGGATTGTGAATTATTCCATTTAGCTGCACAGCTGAATCAGCCATGTGGGGAGGATGTTTTTTGTAACCCCCCTCTCACCAGTTTTCTTGAGATAAAATAAATATATTTATAGATTTTTTTGAGGTTGGAAAAAAAATTTGCAACTGTTTCGTTTCTCCACTTTTAATTAAACAATCCTTCAATTAAATTTCAGTTTGATTGAAGTAATATAAAAAAATGCTGAGCTCCAAAATGTAATTAATTTAAGTGAGGAATTTTTATCTTTTCCCAGAGTTACGGGATATTGTTCAGAGGAATTATTCATGTAGTTATGAATTTTTTAAACTAACAAGGTCAGGAAAAAACCCCTTTGTTCTTCCGTATTGGGGAAATAACTCACACTCCTTCTTCCCTAACACCACCTATGAGACACCCAATGTCAAAAGCATAAAGGACATATTTATGCAAACAGCAAACCACAGAAACTGAATTAAAGCAAAACAGAGGAGTTTAAGGAAGCTAGAATTTTTTTTTCAGCAGTGCTGCCATTTGTAGTTTTTTTTACCAGTACCTATCCAGTTTCATTTAGTCTGCCTGCAAGGAAAACCTGCAAGACCTGATGTTGTGAGTACCCTGAACATCCCAGCAGGAACTTAAAGCACTGACACCAGGAGGATGATCAGCTTGCTGAAAACTCAGGGGCTGTACCATTTTCACCCCCGGACTTAGAAAGAGAGACAGAAATAGCAAAAGTGCTCACAAGGTGTGAAAAAATGAAGGTAAACAAAGAGCACCCTCAGCTGAGCACTTCAAAATATGTAAAAGCAGAAGAATATGAAAAGTAAATATGATATAGAGACGCTGCACAAAGGAAATATTTGACCCAAGGCCAGCAGAAGCATCGAGCTGTGCTCAGGTCTCTGACTGCAGGGGACAGTCACAGAGCCCCAGCTCAGCTCTGAAATGTACCAGCTATAATCCATGTGGGAGTGTGAGCCACTCACCCCTTCTCTGTGCCACGTTAGCCCAGCTCACCCTTCCTTGAGGTCTGAGGCACCACTCCCAGCCAGACTTTGTGTATTTGAGGTAGGGATCTGCAATTGGAGCCCAGTGGAGGGTAAAGCTGGCTCCACACTCAGCTAAAACTTGTGGCTGTCCAAGAACTGTGGGCTCATGGGTTCCACCTCCACAGTGAACAGCAGCGGTGTTGCCTTTTTTCCCCCAGCCTGGAAAAGAAAATCGAGATCATTTTAGCAAGGAAGTAATATAAAAGGGGATCTTTATTTTAAAGTTCTTCAGGAGCAGTTATGGAAAGGTGTCCATAAAAGCCCAGCCCCTCCAGGGGTGAGTACATATTTATAGCTTTTAGGAAATTAGCATAATTGATTAAAAGCACCAATTAGAAGAACAAGTGGTGATTCAATTCCCCGCCAGGTCCAGCCCCTTCTTTGGAGCCCCCTCTCAGCACCGGCTGTACTTTGTTTATGAAAATGAACCTCAGAGTTGTTCTCAGCCTTGGTTCCCAGGAAGAACCGAGATAGGACAGGGCCTTGCACCTCCCTGGGGCTTGGAGCTCTGGAATTTGTTTTGTCTTTCTGCTTAGGGAAAGGCCATGGAAAAGTACTGGAAAAACTAGCTATTAATACAGTAGGCTACAGAGCTACAAATACATGTGCAAAGAGTAGAGAGAACACATAAAAGAAAAAAGGCAGAAACCAAACGGCATCAGCGGCCAAGCTACATTCTCTGGCCTTTGGTTGGATGGATGGATGGATGGATGGATGGATGGATGGATGGATGGATGGATGAAGAGATGAATGGAGGGATGGATGGATGGATGGATGGATGGATGGATGGATGGATGGATGGATGGATGGATGGATGGATGGATGGATGGATGGATGGATGGATGGATGGATGGATGGATGGATGGATGGAGGGATGGATGGATGGATGGATGGGATGGATGGATGGAGGGATGGATGGATGGATGGATGGATGGATGGAGATGATGAAGAGATAGATGGAGGGATGGATGGATGGGATGGATGGATGGATGGGTGGAAGGATGGATGGGTGGAAGGATGGATGGATAGATGAAGAGATAGATGGAGGGATGGATGGAGGGATGGATGGATGGATGGATGAAGAGATAGATGGAGGGAGGGATGGATGGATGGGATGGATGGAAGGATGGAGGGATGGATGGAGGGATGGATGGATGGATGGATGGATGGATGGATGGATGGATACAGGTAATTTTCTTACATACAGTGGCTTCATGCAGAGCAGCTGCTGAGGCCAGGCTGTTACAGAAACCATGGAGGGCACCAGTTGGCAAATGCCAAAATTGTCATGGAGCACAATGACCAAATATGCTCCACACCAGTTCCCCAAAACAGAGCAAAAAGGATCTTCCCCACTGCCAAACAGAGCTGGGGCTTGTTCCAGTACTGGGATTTGCAGGTACTGGTGGAATGCAAGTGAAAAATGAGGAGATATACTTCCTTTTAACAAACAAGAAAATAGTTCAGCAAATCAATCTCTCTTTATGTCATTCACAATAGAGCTTCCTTTCCTCTGGAGGAATTCTCTAGCCTTCCCTTGTTCCCAAAGAGACAAAACCAATGGTTACAAAATTTACAAAGGAAATGCACTTCAATTTCCTGGAGCAATGCAAAGCTACGTGTACACAGTCTAAACACTAAGGGAAAAGACATAAAATAAAATACATTATAAAAGAATAGAAATGTGTATATCCAGGCAGCAGGTATATTTTGCATCAGTCTTTGTGAGGAAACTCCCACGAAGCAGAAGAGAAATACTGATAAACCAGTGCAGAGCCAAGCATCTAAATACATAAGAATGAGACTGAATATGATACTTCAACAAAACAGAAAGACAAGGAAGAAACAATATATTTAAATCACAAAATTCTTACTGTGTGACTATGCAGGGGAAGATTTTATATCATCCACAGCTTCAGAACTGTTTCTTTTCATGCATAAAATTTCGCATGCAACAGATCTCTAATTTCAATGATTGACATTTTGTATGCTGTTCTAAATTCAAGTGCACACTGTTCTGTTTACTTTAGAAGATGACAGGGGTTTTGAACAGGTTTTTTACATCTCATCATTCAAAGAAGCAGCCTCAGGAATTTAATTTATAAGGGAATTGATGGCTGGTACAACTAACAGATAACATTAACTGATATACCCATGAAGCAAATTGGGAGATTATTTTTTCCCACCATCTTAAAATGTGTTCTGCCTCCTTAAATGAAGATCTTTGAAACAATTTCAAATGACTCAAAGCTATCTCCACTAATGTATCTTCTCATCCAGCCATAGAAATAAATCTCAATTATATTCTGAACTTAGACTAGGTTGGATCAGTTCTATGTGGAGCTGCTTGAGACTGGGAGAGGGAGTGGGAGCAGGACACCCCTCTTTGCTTTTGCCTCCTGGCACCACTAAAAGTTGTCTATTTTCTCTTACCTGCAGTAGGAAATAAGAAGGTAGCACTTAATTCCTTTGAAGAAATACCTTTGCAGCCATGACAAGGAAGAGCTCTGACAAAGTGCACCAAAAGATTTCTAAGATTTTTTAAGGGAAAAAAAGATCCTTTAGGAATAGTTCTCTATTTTTTTTACCCTTGACCATTACAGTGACCAAGTTTCTATCTTGGGGTTTTGCTCCAACAGTTCCTTCTTGTTGGACTGGTGAGGTTGAAGACTAATGAGTGCTTCAAGTAAAGCCATTCCTAAAATACTTATCACCAGTTCTGCTGGAGAGAATCCAGATGCAGGTGATCAATGCATCATAACTGCTGTACACACAGCTTCTCCTGATTTTTACCTTTCTTTCCTGAAGTATGTGCAATTCTGCCTTCTCTTTGCTGAGGAGTTCAGAGGTGCTAATAAACACTCGCAGCCTTCTACAAAGATCTTAGGAATTTCAAACCTGGCAAGAATTAGCTTTTTTTATGCATGACCAGTGCAACTGACAACCATGACAGTACAGCCAGGTCTGTATATATGGAGAAATAATCAGCTACAATAATGTGTGTGTGTCCTCTCAAAAAAGTCAGACTAACACACACACACACGCACAAACAAAGCTCTTGCTGCCTGTTGCCCAGGTCTGTCAGGCAGTTTTGTAGAGATTAATTACACTAGCAACTGTTTCCTGGGGACGGGGGTGTGTTTGGATATTCATTCTTGTTTGCTTATTTTCCCTCCCACATTATACACTTCCCAGCTGTTCCTTAGGTTTGAGCCATCCTGGTCAAACCCTACAAACTGCTGCACTCATGTCCTGCCCTTGTTCGAGCTCTTGCAGGATTTTGGAGAGCAGCTCTCCTGAAACCTCAGAGGATTCACAATGCTTTCATTCCATAATCCCAGTGTCAACCTGTGTTTAATACTGTGGCCATTGGTCTGTTTTGCATTTCATCCCCTTGTTTTGCTCTTCTTGGGCAGCACTGAATACATTTGATTCACACTGAATAAGTAATTAACTAATAAAAAATTAATAAATGCCATTTATATTGATTGAAAGAGTATGGTCAGGTCCACATTAGCATATATTTACTTGGCCAGCTTCCTCAAAAGTCTGTTCTTTCACATGAGTTTTTGCTTAGCAAAGACTTTCCCTAAGACTATCTGTTGCTAACAAAGATTAAAAGAAAGCACCCTCGCTGATCAGAGTCAGAGGAAGTTATTTGTTGAATATGAGTTCTCTCAGGGCAGAGATGCTTCAATCTGTTTGGGTGTTATCAAACTGCCAAGTATGTAAAGACTGGGCCTTTTGCAGGTCTCTGTGAGCAGCCTACACATGCTGGAATGTACCATTTCTTCAATGTTCTGTTTTTTTTTTTTATATATGGATACTACAGGGTGTGAGTTTGTTGTCTCCAAAGAGGTTTTCTTTCATGGAGACAGATTTACATATAGATATATCAAAGAACTCTGCATCCCTTGCCTTTACCTCTGCATCACAGGCAGAATACAGAATATTGCACCAAAGAGGCAGATGTATCAATAATTCTTTGATTATGTTAAATGACCTTGTTACTTCCTTTCCAAAATCTGTTCTTTCTGACAACTGACACATTGCTGCATTCACAAACTTTGCTGAGCTTTTTCTGGAGCTGCAGAAACACGAGGGTTCACCAGAACATCCCATTCCTTAATAATAAACAGCACACATTCATCTGCTCCTTTCCACAGGTAGCAGCCTCATTCAGAGCAAGGCCAGCCTGCTGAGACTATCTCCAAATTCATCATCCTCAGTTTTATTTCTGTCATAAACCAACACATCTTCTGCCTGGCAGAGGATGCCAAGCAACCCTGGCAGCATCCTAGATTTCTTTTTCAGAAATTTTCTGTTGCTAGAGTGATGCTGACTGGGAGCCAGCTGACACCAGTACCTTCCAAATATAATGATGAATACAGTTAATGCTTAGATTCTTCCATGAAAAAGCTGTGGAGGAGAAAGGCCACGAGGACTTTCAAAGTGTACAACTTTGGGAGTATTTGGTTTCTGATAAACAAGCTAATGTAAGAAGCTTGCTTTATTTCTCCACATACATATGCTAATTTTCTGCTGAGCTTTGGGGCTTTCATTGCATATGAGCCCTTAAGCACTTTTATCTGTCAAACACCTCTCATATCTTTCATTCCCTTTTGCTCTTTTTTTACCTTCTCTATTAGGAAAATACAGAGGTCAGAGACTGCTGCTGGAATTGCTGATGTCACGAGTTTGATTCCACATTCTCTTGGCAGCTCTTCTATTCCCATAAAGACATGTGGCTACATCTCTTCAGTAATTTGTCTTTTTGCTGCTGATGCATCCTTGACCTTGTTTTGCTGTCTGCACAGAGGGAATACATCAGTCTTTGCATTATATTGTTCCAAGGACTTCATTTTTCTCCAGCTCACCTGGATACTGACCACAAATATCTTATGATGCATTCCTTGCATATTTTCATTTGCCTCTACAAATATCCATTATTAGATTGACTAAAAAATTATGATTGAAATTTTAAGGACCATTTCTGTTTAAGAATTTCAGCATTCTTTTCATGCTAACGTTTTTCTATTACAGCATAAATAAGAATTTGCTGCTTCCTAAGGTTAAAATTCCTCAGATAATATTTATTATTCTGGGAAAGTGGCATGGTCCTGTACAATGCTCTGCCTTTGGTGTAAACCATATCCTCTTTCTTCTGCTGAATACAAGTGTCAGATGTATTTTCTACTTTACTATAACTTTCACAGATTTTCCATCTCCCTGCCCTCCTGAAATTTTCTGGTCTTTCAATTCTTAGTGTAGTAAATTCAATGGAAGTCTTTCCTTATTCCTGTTTTTCTTCTTTATTCATTCAATATTGTCTGAGATAATCTCCCTTCCTGCTACTGAAAAAAAAAAAAAAGGAATAATATAATTTCCTTTTTCATTTTTTCTGTGCTGGATCTTCTTCCAGGAGTGAGAACTAAATGTAATTGAAATTGTCCTAACAGGACAATGTCTCTGGCACCAGCAATTCTCATCCTCCTGACTATGTCTCCTTTTACCATTTCAATTTTGCAATGTTTGGTTGAACTCACCAGAATAATGACACCTTGCATTTGAACCTTTCATATATTTTATCACTTCTGCCCGTCAAATGGGCATCAAAAGCTTGTCTTTGCTGCAATTTGTTTCTGACTGACAGTTTCAGAGCATAAAGCTTGGTACTATTGGAATAATTCTGACAAACATCAGACTGTTACTATTGGGCTGTCCCCTCTTGAAGTAGAAACCTTTCTCTATCTTGTCTAAATCCACTAAAGCCAGATGTCCAAAATCTCAAGACTGAATTGCTCCAAGAGCCATTTCCCATCTCTTCTCCAGTACTGAAATGACCACTTTGTTAAAAAAAAAAAAAAAAAAAATCGTGGATCTGTCCCCTCAATTTTCCCCTACCTTTATATCCTTGTGTTTCTTGTTATTCTGAGAGTCTGTTATTTATTTTGCTTCTCAGATGAAATAAGATTAAAAACAGTCATTGACTTGCCCTTCAAGAGCTCCCTACCTTTTACATCTTCCCCACATGAGATCTTCCAGCATTTCAGTAATGTATATTTCCTTTAATATAGTTTTATTTCAGTATTTCCTGTCCTCCCTAATTTTTTACATAGGAGAAAAATATTACTAACTCTCAAAAAGAATTATCCTGAGAGGGAAAGTCCCCATTTCTTTCCAGTACTACCCAGGCTATATATTCTTACAGACACCAGTAAAATCATTGACTGCAAAATACCAGGTTACTGGGTAAAGCAAAGAACCCCCTGGAATCCTGGAGAAGCACTGACCTCACTTAACTAAACACACTGACAACCTGTGCCATTGATCTCAGATGGCTGAAATGAGTCCTCTGCTAAGAAACTGATGTTTAATCACATACATAATCTACCTCAGTTCCCAAAGTAATCACCCTGGATCAGTTTAACATAATCTAAAGGTAGATGTTTTCTTGTTTTCTCATATGGGTGCATAAAAATCTTTACATCCTATGTTAGATGTCAGTAAAAAGACAGATTTGCCAAAGATACTCTGCCTTTTGCTTGAAATGCTGTATTGGTCCAGATTATATTCTATCAATGTAAGGTTTCATGGTTTTTATTCTAGACACAAGGAAGTATTCGGTTTTTTTCTCCTGTTAGTCAGTCTTTCCCCTTTCCCTGTCTCATTTGCCCTTTTCCTTTCCTCTTCCCTTTCCTGCTTTACAACATGTGTTTTCCAGTTCTTGATCTTGAGCACCTCAGTTCTTATGTACACTGATGTGGAATATCACCTTTTTTTCTGAAAAAAAACTTCTTTTCTTGGCTCTATGCACAATATGACAATTCCTCCTTTGGCAAATGAAGTCACAAAGGTTATATGCATAGGGAATTGTTATTTTCTCTCCTTTTTTAACACCTACACCTTTTTCTACTCCATAAGATCCTTCTGTACCTGTACAACTGCAGTGCTTTTTGTGCAGAAGAGATTGTGTTGGGCTCAAAGTCCTGTACTGGAAAAAATATCTGGACTGAATCTCCCCTTTATTCCCTGTAATTTAAGGGTTTGCTAGCAGGACCTAATTTCAAGCCTCTAATTAGAAATGGTCTGGAAAAATAAAAAGCTCCAAGGCAAAACACAAGACAGCTTGTTCTGCTGACTATAATACCATAATTCACCTGCTCCTTTGATGCTTGTAAAATGTTAACCTGTCATGCTTGTTAATTTTTTTTTTATTTTTAATGCACTATAAAATTATATCTTCCTCAATATTTTATGCTTTTATTCATGTTTTATGGCAGCAAATAATGCTTGCAAAGCATCATAGGATGCAGATTCCTATTTACCTGGCAGGAAGTGTGCTGTACAAGCAGTAACAGCTGCAAAGCGTTACAGAGATAAGAGGTAAAAGCTTGTAAAGCTCACAGAGTTTTTTGGTAGCATCCATGACCTTATTTATCAGCTCCCTTTGCTTTAGGTGCAGATAGCTCAGCTTGCATAAAACCTGCATAAAAACTCACCATGCCTTGTTAACAGTGAATCACTGAAAAACAGTATGTCCTTATTTATTTAGGGAATTTAGGTTAGATTTGCAGAAGGGATTCTTCCCTGTGAAGGTGGTGATGCCCTGGCACAGGGTGCCCAGAGAAGCTGGGGCTGCCCCTGGATCCCTGGAAGTGTCCAAAGCCAGGCTGGATGAGGCTTGGAGCTACCTGGGACAGTGGAAGGTGTCCCTGGCCATGGCAGGGAGTGGAATGAGATGAGCTTTAACATCCTTTCCAATCCAAATAATTCTCTGATTTTCTGATTTGTTTCACATTCCCCCAGCCCACATCTCCATGTCTCACACTCAGAAACAGCAGCTGGAAGTGGGTGCATAAAACTATCCTTAGAAAACAGAGCCCCAGACACTCTTGCAATTTCTGTGGCATAATTCTGCACAGAATGGAACAGACATGTCCAACCTAGAGTTATTAAAAACACTGATTTATTTTTTCCCTGAAATCAGTTTAGGTTGATACACAGCTCTCAGCAGACACCCCTGTGTACTGTGCTTTTTATTGTCCCAGCTCCTGATCCTCTTTAAGGCTCTTTAAGGTTGTGACCATAATAATTTTTATAGTGGGACAATCAGTGTTGACTTTAGATAATTATGCCTTCCTTCGAAAAGCCATAAAGGAAGAAAAGTAGTAATTTGTATTTTATCTCTACAGTTTATGAAGTGCAATATTGTAAAGGTTATGATCTTATACTTTGACATTTTCCCCATCTATCTTTTTTGTCACTATCATATGATGGTGGAATCACCATCCTTAGAAGTGCTCAAAAAACTTTTAAATGTGACACCTGGGGACATGGTTTAGTGGTGGCCTTAGCAGTGCTGGGTTAAAAGTTGGACTTGAAGGTCTTGAAGGTCTTTCCCAACCTAAATCACTCTATGATTTAAAGATTCTGCTAGGTTGGAACGAATAGTTTCCATAGTTTTGTAATTACAAGGAAAAGGTTCTTTTCTGAAATGCAGTTTCTTCTTTAAAAAAAATTTAACATGAAATTTGAAATTAGTTTTCAAAAGGAAATTGTTTAACACAACAATTCAGATATCCCATTCATGACTCACAATTTTCTAAGCTATTGGAATTCAAAACTTAAATCCAAACACCATCAGAGATTCACAAAACTCATTCTGAATTGGTAGTAAATAATTCTTGTGTAAAAAACTTTTGTTCTCCTTATGACTTTGACAAAAGGGTCTCTGAAACTAAAAGTAAGGCTCACAAATCAGGAAAAGGGATTATTTTTAACATCTCATTTACCCCAGAGGTTGGATATGGTGTGCATCTTTTTGCAAAACTACAACCATAAATTAGTGCAATGTTTGCCTCTCACATCACATCATCTCAGCAAACATCTGCTAAACGCAGTTTGAAACCCTAAGTAACACATGGTTTAGACCTAAGTCCTGTTTTAGCTGTGTCCCATAATTTGGATGAATTACTTCCATCCATCTGTATCTGGAATTAAAGGATCTGTCCTACAGTATTGTAGGGAATTATTTAAAACAATAATAAAAAAATGGCATAAAGTGGGATAAAATGGCATCACACAAATGGCAAGACTAAATATTGACTCCACTTCCATATTCAGGATCCTGTAACTCAGGCTCTAACTTTCATTGCATTTTTCTTTGATAAATATCGTGCAAAGAGAAAGGAAAAGTTTATGCTTAAATGCAGTTGCATGGCTGCAGGAGTTGGCAAAACTGATGAGCTGAATCCTGCAAGTTACGTGAGGACACCGAATTTGCCACTGTAAGAGCTCAGCTAACTTTAGGAACAGAGTTGTTGCCATTAGCAACGGGCCAGGCATTTATAGAGGGAGAGATGTTTATCACTCAGGGCTGCTCTGAATTTTTAGTGCTTGGCTCAGTGGTAGGAAACGAAAGGGATGCTGCTGCATTTATTTTGTATTAGTTCTGGTCCTGTGCTGGTTGGGAACTAATGGACTGTGTTGTGCAAAGTGCAGTTTGCAGAGAGCTACACACCTGCATTTGCTATTGAATATATTTACTTTGCCACTGTTTTATATCAGAGCTTTTGGAGGGGGTTTGCTTTGATTCTGCACTGCCTTGCACAGGCTTTCATAGTCTTCTCCTCATAAAGCCTCAGAAAAGCCATTTCTTAATCTCTTATATACAGATAAGAAATTTTTTATGTGAACAACAGCATAATTTTTTTCTTATTTTGATAATATATAGTCTTCTTTCTGCTTCTTTTGATACCACTGCATGCACTATGATATTTGCCCCAGTTTCCTCTTGTATCAGCAGATCCTCTACTTCTTTCTCCTGTTTTTACTGTTTGAAGTATTTTGGTCCTTTTCTTCCTTTACACTGATTTTCTGTATTTGCTAAAACAACTGAAGCATTATCCTTCCTCTCCTGTTTTTGTATTTTCCACCTATATCATCAAAACATCCCTGATCACTGGGCCTGTACTCTGGGTTTGATTATCTCCCTATCACCCCCACATATAATTTTCTGTGGTTCTCAGCCAGTTTATTAACAATTCCTGTCTTGATTATTGCACTGGGACAAGTGTATACAGGAGCTGCTAAATAATCATGAAATCTGATGTATAACCAGAATGTGCTTTCTTTACTTTAGTAAAATACAGCCTTTCTGTAAAACCTGGCTTACAAGACCAGAAATGGTTAAAAAAAATGGAAGTAAGTTAAACAACAGCGTTGGTGCTGAAATTAATAAACTGACCATGACTGCACTCACTTTGAAACAAAAACCTCTCCAGTCACTGAAGCAATGAGTTTTCAAGCAAGTCCCACAGCAGACATATCTGATTTTAAAAATGTAAATATTTTAAAAGGAAGCCTCATGTACTTATTAGCAAGATTATGTAGTAACATTATATGTGAGTGGATCCAGAGACATTCATTACACAAGGATTTCTCTTCAGCAATGTCTGTAGGATAATCTCACGCTTGAGGACTAAACTGAACATGAGTCTCTTGTACATTGTTCCCTTGTCATTTGCTTGTCTGTCTTACAACCAAGTGCTGTAAAATAAGTCAACTGCAGAGCTGCTGATACAAGGAAATTTGAACATATAACTCTTTGCATAATTGGGATGTGCAGTTCCTTGGTCCATGATCCAGGAGAAATGTAAAACAGCACTAGAACTGAAATCTTTAGGGAAGCATAAATTACAGTGGGCAGTTTTAATGCAGAGAGAACAATTAAGAGCTGAACACTGATTTACTTTGAAATTTTATAATTATGAACCACCATTCTTGGTTATTTTTTGGGGTTTTGGACAAAATGTTACAGAGCTCAAAGAGAAAGAGAGCTCTGGTCAGCGAAGCATGGTTCAAAAGCCAGACAAAAATAATTACCCCAATTTCCTTAAGTAGGTGGTAGACACAGAGGAAAGGGAAGGCACAAAGGAGAAATGAGTACCATGGAAGCTTAACAGATGAGAAGTTTAATTGTCATAGCTGTGTGCCTGAAATAATGAGCTTACCACAGTAACTGAGAAGGAGCTGTACTTTAGACTAACAAGGTGGATATTTGTAACACATCAAAGAACTTGTGAAGGTCTTTGTAATTTTTACAGGGTACTCAACAGAAAAGATACATGTGGCATTCAGCAGAAAAGGACAGACAAACGGGAAAATGCCCAAATATGTCTCTGAAATATAAAACCCCATCAACTGTAGGGATGTGGGTGCTACAGCCTGGAATTTTTGTGCAGGATGATTATATAGGTAGATTAATTAACACCTTAAAAATGGTGCATCTTAGAAGATGCATGATACATTTTGCAACAGAGGGATTAAATACATATTAAAGCAAGAATCATGGCTTGGATTATTTAGCTTCAAAGTGGTAAACAATTTTTCCTATTCTGTTCTGTTTGATCAGTGATGTATAATGCCTACATCTGTAACGGGAAATTAACCATCCTTGGGACTGCTCTTTGGTTATTCAAGTTATGGTTATCCAGGATTCATTTCTGTGCTAGCAAACTCTCCTGACTCCAAATCCAAGCGAGCTGTCTGTTCAAAATTGTCTCTGTTGCTTTCTAACAGCCATACCCTTCCAGAAATCATCTGGACGAATGCTCAGTGACCAAGGACAAAAATATTTTTGACAGTTTAACAACAAGAACAGTTCAGTCTTTGTGAGTAGATGAGAAGATAAGAAAATAAAAGTTGAAGTGCTAGTAGAGAGCTGAGAGATTTTGAGAACCAGTAGACCCTTAAGTGTCAGTAAGCCACAGACAGCAGTAGTGCAGGGACCTTCCTGATCTTACACTCTGAGGTTCATGAGAGACATTGAGGTGCTGGAGCATGTCCAGAGAAGGGAATGGAGCTGGACACTCAACTCAGTTGCCCTCTTTCCTGGATGTCCCTGTCAGGGAATTGTAGAGAGTGAGAAGGTCCCCCCTGAGCCTCCTCTTCTCCAGTCTGAGCCCCTTTCCCAGCTCCCTCAGCTGCTCCAGACCCTTCCCCAGCTCCATTCCCTTCTCTGGACACTCTCCAGCCCCTTAACATCTTCCTTGTCCTGAGGGGCCCAGAACAGGGCACAGCACTCAGTTTGGTCTCACCAGTGCCCAGCACAGGGGGCAATCCCTGCCCTGGTCCTGTGGCCACACCATTGCTGACCCAGGCCAGGTGCCATTGGCCTCCTTGGCCACCTGGGCACACCTGGCTCATGTCCAGCCACTGCTGACCAGCACCCCCAGGTCCTTTTCTGCCAGGCAGATTTCCAACCACTCAGCCTGTGGCCTGGAGCTCTGCAGGGGCCTGACAGATTATCCACTTTCTCCTCTGCTTTTTGACTGACAGTCTGAAAATGCCAATCTCTTTAACATTAATGCAACGTCAAGCACACTTAAGGTTAAGTATTTAACTTACATTTAAGAGAACTCTCTCTAAATACATTTTTCTCCATTAGCTTGGGCTAAGAACAACTCCAATACATCTATTTTAGTAAGTTTTTGATATAGACGCTCTTTTGCCTCCATATGAAAATTTCCATGTGCCTCCTCTAAGTGCTCACATTTGTGGGAATGAAGTTGTGGAACCTGAATGTGTTCCCACATACTCATTCCCCTCAGAATGACACAGAGAATTGGGATTTTTCAGTCTGGAGAAGAGAAGGCTTTGGGGAAACCTCATTGTAGCCTCCCAGTGCCTGAAGGGAGCCTACAGGGAAGATGGATAGAGGATTTTTGAAGAGCATGTAGTAAGAGGACAAGGAGGAATGGCTTCAAAATGACAGAGAGCAGCCCTTTACAAAATGATGGATGTGGAATTTAATTAATTCATTAAAAACTGTGTTCCAGAACATTAGCAAAATACTCTGATATTTAGAAGTGTTGATTAGCCAGTTAACAGGGATGCATGTTTGCTGAGAATTTGGAGTTTAAATCTCAGCATGGTGTTTGATATCCTTTAAAGACTAAAGCATCTCAAACGAGATTTTCATGTAAAATGAAATTCTCATGAGTACTTTCATGTAAATAGCTATGTATTAAATACTAGCCTATGCTCCCACTGGAGTCAAAGGAGATGGAGTCAAGGATTCTAATGATCTGGTGGCTCAAATCTGTTTGACTGTGATGGGAGCTTATGCGTCCAACTCATATGTGGACATCTACACAGAGAGACCTGAAAGGAGGCTGTAGCCAGGTGGGGGTTGGTCTCTTCCCCCAGGTAAGCGATAAAATAAGAGAAAATGGCCTCAAGTTGTGCCAGGAGAGGTTTGGATTGGATAACAGGGAAAATTGCTGCACAGAAAGAGTGATCAGGCACAGGAACAGGCTGCCCAGGGCAGTGGTGGAATCACCATCCCTGGAAGTGCTAAAAAAACAAAAACATGTGTAGATGTGGTGGTTGGGGACACGGTTTAGTGGTGGCCTTGGCTGTGCTGGGGGAATGTTTGGACTCAGTGACCTCAAGAGGGCTTTTCCAACCTAAATGATTCTGTGATTCTAAATGTGTCTTGATCCACAGACTGAACCCAAACCACAATGAGCTTCCTGACTAACACAGTAAGGACAGTTTGAACTCAAGATTTTCTAACACGTTTTCTTTCACTTCCACAAATATTCGTAGAATTGGAATATTCTTCCAATGAGATCTGTAGTCTCTAGACCAACATTCATCATTTCTAATCACAGCTACATAGAAAGTGTGGAGTTTCTTGTACATGCAGCTATGTTTACATGCTCCTGCCTGTGCCATCCTATTGCTCTACTGGTCCTCAAAATCCAAATTTGTTTCTTGCAAGAACAGGCTTTTCTGAAATAGGCACTGAGAACTGCTTTTCCAACATAAAATCACTCTGACTGCTTAGCAGAGACTATGCCATAGCCCCAGTCTGGCAGTGAATTTCTATTCATGTTAAAGATATTTCTCATGACAATGAACATTCACAAAATAGAGGAATTTTCACATTTTCTTCCCTCAGAGGAGAAAAGTTCTTTGATATACTCTCTTTGGATCCCACAGGCTGAGGTAGGAAGGTGGATGTGTGGTGATCACAGCACAAGTCAATGCCAAGGTTGAAAGAATTTGTGTTTATTTATATTTTAAAGCTTTGACTAAGGAAAAAAAAACCCAACAAGTCAGAGAACAGTATTTGATACTATCTGTATCTCAAATGTTGAACTGTCTTGGACTGACAACTGGTAGTGACAGAAAGGGAATTACTAGGTTTTTATTTTGACACTTCTGCTAGATTCCACACATTTTCTACTAGAATGTACTTTCATAAGAAGGTATTTGTAAGCCTGAAAGATTCCATATTCTTAAAAATTTAACCTTGCATAAAGGGCTT
Organism: Eopsaltria australis; assembly: GCA_034509425.1. Taxonomy (NCBI): domain Eukaryota; kingdom Metazoa; phylum Chordata; class Aves; order Passeriformes; family Petroicidae; genus Eopsaltria; species Eopsaltria australis. The sequence continues at coordinate 603,628 of JAVTVJ010000447.1, read as the reverse complement.
AAATATTTGGGGCAGGAGGAGACTTATTAAGAAGAAAAGTGGATTTTCTTTGTTTTGAATATCCATTGAAGATGACTTTCATTGGATTAGCAAAATCTGATTTCATCCACACAGTATTAACTATGATTTATTCCAACTCAGGATGGTAATTTTATTGCTTTATTTTTTTTCCCCAAAGAGAAATGAAAGTAATCTATTTATTAAAACATGACTTTAAGAAACTTAATACAGAATAAATGCCATGCAAATATTGTTCCTCAGCCACCCACTACAAAAAATTAGGTACATGTGTTTTAATTGTTAACTTACTTACCTAAAAGAGGACAATGCAAGAGATAAGGTTCACAATTTTAGAAGATGCAGAGTCAATTAAGACTTCCACTAAGTATAATTGTTGGATTAGTTTTTTTCCCATTGCCATTGCCATTTTGTTTGAATTTCAGGTGTAGTCTGTCTGAGCATTTAACTTTTGCTCTTTTCAGCATTTTCATTCTCTTAATCTATCACTGAAGCTGCTCCATATGAAGGCATATTGTGCACATATAGAAAACCCACCCATCACAACAGAAGGTATTTTTGCATTGAGAGATTTTCTTGCCACTAATGATCTGGAAGTTATTTTGTCCTGCAGAAAAAACAAAACAAAACAAAACAAAACAAAACAAAACAAAACAAAACAACCCCAAAAACGACTCAGACTTCCAAGAGGTGGAAATTTACTCAGAAATTACTCTAAAACCTTTCTGGTGACAATCAGCTTTATCAGCAGTAGCTGCCCTTAACAATGAATGGTCACAGGGTAAATCAGTACCACTGATCAATAACATGGACTGAACATTCAGACACAGCCATTAAATACTCAAATTATTTCATTTTCATCTATTTGCCTATAGATACTAATTTGCACATTCACAGGAGCCCTTTACAAAAGGATGGATGTGGAATTCAATTAATTCATTAAAAACTGTGTTCCAGAACATTAGCAAAATACTCTGATATTTAGAAGTGTTGATTAGTCAGTTAACAGGGATGCACGTTTGCTGTGAATTTGGAATGAGGAATTTAAATCTCAGGATGGTGTGTGTGATATCCTTTAAAGATTAAACCATCTCAAATGAGATTTTCACGTAAATATCTACACGTGAATTACTTGTCTATGCTCCCACTGGAGTTAAGGGAGGTGGAATCAAGGGATTCTAAGGATCTGGTGACTTAACTCTGACTCCAATGGGAAATAAAACAACAAAGTTATTTACTCTAACTATTTCTAGATGAGGAACACAAATTCTTTCACACCCCAAGCTGTTGACTATGGAAACTACTTTTCTTTCACATTACAACGCATCCAAATTGTGTGTTACAGCACTGACCAGGAGCTTAAATTTTTAAGTGTAGGACAAGATTCTGCGGTGTACCTGAATCCACCATGCCCTTTGCAATAAAAACCTAATTATAACCAGTGGAACTTATCGAATATTATCCAAGGATCCAAATGAAAATTATGGACATGAATGCACATGAATGTACATTAAGGTACATGAATCAACTACATAGCACGTATAATCAGTATAATCAAAGAAACAGCTGATCCTGATGGTACTTTATGGTGTTCTTCCCATCTGTGCTTTATTTATGTGATGCAAACCCAGCCTGGATGTGAACAGGAGGGTTAATTACATCCTGCACATGCCTATTTCTCACTAAAAGGGGTTAAGAGTACAGCATGCAAATGAGTCACTGGGTCAGACTATCACAATCTCAACTTCATATTCCAATTGCACACTAAGTGATCATCTCTGTACCTCCTGTGTACCCAGTACCTCACACACCAAACTCACAGGTAATCCTGAATCTCTGCATAAGCAGCAGAGTTTAAACTGATACAGTGAAAAGAAAATCTGTCTCTCCACGTAGGTTTGATTTTCTCAGTCCTTAAATCTGCAAGGCCATATTATCATCCATTAGAAATAACACAAAAAGTAATAACACACTGGATGTTAGAGAAGTTCGTGCAACAAGCCCTCGACTGACAGAACTAATTGTAATTCTTGTTGCTTAGCACTGAAATTTTTTAACCTTATATCTATGAAGGCAATTATGTGAAGATTTAGTTAATCCCCCAGACATCAGCTTTACCTGCATTATTTTAAGTACCAAAGCCACTGAACAACAACAGCCTGCATGGAGATGGAAAACACTAGGCAGACAGGTAAACATATGTATATGAGCAAATACTATTTTAGGGTAGCTCCCAAAACAAGCTGTACACTTCCTAAAATAGAGACACACAAAACTCTGGAATCTGTGCAGTCTGCCAGAGAAAGATGAGCTGATCTTTCAAGATACCATTTATAAAGTATTGGCAGCACATCACAGCCAATATTATCTGAAAAACTGAAGGAAAAGGTGTCCTGTTGTTAAATTTGTCCCACAGCTATGACTTGGTGAAACCTGAATGCACTCAGCCCATGAAGGCTCAGGGAATGAGGGCACTCAGCTGAAAGTGGGGGTGCAGTATCTGAGCAGAGACAGGCTGATGTCAGGGTACCCTCTGGACTTTCATGGATAGGAAGCGGCAGGCAGCAGGAATGGGAGACTCCGTTTTTAGGTGCAAAGACACCTCTGTTTGTGCCACATGAGAGGCTGTAGAGTAAACTACCTGCTGTTGGATGGAAAAGGTGAAATCAGACCTCAGGATAAGTTACAACCTCAGTGCTCTTATTCTCCAGAATGCTGTCAAACACAAAGCCTCAAAGGCAAATAGATCCAGAGCCTCAAAGCAGTGATGAGATGGTGGTGTAAGGAAGAGAGACTCAAATTTACCATGAACTGGAGAAATTTCTGGGATCTGATGAACTTGTACTGAAAAGATACTTGTACTTGTTCTATCCAAATGTACCCACTGAAAATCACAGAAAAATATTTAAACTAGGAATGGGGAAAATCCAAAAGGCACACAAGGTGTCCCCCAGGAAATAGTGTTGAAGCTGATTTTGTGCAGCCAAACAAATTCTACTTAAAAACAATGAATAGAAAAATAAATATTTACGTCCAGATGCTTGTAATCTTGTTCTGGTAACCAAAAGTCAGAATGAAGGTTAAGAGCAAAAAAAAAAAGACCTCATAAAACTGAATGAATCGTGAAAAAAAGTGGCCCAAGTGCTTTGTGTAGTTATGAATAATGCATCTATAGAAAAACAACATAAGCCACGTATACGTGATGCCAAATATTGAACTGAAGTTTTCTAAACCAGGCAGTCAAAGAAGCCAATGAAATGTGGTGCCTCATCAAAAACAGCATTAAGAACTAGGAAGAGGTGTCATTTTTTCAATGCTCAAAAAAGCAGAATTTTATTTCATCTTCTTGTTTTGGAATAGTTATCTAGAATTTTAGTAAGTAAAGAAACCAAGACTCTCCCATTTGCTTCATCTGGCTTGACTTTGCCTGTGTGAATAAATAAAGATGGGGATAAAAGCAGCTTCAAATGGGTAGAGAATCGTGGAAGACACATCCTAATTTCCCTAATGAAAGCACTCCCCCCCCTTGTTTATAAACTGTTCTTTGTTTTTTCTTGCTGTTCTGCAGCCAGATCCCTCAAGGCCTGGCAATGTAGGAAGAAAGTGCCCGTGTCCATCAACCTGCAGGAGCAGCCTACTTGAAAGATTCTCCAAGCATCATTAGCTTAAGAATGTTTCTTAAATAACACAAGAAGTGGACCAAGAACTTCGGAAATGTTCAAGCAAACTTCTTGTGCCTCACTGGGAATTATGCTCTGAATGGATTTGTTCCAGAATTGTGGAAAGCTATCACTTCAGTTTACTGAAATAAAACATTACAGGCTGGCTTGTTTGGGTTTTTTTTTTAAATGAGAAATGTATGGATATAGCTACAATGCAGTGTGAAGTCTCAGCTTAGAATTTCTTAGGTTGGATTACAGTTCACACTTAAAAGTCCAGTTAGTGTCACAGTCTGCCTGGCACTGGCACTGAGTCTGATATTGACAGCTAAAAATATAATACACAACAGAGAGAAACTGTGCTGGTAGATGTTTGAAAGCCAAAATACAATATGGTTTCTTGAGTTATTGAATTTAGGCATTTTTTCTGCAGCTTATCTTACCTTTTAAACAGCCTTCTAAAATACAACAATATTTTAAGTGCAGCAGGACAAAATACCTATCCCAAAAGATAAGCTCTTGATTCCTTCTTAGGTTATGAGTTGTAAAGTGTCTGGAAGTTGAGTAATGGTTTAAAAGCAAAACTGAGAACCTTGAGTAAGGCACCTAAGATGAAATACAGTTTAAATCCAAAGTCTGGCATTTGGGTCTAACATTTTAAAGGAAATGTCTTTAATATGTTCAGAGAAAGCCCTGCAGTGACAAGCAGAGATGACCAACCCAGGTTCTGACAAGTAGTTCACTCCCAAATAACAAGGTGGGTGTTATGGGATGATTAGCCTCTACTAAACTGTCTTGGACTTCAGAAATGTTTTCTAAACTGAACTAAAACACATGTTGTTGATGAACTGATAAATTTAGCCTATCAAATCAGCACTGAGTTATTTCAGTCCTCTGTGGCCATCAGTTCTGTGCTTCTGCCTCCTGTTTACATTTTGTTACCTGCAGTTATCAGCACTTGCTGCCCTACCCAGCCAGAAGCTGGAGAGTGTCTGTCCTTCCCTCCCAAAAAAACATGCAATAAACTACAATTTATAATTTGAGTAACATCTGCTGCAAGAAGTGGATGGCATTAGGAATGTTGCTCAATACAACATGCTGACCTATTGCAGGAACTCCATCTACTACTCTAATGACAGCTGGAAGTTCTTCTCACCCATCCCTCTCCCCACCCATGGTCCCAGCAGGTATTGGTACACATTGAGCCCTTTAAAGGCTGTTTTATGTCACGAATTTAACAGAAACAAAATCCAGAGAAAAAAAGTGAATTGTTTTGTGTGGGGATGGATGAGGCTGACAGCAGGCCTGAAAGCCTCTCGGACATGGACTTGAAAGCGATCAGAATTTACTCGTGAGAAAGCCCCGTGAGAAAGCAATGGTATGAACACCTGCAGCCACAGTGGGGAGCAGCCAAGAAGATAACCAGGGAAGATGTTTTGCACCCAGAGATGGCCTTGAGGAAGAGCACCAAGAATGCGGTGGAGGATTTATAGTGTGTAGTTGACTGCTTGTATGGCTTGTTAACGTGCTGGGAAAGTTCTTGTTATGAAGATGGCTTTAGTGCTGTTTTCCATGCAGCCGATAGTAGCATGTTACAGTAGCTGGGAAAAAGGGCATAAAGATGTTAGCATAGACTAATAAAGCACTTCTTCTTTGTCCTTGGACTACTTGTGTGTCATGTGTCCGTCTCTACTGCGACAGTTTTGTCTCATGTTAGTGACTTCATGGAATGATCCAGCAATCACTGAAGATGGAGCGAGGCAGGACATAGGGCTGGGAGGTCAGCAGCAAGAAATACAGACAGAGAACTAAGGGAGATCAAGAGCATGGGAGACATCCCCTTCTCCTGGTGGAAGCACTGTCAGAAAGACAGAACTCCCCATGAAATTGTGTCTCAGCACTCTAATTTATATAAACCACAGTGACCTGAGATGTGCTGCAGCTCCATTTCAGACACTCTTGAGTCAGATTTGTTCCTACATTCCAGCTGCTGAGGCTGGGAGCTGCCTACCTGGAATGCAGGAAAGCAGTCTGGCAGAGCCCATCAGAGCACCACAGATGTTTGCTCAGTTCTGCCTTTGGATGCCGTGTCACACAATTAGCACTCACAACTCTGCATGGAACAGGCAGCACTACATTAAAGGGCTGGAACTGTATCTAGACACGGTGGGTAACATCAGAGGAACCTAAGTTGCTGCAATCTGCACTTCCTCCAGGCCTCAATAAAGCAGAAGTTACACTAAATCGTGCTCCCTGAGGCTACTCATGAAATAATCTCTGGATGTGCCTCCATCAATGTGCCAATGCTATTTTCAATCTACAGCTCTGTTTCCTCTCAGATGGGATGGAAGACTGACATTTTTGAGGTTGCATAAAGACAGATGAGGTTTGTTAAATCAGGACAACCCTCTAAACCACAACCTAAATCTTAAACCAAACCCAGAATATTAATCCAAGGGCCTGGATTATGGTTACATGCTTAGTATATCAATACATGGTTAGGAGGAGTAGTTTGTCAAGTGGGGTGTGCTGATTTTGGCTGGGATAAAGATCATTTTCTTCACAAGTAGCTCATATTCTGACTATAAAGTAATTTAATAAATAGCTTTGATACTTTTAGGGTCCTCCCTGAAAACTGATCCCTATTTTTCATCAGCAATGATCATCAGCTCAAATCAAGGAATTTGATGGAGACCTGATTTGCCTCTAACAGACTTTGGCAGGGACTCTCACAACAGTGCAAACCCCATTACAGTCAGATCCTAAAAATGCTCTCTTTCTTGTTTTACTGGGAAAATTACCATTCTTTTCTTGTTTACTGTGCTTTCTGTCAACTCCATGTAACCCTCTAGCAAATCTACTCCAGGAGAGTTAAATTACAGCAAAATTCAGGCTGCTCAAGCAGCTGGAGTTTGGGGGTTAAGCACCGAAAGCTGCTGGAGAGGTGACCTTGCTGAACAGAGAATTCTCATGTCACAGATAGAGGTGACCAAGAAAATGCACCAAAAATCACTGTCAGAGGGGATTGGTGTGTGTGCTTTGCAGCCAGCCAAGGGCCAGTGACATTCACAAGGTGGGCTCGTTAGTGGAAGGAAATAATTTCATCCATTTAACTCCTGGTCCTCAAAGGAGAAGGGCAGAGGAATTTTGGGTACAGGGTCTATTAGAGATTCTAGAGTACAAACACTGTGACAGATTTTGTCATCTAGGATGTGACTTCATTATCAAAGCCTGCAGGTTGTGTCAAATTAGTCCACACCTTTCACAGGTCAGCTAAGTTACATTATTGTTCAGTCCTTTCTTCCCCTGCTCTTCAGCCCATGAGTTTATAAGCCTTTGTTTAGGCAAAACCCCAATTTTTTCCAGCTTTTCCAAGGACTTTCTGGTATCTGCCAGAGACAGCTGATGTCTCCTATCTGCAGCAATATTCATACATTTTAGAAACCTTTTATGCTGCTGGCAAATCAGGTTCAAACACGTCCTCTGCTGCAAGGCCAGCTGCTTTTTAGTTTCTTGTAATTTTTCTCACCAAATTTCTCAGGAAAGCCATGAACACTGTCTGAATAGCAATGCTTCCCACCAGTTCTGTACAGGTGTTTCCAATGCAGGAAAGTATCTACACTTATATCCTTGAGTCTTTTAACTATTACTGGACTGAAGAGATTAAAAGACACCAAGACCTGTAAATCAGGACTCTATTGCTGAGCCACATCATCAACAATATCAAATAAAAACCCAAAGAATATCCACTAATGAAAAATATTACTAACCAGTTCAGAAAAATATATTTGCTAAGAATTAGAATTTATTACAGTTTCCTTTATTTTATTAATATTATTTTATAATATTAATATTCACTGACTGAGGTTCTTTATGCTTAAGTTTTGGATTGATTTGGGAACAAGCAGAAGTGACTTAAAAAATATCAGCTCATAAACATATACAAGCAAAACAGGTCCAGCACTAATAATAACACAAATCACTAAAATATTTTTTAAGAAAACATAACAATGAATTTCTACTGTATTCAGTGTTTCTCTGAAATAATTTTTAACCCTTTCATGCTTCTGCTTTCTCTAACAGCCTGTCAAAATGTGATTATTTTCTGCTATCTCCCATAGGATAGAAAGGAAGAACAGATATTATTAATAATAATAATGGGTGTTTAAAAGCAGAAAACAAAACAATGGAAAAATAAGACTCTTCCAATCTAAAAACCTCTAATTAAAGTTCCTGTGCAAGGCTTCCTTTTCACCAATGATATTTAAATCGATTTGAGGCCAAAATAGCAGTAATATTTTATTTTAAATCTGGAGAATAAAAGAAGACCAAAACATTTACTTCTAATCTGTTTTTCACAGTGCCTCTAGTTAGGGCCTATAGTAAAGGTAATATTTGATCTATAAAACATATTTTTCCTGTTTGCTTTAAATCTTAGCATTGACATAGCAGTAAAATTGAAAAACTAAGTGATAAATCTTAGAGCAGCCACATTTTTTTCCCCAAATGTGCTTCCTTAGGTATTACCTGCTAAATGCTTGAAAGCAAAAGATTTACAATTTTCTAATATCATGTAACTTTCTCCTAGTTAAATACAAAGTGTAACTGGGTGCCTCGAGTGAGTGGAGTGAGAAAGAAGCCCAGGCTGGGATGTTTTCCAGCCCTGATGAGATGCATTACCTCCTGCAGGTGTTTATCTGTTTCCAGTCCCTTGACAGGATATCCAGACAGCTCCTTTAGATGAGACACCTAAATTTCAGACACCTGAATTTTAAGGTGAGTGAATCATCCCCTTAGTCTGGAGCTGCTTTTACACTGAACTGTGAAAAAGATAATCTCAAAGTTCTTAATTCTTTGAATATGGAGGGAGCAGGATTGGAATCTTTTCTGATTAAGCTGGAAAATTGAAGTTTTTCATCAGACACATTTACTCCATGAACTTCCTGCCACTTCAGAGCTGAACATTGATGGAAAAGAAATGGCAACAAAATGCATATTTGAAGCAACAATCAGCTGTTATATTGCTAATTAAGGTAATTGTATGTTCATTCTTTTCAAAGATAAGAGGCTGGAATGGGCATATGAAAATTAATCAAATCATTTATAGTCTTCTTACAACAGATACCAAAATTTATTAGAGAATCAGTCAAAAAAGTGTTTTAAATCTCAGTTAGAAGAGAATCCCTGGTCCTACAGAATGTTATTTTTCTCATAAGGATTAAATTTCTCCATTTATAATTTTTTGTCTTACCATAAATCAAAAGGAAAATAAATAAACACTATAAAGTTATAATCAGTTATTATGAAAATTAGAATTGTTCTCACCTCTCCTACCTATTTCATCTGGAAAATAATGAGATGAGTTCTAAACAAGAAGTAAGTAATTTTACAGAAACTTTTCATAATCCACATGCTGCTCTGTATTCAGGTAATGGTTGTGGATGAATGCCTGTACTAGCTGAAGTCTGTGATGAATCAAGCTGTACAGTGTGACTCCTCTACTTTAGTGACTCACTTGTAACTGGTTTGGAATGTATTACATTCACAGAAGAGTTCTACAGTTGTACCAACCAAAAGCACTTTTAAGTGCATGATGTAACAGAAAAGCTTCAGTTGTAAATCAAGGGGCAGATTCAAAGGGTCTTGTCCATGGGCTCTGAAGACCTCACCATCTCAATACTCATCCACAGGAAACTCCTCTGAGAGCCAATAAATAGCTAATTTACCTGCCTCTCTTGGTCCAGTGTACATTTTTGGTGGTATTTCGCTTTATTGCTAGACTGGGTTTATTTAGAACGCTGTGGAGACCCCCCTTTTATGGAGAATCTAAACAATCATCTTAATGTAGATGCTTAAACTAGATATGAAAACTCCCACCTCACTGCCTCAAGTCTTGTGTTTGTACACAGGGAGAAGCATCTACTTGATTCAGCTTTCTTTGTGCTCTCATTGTGATGCAGAGAATACAAAAATGTGACTGATGTCCTATTCATTATATGTGTCGCTGCCCCATTACTTTACAGGATAATGTGGTTCAGTTTCAGTTCATAAAAATTCCTTTTCCATAAAGAACTCCATGTATTATAGCCCATATAAAGGGGGATTTGGAAGTGAGCATCTGATTTATTCACCATAAAACACTAAATAACACGATGACCTCTAACTGATCTATGGCACACCAAACACTCCTGAGGAATTTCAATTTTTCTCCAACCCCTACAAAGCAGGCTCAGGTGCACACTGCAAGGAGACTGATGCAAACTGCCCAGTTGTGCAAATAATGTATGCAAGATGCCAGTGGCATATGTTATTCACTTTGAGGATTTCATGATTTTGCTTAGCATAATCCCACGTAGCCGAACAAAAGAAATTCAAGTTTTCCCTGACAGTCTTAAAAAATAATTGCAAGGGAAAAAATTAATTAGACACAGTGTGCAAAACAAAAAAGGAGGAAATATTAATATAAGGATTAAAGTTAAAACAATTTTCTATGTGAAAATACTTTCCCTCCCCCTTTTTTTGTGCTCAAAGCAATGCTTTTATTTAATATGAATGCAACAAAGTCATTATATTTTCGGCCAATAAATAAGAATTTATGAAGTCTGATCCTTGTAATGGCACACAGAGCAGGATGATTGAAATAAATGTAACTGAACTTACAAGTTTCCAGTCATGATTAAACAGATATGGTATAAATCCAAAGGAGAAGCTGAGGATGAGTGCACCAGGTCAAAACAAATGCCCACACATGCAGTGACAAACAGCAGATGCCCAGAGACCAGGGTACGACAGGATACACACACAGAGATCTCCCTGAGTCTTCTCCCAGATGCTGCTTTTAATCTAAAGATTTAATAATAATGGGATTTCATTTTGCTGTGTATTTTGTACAATTTGGTTACCATCTTAAGGAGAGACTGTCATCCATCACTTGCTTTTATGTGGGACAGATCTTTGTGGGCAGTTGGATGAGTTTTGAGATGTAAAAATATGGACATTGCCATTTTTGATCCATCCTTCCCTCTGGGCCTGCATGGTTTCTGGTATTTCTGAACCATGACATACATGTTTCTGTGAAACCATCTCCTCACACAGATTTATATTGCTTTTACTTTCCTTTTCATATGGAACCAGACCCCTGAAGCTCAGAAAATCAGCTGCCTGATTACCACAATGCATCAAACAGAACAAACTGCCTCAGTTTCCTCCTTCAGAGCTTGTGGGGCACTGGGAAACAGAGGGTACCTCTGCAGCTGGCTGAACCTCTCTTTTCTTTACCTGCTTATTAAAGGACATTTTTTCATGGCAAATGCATGAAGGCTTTTGGAATCCTTTGAGCTCTCTGAAATGCAAAGGGGAACTGAATCTCTCTTTCTCATCTCCAGACAGTGCAGGCAAACATTGTCAGGTTCTTGCTGTAACAGTGAGTAATAGCTAATTCTCACTTACTTTGCATTCAGGGCAGCTGCCAGTGCCACTGCAAGAGAACTGACTCTAAATCAGATGGAAAAATTCATCAGATTGGAATAGCAGGTGGTGAAGGGTCTGCAGGGAAAGATGTGTGAGGAGTGGCCAAGCCTGGAGGAGGATGAGGCCAGATCTCATCGTGGTCTTCAACATCCTCCCAAGGGGCAGAACAGGGCAGCTTCAGTCTCTGCTGTCTGTGACAGTGACAGGACTTGAGGAAACGGCTGGAGCTGCCAGGAAAGGGTGAGGTTGGATATCAGGGCAGTATCCACTTGGGACAACAACCACTTAGGAAAGTATCAGGTAGTTGGGCTCATGTCTAATCACCAGAGGGTGCTTGGGCACTGAACAGCCTCCCCAGGGAGCTGACAGAGCTCAAGGAGTGTTTGGACAATGCTCTCAGGCACAGGATGTGACTCTGGGGGATGGTGCTGGGCAGGGCAGGAGTTGGACTCAAAAATCCTTATGGGCACCTTCCAACTCAGGATATTCTACAATTCTATGAGTAATGCCTGCCTTATTCATACATCTCTTCTTTTCCCCCACATTGCACCCTGCTGTAATTAAACCTGGAGTTTTGCCATTGATTTCAGTGAGAGCAGAACCACAATTTAGGTTACTGCACAGACCATATATTAAGGACCATGCTTTCATCTTCATGACTTCAACTCCTTGCAACCATTTGCCTGGTTGTTAAGTGCTCTTTCTTCCTCTGTCAAGTCTTTCTTTGTATGGCTACCCATGCTTAAATTGTTCAGTGAGATGCTCAGCTTAGGAGCTAGCAAAGAATTATTTTTCTGTAAATGTTTGAGATGCCTCTATGTGCTACAAAAATGAAATCAGGAATAATGTAAACCTGTCAAAGCTTTAAGGTTGGTACCACTCAATGGTGGTTGCTTGGGACAGGAGACGTTTAAAAAGTGTGGTTCTAAGGAATGATGGGTCCTTCAGAAAAAGGAAAGACATATTTCAAAGGCTTTAGAAATTAAAATTATGCAGTTTTAGTAGGGACAGAGTTGTACTATTCTGAAAAGCTAGATGAGCTGAAGAGAGCTAGGGGCTCCCTGTGAATATCAAGTTGTCCACTGTGGATGACCATTAGGGGTGGTGAAGAGAGAATTTTGGTAGAAAATCTGCTGATTGGGGAAGGAAAAAAAAGAGAACATTTTCTTCTTAATTGAACTGAACAGGGATCAACCCAGACATGCCATTACCTAGAAGAAGTGCACTCGTGCCTTCTGCTTCACTGCATGCTCATGTGGCCACTGCAGAGTGCACCCAAGGAGCACGATGCCATTGCAGGTTGGAGAGCTGCACCTGCTTTACTGCCTGCCAGCCACCCCTGCAGTGAGACATCTCTGTGCCCTGAACTACTGGCATGAGGGCAAAACAAAATATAGCAAGGTAAGGGAATTCAAGCATTTTAACCACGCTGAAGAACTGCTCCCTCATGAAGAAATCTCAGCTACAAAGCAAAAAGGAAAAAAAAAACAAAAGAAAGGAAGGAACACAGGGAAGAAGACAGAAGAAATGAAGGGTTTGGGGTAAGGCTGCTCTGCTTCAGGGTCCTTTCCCTGTGCAAGTCCTTTGGAGAGAATGCCAGAGGCAACAATGGGGCCCTGTTGTCACACTGATTGTGCTTTATTGCTTTGAAGCACACAACTGATTGCCGGTCTTGCCTTCATCATGTAAGTGCTCTCTGTGCTCACATCCCTCACTATCAGCTGCAGCTGCAGCTCATCTCTGCTGCTGGAGTTGGATTTTTCCACTGCCAACTCATGGATGTGTTATAATTAAGTGCACTTCAAGTATCTACCGTAAGAACCGTTGATATTTAGAACTTTGCAGAAGTTTTTGTTGTTGGATTCCTCTGAAATTCCTCTCCCCTGAGATTTTATTGTGCTGATTCTTTGGGTTTCCACTGACTCCTCCTGCCTTGACCTGGATAAGTGAATTTACTGTGCTCTGCTAGGGGCAAGAGCAAAACAATGTGTTTGATATTTACTGAGACTCCATCTTCTAGCAACACAGGTTCTTGATATCCTTAATGTTTGCCTCCGAGGAAAACAGACCATTGTCCATTTTGCATTTAATCCATTGGAATTGTGGCTCTTCATCTGGCTATAGCATTTTAATACTGCTAGCTTGGCCTCCTCTCTGGATACAATGGATTTTTCCCTGGCATCGTCAGGGAATACTGGAGGATTTGGGCATTTGAAGGGGACAAAATACCCAACACTCAGTGTTCAGCAGTTGTCTCTCAGTCAAATTGGCTGAAACAGAACGGTCCCAAAAGTGACCAAAAGGGCCATTGGGACAAATTCCCAACTTGTATAAACCTGGCCTGGCTCTAACAGAGCTACAGGGCTGGCCATGGGCAAGGTTAAAAGGTCTTACAGGAGTTCTGTGTGTGGTAGGGAGAAAAAGGTGAAAAAAGATGGAGACAGCTTAGAAAAGTAAGAAAAAGAAGGATCAGGGGGCCTAATGATAGAAACTGATTATTATTACAAGCAATAAACCTCCTAACATCTAATATTCCTGAAGGATGACAGAGATACATCACCAGGTTTCTTCAATATGCACTTGGAATTTTTCTGTCTATTGTGTTGCACCTTTTTGTCATTCTTACAAGTATTACAAACTACTCCTGCTTAATTTGTTTTCAATGTGAAAACCACTGCCAAAGACACAAAGCAATGACAAATCTGACTTTTTATAAACAACCCAGAAGAATATCTTTTGTCTTTCCAACTTTTCACAAACTAAGTTGCTCACTTTCTGAGTTAGACATAAAATTCAGATTAGGCTGATGTGCCAGGCTTGATACTCAGGGAGATCTATTGATCACAGCTGCCTTTTGAATTTCAAGTTTATCCCCCTTTAAACATGCAGCATCTTTTATTTTTGTCCACAAACAAGTCACTGACATTTCAACTTCACTGTAACATATTATTCTAAAGGGTGAGGAAAATAGGAGTATTTGTCTTGGAATATTTCTCCCTCAGGCTATAAAAATTTACTTGGTTTTAAAATTATTTAATGTTGATAGAGAGACAGAAGGTGAATTCACTAGAACTTGATCCTCAGTTACTGAAAAATGATTTATGAATAATGATTCAACAATGAAGAAAATGCATTGGTAATTGGTTTATGGTCCTATTAACAGCTAGGTTTCCCTTAGAAGTAAGGAAATAAAAGGTAATTATACTGTATGTTGCAAGGAACTTTGCAGGAGACATTATTTAATGAGAACTTTGGAAACAGAGAAGAAAATTAAACTTTATCTGGTGCCAAAAGACAACGGTCAGGACCTCCTGACCTCAGCCACAATGAGCCATTCTTCATGGAAATGATGCTTGTTTTCTGAAAAAAGCAGTTCTGCAAACATATATTTGGCTTTTTAAATAAACAGTTACAGCTTCTACATCTCTCTGCATGAAATTTTATTCCCCAAATCTTATGCAGAAAAAGCTCCTCTGTACCTTTGAACAAACAAAGTATAAAATTAGGAAAAAAATACAGCAACAAACTGCAATAAAATTCTTATCCTCACTTTGAAAAGGAAAAGATGAAGTCTGCATTTTGGTGTTGAGTTTTTGGGGAATTACAGCTTCTAGTGCCTTGACACACAGAGCTCACACAGGGACAACATGGAAATTCACTTCCTGACTGTATAACTGAATTCCTTCCACTATAAATTTAGCTGCCTGGTAAAGTGGTGGCTAATGTGGTCTTGCCTCAGAATCAGAACAGACAGAGCATGTCCTCAGGGGCCACAAGGGAAGGATGCAATGGAAGGTCTCTACTGGCAAACAAATAAAGTGGCAAGATAAATTATTCAATACACCTTGCTAAAATTAAGATGACAAAATGGCAATTGATAATGGGCACAGTTCTTAGGCCAGTGTGTGCTTTGAGCTCATCTGCATTTCAGCTTCCAGTGTGTTTGCAGCTCAGCAAGCCTTTGAGATGATTCAGGCTGATAGACCTACCCTTATTTCTAAACAAGAACAAGGTCCATTGAGACAGAATGTGGTTTTCCTTGTCTACTCAAATGCTTTGCTCTAAAACAAATATACCAATGGTTGAAGTCAAGGGTTTATTCTCATATCCTGCACGTTGACTGCTAAAGGCAAGAGCCAAAAAAAAGAGGGAGAACCATTTAATAACTACATGCATCACCAATTTTTTCAGAATAGACTCTGACACAAAATCCTAAATATGGCTCGGTGAAAGGAAAGGTTTCCCCAGATTTATGTGAAAAGCTGTTTTTGGTTTTGCACTAGAAAGCAGGCTAACCTGTTGCCAAAAGCAATCTGCTTATGTAACAGACATTGAAGTGAGCAAGGGAACAGTGTCACATGCACTGGGATCCTTATCATGGTCTTCTCAAGAATCACAAGCCCGAAGACAACAGGATTATGCTTAATGGTGTGTTACTGTGGGGGGAGCAATCTAAGTGTCCAGATTAGCCACATCACGAAGAGTACAAAAATTACAGAGTTGAGTAAGATGTCCTAAGGCCAGAAAAAAGCAAAAATTAGGAAAAGCAAATTGGTTGAGGTCTGTTTGTTGCATTTCCCTGTTCTAGGGAGTTTGCAGTAACAGTATCAGCACCATAAATGTGGCTATGGATCTTTATTTTTCTGACCAGCCTAACCTGGGAGCCCAAGCCCACCCTTTGCCCCTGGGCTCTGCAGATCTGTTTTATCTCCATCCTGGCCCTTGCCTGATCTGCACTGTAGGTTTAAGAAGTCCTGGTTCTGTCTCCTGCATGGATCTTGGCTGTACCTGAAGTGCACCCACCTCCAGTCATGTCTGTGGCACTGCCTCCTGGATGAACCAGTCACACCAGTGCTGCAGCCCTTCCTCCAGTCCTGCCTTTGGCCCATCTCTTGATGCTCCTGACTGAGGGAGATCCCAAATGGGCTTTCAACTGGAAACCTCAGCCTGCCTTTCTGAGACTGGCAGGAGACCTTATCAGAGCCCTGCCCTGCTGCTCAGATGCACCTGGGCTGGGGAAGGCTCTGCCTGGGCTGTGGTCACTCTTCACTTGCCCTCTCTAACGTCTCTGCTCGGCTGTGCCTGACACAGATGACACTATTTGAGTAGATGGATTGTCCCAGATCTATCTCATTTAAGCCTATTTGCATGTGAGGGGCGAGAAGAAGGATTTTTCTATAGCCTCCTTCCTGCTATTATTGCTGAGCTCCTCAGGCCTCAGTACATTTAATGGTGACTAAGTATTGCACTTCTGATCTTACTCATTGTGCTAAACTCTTCTTTTTCTACACAAACTCCTCTAAAATGCCCTTGACTAGCACAAGTAACTTGTTCATCAATATCCACAGGTATTGATGACAGCTGAGAGTTCTGTTCAGACCCAGCCAGATTTCTCTGCCAGCCCCCAGCTCTGCTGACCAGAGCAGAGTGCAAATGCAAATGAACTGCAGAAGCCACATTTGCATTTTTGTTCTGTTTGATGCTCCTGACTGCAGGACACTGGGAGGAAGGAGGGGAAGCTGATGTCTTGTAGGCAGAGCAACAGGGGGTCAGAATACATTTACACACGCAGCATTCATAAGTTAAATTTTAAGCATTCATTGCCAGATCATCAGGGATTAATACCATGTAATGGAGGGCAGAGGGAAGTACTGGCTACCTGGAAGAAGGAAGGTTGTTGCTAACAGCAAACCCAGGGATGAAGAGAAATAAATGGGCAAAGACTTGCATGCAGACAGACACGTTACAGAAAAACATGATATTATTAGGGAAGTAATGATGCTGCATATCATACACCTTTCAAGGAAGATCATTACTAAGAATATGTCCTGGCAGTCTGAAATGAGGGAGTGCTAATGGGAGACAGGAGCAGGAGCACGGGGTCATGGTTGTCATTAAATTTGATCAGACAACATGCTCAGGAGTAGAGCTCATGAGATATATTTTCTCTTCACAGAGGATAGTCAGATGTGTGGGTAGGTTTCCAGAGTGCACTGCAACATCCAAATGAGCAGAACCACAATGCTGTGCAGTGATGCCAATTTGTCAATTGTGTCATTGTAGATGGCTGAATTTTGCCCATGATTAGAAAGATAGCTTCTGGTTATTTAAATGTGAGGGTAAAGAGTGTCACTTGAGTAAAAAAGACTGGTTAAAGATAGAATTTTCCCTGGAAAAGATGGAAATTTTGTAGAATAGTAGTCAGGGATTGCTGTTTCAATGTGCAGCACATACAAAGTCACACGAGAGCTGTTACACATAGCACACTTAGTACATCTCCCTCACACGGTACAGAAGAAGAACTTGATGAGATGCAAATCACTTCCAAGTAGATCTGAACTTAGTAAGAACGAACTTTTTGGCACACAAATCTTAAATATTATTCTTCTCTTCTCATCCAAGGCATTCTAGTGAAACATCAGTCAAGAAAAAGGGCTGGCTTCTGGTAGAACTGGTTTGGCTGAAACTTCTATCCACTTTGGTATTCCCACCTAAATGTCCAGATTGTATGAATCTATGATTTCTTCCATCTGGAAGTTAATAAGGACTAAAGATGTTCTACCTAGCACAGCAACTTGTCTCTTCTTAATGGCCAAAAATGGGTTCCTAATAGAAATAGCTGCAAGAAAATACAGCAGTGTGCTGTCAGGTGCCAAATGCTCCTAGCCCAGAGACTTCCCGAGTCAGAAGTGGTTTCTACACATCTAATCCACCTGTCTGATCTAGTATTGTAACCCAGCTTTGTAACTATGGTAGAGAAAGCCAGACATCTCCACAGAATGATTTCTCCACTCTGACTGTATGTGTGTACAGGACAGATTAGATGAACTGCTCTTGGATTCCACTTCTCCTCCTTTCAAATGTTCTGTTACTTAAGGCTGCATTTTAGTGTCACATTGCATCTCAAAGGGCAGCAAACTCACTGGGGATATCAGGAGAACCAAAGGCAGAAATTAATTTGACAGCATGAGGAGATGCAAAATCCAGGATTAACAAATCCACCACAATTTACCACTTGAATCAATACATATAATTTTAAAACTACACACATTGTTGGGCTCAAGATAGCCACATGAAACAAATACCTTTCACATTCTTACAAGCAGGTCAGCTGAACTGTCAAAGTCACCAAGTGAGGCTTACAGTGAGCAACAGGATCTGAGTTTTCTATCTCAAACAGTGCTCAGAACATCAGCATTTGCCTCCTCCCATCCTCCAAACTGTACCTTTGGTTTTAAGAGTTTGGACATGCAAAGCTTTCAAGAACTGCTCAACACTCACTTAGAACAAGACATTGAGTTCTGCTAACTGTATTTCCAGAATGATGGAGAATTCAGAGGGCCTCAACAAGAGTAACTGAAGAACTAGAAAACATGACTTAGGGAATTTTTTACTGAACCCCTGAAGAAAACACTTTCAGTACACATAGTACTGATTTTCAAATATAAGAAACATGCAGAGAAAGGAAAAGATAAAAGGAATAAAATTACTCTTGTGGATAAAGCAAGATGTTGTACTTGTTTACTTTAAATGCACCAGTCACTGAAGTGAATCACTGGTCTGACAGAGTTAAAAGGGTGTGGCACCCCTCTCCTCTGATGCTTTTGAGATGCTTTTCCCCCGTCCTTTTCTGCTTAAGCAACAGCCAGCAGTGGTCGTGGCTGCATCTGGTTTAAGCTGGACTCTGAGAAAAGTCTGCAGCTAAGGGCCATAAATGTTGCTGAAAAGCTGAGGGCTGGGTGAGCACGGAGCGACTGAAACACGGCTGGGATGTAAATATGACTGTGAGGGAATCATCTCACTCCACAAACAATGGACAGCCCAGGGCTCATGGATCTCTCCTGCGCAGCAGTGGGATGCACACCAGGATCTGCCCTTGAATAGAGACACCTCTCAGGGTCACTCCTTGACGCTGAAGGATTGATTCCTTGCTGTAACAGATTCTTGTTCACGGTAAGGTTGAAATCTTAGCTAGTAATATATAGGACTGATTGTGGACATATTCATTCTTTAGACATGAAAAACTGGACAAGTCTGGGACTAAGTCTGGATCCAGCTAAACCTAAACTCCTGAGAATGTGTTTAGAAAGCAACAACCTCCTTTCTGAACTTCATGACTCAATGGCAGGGTCTCCCTGACTGTTTTGTCTCACTCTGTCCTCTATGCAGTAAATAATCCAGTGTACCTTGCCATTACACCTTGTTAAAACACTGTCACATTTATTATTAAACTCTGTTAAATCACTGTTTTATATCAATAAACATGTTGCTACTTGTCTCTCGGGAGTGAAGTGCGTCACTCCACCCATGACAGCATCCAACAAGGTTTCTGAATGTTTGTTGTTAAATATTATATTCATATCACAGCTTGATACTAAGGCACAAACAAATTAATTCAGTTAAATATATAACAATTTTTTCCAAGCAACTAAACCATCCTCAGCTTGAAAGACCTATTCTGCATTTTCAGCATGGTGCTAAAACATGCACATTAAAATTTTTTCTTACTCTGGGAAGGACTCTGTTCAAAGTCAAAGAATGAGATCAGCTGGTTTAGACACTCAAACCTCATAACAAAAGACCCAGCAAAGTCCATAAAATGTGAAAATGTTTTAATGTGAGAATAAAGTAATAAACCAAAAGCCTTTCAGTGCTCTTTTCCACCATGACTTTTAAATAGCAAGAATTCTGCAGCTATATAAAAACACAGGAAGGGAAGGGTCATGAGTCTTCCTTCTTTTATCCCAGTGGAAATCAAGAGTAACCCCGCTGACACCTGAGGAACTACAATGATGTCAAACTGGTGTATATGAGGGGGAAAAAAGCCATCCAGAGGAGTACACTCCATTGGTTTCAATAAATTCTCTTCCTTTTTAACACCAGCTGTATAAAAACCTCCAATAAAATTTTATGTGCTAAGTCTGGTGCTGAAATGACCAGACGCTTTCCAGTAACATAAAACTGCAGTAAGCAATTAGAATATTTCAGCTTAAATATGTTGCTCCAATTTGTTTAGTGCCTCATCCTGGAGTAATTCTCCCACATCATCCACTACCTCCAGTTTTATCAGTATGTTTTTCTCTAAGATATGGATGAATATTATACTGAAGCTTGCATTTATATCTGCATCTTTCTATGTATTTTCCCAGATGTTATATTTCACCTGAAATACTACTGCCTTGTTAGCAATCATATTCAAAATGCTTGTATTTTATATTGCTTTTCCTACCATGAGAGGATCAAACCATCTCCAGCATAAATGGTATGAAGTCATGGAGACTTATGGATTTAAATACTAGAGTGCACATTAATTAGTATTACAGTCTTGTATGAGTTCACTTAATTTTTATCTTACTGTTGTATTATGAATTTGGGTAGCAGCACATGAAATTTTTACTATTAAACTCTAGACTTTCAAAGTAATTTGGCCAGGATTTAGATGATGTTGAAAAGTTCTTTAAATATATGTTATTGCTATTAAATCCCCACATTTTCCCCTTCAGTTAATGAATACATACATTTCAGTGAAATTGTGCAAATGTGAAATCTATGGTCACCCATTTCGAGGCTGTCCTATTCCTTCTGCTACAGTGAATAATCCATTAAAAAGGTCAAGACTGACTTTCTTCCTACAACTGCCATGGCTATTACAGTGAGCAGAAACAAGTATTTGAAATGTTTCACTATTGATTAGCATGAGCTGCTTGTTCAGGTTCTCGAATGTGAGCCAAGATATTTAAATGCAAACCTGCAACAGCCACAACCAGGTGATGATCCAGCAGAGAGATAAAACATGTCAGTGATGAACTCCACAATCAGTCCTTGCATGGTGAAGACATCAGATTAGAAAGTGTGGATGGGGAATAATTTTTCAGTCTGCTGATCAAATTTAGCTCAATTAAAAGTTGTTGAACTGAAACATGATTTAGGTACTTAGGCTAACCAAAATTCTTACATGGTATCAAACAAATGGGATTTTTTAATGTCCTCCATCACATCCACACTCTTAAACAAAGTTTGTTTTCCTCCACATTTTGAAATATAAATATCTGTTAAAATGCAGCCCATCTTTTCCAACTGGAGTGGTGAAAAATGTCACATTTGCACCGTCCACAGAGCTTGTTTGCTTTAGCTTGAGCATCCCTGTCTACCCTTTGCTACATGGACATTTTGGTGCAGCAGGTTGTAAACCTGATTTTGTGGTTCCCTCCATCCTCTGTGCAGCGCTGTGTCCAGGGAAGAACTGACTCACTTTGAAGATTGTGAAGCAGAGGATTTTCATTAATTAGAATGTGAGCATTTTAAATCCAGGTTCAACACTACTTCCACACCAAAGTGGAACCAATTATCCAAAGTT
The DNA here is from genome assembly GCA_034509425.1 of Eopsaltria australis. Classification (NCBI taxonomy): domain Eukaryota; kingdom Metazoa; phylum Chordata; class Aves; order Passeriformes; family Petroicidae; genus Eopsaltria; species Eopsaltria australis. The sequence continues at coordinate 582,124 of JAVTVJ010000447.1, read as the reverse complement.
GGACAGGAAATATGTGAGTTCAAATCCCAAACCTATAAGCTGTGAATTCTTGGGGCACTTTTCCAGTGTTAAATCTTCAAGGTGAAGACTGTTTGCCTCCCTGTCAAACAGGAACTTCCCTTGTTCCAACACATTTTGCAACACACAGTAACATGAAACATAAAAATGCACTTCAACATTCATTCAGTCACTGAATTCCATCAGTTGTGCTGAAATCCATGATTTGATTTGCATAGATAAGCATCTACTCTATTTAAGTTTGTAAATATTACATGCATGCATGCAGAGTGTAACTAATAAACATTTTATAGAGGAAAATTGAGGCACATAGTAGTCAAATTTGCTAGGCAGATTGCAGGCACCTGTATGAAAAGCATGAGCTGAATGAAGAACTCCTGCCTCTTTACTTGAACCAATGCTGCCTTCTGCCAAATAAAGAACTTGATTTCTAGCAAAAATCCACTCTGTTTAACAGCTTAAATCTCACCTTCCACTCTTTTTTTGTTCTTGTCATTGTTACAACTCAGAAGTATCTCTCTAAAAGTGTCTCTCTAGAGCCTAAGTTTTTCAAAAGAAACAGGAATATATGAGTCTCTGAAAACATCAATTAATGTCACCTAAATTCTCTTTCCAACTGAAAGATGAAATGCAAATGAAAACGTTATCCAATGTGTGGAGTGGATTCAACACCCTAATTACAACTACAGGAGAGAGTGTGGTTTGACCATCAAAAATGCACACATAGTTAATTGTTTTTTAAAATAGATACCAGACAAGATGTTAACAGTTACAATAAAATTGATTTTAAACACCCTGTAGCTTCATACTGCAGATGTGTATATGGTGTCCCTCCAAATACAGAGTTTTTTTCCCCCAGAAGGCTCTGTAGTCCTTACCGGTTTTACCTGGTGAAGTTTTCTCATTTTATCTCTGATTGTCATTTTTTGGCCATTCTTTTTCGGTTGGTTGGTTGGTTCTTCATCACTATTCTCATCTTTTCCTCTTTCTTGGGAGAAACCTTGCATGACCATTTCTGCTCTTTTAATTTATTATGAACATGGCTAGTTTTCATTTTCATCGTTCTGTGTATTTTCACACATCACATAATCAATAACTAACTTTAACATTCCTATATCGTTTTTATTTTTTAATCTTAATTATGCAGAAAGATGAAAAACAGGTCAAATTAATTGGTCTGAGGCTGGCTGAGTGATTTCTGTGTCTTTGCATTGTGGCCAGAATAAATCCTGTGTTGCTCAGACTGAATATTTTACAATGGCCTTCCTAAGAGCTGCCTCAGGAGGGAAATGGGAGACAAAGAAGGGAATTCTCAGGCAGTAGGAAAGATGCTCTGGGGGTTGTACAATCACACTGGTGTTTTTGCTAACACAGCTTCTGGAAAGATGTTCTGAGGGTTGTACAACCACACTGCTGCTTTTGCTGATCACAGCTCCTGGAACAGCACTGGAGTCAACCTTTCAATATCACACCTCCACAAACCTGGGGCTGAAAGGGGCACTGTGCTGCACACAGGCACAGATACATTGATGATTAGCTAAGTACCTCCAATTAAAATGGGAGGAAAACACTCTACTTATAAGTATTTCATATAGATATAAAGCTATGATTTGTATGCCATGTATCTTTGTGTCAGTGGTGTTAATGAGGACGTCTTTTAAAAGAAAAAGAAAGCAGCAAAGCTTGTAGTAATTTTTTTTTGCAGTAACATCAAATTCTATTCCTTCTGACTTACAAATAGATTTTGTTAGAAATCATTTTCTCTGGGCAAACTCTTAACCCCATCCTGAAGAGGGTGATTACTAATTTCTATTTTTTCTTCTGTTCACGCAGAAGTAGAAGCGGTGGGGAGCGCTCTATAAATAACTCCATCAAGGAGGCACTTGGAGTTATGGCACTTATGGAAAAGGAATATTCCATCCAATTTATGCATTTGTCTAAATGGCTTCTCTTGATGACATGTAGGAATTAATACTTGAGAGACAGATGTCCAGAGAAGGACTGTTCAAATGCTTCCCCAAATGAGGACCACAGTTCTAATTCTTGCTGCTTTCAAATTTGTATCTATATATTACAGCAAACATCAAAGGTCATGTTCACATGTGCACTGCCATCAAGAGCATTTCCAAATTGCAGCTGGGTAATCTGGTGACATCAGCTAGTCATTCTCAATTTTAATTCTGGTTTCTCAAATACTATGTAAGTGTAAAGTAAAGCAATCAAAACAAATTGCTACTAGTAGGAACCATAAAAAAATGACATTTTAGACTAGAGAAGTTTTTACAAATAAGTTATAATCCTTCAGTTATAGTTATCAAATACATGGTAAAATTTAAAATATTCACAAATACCTATATTTTATACATACAAGCTGCATGTGCTGTAACATTTTCCAGCCAGAAACTATACAGCACACACCAGGTGAAATTCTTTAAATGTAGGTGAGTGATAAGGATGGACTCAAGTTTAAAAACATGAAAAGACTGTAAATTGTATGAAAAGAAATTGGTCAGCCAAGCAGCCCCTTTGCAAATGTAATGGATCTTGGTTAAACAGAAGGCAGGAGCTGTGTGAAGAAGCTATTACAGATCAAAGAAATTACCCTGAATTTATGAGGAAGCAGCAAGAGCATGAATTGATGCAAGGCTTCTGCAAAATCATATTCTGAGGGAAATGGAAAGATTTCATGGACGATTAATGCCTATGCAGCAGAAGAGGGGAAAGCATAACTTCATTTAATGTAAACATGATAATGATCCTGATTCTGCATGAAATTCAAGTTCATTCTCATCTGTTTTGGGACACTTGGAGTGTTTCAAATTCAACACATTCTTAAGTACGATGCTGGACTGTGGAAATATGTCATTATGTGTGAAGAATACTAACAAGGGTATGTGCTAAGAAAAATATTAAAATACCTTTAAAATATTAAGTTTTTACCCCCTTGTTACAAAAGGAAGTTCTGTGGAGAATGACAAAGAATCAGAACATGAAGTTGAGTTATAGAAAAGAAACCAACAGGAGACCAGAATGTTTTGTTTACCAATTTATAACCACATAATTCAGTATGAATGTTTTTGGAATGAGTATACAAATACTGTCAGTAGTTCTTGTGCCTCCAGGGATGTACAGGCCATTGGAAATAATTTTAAAATTTACCTTGATTACTTGTATGTTACCAACACTTGTGCTTCACCCTTGTGCCACTTTTGAACTCAATGAGGAAACACAGGGTGTGTCTAAAATTCCTGAACACAATGAAACCTGGAGATAAATACTATATAGTCCTGTTATACTGTATAACAGGATATAGAGAATCTGCTGCTTACCTTGGTAGTTTGTCCAAGGATTAAACTTTTCACTTTTAATTTGAATATAGCTCCCATTTAAATTCTCATTTTACCTAAAAGATACAATGAGAGAAAGTAATGTTTTTAATAACAAAAGTGATTAATATACCAAAATTATTACAAGCAAAGCCAATTTACCAACAGGATATTTTTCACAGTAGGAACTACCATCAACAGGCTTTCTCTTGAAAAAATTAAGCCTAATTTCAAATGTAGTCCAAGGTATTCCCACCTACTTCTGCTCTCTTGCTGTTCACTTGTTAGTTGAGGACTCCAGTGGACCTGCAGAACCATGGAGATTTCTGGAAAAGCAGCTACACTGGCACTGTGTGCCCTACTGCTACATATAAAATGGGAGAGGAATTGGAACGGAGTAGAAGTGCCTTCTAAATACCAGCCAAGAAGTTTTGGGCTGGGAAGTGAAAAAGCACATTAATTCCTCCTTCCAACAGACTAAGCAGGACTGGATTGGACCTGTGTTTTAAGTCAGAAGTACCACTTGGACTTGGAAATTTCTGACAAAAAGCTGGCCTTACACTCCCAGCAGAAGGTGACATATCATGCAAGGAGGAAGTTTCCAAAGGAACCCTTCTGCATGCAGAACACACACTATTGTCAAGTGAAATGCAAAGTGTCAAAATATATTTCTAACAGAGAAATACCCAAAGTTCAAACACAATTTCACCACGTGCATGGCTGCAACAGGCAACTGACATCTGTGAGCCATATTAACACGACACTGGATCTGGCACTAAATCCCTTTGCTTGATCTGGTGAAAGTTGCAAATACAGAGATTTCAGAGCAGTTCAGCACATCCATGTTGTCCCTGCCACCTGGTCTTGGGTTAGCACAGGATTAGGGATTTGAACATCTCTGCTCCCTTTGCACAGAGTAAGCTTCCTCAGAGTAGCTGTGATAATCCTTCAGGAAGCAGCTGGTTTTAGGATTTTGGGAGATTGGCTCCAGGCCACAAAAAAAGCCCTATTCTTGGCTAAATTCCACAGCCTGTGAGTAGAAAGAGAAGATCATCCACAACTCAGTTAAGGCTTCTAAGATAAAGGCAAACATGAAGGTTTAACCAGACAGACCTTACACAGCCTTGGGCCAGTCCCAGTTAAACTACACCTACTGTAACTACTGACAGACAAAACCCAAGAGGACACAGAGGAAGACACTTTTGTATTTCCACATTATACTGCTTGTCGTTTCCTCTCTGTGTACAGCCCACAGGAAGCAAAGCCAATAAAAATGGGGACTGTTTGCCTGTGATGCATCATCTGTCTGGGAGCAAAGGGATTGCCTTGAACATTCTGGCCAGGAATGTTTTCACTGACTGGGAAAGCAGCTGCTGTGTTGTCACTGTGACCCAAAAGTTACAACAGAAACACTCTATTATTCTATGGTTTTAGTTTCTTGACTATTATTTGTTCTAGTTAAGTGACTCAGAAACAGGGTGAAATGGGCTTTGAGAAAGCAAACTTTGAGGAGCAATATGCAGATTAACCCCTGAGGAATATCAGGGGTATTATTATTAGTAGCAGTATTATTATTTGTTTATTATTATTATTATTATTATTATTATTACTATTATTAATATTATTATTACTGCTTCTGTTCAGCTGAACATAGGAGATAGAATCAAATCCAGTAGTTCTAATAAAGAATGAAGAGGAAGAAACCAAAAAAAACCCCATAGAAACAAAATCCCAAGTCCCAAAACAAACAAACAAAAATCCCTACCAAAAAACCTAACCAAAACAAACCAGCCAAACAAACAAAACCAGGAGAAAAAAATAAAATAAGGTATTTGTGAAATTGTAAGGCAGGTGGAGATACTGCACATCTGATCAGATATCCAAGGATTTCCTCATGGCAGAGGATTCTGGAAGACCCATGGTGGGAGGATTGGGGTAGGCAGTTTCCAGGAGTTCCCAGAGTATTATTAATCTCTCCATTAATTAGGTTACATGGAGAACATTTCTTTCATGCTGGAGGAGGTGACTGGGGAGGTGATCTCTGATGTACAGCTGAAAGGAAAGGAGGAACAGGTTTACTCTGACACAAACTCAATTTTCCTTCTGCATGAGCAGCAAAAAGTGAGGATGTGTCAGCCTGCACCTACAGCCGATCTGCTTTTTCCAGTTCCCACCTGAGAAGGAACAAAGTTGGTTCTAAATCCTACAGCACTTCCACTTCAGCTAAATTTTGACAGGGAATGTTTGGAGATTCTCTCTTTTCTTTTGGGCTGATTTTGTAGCAGGTAAATCAAGAATTTCCAAAGCTCTTGCACTCTGATCACAGTGTTTGATGGGGAGGACATCCAGAAATCCCAGAAAATGCACAAAATCCATTAAATCTGCCTTGGACAAAATTCTGGCGGGAAAGAAAGAATCTATGTGAGGAAATTCTAAATAAAAGTGAAGTTTAAAAAGTGTGAGATGAGATCTGTGTATAAAGTTTTAATAGGACCCTTAGGACACAATAAATCATGTAAAGACAGTGAGAAATTATTTCATCTTATTTCCTTACTCCAGAGTCTTCCTTTTCATTTGTGACACTCACAGTAGTGTTCCCCTCTGACCACTTGAAATATTTTCTTTTAGCTATATTCTCAGTCTCTTTCTACAATTCAGGGAAAAATACATACTCTTCCTGAGAGAAATTCCCCCAGTTTGATATCAGCAGGAGATTCCTCTCAATGGCCTGTCACCCTCTCTGAGTTTGATATGTTGCTAATGCTATTGATCAGAACCATATATACATTATTAGACAAGCAAAATCAACATAAAGAATTATTTGGATCCAGCTTCAGCCATGAAATTATCTAGTTATCTACTTAATATATTTATTTTATAATGGAATTAATCCACCCTATTAATCCAAATAATCTCATCTCTGGAAACACAATGAAAAGAGCCCAGATTGCTTTTTTTATGAGCTTGGTGCCTGACTTGTACATGCAAAACTTCTGGAAAATGAATGATTACATGGCATCTGTTGGACAGGATTGTGATGAAAAAGGAAATAGAAGAATCCTTATCAGCAGATGATAGTTTGCACTGTTTTAGTGTAATGTGCTGATATTACAATGTGTCAATACAATAACACCACCAGTTACACACTCTGTGTACAAGGAAAACTCCCATGAGTATATTTGTAATGAATGGGGAATGATATTCAGATAAACAGAGAACAAAAAAGCCCCATGTTCATTAATTAATATGGCTCTAATTTCAAGTATAGTGCACTGCACTATAAAGCAAGTTTTAAAATAATTGGATTACATGCAGTACATCCCAGTGAGCAGGACTCCAGTTCAAGAGAAATTAAATGAGGTCTCCTTTTTTATATTATGAACAAGTGTTATGAGCCTTGGGCACCTCATTTTCATCAGTTGTTAATCAAGGATTCTGATAAATATTTCCTTCGTAAACTACAGCAAAGTCTCTTAAATTATTATCTAAATAGTAAGTGCCACTGAATCAATACAGGCCAGCTTTGCTGCTGCTATCAATGAAATGTTACCTGTTTTCTCAGTTAGGGATATAAAAATTCTGAATATATTCTGCAGAGGAGCAAAGACAATTCAGAAATCTTTAAAAGCAGCAGAAGCAGTAAGGAAGGAAACAAGTTGTCTGACAGATGTAGAAACTTCTAACACGATCACATTAAGCTGTAATTAAATTTTCCACTTCAGCGTGGTCCCACGGGCTACACTGACTGCAGTCACACCTGTGGGGAATTCCAGCTAAATACAAACATGGTCAGGGGTGAAACTCTAACAAATATCAATCCATAATTCACAACACACAGAGCACAATCCCCACCTATTGCCCTTCCCTGGCTAAATTAGCAACTGATTTAACTCAGCAGCAAACTGCAGCAATGTATAAGCCAGTCTTGCATGAACACCCAGATTTGCATTCCTTCATTCAGCCTCGCTTCTGGATATTGCCATGACAACAATGTTAAATTCTGCCTTTAGAGGATTTGACAAGGGCATGACTTCGGTGGCACAACTGAGAATACCTGGCTGTGCTGTAATAAGGGGTCCTGCAGGTAAATGATATTCTACTCCCTTCCAACACAAACCACTCTGTGATTGTATGAATACTTTTTGGATAAACTTAAAGAGAATTTCATTGTGCTTTTTTGCCCAAAGAAAAAAATTCTGAGCTCATTCTGTATTAACTGAAGTGTTCTGGTGATTTGCTGATCTCAGGAAATAATCTTGAGACAAATGTTTTGTATTAGCAGTGTTTTCCAGCTGTAATAGAAAAATGGGCAAGGTTCAAATCTGTTTTCCTCTAAAAGATATGCTCAGAATTGTGTACAGTGTGACTGGGGAACTTTGCATTTCATTCTTGAGTTCTGGTCTCCTGATCCTGATGTGCCTGGCTGGGTACACTCTAATTTCCTTGGGAAACCAACTAGTTTTCTTCAAGATTAAACCTAGACAAAATGTTTTTCTACACATTCTGTCCCAAGAAGAGTATGGATATAGACTGTAACAGCATGGGTTGTCTCCAAAATCTACTCAATCACCTTTATGCCTAAAATGACCCCATGCCCTCAAGCTCCATGGCAGCTGTGATGCCACAGAGAAAAGAACTTCACTGCTCAACTGCAACACACCCGCTGTAACACCTTGGGCACTTTGGATTCAGTTTTCTCATGATACTGATGCCTTTTTCTGGTCTTAGGAAATAAAGGCTCAGACACGGTCAGAGGGTTGGGGGTCGTTTCCCTCGGGATTTTAATAGGATCCCATTCAATGGCTTCTGCCGTCCAGGTAGAACACGCCGCAAAAGCCCCGTCCCCCCAGTCGAGTGTACAATTAAAGACTCTACACATTAGCATATCTACCAGGAGGGCCCAATAAGGGGCCTGGGTGGGCTAACTTCTAGTTTACAAAATCTGTCCTGCTAGGAGACCTTGAGGGCTCACGAAAACAGGGTGTTTGGTCTTCTAACTCTATGTGGCTTCAGGGGTGTTTAGTCTACTGGCCTGCTAAACACCATGAAACCAGGCTAAACTATCACCTAAAGCATCACAAGTATGCATGCTAATACTTGTGAATATAGGGAACAGTGTAAGAAATATTCAGGAGAAAAGCAGAAAAATCCTTCAGGCATCAGTACCTTTGGGTCCATGGGGCCCCACAGGGAGCCCACAGGAAACTGAGCCAATGCAGTGCTTGGACAGATGGAAAGAGTCACTCATTCATCTCTACAGAGGCACAAAACTGAATAGATGACATTTCTGACTTCTCTTACATTCATTGATCAGTACAACTCTGTAGTAGTGTAACATCTGTAATTTTTCTAGGACATTCACAAATATGTATCCCATGGTCACAGAAACACCTGATATCCCATGAATACATTTGCTTTATTCTCTCCCTCTCCTGTTCTTCCTGCTTCATTACTATTATCTCAGCCCACTCAGCTGCTGGTCACTGTCTCCATCAGGTACACTTCAACCAACATTTTAGCAAAGGCTAAATATGCAGGTCAAAACTCCAGCCAGGTCTATGGCAACAACAAGCAAAATAAATTCACCAAAGCAAACAAGCCCCCAAAGGTAACCTAAATAAAACTTTCACACAACTAATTTTCCACTATGTGACTTCACAGTCATCTGAGCTGTACTGGACTACAAATACAGTGATAAAACACATGCATATGAACATGGCATGAAGATCCTTGTCCATATTTCCATCACACAAGGAGATCAGGATAGCCAAGCCTGAGCTGTCCTTGGAAACTGCGTTTACTGTTTCAAACCACCACCTTCTCTTTCACATTTCTTTCTTGACTGTTTGAGTACAATGACTGCAACATTGATCTTTTCTCCTTATCTGACTGCTGTTTTCTTCATAAAAGAGGGAGAGTTTTCTCTCAACCACACTGGCCAACTCTTGCAGCACCCCATAGACTTGTGCATGTTCAGCTCTCCTTGTTAGCCCTTAATCTCTTCTCTCTCTGCTGCTGCCTCTTTTCTAAATCCTGTTGGTATGCAGAGACATCTTGGAGCAGCCATTTTCCAGAAGAGCTAAGCCAAAACAAAAAGGCATTTAATTCCTGGGTTTTTTCACATTGTGAATCACACTATTGTCTCTCCCATCCATATTTTCCCTCAACTGCTACTCCCCATGAGCCACCACTGGGATTCTTCACGTCAGCAACCTGCTGGCTGAGAAACACAGCTGTGCAAGAGAGACAGCACATACTCATCAGGGAAAGCAGAAGAGGGACACTCCCTGGACATTCCATATCCATATTCTTGTCCTGCTCCAGCTGGTAGAGCTGCCTGGGAATGCCTCTGAAGAACAAAATAAAAATTTCTGTTGCATGCCCACCACTGGACAGACTCAGGCAGATTCTGATATATAAGATGATATTACAGCAGCTGCCCCACGGCAACAGAAGAAAGTGTCTTTACTGTGCTGAAAGCAGAATTTATCTTTTGTGCACATGAAACCAATGGTTGCCTGCAGAAGGGAGCCATTGTTTTCCTAAGAAGTGAAAATTCTGGCCCAGCAGGGAACAGGATATTAACTGAATAACACTGCAGACACTGTTTGAAGATGAAAACAGGAAAGAGGGAGATGAAGAAATCCAGAGAATAAGACAATATCCAAGACAGACAATGATGAGAGAAGATCCAGCAGTGCACACAAAACCAGGCAATCAGAAAGCAGAGAAATGTGAGGCTGAAAACAAAACAGATCAAGGGCTCTAACAATATCACATTGTTCCAAATGGGAAAACACTGACTCACCAAACTCATTTAGTGAAAGAAAACAGCAAGGTAATGAGAAAGCATCAACCAGAAGGCAAAATGTAAGTCAGTTTACCAATCCAAACTAGGTTTTGGACTCTGATTTGGTGATTTTCATAGATGTCACTGAAATCATCATGACTGTCTCCTCTGGTCAATGAGCACACAGTCATTTAAAGAAACAGTAGGTGTGACTTGCATAGCAGAGAGAAAAAGGAATGAGTTCTGCTTTTGCTGCCTTAAGCTGAGTATAAGATAATGTATGGACACAGAAAAACCTGTATGATTCTGTTTTCTGCAACTTTCATGAATTTGCAACGATCTGGGTTGCTCTGGCTGTGTCACTCTTACCTCACAACCTCAGAGTTAGTTCAAGACTGCTGGATGAATTGTCCACGTTCAGAGTAAGGAGGCACCCATGTTCCTCTCATCAGCAGCTCTGCTATTTCCTAACCTGCTGCCTCTGTTTAATGCAAAAAAACTGTGTGTAACTCTTAGCAGTAAGAGCATCCCATCTGATGCAGAGGAGACTTTTGAATACTGAAAGCTGCTTTTAAGAAAGAAACTCTCCTAGACAGTCATTTACAGAAGACTGTACATTGCTAAAGAGCAACTGCACATAATTGCTGACTTCTGAACACTGATTGTAGCACTGCTCTACAGAGTATTAATATGCCATTTTCATAATTAATAAAAATATTCCTCTGTAGATACAAAGTTATAATCTATAAAAACTTTGGTTTTGTTGAGCAGAATACATTTCAGCTGATTTTATATGTTTATTCTGCAGACCATAATGATTCCTTTACCAGGTAGTTTATTTTACTCTTTTATTCAATTACTCATAGTTAAGCTGGCATCAGAGACCATCTTTCGTTCAGAGACCAAGAAGGAAAAGATGATTTTTATAAGTGCCATTTATGAACACAAATTCCTTCCTTCTAATCAACCTGATAATTAAACTCTTAATAAAAAGTGCTATCAAAAACAGAAAAAGAAACCAAAGTATCCTGCTGAAGTCCTTTTCTTGTCAGAAAACTTCTTTTCACACGAGTTTCCTAAGTAGAGCTGCCTTCCTCTAACACCACTTATGGTTTTCAATGCCTGTTTCTAAAGTGTCCTTATTTTCTTTCTCATTTCCTGTCCTTAAAGCCTGATTGTACTCACACCAGTGAAAAATATGGAGGTTTCTGAAAAAGGTTGTAATTAATATCCCTCCCAGAGAGACGAGGTGGATTTTATTTATTAATTTGCACCCGCCTTACAGAAGTGTTTGAAGGACTCTCTGTGATGGGTAAGGCACAAACACATCTTGAAATATCCTGCTCCAATGTTTTTATAATATGAAAGGGAAAGGAAGAAGGATTTGGCTGATGTGAAGATTATTATTTCCATTTGCAAGTGGACACTGATGCACAGACAAGTAAATGTCATCCTGAGGGTCACAGAGAAGTGTGACAGAACTAGAAATGCACCAGGGTCTCCTGAGTCCCCACCTTGAGCTTCACCCATGAACCAATTTTCATCTTTCCATTTGCTTTCACCCTTCACTGTCTTCCAAGGGGTTTACACTTTGAAATTCTCAATCATATTCTAAACACCTAGAATAGAATACATTATGGCTAAAATAAAGTTAGAAAAGTAACCTTATCAAGCTGACAGGCCATCAATCAGAATTCACCATACAAATAAAACTAAATCCCATAAACAAATGACTGGTTTAATCAAATCATCAGGGTTCTGTATTCAACCAGACACTCAGTGTTTGCCTTCTACTCCTTGTTCTACAGTGCTGAGCTGCTCTCATCAATACTAATATAGGGTATTCCTTGCACAGCCACAGGGGCCAAGATAAAATATGTTACTGAGTTCCTGGGCAATGACCTGAGCTGATTTTTGTCTTCAAATACAGCACACTTGAGGCACTTCTTGGAAGACTGTAAGTGAAGTTCTTTACTTAAGAGAAATCCTTCCCTGTGAGGGAGGTGAGGCCCTGGCACAGGGTGCCCAGAGAAGATGGGGCTGCCCCTGGATCCCTGAAAGTGTCCAAGGCCAGGTTGGACGGGGCTTGGAGCAGCCTGGGACAGTGGAAGGTGTCCCTGCCCATGGCAGAGGATTGGAATGAGATGGTCTTCAAGGTCTCTTCTAGCCCAAACCACTCCATGACTCTGTTATTCTATGAATTTAATTTCTTGACTATTATTTGTTCCAGTTAAATAGTCTCTGATCTACATGAACAAATACTGACAGCAGTGCTTCCTGGCTCTAATAAATTAACTCCTGGTTTTGTAAAAGTCACAGGTGAAAGGACACAGACATCTCTCAAACATTCCTGACATTAAGTGGTGACAGGAGAATCCAAGTCTGCCATAACTGCTTTTTCACCTACTCACCATAGTCTCTGCATTATGCTTTAAAATACACTTCATTTGAATCTGTTGATGCACAGGCAAAGTCTGGAAATGGATTTTACGGGTATTGGAATTGATTTTATGAGTGGAACCTGCTGGACTGTTCCTCTTATAGGGGAGGAAATTTCTGATGGGATTTTTGCATTACACTTGTGAGGTAATGTTTCATGCATTTCAGATCTCAGCATTTATCATTAAGCAATCATCTTTATCAGCAGGGAGACAATCTTTTAATGTAAACACTCAGGTTGTTCACAGCCAGTCAGATGTCACTGAAAGCAAAAGTAACATAAAATTGTCATCTAATTCACAGTTTTAATCTCAGGTTGTGATCCAAATGTATCTCATAATTAAGAATTTAGAGATTTTGTGTTTCAAATTTATTAAGTTTATGAAGAATATTTTTTTATATGAAAGCTTTTAGAAGTAATGCTAATCACACACTTCCTCAATATTAAATTTCTTTTAATTAAGGTTTTCTTTATTTATTTGTTTGCAGAAACCTGCCAATTCTTGTATCAAGTCAATTTTTCTTGGTCTGACAGGAAGATTTCAGTCAGGGGTAAACAACATTATAAAAATGGAATATTACTGTTTGAGCTAAATGTTTAAGACCTCAAAGTGGCATCATCCACTGGTTCACTACCAGAATTCATCAACTTCTCACACATCATTAAACAAGCAAGAGGAAGACCAACCTTTTCTATCACAACCTCTGAAGCTTAAAAATTATATCCAAACTGTTAAATTCACTATGGGAGTTTTCATACAAGGAATTTGATACCTTTCACTGAATTTAAAGCTGGAAGAGACTATTAGATAATGGTTGCAGTTTTCTGTGTAATAGAGATGAAATATTTGTATCTGACAACCTTTGCAAAGATCCTAATAACTTGTATTTATCTGCCTTTTTGTAAAACTTCATGACATGAATACAGACACATGAACTGTAAAGGAGCTGTGGAAGCAGCTCTCAGCACAGAGATTTCAGGAAACTTCATAACTGAGAACTTCATAACTGAGAACTTAAGAATAATTATTTGTAGCAAACTGGGTTAAAAAATTTAAAAAACAGATGTTCTGAGCAAACAGAAGAAATGTAGGGAAATACAAAATCAGGAAACAAAACGAATATAAGAACTAGGTGATCATAAGACATAAAGATGAAAAAGTAAGGAAGCTGAATTTATGGAGTCTGGAAAAGTAAAAACTGGGGGGCAGCATGTCTTAGTCCATAAATATCATCAAGGTGAGGACAGACATAAAAGGAGGGAATTCTTCCGTTTCAAACTATGGAGACTGGCAGACAAGGCCTGTCCCTGAGAGGGAAGTTTAGATGAAAGTTTTTAGCTGTAGGAGGAGATGAAACAGTGAGCAGAAAATGTGACAGTCCAGGATCTGACCCTGAAATGGGGCGTTCACACCGACAGATTTGTTTCACTTGTGCATTTCCATCTAACAAATCTCCTGCTACTTCAGGAGCTTGAGCTGCCATTGATTTCTCCTGATCTCCTCTCAGGCAGCTTTTAAGTTTCTGACCCTTTAGTACACTGAGCTGCTGGTTTGAAATTGGTCATAGGTTGGCTTATCTGAGGTGAGTTTATCTCTTTGAGGTAGCATGGGGAAGGTAGAAGAATTATGTTTATAGCTCTTTCTGGAGGTGTTTCAGAGAAACCAGCTTCTGTGGATGATACAAGTTCTCTTTTCCATAGCAACTTCCAAATATCACATCTATCCTTGTTCTTGATTCAGATGCTCCACAGAACAGACACTTCATTTTCCTCCCTATGCTTCACATCTTTCTTTACTTGAATACTTCCTTAAAAATACTCCTACTTTATTCAAATAGCTTCAGACACCCTCTCTTTTCCTGCTATTCCTGCTCCTTCTATGACCCTGCCTTCAATCTAATCCTTGATCGTGACCACAATCTCGCAAGAACATCTGAAGTCACCTTCACAAACTGAGAGCAGTCTAAAGAAGGAACTTCCAAAGCCTTCTCTCCCCCTCCTTCACCTCTTACAGTACTATTTAAAGTATCAGATAAGGTTTATCTCACCTTAGAAATAGCTCTTTCCAGAGATCTGTCAGTTCTCTGCCAGCTCATGTAGGACCATGAAGTGAAAATGTAGCACATCTTGGGAATGACTAAAGTTGAATAACAAAAACATTAAGGGCTGGAAGGTGGGCTTGTTTAATGGACTTGGCAGATATTTATGGCACTTCTCAGCCACTGTAAGCCCACCTGCATGGTGCTTTTAGTGAAGAATGTAGCCCTCACTTCTCAAAACTTAATGCCAACTTGGTGTAAGCTTTTGTTACACTATGGGAAAAAAACAAGTTTCAGACCTGCAACATCATCAAAGAAATAATTTGTAAGAACCTGGATCTTGATTCTTTTCAGGATTGTCCTGAGACAAAACAGAAGAGTACATTCCTTTTTAGAAGGAAGTAAAACTGAATTCAGTTCTCTGAATACTAGATTTTACCTACAACCAATGAAGACAAATCATATTTATAGAAAAGGGAACTTTGTCTCTTTGGCTAATGTTGTCAATTTAAGTATCTTGCTATAATTCAAAAGGCCAACATTAGCAATAAGTACAGATGTGTGTGTAGGTGTGTATAAAATAAAAATTAGAGCCATATCCTTTTGTGGATAATAGAATCAAGTCTGCTGGCTTGCCACGTACACAGGAAATATGGAGAGATTTCCAAGAAGACCAGAATCATGATTACAGAATTAAGAGCTTGGTAAATATTTGCAAGGCAGGAAATTTGACTCTAGCACATGAGAGCTGATAATTGTGGGGGGAAGAGCAGGCACATGGTCTTCAACTGTATGAGACACCTGCAAGAAAAAAAGAACTAATCTGTTTTCCTTCTTCACTGTGGGTAGAACAAGCAGTAAGAGGCTTATATTTCTGAAATAGAGACTTCAGTCGGCCCTCAGGAAAAAGCTTTCTGAAGATAAGTAAAGTACTGTCCCGGATTTATTGGGGAGATTTTGCATCACAGAATCATTTGTGTCTTTCAAGAACAGTTTAGACAATCTCTAGTTAAGAATGCTTTAGATAGAGTCGATCCTGCCCTGGGGCAAGGAGAACTTCTGGGGTTTGCTTCTGCCAAGAAACTGAAGGATGGACCAGAAAGCCTCCTGAAATCCTTTTTAAGGCATTTCCTTAATGACAAGGCTTAATGAATGAAAGTTGTAGCTAATTTAATGTAGGTGATAGACAAAACCTGTATTTTTAATAGGGAAGATAATGGTGAAAAATTCGTGGTAAGTGATATAGTTGATTCTCCATTCATTCAAACAATTTTTAAAGAAAGACTGAATACAGCAATATAAAATAACTGCCAAACTCAGTTTTAGTTAATTGTCAAGACAAAGGAATTATTCCAGGAGAGGTCCTATGGCCTATTTTATGCAGGATGTCACAATGGCTCTAATGGGCTTAATAATCCATTGATTTTGTTTATCAATTTTAGTTTCTTTGCTTTTTCCATGTTTGTTTATCAAATTGCCTCCTGAGTCTTAGTCTCCTGACAGCACGTAAAAGGCTTAAAAGTTTTTTTAAAGAGATTACAGTTTATCCCAAGTAACTTTTCTAGTTGTTAATTCTTCCATACTCAGTAGTTTGCTCACTATGGGTAGGGGAAACATTCCCCTTCAGGACAAAAAAAAACCCACCAATGTGTTCGAGGCAAACATCTTTAAAATAGTTAATGATGACGTAATTAATGGAAATACAGATGAAACCATTCTCCACCTCAATGGAAGCATCCTTAATTAAGACGTATTTAAGTACTAGGCATTAGATTGCAAATGGAGGCAGGAACAATGAAAGTACTCAGAGCAGCTTCCCTCCTTTCATGAAGCTTTTAAATCCTATTTAAAGAATTCCCTGATTTACTCTCTGGTTTGCAGTTTTGGGCCTCCATGCCCGAGCTAAACAAGAAACCATACATTAGAAAAAGAGCCACATTCATCCCCATCTGCCACTTCCTTCCCTATGGCACAGACCAAGGGCCAATCTGCCTTGATTAGTTCAATTGCAGTTTAACAGCAGCTGATCCACACAAAACTAGGAGAAGGAAGATGAAGTCCAGTACCAAAGGAATTTGAGTCTCTGTGTAAGTCAAACGCCAAAACTACTTAGACTTATGAAACCACTCCAGCATTCACTGAACTAAAAAGTGAATTTTCCTCTAATTTTACATGGACATGGTGCCTTCCAGGAAAAAAATGAGATTAAGTGAACTTATATTTTAATTTAAACATTGCATGGGTGTACAGAAATGAGACAAAACATTTGGGATCCTGAGATCTGTTTGATGGACTTCTTTACCTTGAAGTTTCACTTAATTCCTCTAAGACTTCTTACATGACTACCTCTATTCACTTTTTCCTTCTGCCTCCTGCCTACAATCTGTAAAGGACAGTAAGACAGTAATGGTGAAAATCAGAAGGGATAAAAATGACCTGGAAAGGACTTATCAAAGAATGGCTGTGTACTTGTTCATGCAGTTGTCACACACCAATGGCATCCATCTGTGCACTGGGGGCCAAAACAAGAGTAAGAAATTTTTTAAACCCATCTTTTGTCTTCTCCCAGGGGTTTCAGTCAGTCTAGACCCACTCTGCTGCTTTCTTTTCACCCTAATGGAGGTAAACAATGTAAGCAGAAACCTATTTCCCCTGCACTTGAGCAACACTTTTAGTCAGATCTCAGCATGACTTATTGGGGCTGATTTAATCCAAGATGCAAACGACAGCAAAGGTTTTACTATCAAGTCTCAGACATTTCAGTCCCATCTGCAGTGGCAGTTACAGGGGTTTCTCACAGACAATGGGAAAAAGGGTAAAAGCTCACTGTCAGTTTGGATACTGACTATTCATATCACCTGTTCCAGCAACTCAAAGCAAGATGAATATTTGAACTGCTTGCAAACACAAATGATGTTGAACAGGGTAAGTGCATCTCCATTTATTATGCAGGGAGCTTAGGAAGGCAGGATATATTTATTGTTAATAGAATGTTCACCTCAAGCTATACCAACATGGCTTTTGTTTTGATAAAACTTGTCCTCGAGGAGCCAAACACAGATTTCTGAGCTTTTGCAAGGATTGATATCCATATTATGATTAACTCAGTATGGGTCTGAGTTGCCAGATGACTTCTACTCTGATGATTCTACATATTTTCAGGGGGAGTGAAACCACAAAAGCTGAGAACAGAAGTTTTCTACCTTCATTTTTCAGCTGCAAAAAAGATGCACAGAGGTGTATGACATCGTGGAGTAACACACAGTGCCCCTTTCTGCCCTTCCTGTAGAAGAAAATGACCTTCAATTAAAAATAAATTTCATCACAGGAAATCCAAACAGATATATGGCAAGAAGCTGGTCAGCAATAAATGAGAAATAGTGTAACAGCATCACAGTCTTTACTCCATCTTCAAACCCTAGGATTTATTTAGATTTGTGTCTTCAAAGTAAGTGAAAAGGCTGAAACCTGAGCTAAAAAATTGGTAATTCCAAACCATACAACTGAGAGCTAAATTTTGAAAGTATCACGAATCCAGAGTAATGAGAATCCATGTTTTTTGATCTAAAGAGCAAAAAGGTCACTCCTGACCTGAATCCAGACTTGTAGGAACAGAATCAGATGAGTCTGTTTAGTTCATATACATATGAACTAAACACATATATTTTTCTTTGTTTCTCTTCTCACATGATTAAACTCATAACATTGCATCACATTCAACAGGTAGACTTGATGGAAGAAGATGATAAAAGGCAAAAATTTACCATTCGTTTAACAGAATAACACAAACTCATTAAAGGGGCTAAAAACAGAAATACAAATTATTTGTCACATGCCAGTGGTCTCAGAGAATTTTAAAGGATAAATCAAGGACATAATCAAAGCATCAGTGCTGCTGCTGGAATATGCTTGAAGCTATTTAATAGCTCTTGCAAAATGGGTTGAGGAGAAAAAACAGTGTCATTGTGAGCAAAGTGAAGGGATGAACAAACAGAATCACCACCTAGAAAAGTCTTAAACAGCCTTGATTACTGCCAGAGCAGCAATAGGGCTATTAAAGAAATACAGTCTTCTGTGGATATTCATATTTAAAATAGTCAATACCCAGTACTTTTTATCCTGCTCCATATCTCTTTATTGCCTCTCTAGTAGGAGAGACAAAAAGCATTAAAAACTGACTCCTGTTCGGATGACCAGTTTCAGATAGTTATGAGCAAAGCAAATGAGGGGGCCATGACCAGGGAGCAACTCTGCAGAAAAGGAGAGAATAAAATGTTGCTCTCTACTGTCTCTTTATCA
Source organism: Eopsaltria australis (assembly GCA_034509425.1). NCBI lineage: Eukaryota > Metazoa > Chordata > Aves > Passeriformes > Petroicidae > Eopsaltria > Eopsaltria australis. The sequence goes on along the minus strand of JAVTVJ010000447.1, from coordinate 563,212 downwards.
GTCCTCTTAAACAGATGATAAATTTAAATTCTTTTTGGGATTACAAAATAAAGCCCTTAAGTAAAGTGTCATAATACACAACTGGACATTTAAAATTTATATGCAGATGAACAATGCGGGGGAAAAAAAACCCAAACCCAAACACAAATAAACATATTCTGGAAAACTGTAAGCAATGCAGAATAGTCTGGATGGTGCAATATGTTTTTGTGTTCTCAGAGAGGGCAGTGTGAGGATAGTGGCAAGAATAGGTGGTTTCAGAACAGATGTTACAGTTCAATCCAGCTCCATCTGAACTTCCCATGCTTCAGTGGACAGAAACAAAAATGCTTTAGGAGAAGATTGTGCAAACTACCATGCTGTTTTCAGACAGACCACTTATGTCATTAATGTCTTGCTAAGCTCACTGATAGTCTGGAGTTCTGAACTGAGTAGAGAATCACTATGATGCCTTCTGAGACCCTGCAGGCAGCAGTCCCAAAGGAGATGGACACTAATCCAAGTGAAATGGACTACAAAATACAGAATTAAATGACAGATGTTCACCTTTCATTTGAGTGCCTCTACAGACAAAGCTTTCCAACTGCTGTTTGATTTCACCTGAGAAATCGTTCACACAGCTTCTCCTCAGTGTAGCAGAGAAAGCAAGTGAGCTAATAGCCAACAAAATTCCTCCAAACACTCTGATTGGAACATACTCTAGCTGGTAAATTAGAAAAAGTGCTCTATGAAAACACTGCTTTTTCTAGAAATAGATCATGACCAAACTAATTTTTTTAAAAACAGGCAATTTTGTAATGAGAGATTATTCTCTGGGTTACATATACTCACATTTTACTAGCACAGAGTATAGGGACAGCAGTGTTGGCATGTAAAAAGGTAAGTCCAAGTTAAGAAGTTGCATGTTTGCCTGAATCTGTTTTGCTTGGAATCCCAAATGTTTGAGCAGGGCAGTAAAAAGAAGAGGAAAGTTACTCTTGTGGGCTCAGTTCTTAGTTGGAATCCTCTTAGATTTTTTTTTTTTTTAATATTGAATTTTTTTTTCATCTTCAGTGAAATGGTCTTTTAAGACGATGATGCTGAAAGCAATGTTTTCCTGTAATTAGTTGAAACTGTTAACAGCATTAACAGTCTCTTAAGAGGGATTCAAGTTCACACAGGTGGCATGAAGTGGTTTAGGAGTGACTTCAAGGTCCCTTGGAGTAAGTTGGAATTTGTAAGGCAGTCATCCCCTTTTGTATTTGGCTTTCAAACACTTGATAACACTACAAAAACTGCCTCTTTGTCACGGAGAGTCCTTGAAGGAAATACTCTGTAAATTATTTCTTTCTGGGCCTCTCTGCTGCTGTTATCAGCCTAGAGAAGGAGCCACAGGCTGGAGGACCAGCAGCACGAGCTGGTCTCTGCTTCAGGACACGGTGACTGAAGCCAAACCTGCAGAATTCAAGCCCCCAAATCGGGAGGTTTTGCAGAAGGCTGTCCAGGTTAGATGGACAGAGTGACATTGAGGGCATGTTCTCTTTCTTTTCCCTCTTCTTCCTTTTCTTCCCTTCTTTTCTCCCTAGCACAGAATTCGAAGAGTTCCTGATTTCTCTTTGATTTCTCTTTGCTAATATTGTATTAATTATACTTCTTCATTTAGAAAAAAATTAATAGTGATATATCTACAAAAATGCTGGGAAGATTTTTTTCTCTCCTTCTGTCTTGTTGGTTCCATTATTTATAGCTCTGCTGTACAGAGCAGAAACCCAGCATTAAAGCCTGAGTTTAATCTTCAGTCTGTACAGACCAGATGGATTTGAATTGGGGAAAAAAACCCCAAACAACCAAACAAAAAAAAAAACAGATTTATTTTCTATGACATAAGCCTTTCTTTTCCTCATCTCAAACACTAACTCTCCAATCCAGGATGCAGTTTTTGTGAGTAGTAAATAAGAATTATGAGATGGAAGAAAGTTATGTAAAGACAAAGAGAGAGATAACTAAATGTTTACTGGAAGAGTCTGAGCATAAAAAATTAAAGTTGAAGGAGCATATACGAAAGAGGAAAAGATAATAAATAAGAAAATTTAATAAACTCGCCCTGTGCTTGACAATAGAACTCCTTTCTACAAAACGTGTGCCTACACTGAGATATCTTCTCAGAAGTAAATCCTTAAAGGAGGTGAGACATTTCTTAACCCTGCTGAATTTAAAGCCAGGAGATCAGGAAAGGTGACAGAGTTGATGTCAGCTAACTAGCTGAGGTAACACACAACAATGCCTGCTCTCCTCCAGGAACAGAGCATTTGGGTGTAAAGATAATCTTAACCCATTTTTTGCAGAGAAGAGGCTTACAATTGAGGCCAATTTTGCTGCCAACTAAAAAAGTGCAGCAGCTTTTGAAAGGCAGGATCTTTTCCACATTCAAAGCACACATAGATGCTTCTCCACAGCAAAAGAAAAGTTTAACAAGAAATACCGTGTTATCTACATTACATACAAAAGGAAGAATAGCTAGCTCATTAATTGTGAAAGAGTAAGTCACAATATATGCAGTACTTAATGTGTCTAACACTCAGTCTGGAAAGGACATTTTTAGCATCTCATCACAGATTTTCTGCAAGGAAGTACATTGACACATTTACTTGTACAGGCAATATCCTGGGCAACAAAGAAAACAAACAGCAGACAGGATAAATCAGAACTAAGTTCAGATTTGAAAAATGTGCTTATAGTAATGAATGCTGTGCTTGAAACATATTAATTTGAAGGACTCCTTTATAAGGTACTAGAAAGAAAATACTGGAGGACTATGGGAAATAAGTAACATTTAATAAAAATATTTATTGCTTATTTTCTAATGTGTAGACATATTTAAAGACCTCACATGTAGCAGTCAGTAGGCAAAGATGAATGTTATGTGAGACATCCAACTATACAGAGGAGGTTGTGGAGCCTTCCTCCTTCAAGATGATCATTAAGGGCAGGCAGATTCCACTGCAACAACTTTGTAAGTTCCATAATTTTCAAGATCTCATACAAGTAATGTTGAAAGAAGCAATGAACAATTGTGGTGTACAATGGAATTTTTACTCCTCAATCACTTCCAGCTATGTAATGTTTGCCAATTGAGAACAGTGCATAGGGGAGGTGCTTGGCAGCACTGCCAGTTCAAAATCGTGGTCATCTTCTCAGATTTGCTGTTTTGACACTGAGGACTGAGCACATTTCATTCTACCAGTCACAAATCAGCCTTTCTAGAAAAATCTGAGTTATGAAGGAAGGTCACTGAGAAGGTTTAAGCCACAAGAAAAAGCCATCAAGGCAAGAAGACAAGGTAGAGAATAAAAAAAATTAGAAGTAAAAAAAAGAGATCCCCTCCACCCCCAAAAAAAAGAAAAAAAGAAAGAGATACAGCTTGAAAGAAGAAAATGGGTAGACTATGGCTTAAAGCTGAAGAAAAGTAGCAAAAATACCAACATATTTTGGAACAGTAAGGATTTAGAAAAACCAAAAGAGTCTGATTTGATGCTTTAAGATAGAAAAGGCGAACCTTGCAGCGGTTCCTAATACAGCATTTGCTTCTGTCAGAAACCTGATCTTTGCCTGAAGCAGAGACCAGATTGTCAAAGCCAGGGATAAAAAAAGGAATAAAAAGATGGAGGAATTAAGGCCCTAAGTTTCAGAGTATTTCAAAGCAGTGATGATCTTGCCACAAAGTGTTTCTTTCAGCACCCTCTCCTTCTGTCATACAAACCCTACCATAGCCCAAACAACACAAGACGTGTGCAATACACACTTTTTTATGTATTCATACATATTTTATAATTTCATATAATTGATACAGGTTTAATTAGAGAATAGCCTTCTCTGATATATAAGAACCCTTAATTGCTATGGAGCAGAATCCAGACTGCTGAGATTTTAGAAATTCATTTACCAAACTTCTCTCATCCATTCATTATGTATTAACTGTTTAGAAACTTCTTATAAAATATTATCAAGCTTCAGGTAAATAAGCACTTCCTTAGGACAGCAATACAAACACAGCACTTCTTGTGCAGCACTTTCAGATCTTTAAAAAAAACCCAAAACGCTAAGAAAAAATGAATGTGTGGACTGAAAGCCACTACTGGGGCAGGGCAGGATGGGGTGAAACAATGCAAAATCTGAAGGATTCATTGCAATGCTGGGATCTACAAACCCTGTCTTGTAAGGCTATTCCCTATGTCCTTCCCAATCCTCCATCTGTCCTTTCAAGTCCCTTCTCTCTTCCACAGTGAAATGAGAAAATGTGGCTATTCTGCTGGCAGTTTGGAGGATACTTGCATTAATTTTGAGAATTTTGCTGTTCACAGAACCACAGAATGGTTTGGATTGGAAGGGAGCTCGAAGTCCATCTTGTTCTAACACCTTCCACTATCCCGGGTTGCTCCAAGCCCTGTCCAACTTGGCCTTGGACACTTCCAGGGATTCAGGGGTAGTCCCAGCTTCTCTGGGCAACCTGTGCTGGAGCTTCCCCACCCTTACAGGGAAAAATCTCTTTTCTATACCTGCCTTCTGTCAGTCACTATCAGTGACTCAAAGATGAAACTCCCTCTTGTCTGACAAGACTGTTTCCTTCGAAACAAAATAAAATAAAACATACAGCTTCACACACAAATATGATCTCACACACACACAGATAAAAACAAAACAACCAAATACTTCCTGAAATATTTTCTCATTCTCTGGAAAATTCTGAAAACTAAGAAATGTAAGTCAGAAATACCTTTTGCAAGCAAGACTGACAGGCATACTTGAAATGAACATGGGAATTTTCTAGTCAACAAAACACTATGCAAACAGCCAAGTATTTGAAATTGCAACAAGTGCTGGCAAACCCTGCTATTGAAAAGCACATTGACTAATCCATGTGTAGTTTACCTTTCTTTCCTTTTCTTTCTGAAATTACTATATTAAAGTAATGTCACTTATAAGACTTTGAAAAAGCTGAAAGTCTATTAAGATATGAATAATAAATCTTAGTCACCATTTCCTGTAATGCAGAATAGAGCTGCTTTCAGAAGAAAATGTAAAGTCATAAAGTCCTGTTTCTGACAATGATCTGAGGGTAGTTTGAGATTAGTTTGCAGAGATGTGACATATAGCTGTGAATTACATATATGGCAATTTAGTGCTTCAATTTACTTGGGCTCTATAGGATAGTGATTCCACAGTCATTGTTTCAAAGAAAAAAAGAAAAGGAAATATATGTCTTTTTTTTAATGATGGATGAAGTCACATCATGAATTTAACATCAGTTCAAGGAAATACTCTGCCAAATTATAAATCCTAACGAGAGGCAGAAGAACTAAAGCAGCAGACACAAAATTCTCTCAAGATTCCTTCATTTTTTTAGAGAAGTGATTTGACTTGCTTTGATAAATTCCTAATGCAGTGTGGAAATGGGTTTACCAGACACAGAATGAGCATATCATCTGGTTACCTGCCAAGGAAAGTAAAGCTCACAGGGAATCCCATTCAATGTCGATTTTCAAGTCCCAGTGAAATTAAACACCTGTTGGCTTAAAGGGTCAAATAAGCGAGCGGTGTCAACAAGATCCCAGTTATTTTCACTTGTGTATGAACTCACTCCTGAATTCCTTTTGCTGTCAGTATGTGCCGGGGCCTGAACAGGTATTAGTTAATCCCTGCTGATTGTACTGCAAACAATCCCACTAATGGAGAAGGATTATGAGCAGGATAAGAAGCCTTTAACCCGGAGTTGTCAGTTCAAAGCATGTCTGGGTCGTTTTCAAAAGCACTTTATCACCTTATGGCAGTGAGATGATGTGAATGAGTAACAGTGGGTAAATCCTCTTTCTGAAACACAAATCAAGCTTGTCAGAGGAACGGTAAAGAGGTTTATTTTAAAGAGTTATATGTGATCAACTTCCCAAAGCTTGAGGGTATTTGGAAAATTGAAAGGATGGAAAGCACACTTGCATCTGCTGCACTTCTGTGAAACATGGCCAGGTTTCTATTTCTAAATCCATTTGCATAGTGCCGGGCTGCTGCATCGATCTGCCTGTAAGTTAAAAAATGTCAATTTGATATCAGGCACTGAAGACAGATCCTGCTTACCTGGATGAAATGTGTTCAAAGGCCTCCCTAGCTTGGGGAAGAGAAGAAAGAGGACAGGAAAGGAGAAATTACTAAAGCTCACCTTTCCTCCTTTGCCACAGATTGCTTGTGCCTCATGGGGTTAGATTAATTTTCCATCTGTCACGTGTATTAATATCTACATTTCAGTAGTCTGGTTCCAGGTAAAAGAGGCAACTAAGGAAGCAGGCTGCAGGGCCATGACTCTCTAAAAATTGTATGAGAAAAATCAGTCCCCTTAGAAATAAGCACAAAAGTCACCGAGAAATAACCAAAAGGAAATACTAAGCACAGTGGAAACCTTTTTTGTTTTTCTGTCTCAGAGATGGCTGCCAGGACAGGTTTGCTTTTTATGAAGAGTTTGCTGTGATGTTGTGTAAAGTTGTGTCAATATCTCACAGGACTGAGGTGCCATCTCACCTAGAAATCTAGTGAGAATTAACAACTAACTTCTCAGGACAGGCAGTTTTGGAAGCAAACAGAAAACCTTTATCAGTTATTTGAATTTTCAGGTCTAGAAAATAGAAAACATGTTTGAAGCTAAACATACCCAGTCTGCAGGTTTGGTCTCTTTGTTAGAGTGCTCCAGAGTTGGCCCCTGATTTTTCCAAACCCCGGGAAGTTTTCTGTAGAAAAGGGATGAAAACATTTCTCTGCACCCCTGGGATGTTGCATGTACCACCTCTTGTGCAAAGGTCCAATAAGAGCTACTATATGGCATACAGGAACCTAATTTGCATGTGTTTTGTTGTGCTACAGACTTTTCAAATAGAGCACTGATTTATTTAATTAAAAAATGTGGGCATGATGAAGTGGTATAATTTTATGCACGTGTTGCACCATTACACAATGTTATACTTTAAAAACTTTGCTTGTAGGATGTATTCATGCATGCTTAGCTTTTGATTTTTTAATGGGTACCCTTCCTTAAGGTTTATGGTTATTCATATATTTTCTTTTCCTCCACACAGGAGTCTAAACTGAATTTAGAACACTTAGAAAAATCAGCTGCCTAATTATTAAAGCAACTCACTTGTTTTTATCTGTTCTAACCTCTCTTAATGCTGAAGGCAAATGTTCCCTGTGCTTCCATGGGAGCAGAGTTAAAATTCAGAAGAGCACACTGGAAAAATTCCACTCCATTTGGGTGTTGTTCTACAATATCTTTGTCACATACCAAATGGATTTATCTTGTGTACAACATGCATTATACAACCTCCACGTACAACAGGGTCACCAGTGATGTAACTTGGGGGAAAGAAAAGGTAGAGGAAAGTCAGCAGAACAAAAAGACAGGGAAAATATTCAAATGGCACAGGTTGGCTATAGTCTCAACATTATTTAGAGAAGCCTTTGGCAGAGTGTCAATTCATCTTCGTGCCAGTGTGCCTGGAAGCAAATAACTTTATTTTCTCTGCTTTTGATAATGGTGTTGATGCAGCTGTTTATTTGCCCCCAAGTCTGAGAACACTGCCCACAGGTGAGACAATGAGCTCCAGCATCTCTCCATGCCCAGAGGATTGATTCCTATCAATAAGACCAGCATGGCAATAGGTACAAAATGCTGATCTCTAAGTTAAAAAGAGGTTAAAAGCTGAATAAGCTGGGTTTTTCCCCACTCCCTTGACCTATGTTGTCAGAGTTCCAAAGGTCAATAATACAGCTACATGTCTCCTAACTGAGCTGTGAGCCCCAGCATCTATGAATAACAATATTCAACAATATTGAATATTCAACAAGAGTATGAGAGCAAAGCTGGAACAGGTTCTAATACTGCATGACCTGTACATTAGCCTGTGAATTATTCCAGAGATCCCTTCCAGTAAAAAGTTATCTTTATTACAACCAGCTGTGTAAAAAAAAAGTTCCTGTCAAAATCAATTTCCATTTATTTCCATCTGAACCTTTATATATTTTACATGGTGCTAAGAACTAGACCTGTTATTCATACATTTGATGCTCAAATACGTAACATTAACTGAAATTCTTTAATGCTGTTTTACATGTGACACTTCTGAAGGAAATATATGTATAGACTGGGAGAATCAACAGGGATCAAAACACGTTTGAATTTCTGTTTTGATTTATGAACCTTTGTCTACTAGAGCAGTCCCACAGGTACATACTAATCCATGGCTAATGTGAGAAATCAAATAATATGTACAAGTGAAATGGGAATTTGCAGTGATTTTCAGTCATATACAAATATGCACTTCATTAACCATGACCTGCATTTATTTCAAGGGGGAAAAGAAAACCCAATTTAGGCAAAGCACCTCCCATCTGCAATTTTCACCTTTCATTTCAGAAAGACACTGGCTGATGGGAAAATCACAGACTTACAACAGCAGATGTCCTCTCTTCTATTTTCTCTGCATGGGGAAATGCATTGATAACACATCCCTGTCAGATTTTAAGTTTTGCAGTCAGCTTCCTGACCAGATTGCACTGCTGCTACTCATCACCACGAGGATAAGGACAGGAAAAACCGGAAGTTTTCACTGCAACAGAGAGAGATGCACATGTCAGTGCATCTTCTCTGCCTCTGTCTGTCCTTCCAGAAGAAACTAGTGAGATTCTGGTACAGCACCACAGCTCTTTCATTGCATCTCTGATGGGGAAAGCAGCCAGTACCTGAAAAACAAGCTGTTTGCTTTTATCCTTCCTTTGGACAGCAACACTCATGAAGTCATCTACAATGGCTGGAAGATCATCTCATGGCAGTAATAAGAGTAATGACTAAAGATAATTCAGCTGTTTCCTTCAGATGTAGGGGATTGCCTCCTTGGATGATAAAAAATACTGCCAATTTCAAAACCAGGTGTAATTTACCTCCTTGTTACCCTAAAATAGGAGTCTCCAGGATGAGAGTCGAACTTGGAACTAAAATAACCTCAAGGTTAGGCTGGTCTCTACCACTGAGAGCAGCCTGTAAATGCATCCTGTGGGAGTGCCAAGAGTGCTTCTAAGCACAAAGTCAGTGCAATATTTATGGAATTTTGAAAGATTCTGATTCCTTCTCCCCCAGTGGTAATAAATACACCCTTGGATTGTAACTGCTCTCTGCAGTCATCGTGGTTGTGCTTCATTGCTGACATCAAAACAAGGACCTCAAACTATTTATCCCCTTTGATGAACTAAGATTTTTAAAACCTCTCCTCTGAATTATCACCATCACAGAATCAAATGCTTCTGTATTGGAAAATCTGCAACATATTCCAGGTGATTAATGATGAAGATGAGCAGAAAACCCCACGTGTCACCTGACACGAAGGGAAGATGAACAAATGACTCTTGAACTTCTCTTACACCCTCTTGGGCCCTGTTAGTCTGCCTCTGGATAAAGCACAGTAGATATAATAGGACACTATAAAAATATCTACAACCACACAGCCCAGCCCTATGCAGGATTTAGCCTCATATATGCTTTGCTGCAAAATTTTTTCATCTCTTCTGACTGTACTTTGTGAAAGCAATGAGACATATTGAAATCAATTTGTGACTGGACTGTTTTGTGTCTGCAGAGTCATAAGTTTGAAATTGAAGGGAATCATCTTCAATTTGGAGCCATTTAGTCAATGCTTTTTTCTACTGCTGGACTCTCTTTTGCTGCAGAACTTCTTTATTTCTTCAGGAAAATTATGAGTTGGCTCAACCATGTCCTTTATATAATCACAGCAGTTTTCCAAACCCAGGAAGTAGATCAGACATAGAAAAACTCTTTAAACAAAAAGATTCAAAATACATTTTAGGTAACTATAAAACTATAAGCTCCTAAGAAGAGTCTGTGGTCACTACTACATTCCTGCATTGTCCAGAACTGGGAAAACTTCAACTGCTTTGAGAATATTTTAAGATAATAGGAAAACTAAAGCCACACTCTCTGTTCCTGGGATTGTTCTTTGTAGTTCTATATCCCATGAAGTATGTAAACTTCACAGCTCAATAACTGATCTGCTTATCCAAAAATGTCTTTAATTTACCTTCTTTTCCATTTATTCATCATATTACATAGGTTTAGTGCAATATCCAGACTTTTTTTTGCATGTGACAGTTGGAACTTTATATGGAAGATTGAATTTACAGATATTTGAGCAGTTACCTTATCAAAAACCCCATTAGACATAAGGGTGTTTACACAGGACCAAGGAAGGCTACTTTTTGAAAAGGATTCATGTATAAAAGTCTACAAATCTCCCAGCTCCTCAAAGTCATGTTGTTAATGAAAAGATCTTTAGGATAAAACAACAAAAATCCTCCTTTTTTTTTTTTTTTTTTTTAACTTATAAATCATAAAACCTGAAAGGAGCTTTGGGAAATACAAGTTTAAGTACCTTGGAGCCAATGAGCTGAAAACATTTTATGTGGTGGCTGCAAGAGTATCAAGTGAGGCATATAAATTGTCTAAAATACACATTAAAATAGTGCTCTAAGTAGCCATATCCGGAGCAGGAATTACAAGTTGGCTGAATTCAGGCAGAATGTGTAAGGTTATGGATGAAGCACTTTGTAAGGTGCAAGAATCAATGAGTTAAGCAGTTAATGTACTGCTGGCCTCATGAATGTGAAGTCTGGTTTGAAGGGGAGAATGGGAAGAGGGTAGATTACATAAACTTGATGGAGAAAGAAATTTGCTAGGAATTATATATTCTGATATATTGAACCATGGAAATCAATAAAGTACTACCCAGGCAATGAAGACAACTGATACAGCACTAAGCAAAAAACCCCGGTGTAATTGGGCGAGCACTAAAACGAGCCTTGTTGGGGAGGAATGAATGGCAAGAGGTAACAAGCAGCACAAAAATAAGAGCTAAGGAATAGTGGGGAAGTATGAAGCATTATCTGGGCTGATTGTGAAACATAGCCGGGCGATAAAAGGGTCGTGTGGCATGCTGAGGAGGCAGAAAGTGATCTGAGAACAGGCAGCTAATGAGCACCGTAGATCACACACACGGTAAGAAGATAAATGGAGGGGTGATAACAGAGGCAGCGAGGGAGAGCATTAGCATAAAGAGGTGATAATAGTATGCAGTTGGGAAGGGAGGCCGTAAAAATCGAAAGATAAATCTGACAATAAACAAGTACCAATATACTCGACTGGGGAAAAAAGAAAAAAAAAGGAAGGAAAAAAATCCTTCCATGTGCACAGAATTCAAAGAACTCAAGCATTTTGTGAATATCACAATGGCTCCAATTCAATGCTGTGAATAGGTAAGGCAGGCCTTGATTTAATCAGAAAGAGGTCCTGCTATGAGCAGCAGATCTGTGAAAAGCCAGAAAGAAGCCACAGCTGGTTGATGTCTGGGAATATTTACTCCTTTGCAGATTGGGCCAGGTGTGGTCTCAGCTGCTCTGCAGCCACTCCAGAAATAACCCTGTTCGTCTCTCTTTTAACTGTGGTAGCTGAATGTGAAATGGCATTTTAAATAACCAGGTGGTTAAAACTGTTATGAAGTCCTTGCTACATTTTGAATGTTTGGAAGTCATTGCTGCAGATTTGCTGTGCACCATTCTTTTCATAGAATATCAAAAGTTAGCATGCCTTACAGAAGAAATCCAAATATGAAAAATCACCTCATTCCAACCATCTCCACATTCCAACAAACAAATGTTGAATCCCAGTAACAAGAGAAATTAATAAATCACTCACAAAAAAACCCCAACAAACAAAACAAACAAATAAAAAAAAACCCCAGACAAACCCACACCAAAATGTAGCCCATTGGAAATAATCCCTTTAGTCTGAATCAAATGCTGAAGTTTAAGAAGCTGTTTTATAGAGTCAGGCTCCATTTTCAATCCCATACACTTGTGCTATATGGGATTGAAATTCAATAAGAATAAATAATATACCACTCAACTACCAGCCTAGTTACTGTCTCATGAAATCTGTACACAATAAATCTTCTAAAAACTTATTCTTGCAAACCAAAGAGTATCTCTGTGGGGCACATCAGCATTATTGGGTTTTTGGTCAGATTAGGGGAACCAACACAGTTGGAGGTGAAATCATCTCTCTTGCTGTCATACTACTCAGAGAGATGTCTGTGGAGTGATTTAAATTCAAATATTCCTCACAACACTAAGTCCATTCCAGATGATTAAACTCACAACAACTGATAGTGAGAGATAAACTATGTTGAAGCAGATATTAGAGAGTTTTTGAGTATGAGAAAACATGTATTTCCTTACTGTAGCCATGAGGCAGAAAGGATTGGATTAAAGGAAAAATTCACCTGCTCCAGAGTTCATGACCTGACCATGCCCAAGGGTGCCCAGAAAGGTGAGGTGGAACTGGGCATAGGATGCAACAATCACTCTGGACTACAAGCTTCATACGCTGGCCAGTATAAGCCATGAATTCCATTTACTGATTAGAAACTCAGTGGTGAAGAAATGTATACGAATTCACAACTGAAGTATTTCTGAGTGATCAGCACTGGTTTGATCCTCCCCGCTTTTGACGGAATGTGCAACACCTTTGCTGCTGAAATCATGGCAAAATTCCCAAGAACTTGGGTGGAGGAAAGGTAGGTCAGACTGTGAATGTTTGAAAGGACCCCTACTACAAATGCTTTAGTAAGCTTTGCATCATTTTGTGGGTCACTTTTTAAGCATATGATGACGCAGGTAAGGACATTTCGTCATTTACAAGAGGAGTTTGAACACCTGGAGACAATTATTTGAAAAATAAAGAGTCGTGCTAAGGCAGGAGAGTCACACCAGCAATAATTCTGGGTTTTATTTTCTCAGATTTTCAGAGATCTGAAGTACATCTTCAATTCACTCTGTCACCATTTGCTATTCACCAATTACTTAGCTTTTACAACAGCTGTAATTCACTCCAAGGGTTATGCATTCTTTTATGCCTGCTGAGATACCAGAGGTCAGAATTTTCCTTTGCAGAAAGCACTGACCTTAGCAAGCATATAGAATTTTATTTCATTTGAATGTGTGCATATATACAAGCTAAGTCTTGAGATAAATTTAAAGATGGACTTGGTGTTTTTTTTTAAATTTCATTTTGTATTACCAGTTGGATAGTTCAGCTTTTCCTCCTGCTATTTCTTTGATTTTAAGAGATGGAATAAAATGCTAAGGGCCTTGTGAGAGCGAGTTCCCTCAGGTTTTTCCTTTAGGTACAAGCAAAATGGGTATATGGTTTATTTAATGATATTCAGCCAGTGCTGTGGTATGGAGCTTCTGCACAAGAGACTTCAGGTCTTGACTGATTACTCTGCCAGACTGACAAAGGGTATTTCTCACTTCAGACCAATTCTACTGAACATACTCCAGCAATTTCCTGCAGAAACAGTGTGTGAGGGCACTGGATTATTGGTTTGTTTTTTTTTTTTTTCTTTATTAAATCCATATTTAATACTGGAAAAAATCAGCTGCTGGTGCATGCCAGCTAAAACACAGGATCATTTCCACTGAAGTGCTGAATCAGATATTACCCACCAAAACAGTTAAAATCTCATTGGTATCACTATAATCAGCACTCAGGATCAGTAATGAGAATAAGGAACAGGTGAACAATTAGAGCTTACAGTAACATATGCCTCTCTGCATTTCATATTCTGGTTTTGGGATTATTCTTCTGAAGGATACAGAATCAGACCGATGTTCGAGAACAGCTTTATGGGTCATTGACACAAAAGCTACAGGCTGTGAAAGCAATGTGCTGATGGATATTTTCCCATTTTCTGACTTGACAGAGATTGTATTGTTCTGTTTTCTTAATTGAAATTTGGGTATATTTTTCTACCATTAGAGTATACTCCAGCATGTGTCTGACAAGGCAGAAGAGGTAAAATGGTAATGACCTTGAAGACAGAATTTCAATTTGGAGGTAGCTCTTTTCCACTTTAATGATTTTTATAGAAAGTGCAGACAATAGGATTTAATCATTCAGCACTGTTACCCATATGAAAGTGATGGTGACTTCTAAAGCAGTTCACCTCATAATAAAGCATCAGGAAAAGAATTTGTATGCAGCAGAAGGTAGAAGTTGATGAAGCACTGGAAAAGTCAGAAGTCTTCTACTCTCCAGAGGTAAATTCATGAAGACTGCCTAGCAGTAAACAGGGCAGTGAAGTGTTCTGATTCTGCCAACTTCTCACATTTGTGTTGGGAGTGACAGAAACTGATGATGAGATGTATTTGGTAATTAGGGATGGAATTTCAGTTTTAACAGGTCTATGAGTATCTGATATTAAATGCCTGAAACACTGGCAGTGTCACATCGTTCTGTGTGATTATGCCACATGATTGAAGGAATCTAAGTCACCCATTGTTCTCGGAGCACTTGGTCATATTTTATAGGTTTTTCTCCACTAGGAAGTAAGGTGCCAACATTTTCAGCATTGAATTTTTCATATTCAATGCCTCTAGATGTTGGAAAGGATGTTTTTAAGTGGACAACTGTTTCAGGAAAGGAGAGGTGAGCCAATTCAAATCTGCACATTCCATCTATAAATCACAGGAAAAGGATGTTGCATCCCTGCCCTTTTAACCATCACTGCTCCTCAGCTTGTAGCTGTGGAAGTGCACTGGGTTAAGCTGACATAGATAATGAATTTCACTGGAAGACAAAAGTGATAATTAATTATTACACTGGTAGACAACCATTCATAAAATCATTTAACGGCAGTCACTCTCTTAATTTTATATGTTAGCCATGGATATTCAAGTCTTATTTTTTTAATTGTGGGTGGTGGGCAGAGGGAGAAGGCAAAAAAAGAGGTTTTGCATGCAAGATTGTTACTGAGATTTCTGACTGATGGGAACAGAAAGAAAGAACAATCACCTTACAAACAAAATCCTAGACAAAGTAAGTATGATTATCATATTTCCAGGCACTTCAGGCAGTGTCATTGAACACCAAATCCAAACTCTCTGGCAGATGCCTTTAACTTGCCATCAAGGAGGAATTCCTGTAGCTGGAAAATAAATACACTGAGTCTCTATCTAAGGGTGTATATCCATAAGGATACATACCTATCTATCTATAAGGCCTTGAGGGGTAGCCGTGTGAGGAGCAGCTGAGGGCACTCAGTCTGTTCAGCCTGGAGGAGGCTGAGGGGAGATATCATTGCATTTACAACCTCCTTGTGAGAGGAAGAGGAGGGGCAGGCACTGATCTCTGCTCTGTGGTGACAGTGACAGGACCCAAGGGAATGGCCTGAACTTGTGTCAGGGGAGAGATGAGCTTACACCATTAAGGCTGATGGAAACTGATCTGATTGCAGGAGGACAAATCTTCAAACACTGTTTTCTCATTTTCCTCTTCAAAGTGTGGCTTTTTATGTGGGATTCAATTGACATTTATTAAAACGTTCTCAACAGGTGAAGTGACAAAATATTCTGTGGCTACTGCTGGCTCGGTGTCAGGTCAGCTCTTAACCTGTGAGGAGCTAATCAATGCCGCTCCAGCATTACAATTAAAAAGGTGGAAAAGGCATTATTGCTACAAATTTTCACTTACGTGATCCCAGTGAGAAGGAACAAATTTACCTAAGGGTTGATCTTGAATTTTTCATCTCCCTCCCCATTTTTTCAATTCCTTTAAAATATGAAACTGTTCATATTTTTCAAGCAGAATCCGCTCCCAGGAGTTGACCTCTATTTGCCTGTCCTTTCATGCAACTTTCGGACACTCCAACTATTATGTCACCATTTTTCTACTTCCTTTTCCACATGAACTTCATATTCTATTACATCACAGTTGAAAGACATTTGTAAAGTAATGTGATTATCTAATGAAATCTAAAAGTTCCCCCTTTGAGAAGAATCCCTTCTGCAGCTGAACCATCTTAGTGCTGGTTGCAACAGAGTGCAAACCTCCCAGAAAATGCTGCTCCCAAAAAGTACTCCCAGTACACACTTCTTATTTTATGTCATCCCATGTGCAAGAGAACACTTGTCAAACACCCAAGAGCAATCTTTGTTTACCAAAGCTGATCAGTTTTTCTTGTTCCCAAGAACAAGAAAACATCCGTTATTATTTTGTCTGGAAGACAGAAAGTGGTGCTAATAAATATAACTGAAGTTTAAGAATTTCACTGTATTTTGTTCTTTAAAATTTATTTTGCCAAAAAATAGCAAGGAGTAAGAGACAGCCTATATATTCACACATTTGGCACTCTTCTGAGGTGGGAAGAGGATGAGATATTGGAATCTCAGCAAATCCAGCCTTCCAGTTAGAAAAGGGTTGCTAAACATCACATAAGTTACAACTGTATAAAAAGAATCCAAGTTCCTTCAGAACAAAAATAAAAATGGAACGTTTTTCTGAGCTCATCCAGGTAACCAAAAACTTTATTGTAAGTAATGTCTTGCCATTGCTGTTTGTACTGCTCAGCACATGGGCTGAACAGGACAACTCACACAGAGTAATTGAGGTACCAGTTCTGCTAGATGTCGTTTTGTCAAACAGAGCATGACACAGCCCTGCAAAATCTTCATCACAATTTAACCTAACAGGATCTGACATTTGCTCCAGCACTTTTCAATCTGGTGTCCTACCACACGAGAGACTGTCTCTGCCCTGTGCAGAGATCTGGGTTGGGTGGTTGTGATCACAAGGCTGGTTCCCTGCTACCACACTGATACTGAACACAAAAGGGAACCTAATATTAGGCTGGGCTTCACACTGGTGATCAGGGCCAGTTTAGTGATCCCAAATACTCACACAATTGGAAAAGTAGAAGAAAAACATTTTATTTGCCTTAGGGCTTGGATTCGTGGAACTTTTGTGCTGCTTGCTGTCTGTGCAACAATAGCTCTGAAACAAGAATCTCAGCAGCAGCACAGCTAAGGGTTGTGAGCAGCAGGACTAAGTGACAATCCTTCCAAACAGAGCAGTACTGTGATGCCTTTTTCTGGTCTTAGAGGGTTGGGGGTTGTTTCCCTCGGTATTTTAATAGGATCCCGTTCGATGGCTTCTGCCGTCCAGGTAGAACACGCCGCAAAAGCCCCGTCCCCCAGTCGAGTATACAATTAAAGACTCTACACATTAGCATATCTACCAGGAGGGCCCAATAAGGGCCTGGGTGGACTAACTTCTAGTTTACAAAATCTGTCCTACTAGGAGACCTTGAGGGCCCACGAAAACAGGGTGTTTGGTCTCTAACTCTATGTGGCTTCAGGGGTGGTCTACCGGCCTACTAAACACCATGAAACCAGGCTAAACTATCACCTAAAGCATCACAAGTGTGCATGCTAATAACTTGTGAATGTAGGGAACAGTGTAAGAAATATTCAGGAGAAAAGCAGAAAAATCCTTTAGGCATCAACCGTTAACCTGGTACAAGTGCTTCATAACATCAAGCCTCATCTGATCCATTAGTGTGAAGAGATCAGTTCCCCTCTCTATGTCATCCAGAGCTTTTTTCCTTCTTTCATCTTAACACATGACATTTATACAGTGACTGTCCTTTGGGGTTGAATCCTGCCAGATCTTTCTACAGCAAAGGCAGGCAAGCCCTGTAATCCCCTGTTTAAAGGATTTTTCATAGCCTTTGCCAGGGAAGGATAACCTTCATGGGAAAATGCTGAACTCCACAAGTACAGAGGAAGCTCAACCTATGCTTGGTTGTCGATCAAAAACAAAAGGAAGGGGGTAATTTTGGCTGCTGATCCCCTGCAGAAGCTGAGCTGACAATGGGCCTGAGCGTCTGCATGTTGAGAGGAAACAGGAGCATTGCCAGCAAAGCCCTGGCAGCTCCTCTGCAGGGAGCAGGCCCTCGGCATGGGAAGGAGCAATTCCATCAGAAGGAATTTGTATTCTCTGTTACCAATGTTTGAGACTCTCCTCCCACAGTGCATGGACCCAGTCATTTACAAACACTTCCACAAGAGAAAATCATACACATCTATAGGAGCATATGCACTAAACACTGTGTTTTCTAAAGAGGGTGAAAGCATTACAGAAGAAATTCCCCTTCTTGCTGTGATGAAAATGACAGGTCACATCTACACTTCAGTTCCTAGCCCATTTATATTTTAATTTACAGCAATAAAGAAGCAATAATAAACCACTCTGTGATGTACCCCAGCTCCCATGCATTAACTTCTGCTTTTATATTCAGAGAGTTATTAGCAGAAAGTGTAACATTTCTTACTTTTTTGCTGCTGTGAGAAGAGCTTTCTTTCTTTGCGCCAAACTTTAAACCTTCTTCTCCCAGGAAATAAATTGCTCATCCACCTGATTGTTTTACTAGGTTGGCTTTGTGCCTCACATTCCCTTGAATAATTAATTTCATAAAGTAACCTGCTGCATGTTCACTTCGCTAATGTGCATTTTTCAGTTCCCACTGTAAGGGGTCATCTCAGTGAATGGTGGGTCAGAATTATAGGGAGGGAATGCCACATCACAAGAGAATAAGGACAGATAAAACAAACAGAACTTTTTATAAACAACGTTGTCATTTATACTTGTGCAAATTCTGCCTCACCTCCCAAACCTCTGGTATAATTTCTCTGAATTCTACACTGGAGCTTGTCCCTTAAGACTGAAATTTTGGACAAGATGAAGGAAAATGCCATGAGGATGCTGGATAATTTTAATCTTTTAAAGGAGTTTTTGTTTATTCATTTTGTCACATGGTGATCCAGCCTGGATCTCCCCTTTGGCATGAGTTTTCCCTTTAACTTCTCTCCCTTTCCCCCTCTGCCAAAATGCAAGGGAAAAAGGTGGCCTAACTGGAGGCACCAGCTCTCAGATGGATTCAGAGTATTCCCCTTGTTACAAACCATGGAAAAAATTCCCTGAAATTCAGTAATCTACACTGCAGTGCCAAAGCTACCATTACCATCAGACCTTGTGAGCAGCAGGGCTATCACAGACCATCACTCCATCAGCTGGGAGCTGATTTATCACCAGGGTTTGTCCTTTCTGAACTGTATTTTTTGGCACCATTGACTGAGATTCTGGTGGCTGTAACGCCAATTTGCAAGGGGAATTCTGATCCCTGTCTCAGTTCCAATTCATGTGCTACACATGTATCAGCATCGCTTAGTGCCCTTCACCTTGTTGCAACACAGTGAGCAGCACCAACACTTAGTTGTGATTATGGTCATTGTATTTGGTTCTGGAAGTGTACTAGAAACCAGAAATCTGTGCACTTTCAGGGATTTTTTTCCCCTTTATGCAACAGTGAAGATTTGGTAAAATCTGCTTGTGAAATAAAGGGCTAACAAAATGACAGAAAAAAATTAAAAACTTCAATAAATACATCTCGTGCTTCTTTCATTGCTAAAAGATAATAAATTTAAAAAAATAAAGTGGCCAAAACAGTTACCAGTGTGCTCAGCTGTGGGATGCTGCTGATGCCTACAAGGGGACACTACAAATGCAGAGCCTGATGCTGGAAATAACAAAACACCCATCTGAATAATAAGAACAGGAGCTCAGTTCTCAGCTGGCATGCACACTGCCAGCATCCAAAGCAAATTGTGAATCAACACAGGAGGTACAAAAATCCTCACGAGCCAACATGAAATTCATGATTACCTGTTATCCACGTTGGAGCAAAACTCTTATAACATGTGAAGATTTTCTTCTAAGGTTTTTTTTTCCCAGCCACGCACACACAGAGAAAACACGATGCAGCCTAAAATCCCCAGTTTAACGATATATCCTAATAGGGGAAATAATTTTGCTTGCCATAGGATTCCAGATGAAATAAGGATTCCAGGCAGAAATTGGCCTAGTGTTCATGAATAACTCATTTTGACAGAACTTGTTGATGTATGGGTTCAAGCACACCGTGCCAGCCCATCTCAATGCACACACAACCTCCTTTAATAATTTACAGCACTGATGTTTGGAATCTGGATTCCCCAGCTGCTAATGCCTTTCTCGCAGTGGGGCAGAATGGATGCTCTCAGTTTGCTGAACTGTAAAATCAAATAGATTATGATGTGTGCATGTGAAAAATTAAAGGTATCAAAAATTGCATTTTTATGTACACACTGCAGCATTTTCAGAGGTTGTAGTAGACAATATATTACACCATCATATCTAAAAACTAAGGTTGTTAAAGAATTCTTCTATTGCTGCAGAATTTCGAATTCTTTAGCACAACACTCTTCTTCAACCCCATCCAGCCCCCCCAAAAAAAACCCACCACAAAAAAACCCTAAAACAAACCAAAAAAGTCAGGAGGAAATCAAACTCACACACATTTACTTTAAAGTACTGGTTTTGGAAAAGACAGTTCACAGCAGTTGGGGAAATACTTAATTGAAAGAATTATGATAGGAGAAAAGGGGCAGGAAAGATCCATTAATGCCTGTCGCTTTCCTTCTCTCCAATGAAAATCTCAATTCCTTTAAAATCTTTGAACAGTGTATACACCGTCCATAATTCTACTTCCAGAGGTAACCTTTATGTTTAAGAGTTGAAAAAATTGCTATTTCTGTAAGACTTCATCATCTAAGCAGAACTATAATTTTATTGTCAAAGTAGCTGTAGAGTACACGGTGCCTCAGGAATAAAACATTAGGTTAAAGACTGTATTTCCTCAGGCTGTTAAAATACATAAAATTAATTAGGTGCCCAGTTATTCCTGAGCTAAGGGAGGACACATGAAAGAGTTGTCTTATTTTACCCTTATTTTATGCTTTTAGCAGATCAACATCTTCCTCAAATGTTGTTTTTTGGTTGTAGTCAGGATTTCTTCAATGTCACAGATCAGTTTATCCAAATCATCATCAGCTCTCCTCACTGCTTTCTTCTCCTCTGTGTTTTACAATGCATTTCGATGTGACTTTGAACAGTTCTATCATGGTCTTTTAATGCATTAAAGAAGATATTGCCATTTAAATATAAATCTATAGCATTACTTTGCTGCAGTTCATTTAATAATAACAAAACATGTTTTCCTGACTTCTTTGGCTACCAGAGTTTGTTTTAGTCCTAGAAGCAAACAATCCAGACAGCAGTAGACATCTGAAACAATTTTTTACTATGCAATAATATTGAAGACACTTGGAAGAAACAGATAATCTTTATAAGTGTCTTGACTCATTTCTAGCTTAAAATGGGGGAATTACTTATGTGCTTTTGTATTTTAATCAAAGCTTGTAAGATAAAAACTACGCAGTTTGACATAAGAAATTGGCACCAACTCGTGTCTGACTCTTCTCAGAATGACCTACCCTGCTGACAAAAACAATTAAAATAATATCACTGTTAGTTCAGAGCAAAAGCCTTCATCCTGTAAGAAACAAACGGAGATAAATGAAAGATTAAAACAGCCCACAGGTGACTTTAACTTACAGACATAGTTATCTTGGTGAGTTTTCGGTACTTTCATCCCCTGTGTGCTCCTACTCCTCCACTCCATTAAACAGCAGGAAAATAGTTATTTGGGAATGCCAAGCAAGGGACAGAGTCTGAGAAACAAAAAAAGCAAAGAAACTCAGGGAGAGATAGATCTGTAGTAGACCCACACCTCTGCAAAGAGGTCAATACATGATTCCCACTGATGCTGTGCAGGAATGTACACACACAGCCCGTGGTTTGCCTTGCAAGCAGCTCACTTGAACAAGCACACAAGATACTCCTTTTATTTTCCACTGCTGGTGCATTAGATCTGTGCTAGGAATGTCTGCATAACCTGGAGGTCAGATACCAATTATTCCTCAGGCAAAGTAAGAAATTTTTTCCCCCTGTAGTTTGTGGTCTTAACTTCCCTCAAGAAGTGACAGGAGGTGGCAGTAACAGAAGTTTCTTCTGAACAGTACTCAAAGTGAGTGACTTTCTACTTTCTGCTGTAGAGCCTGAGTGATTTTTGGTGATCCTATTGCTTTCTGGTCTGTCCAGGCTCTTCTCTTGATAGTCAACATCTCTTGATAGTCAACACAATTCCTTTTGCCTGTCCATTATGCAAATAAAGATTTGTGGAAGCCATCCAGCTTTTGATAAAAGTTTGCACAGTGTAAAGATGCTGTGCTTAAGGAAGAGAGCAGCTGCTGAAGGGCTCTCTGTATAAGGAGCTGACTGAACTTCAGCTTAGGCAAAAGCTTCAGTCTGCCAACTTTGCTGCCTTTAAAACACACTTTGCAAGAATACTTTGAGAAAGTCCCCAAGAGCAGCCTGTAGGTTTATAGAGATTAAGGAATTTCAAACTTACTCCATGGAGTAGCAGGAACTCCACTGTGGCACACAGACAACCCAGGGAGTAACTGAGTGCTGAGATTACGGAGCGTGCACTTGTGAAATGCTGACTCCTGTCACATTCATTTGAGAAACCTCAGCCCCCAGTGTGCTGCATTTTGATAATCACATCCGAAATGTCACAGTGTGGGCAACTGCCCTGTAATCCATCACTTTTCTGTTTAGTCAGAAAGTGATAAAAAAGGGTGCAGAAAAATAATAGATGATACACTTCATTTTTAGCACTTCTTTATAGAGGGAGAAGAACCTGTAAGGGCTTCCAAGCCATCTGTTATCTGAGCATGTCAGATTATTACAGATGAGAGACAGTTTGCTTTTTAATAGCAGAAGAAATTTATAGGAATTCTGAGGGAAGTTCTGTTCAAAACATATGGTAGTATCCATAATATACCTGTTTTAAGGCCCAGCACTAATTACTTTGTGGATTTAATAATTTGTCCATTATTACTCTTTTTAGCTGCAAGATAATCATCAGATATGTTTCAGTGAAAGCTGTGCAAGTCAAAATGATTCAAGCTTGAATAAAAATGAATTACACATTTTACTTAACAAATAGAATCTGAAAATATTATCTAAAATATTAAAATATTACCATTTTCTTCAAGTCCCATTTTCTTTAATGCATTGTCAGCAGGCTGAGGGACATCATCCCTCTCCCTCTTCTCAACACTGGTGAGGCCATGACCAAAGTGCTGTACCCAGTTCTGGGCTCCCCAGTAAAAGACAGACATGGATAGACTGGAGTGAGTCCAGCGAAGAGCAGCAAAGAGGATGAAGGGCCTGGAGCATCTGTGCTTTCAGGCTTGGGGTGATCTTATCCGTATCTCAAAACAGCTGAGGGGAGGCTGAGAAGGGGCAAAGCCAGGCTCAGCACTGGCTCCCAGAGACAGGACAAGGGGCAATGGGCACACACTGACACATGGGAGGTCCCTCTGGATGATGCCATTTGGGTTTTGCCTTTTTTCTATGTTCTGTGTATTCTTCACACATACATTTGTAGCTCTGTAGGCAATTGTATTAGTAGTTAAGTTTTCCCAGTACTCTTCTGTGGCCTTTCCCAAGGCAGAAAGACAAAACAAATTCCAGAGTTCCAAGCCCTGGGAGGTGTCGCACGGTCGGACACTAAGAAATCAGGTAACTCACGTCAGGTCAAGAGCTACCAAGGCTGGGCAGAGAAGAAGAGCCCAGCCTCTCTTTATTCTTTCATTTATATATCTTTTTACAGACAATCATGGATTGGACAATGAGGTTGCCACCTCTCCAATTCCATAGGTGAGAAACACAGTCCATCAACTTTCTCCGCCTTCGGGAAAGGAATGAAAAACAATATTCAGTGTACAAAACAATCTTTGGCCAGTTAGACAAACATGGGCTAAAATTTACATAAAATCTATGAGAACCTTTGCTACCAAGTATAAACACAGTACTCTACAAAAATCAGGGCGACAGAGAGGTGCAGGGCCCCAGTGCTGTCTTGGTTCTTCCTGGGAACCAAGGTTGAGAGCAACTCTTCAAGACACATTTAATGGATAAAGTACAGCTAATACCAAGGGGTGGTGGGGCTCCAGAGAAGGGGCTTGACCTGGGGGGAAATTGCATCACCACTTGTCCTCCTAATTGGTGCTTTTTATCAATGATGCTAATTTCTTAAAACCTGTAAAAATGTTTTCACCCCAGTAGGGGGTGGGCTTTTGTAGACATCTTTCTCTAACTGCCTCTGAAGGCCTTCAAATAAAGATTCCCCTTTATATTACCTCTGTACTAAAATTATCTAAAGTTTCATTTCCAGGTTGGGAAAAAGGCAACATGGACATCAGGGAACACATTTGGATTGTGAGAGCCATGGAGCACTGGCACAGGTAACCCAGGGAGGTTCTGGAGCCTCCATCCTTGGGGATATTGAAAAAGCATCTGGGCACATTCTTGGGCAACTGGTCCTTGGTGGGCCTGTTTGAGCAGGGGGCTTGCAACAAATTAACTCCAAATGTCCCTTCCAAACTCAACTGCTCTGTGATTCTCTCATTTATTTTACATAATATACTCTTAGACATGAATTTATCATCTCTTCCCAATATTACCTAAGCAACAGAAAAAGAAATGTGAGATTTGCTTATCAAGTAGAGTTCTTCCAATGATTTCCAGCTTCAAATCTGTCATTGAGTTATTTGTTTCTACAACTTAGATTAATGGGATTCTTAAATGCAATTAAACTGAAATCAGGTTAACTTTCTAAAATATTTTAAATTAAATGCAACATTTGGCATGGATATCACTGTTAAGGAAAAAAAAGTTTGTAATTGAAAATATTACTGTGATGCTAACAAATCTTATTATCAGTGACTATCCCTACTTACCCTGTTTTACGATAGGACAAGTCGTCCTCTAAAATATTATCTATCTATTGATTAAAGAGGGAGCCTAGAAAAATATCTTAAGTCTTTTCACCTTTAGATTGCTACTCTAATGTGTGGTGAGATTACTTCTGTCCCTAGAATAGAAATTGTCATTGTCAAGCCACATCCTCTTCTCCTCTGAGCATTTTCCTGCTCCTCACCCATAACTATTTTCTCAAGTGCCTTTCTGACAGAAACCACTGCTGAACTTGTTCCTCACCAGTAAACCCCCTCCACATCATCTCACAGAAGATACTGGAGGTATCATTTCCTCCTGTAAACTCTTTCAGCCCAGAAATCCATTTACACTTGTAAAGTCTCCAAGTACTTTATGCATACACATGCACTTAGAAATCATAAAAGCTTAAAGAAGTGTGGGCTGAAAGGGATCTCTGGAGGGCATCTGGTCCAACTCCTCATTCAAATGAGGCAGTGAGGAGTTAAACAGGGTTTAGGAGGTGATCATTCACAAGAAACAGCTCCCACAGACTAACAGAACCCCTTTATAACACCATGAATTTAGGGCTCTGAGCCTCTCCAGCCAGCAGTAATTCTTCTGGCAAAGTGGTGTTTTAGCATCTACAGTAATTACTGCTAGTGGGTGTAAACCCCTGATTCAGCAGTTGCACAGATAAATCCTCTCCAGATTCTGTGGTCTTGCAGGAATTGTTCCTTTTAACTGCCCTAGACAACGATCAATTCTCTGACCTTTCATCCCGACCAAGGCCTGTAACAAGGCAAGCAGGCACCTATTTTCATGAATATTAAAGGTCAAAATTCCAACTGCACATCACCAGGCAAACTTTCTGTCCTTCATTTATATTGTGGAAAAAACCCCTATATCCAATTTCCTTTCTGCTTCAGATGGAAACTTAAAATTATGAAAATTTTGTGTACAAACAAGAAGAATATGTTTGCATAAACCAGGTAGACAGGCACATGGTTACATGCCACAATAACGTCTCTAAACCATTATGTTCCTACATAAGAATGTTCACTAGCTATGCTTAGGGGGAAAAAAAGTAATAAATCAAATAATTTTGTCCTTCTATTAGCAAGCAAAAAGACATCCACCACCCCAAGCAATTTTGAAGGAGCAATAAGGAATAGTTAGCAGTCCATTATCAGCATCATACCTGGAGGTTTCCATTAGTTATACTACTACTGCTCTCAAGAGATGCATAACTGATTGCCTAATTGCTTAGGCAATGTCTTAAAGAATTACTTATTAAGTAGAAAATATGCCAATAGTAATTCCACGCTCACAAAAATCAGTGTGAAAAATATTTCAAAAAAAGCAATTACATAACTGTCTCCAAATTGCAATCATTAGTCATTCCCATCAGAAAGCTCGTTCTTTCATAAAAATCCTTGGAAAAGAAAAAGTGTCTGCACCTCAAATTACTGCTTATTAATGTCTGGTGAAAAAAGGTGAGCTGGAGGGACCTGCATTTGAATTTCTCCTGCAGGAAAGGTTTCTGGCAAGTCACATAGTGAATGCCAACATGACCCTCTGCAGCAGTTTGCAAAACTATGAACTGGCTCTGATGCCATTTGGTTTCTGCCTTTTTTCTTTTATATGTTCTCTGTACTCTTTGCACGCGTATTTGTAGCTCTTTTGCCTACTGTATTAATAGCTGGTTTTTCCAGTACTTTTCCATGGCCTTTCCCTAAGCAGAAAGACAAAACAAATTCCAGAGCTCCAAGCCCTGGAGGGTACAAGGCCCTGTCCTATCTCGGTTCTTCCTGGGAACCAAGGCCCAGAGCAACTCTGAGGTTCATTTTCATAAACAAAGTAGAGCCAGTGTTAAGAGTGGGGCTCCAAAGAAGGGGCTGGACCTGAATAACCACTTGTTCTTCTAACTGGTGCTTTTAATCAATTATGCTAATTTCCTAAAAGCTATAAATATGTCCTCACCCCTGGAGGGGGGGCTTGTATGGACACCTTTCCATAACTGCTCCTGAAGACCTTTAAAATAAAGATCCCCTTTTATATTACCTCCTTGCTAAAATGATCTCGAGTTTCTTTTCCAGGCTGGGGGAAAAGGCAACAGCTCAAATATGAGCATTTTGCTCTACAGGAATGGTTCAAACCCTGTATCACAGCCAAGGAGTGGCAGATTGGAGCTCCTTGTTAATGAATTGTTCTGCTTGTAACACCTGAACAGGCTCAGATATATCCCACTCAAGCGGACATGCTCTGTGCCTGACATTCTAGTTTGTAAAAAGATTACTTTTTTTTTCCCTTTAGATGAAGGATATTGCAGGGACAAACAAGCAAAGACCTCCAAGGTATTCAGCAAGCAATGGTGGGGACATAGACTACATAACCTATTTACAAAGACCATTGGTGACTAATTTTTAACAGATTACCCTTTCTTATTTAGTCTATAAACCTCCAACACAAGCCATGGGAACGCCACAATACAAATGCGTGGTCAAAGGCAGTGAGGTAGATTAATATTTGGTAAAATACTGCTAATTTGTCATTAGTTTTCTTTAAATGTAAAACTACCTGACCTCTCTCCTCAGCTGATTAAGAACTGACTTTTTCAAGGGTCAGGTAAAGGACCAGAGCACCTGTGTAAAATCCAGCATTCACTCTATTACTCCAGGTTAATTTAGTAAAAGAAAACCACCAACACCTTCAAATGCAGTGTAACTCACATGAGTGACCTAAATGTGTTTGCCCCTCTCAGACCAGACATGGGCTTACAAAAATTTGGAGTCCTGCAGAATTCAAATCTTTGAGGAAATTAAGAACTGCAGGTATTTTGTTAAAGCCAGTCTCTGCTTTTGCAAAACTTTTTCCAAGTATTTTCAATATTGTACAGACAGCTCATTTTAGGAGAGGAATATTTCAGTCTAGATCTTTGAAGGCATAAGAAATTCAGGAACTTATGAAATATTCTACCCAGAGATAGGCTAGCCATTTGCTTTTTCAAGTGTTACAACATTCTGCACTCCAGTATTTTTCCCGTCACATAATTTTACAGATTTAATCTGTATTTTAGATTCAGCACCAGGGTACCTTCTGCTGAGTTTGCTGTGCACTGATGTACTTCCTTGGAGAAGTAACTTTTTAGAAGTGTTGACACTAAAATGGTCACTCCTAATTATTCTGGCTGTCAATAAGAACTGTGTCTGGTGATCATTCCTGTGCAGCAGAGACGTGATTGACAACTTGAATCCTAAATTAAACAGGCTATGAAGCACAGTGCAGTCTGGTGGAACATAAAGCTGATCACACAGTGACCATGAGTGCAACTATTACCTGAGCTGCTGTTGAGTAACCTGTGTGACAAATATGCCATTTCTGGTAATACTTTACAGTAATGAATTGACCACAGCCTTCAGGTATCAAACTAATTATCTAGTACATACAGAATTGCTCCCAGTGAAAGCTTTCCTTAGTAATTTTCATCTTTTACTTAAGAATCCCCTGACATGGAGTGGTAGAAAGAGAAGGATGAGCTGGATTTGTTGTGTGAGCAAATTTTTCCAAAACTTTATGGATATAGATGGATTGAGCATGAGAAATTTAATATCTGCAAACAGTACAGGAAGATGCACACAACAGCGAGGTTTTATTGTTTTGTGCATGTGTGTAGATGTGTTTGGTTTTGTGGAGTTTTTGGGTTTGCTTGTTTGGGGTTTTTTTTTGTTGGCTGTAGGTTGTTTTGTTGGGTTTTTGGGGTTTTTTTAAAATCACAGATACAGCTGTAGATGTCTTGCAACAAACCCAGAAACCCTGATACCCTTCTAGTCTATGCTGGTATTATCAGAATAAGGCAAGATTCACATTCACAAAAATTGAAATAAACCCGAACAAATGATAAAACAGGATTTAGGAGAGATGTAAAACCTGACATCAGTAGCTGTTCCACACAGCTAAATTCAGCAGAACAACTGGAAATCCAAAAGCAATACATTCTCCTGAACTGCATCTTTATGCCAAGCCCCCCAAGGGATCACAGTAGTCCCACTTTAATTGACTCAGAAAATTACTGAACTGTATGTAATAACCCAACTTTCAGCAGAGGTAACAAAAGCTTTTGTTTCAGCTTTCATGTGAAATAAAGCAGGCCCTAGGTGAGTATTTCTATGTTTATTTCCTCTGCAGGTTTTATAATAAAATCTTCGCCTTCCAAAAGGAAGAAATATTATTTAATCTTTCGAGGGTATTAAAATTCAAAGCAAACAGCAAATTCACATTTGCACAGTTAAGAATCTACAGAACTAATTTGAAGTATTCTCCTGCTGACACTCCTGTGCCATGAGATTCCATAATGAACTAAAGTGTATGTTTTTGTACTATAATTGTTAACACAGGTGTGAATCATTGACATCCATCTTCAACCTTAGTTATTGTTTGCCTTTGACTCGCTTAAAATGTTAAGTACAGGCAGAAGATAAATCCTCAGAAAAAGGTAAAGAAATTTAATTTGAGTTCTTTTTACATATTTAATCTATGTGTGATGCACATTTTGGGAGAAAATAGGAGTTTATGAGCAGAGTCTTATTACCTGTATCACTCCATTATATGGATAATGCAGAACTCCTAATTCTTTTTGCAGTTCGAGGAGAATAGAAAGATGATGTACATCAGCTTCACATCTGACTGTAGAATTGCTCAGCCCTAAACACGTCTTATCCTCTAACTAAGATTATTGAACACAGCTTCATATCAAACCACTCCACACTTTGGAGTAATGCAGATATCCACTTTGGTGACAAAAGGGGAGCTGAGCTCTTTGCCAGCACTGCTGCCAACTGAGACTGGTCAGAGACAGGTTTGACAAGTCATCACTCAGCTGTCAGCTCACTGAAAATCCCCTAAATTTTGAGGTTTTGATTACACTGTCTGTGAGCTACTATGAGACTGAGGGAGAAATTCATCACAGACAGAGAGGATTGAAGGCACTCAAGAAATCTTGCTCTTTATCCTCCTCCAAAGCAGCACCAGCTATACTTATGATTCTTCATGACAGTTATTTTTTCTAACCTGCTCTCAAAAGCCTTCAAAGTTGGCAGCAAGGCTGCATATTTTCTAGCAGGTCATTATACAAGCCTTTCATTTGAGTGGCTCTTCTCCCTGCAATTGCCTAATGTGAGTTTTCCTAGCCACCAACTGCAGTCACTGCTTTGCAAGCAGCACCTGATGAGTAGAGAACACATTCTTTTACATGTCCACATCCAGAAGGTACTGTACTTACTGCATCTACCCCACTAACTCTGTTTTTAGAGCAGAGAAACACCCAGAAGACCAGACTGTGCCAGACCAAACAGCCAATTACCAGAATATTTTTCTTTCCAATAGCAGTCAGTGACACATGGGTTAGAAAAATCCTGTAAAATCTGGTAGGAAATGAGAGACCTCCCTTGTAGAAGTCTCCAAAATTTCAGCAGCTGCACTCCAAAGGTTCCTGACATTAATTTCAAGATTTTTACATTTTTCCAACCTGATGATGTTTTAGGCTTGCAAAACATCCCGTGAAAGGTCTGCAGCTTAGTTATTCATTGCACGAAAAAGCAAAGTTGAATAATCATCCCATAATCACCTTTTCTGTACTACTGAAAATTCCATATTCTCTATCACATTTTAATTACAACAGTCTCAGGTCATTCTGTCACTCCTCATAATTAGTGGTTTCCAGACCGTTATTCTTCCCCTAGACTCAAGTGCTTTCTGTCCTTCTTGAAATGCTACATCCCAAACCATAATGCTGCCACACAGGATTAGATAGTGCAGGCTTGCTGGCTCATTTTTGACATATTATTTGTGTGCCAGAGTAAAGCCTTGCATTTTTCTGTAGTTATTAATATCCTTCAAACATTTTCAGAGCATATTTTAAAATAGGCAAAATTC
The DNA here is from genome assembly GCA_034509425.1 of Eopsaltria australis. Taxonomy (NCBI): domain Eukaryota; kingdom Metazoa; phylum Chordata; class Aves; order Passeriformes; family Petroicidae; genus Eopsaltria; species Eopsaltria australis. The sequence continues at coordinate 532,635 of JAVTVJ010000447.1, read as the reverse complement.
ATTTGAACTTTTGCTCACTCTTTCAGTGTACCTGCAGCCCTGAAAATCTAATGCCCACAGGCTATGATCTATCATCTAAAAACTGACTGCAGTATTGATTGGTCTCAAATCCAAAAACTCCAAGAAACTTCTCTTAATACATTCTTCTGTTTTGATAATAAATCTCCAGGAACTACTCTCCATATGTTTTTCAAGACAGTTTTGTATCCACTTTGGCATATTTTAAATTATATTTAGACTATGGATCCCTGGGCTGCTTGTGAGAATGTCAGTTGAAAAGATTTACTACAATTGTTATCATTACTTACTAAAAGGTGAAAACTCGTGCAAACACAGCTGCAGTTTTGACACTCTCCTTTGTCTACAGCACTTGTTAATGTGTTGTAGAGAGAAACTGGATCAATTGACCTAAATCCATTACAATTATTCAACTCCTTGTTTTCTGGTAATGATAACTTACTTTTCTACCTTTTTTCCTCTTTTTGAAGTAACCTGAAGCTCATCAACCCACAACTCCCAAGATTTCCTCCTCTCCTCAGCTCCTTTAGAGATCAAAAGCAAATTCTCCCTTTCCCAATCCTCTGGTACTTCATTTATTCCCCAGATTGATTTTAGAGAGCACTGGCACCTCTTAACTACTCAGAATGAAGTTTACTGGGTGCAGATGTTTAAAAGCCTCTAAATTATAATTAGAAAATGTTAATGTATTCTGTGCTGAGGGCCTGTGTGTTTCTCAGTGGCTGGCTCTGTATAACAGCCCAACTCTGGCTTGGGGTTTTTGCCCCTAAACTTAAGGAAAAAGGTGAAAATGCTTTAGCAACCAGCACCAGCATATCTATCTGGTATTTTTGCCTCTCTTCTGAATATTAGCTGTATACTTTACCAACCTTTTTATTAGCACTAACCTACTTGTAATTCTCAGTGTCCCCTTGGTGCCTGTGTCTCCTTTAGTGCTTTGGCTTTACCCAGTGGTTATTTTTATGCCTTTTCCTGTCACTTCTCAGAGTGACTGTGCATGTACACGTGCAATACATTGGTGTATTAGATTTCTTCATGCCCACTTCCACAGAGTAAGATCATGTAGCTGGACAGAAGTTGCTTTGCAAATTTAAAAACAAAATCCCCTAAACAAAACAACAAATCCAAGTTTTGGCTCTTTCAGTTTCAAAATAGAAGTTAATTTTATTTTTCCTCTGACACCTCACGCTGGAAGAAGTAATTTTCAGATCTTACTGTTTATATCCATTTGGATTCTATTCCTGGCTTTCTACTACAGAGTGAGATACAACTAAGCCATTTAATGTAATATTAGAAGCTTAAGCAAAATATTTTGACAGCATCACACCAACGGGGGGTTTTTCGAGTCTTTTTTAAGCCATAATTACTACATTGGTAGTAATTGTACCTTTGGAGGATAAAAATATCTCCTGTCCCTTCCTGCCCTACAGAGTTTCAAATAAGGACAAAAACTCACAGCGAGGATGTGTCAGAGGTGTGGTGTCATTATTACACCATCTCACATTGGAAAAAGATGACTGAAACATGGAATTATAAAAAGGCATAAAATCATGAGTGTGAAGGAGAAGATGAGTAGGGAAAGACTGATGTTGGCTCTTTCCACAGAAGAGCTGATGACCACAGATAGACCACTCCAGCTTAATGGCAAAGCAGGAGAAACAAGAAAGGTGCCTTTTGTGCATTCACCTGAGCTGGGGAATCCTGTCCAAGGAAAGTTGTAGATGTTGGAAGCTTACAAAGACTTCAGCAGGGATTGTGCAAGGTTTTCAACAAAAACTTTGGTGAGGACTGCTACAAACACAGAAACCACTATGTTCTCTGGAAGAATATGATTTAAAATGTGGTTGCAAGCAGGGAGCACTAAATATGAGAACTTGATTCCTCTGCCTCACCTGAAACACCAAATTTTGGCTGAAACATGATGCTGAGGCAGATATCCAAATATCACACAAATTTCAACATTCTTTTTTCCTCTAAATTATAATATTTCATCTCCTGCATATCACTTCTTGGCTCCATGTAACAACCTCCTTTTTAAGCCACCAAAGGTGGTGCTGCTTTTCCCATTCTTTCCCATTCTTTCAAACATATTCATATCAAGGTGTATTTGTGAAACTTGTTTTCCTGATTTTGTATTCCAGCAATACATTTTCATATGATTAGTAGTCTGTAAACTCTAATTTAAGCTTTTCTCATGATTAGGACAGGCATTTCTTTTTCACTACTGTATTTCCTGATTTCTAATAAAGTTTTTAGATAATTCTACGACAGTTCTTGCAGTGAAGTGAAGGCCATGAATGTGGTCTCTCTCTGCTACATGGTTGCCTAGTTACATAAAGCCCATTAGAAACATCTTGCCTTCAACTCTACTACTAAATTTGGTTGAAATAGGTGGAATCCAGATGTGATTACTGCAAAGGAAGCAAATAGGTATGTCTTGTTCCTTCAGGAAAGCAACCCCAAATTCCACATTAATTAGCTGTAGTACAAAGCAAGTTTTATCTTCAGTGCTGGGTAATTGGCCAAAAGTAAAATGGAAAGACTTTATGCTTCTTTTATAAAAATACCCAGTACCACACTCAAAGTGCTGGAGTGAAATTTTTGCTAGGAAATTAGTTTTTTATTTATTATTTAATAACCTTTTACATTATCGAAGGATACAGACTTTTGTGTCAATAAGCAAAGTTTCTGCATAACTTCATTTTTCTCCAAATTCCCTATTCTTGTCCCAATAAAACTGAAATACCAGAACTAATAAATATGGTTTTATTTTCACGCCTCTGGCATTTTTAGCAGTTTTACATCTCAAGTTGGACTGACTCAACCAGAAAATTCCCTGCACTGCTAAAATCCATAGCAAAGACAAATTTTCCATCCAACAGCCATCTGACTTTTACAGGAAGATGTTTATGATGACAATAATTAAAACATCTTGCTTGCTTTTTGTGTCTCCTCATATGGAAAAAGAGAATCCTTGCTCCTTTAATCACTCCCCCACCGAAACCTACATGGCAAACTCTTCCATTAATTTGCTACAATGCAAAGCAATAGATAAAGAGGTGCTGACTTGATTTTCTGTGGGATTGGGGAATTTTTTTTGCCTTTTTTTTTTTTGTGATAACTGTAGTGGAACAGATTATTATAGATAGGACTTCAAAACATACATCAGATGGCACAGCTTTGCGTGCACAGCAAGAAAGCCACAGGCTGACCTTAAACAGCAGCGCTTTCTTCTACCCATATAATTTATCACAACTTTAAATTCTTATTTTTCCAGTCTTAATAGACATTTCCTATGTACATAAGTGGGTATAAAATCAGTAAGGATAAACTGAATATTTTTGCTAAAAATAGAAAATCCGTCTCTTCCTCCTATCTCTCTTTCTAGGTCATCTCCCCATTTCTTACTCATTAAGAGTTAGAATTTATGCCATATGTACAATTCTGTTGCAATGACACACATGAAAATCATTGGGAAAATACATCATTAATCACTGCCCAGCATGATTCAAGGTGGAAGGTGAGTCTCAGATGAAGAACAGGAAAGTATTTTAAGGCATGTATTGTAGCACCCCTTGAACCAAACCCTAAGGATACATCTGAGCATAACAACACTTCCACCTCGTGTCGCCACAGAATAAAGTTTCCCAAACTGTGACAATGGTTAAGCTTTTCTTCCTTTGTCTGTCAATGAATCCCTAGTGAATTATCCTTGTGTGAGACCTGACAGAAATTCTCTTTGCTGTTGATGATCACCATATCTCTACCCAAATCTTCCTCACTCACCTTCCCTCCCCAATGCAGGTTCTGTACTAATGGGGAAAAGGCTCAGGTACTGTAATAGAGATCTTGACTAATTTCCACTATGTACTCACTTAAGAAAAATGTTTAAAATTCCAAGTATACTATTTTTTTCTTACTATTTTTTTATTTCCACTCTCCCATCATTGCCAGAAATAAACCAATCAGCTGAGAAATGATGCTCAGGAGAAGGATCCTGGGCACACAAGCAGACAGCACATCCACACACACAACTGACAAAACCTGACGTAGAGTGCAAACCAACAGCTCTGGAACACACCAGAACATGAAGTGATTATCTGAAAAAACCTTTTTGGATTTAAAGACACTGAACTAGAAAGTATCATATTTGCATTTGCTTAGCAGTACATCAAAAGGGATTTCTTTTTCCCTCCCTTTTCCCTGACTAATCCAGGCAAACTTAATTGGACTTAGAAAGATTTAAAAAGCAGCTTTGACTTACTTGTCTACTGATCTTCTGGTTTAAAATGTTTTGATCTGGAAAACATACAATAATATTTACTTCTTATCCTATCACTAAGAGCCTGCTTTTGCTGGATTTGAACTGAATAACATGACAAATTTGGAAGAACTTCTAATTTAGGTCCCTGTTGGCTTTAGGTTATATTTGTTCTATCCTTTGAAGACTGGTACTGTCAGATTCTAATCCATCCCATCAACAAGGCAGCTGCCATCCTATTTTTTTCACTCTTTCTTCTTTAGTCAGTAAATAACTCACTCACTGAGTTACTCTAACTGGAATATGGCTAACTCTTACATCCCTCCCAAAAATCCTGAAAACCATTTTGATAGAGATGTTTACAAAGTGCATTCATAAATGAACCCTTTCAGCTCCTACTCTACGTTTTATGAATTTTAATTCTGGCATCTTCAAGTAAAGTTGTGCTATCTATATTTGTTTTTCTTTAGGTTACCAACTGGATACCTCTCACTGAAAAGAATTCCAGTAGCCCTGGAGAAGGAATAAGTATTTCAGATCTTCCTAAATACATATTTACTACATTGTTTCTGATTTTTACTGCTTATGACTTTCATTCTTAAATTTCAGATCTCAACACCTATCAACAGATTAAAAGGATCATGCTGAACATCATTCACACTTATTCCTGAAATAGAAGGTATTTGATTTTCCTCATTATGTATAAAATTGAGAAGGCTACAGCACATCAGTTGACAATACATGATGGGAAAAACTTGAAGTTCTGTCAGACTGAGGTTTATTGTTACAAACTGTTTGATTAGGACATGCACACCAGCAGCTTGATAAATGATACTTCTTTCCCTGGCCATTCCCCAAAATACCCTCAGCAGAACTGAAATTACTGGGTGTCAGTGTTGAGTCGTTCATTTAACCCACAGATTTAGAAGCCTCAAATGTTCTGAATATTTTCCATTTCAGTTATTTTCAAAGAGGGATGCAAAGAAGGTATCTTCAGTTTGTACTAAGATTTTGTTTTGAAATAAATACAAGAAATTGATATCAACACTGAATGTTTTCAAAACTATAAGAAAGATTACCGTGAACTATTTTTTTTTCAGCCTGCTGCCTTGCAAATGTGTGAAACATGGATTTTTTCCTCTCTGAGAAATACACTGAACACAGAAGCATGGAATGGGAGCACTGTCTCTTACCACCTTCTAATTTAGAAAGATACTGAGCCAAGGACGATCCTCCTTCAGAGTTGGTGCTTTCACATTTCAGTTCAACAAACACCAATGTATTTTTGGATAATTTTGGGGATTTAATCTCTGAATCATTTCTCATGTGTAAAAGGAAAAGAAATTTGTTAGCAAAACTTACCTTTTCAACTTAGTTACTATTAATTTTGGCACAAGAAAGTTTCATTATTCCTTTAACAATCCGATTTTGGGTATTACACAATACTTGAGTACATGCTTGAAAAAATAAATTTCTTTAAATATTTATTTCAACATACATCATCTTAATAGTCTGAAGATTTAATCAGGATCTTAAAATATTTCTGTACCTTAAAATATTTTCATATAGGGCTGTATTTACACAAAAGTTGTGGGCTCCAAGTCCCTCTGATTCATCCAGTTTGGCATTTATCTATCCTTGCACTTAACTCTTGACAAATGTGCAGCTGAATTACTGATGAGTGTCACCACAACTGCAAAATGGGTTGTTCCAGTGTGATAAGGTCATCTGGGGAGGCTTCCATCAGAGCTGTCACACCTCTTTGGAGAGTTCCAGCTATCTGGTAATACAGCCTGTTTAACAACATGAATCTTTGGCAGAAAATGCCACACAGCTTTAGAAGTTCCTCAAGCGCCAACAAATTTTCCTTCCCCTAGTCTTTGCCTCTTTGCTTAAATTAAAAGAATGTCAGAATTCTTTCCAGAATTAAGAGATTCGATTATCCTCAAAAAAAATCTGGGTTGTCAACCTTCTGATATTTTACAATGGGAGTAAACTCAGCCATTATACACAGAGATAAAGATTTGATTCCTGAAACAGATATTGACTTATGAGAGCAGTCAGGATGCTTCCTTCTGTCCTGGCTCACTTCTTCGCTCAGTAACCTGGGGACACTATATATAGTTCCTCATCTGTAACGTGCTTTTATCTGGAGCTTTGAGCTAACATAGCTTTCACTTGTGTTTTTTCCCCTGACCTCCTCTTCTGCTAATGACACCATTTAAAACCAGCTAATGGAAGCTGGAGAAAGCCTGCCACTTGACATATTCAGCACTGCAGAAGAAAATTAAACTCTGCAGTAGTGACTAAAAGAATTGACTGTGGTTGTCTGCTTCTTGCCAACCCAACAATACTTTCCTGTTTCGATCCTCCTTCAGGAAAACTTCTCTTATAAAAGGATATGAATTCAAGAGTAAATGAATTGCCCTTTCTGGCACAAGAGCTCGCTCCTTTGAAATCTTTCTGTTCTGGGTTCAGTTAGGGTAAACAAGACAGCACCTGTGGCACTGAGTGTGCACAGCTGAATTAATTCTATTAACACTGTGAATTCCAGTGGGGCAGGGTTAACTGGAACCCTGCCAGATGAAGAGCAGTAAATTCCAACTCTGAAAGGTTAAGGCATTTGGATTAGCCTTGCTCACTGTGCTTGGGAACTCCAACCCACAGCAACTCTTCAGATCAAGCTTTTCAGGTCAGAACGCAGAGGCAAATTGTTCAGCTGTCTAGAAGGGTGATAAATGATCTTCCTAGGCTGTGAACATTTTCATAGTCTGCAGAGAGAGAAATTTAAGGTCTTGTAAGGTTGACATAAATGCCTATTTCAGAGGACGCACTTAAAGCATTTACCACAAAGTGGGGGGCGTATTAATGCCCAATCTCAGCCTCATCGAGTGCAGAGCATTGGACCAGGTAGCCCTGCCCCAGGTGAGTGCTGTAGCTACTGGAACACCAGCAAATCTTCCATGGCATGCACAGAAAACCCTTAATAGCAGAGATGGGGAGTATTTGAGAGTGAGATTTCTTGTCAAAACAAGAAGAAAGGCATCCAATTCAGCTATTTATCTGAAGCTGTCTGAAGGAGCATTTACACTTGTTCCATTTATGACCTATATTTCAGAGCACTCAACATCTTAGTGATAAGGATGCTCATTGAATTTTCAGAATTGAATATATGGTCTCTGGTCCAAATCAGCTACAGAAGACTCTTCAGTCTGAGCAAGTATCTGCATTTCAAACCAGCTTTTCTTCCAATACTTAATATCTCTTTTCCTTCATCTGCAGTTTGCTCCAGCTCCTCAGCTTTTTTGAAAAAATGCAATTCACTGGAAAATTTTCAACTTTTTTTACGTAGATACATGAACACCTACACATCAGTATCCATAGCCAAGTGTGTGGCAGCCACTACAGAATAGCTGATGAGTAGAGACCACTTCCTCTCCACTCTGAAGAGACAGTACTGGTGATTTCCAAATTTCTTTCATTTCCAACGATCTAATTTACCTTTTTGTGTCTTTTCTGTGTGAACCAAATCAGCTGGAAAGCATGCATGAAAAAATTTACAGGTATAATACTTGAATCATACAACTACTCTAAGTTTTCTTGCTCAGAATTGTGCTCACAACCAGAGCATACATCAGCTAATAGCATTTGAACTGATGGGAACTATATAGCAGTAAGAGAGCCAAGAATCTTTAGGCTGGGATTTAGAAAATCCCCATAAGTTAACCTCAGCCAAGAGAGACTGAAGAGTCAGTGGTTAATCACTCACCCATGGCAGTACTATGACAAAACAAAGATTTAACTTCCTTTAATTTGCCAAAAAAAGAAAAAAAAAAAAAAAAGGTCATATCATTTTCTCATAATCACTTCAGAGGAAGGATTTACAGAGTATTGGGGGGAAAAAATAAACATAGATACTTCTGGTTTTAAGATTAACTAAGAAACCCAACAATGACAAAACCAAGGCAGAACACCAAGTAACTGCTGTAAGTCTTCAGAAATCAAAAAGTTCCATCGGAGAGTTGATTTTTATTCCATGAACATCTAAAAATTAAAACAAATTTTTCTTTTCCTTATGACCACTTCTTTTTAACTTATCACTTTTCAAATAGCTTTATTTATTCCTTACATTTTTCAGTCCCTTTTTGCGCATTCTCACAGGCAGGCCCCTTCTATTGTGTGCCATTATTCCCTTTCCTTATAATTTTCCCAGAGAAAATACTCCTCTACATGCAGAATTTCTTTCAGAAACGGTAAAGACTGTAACATTCAACTACCGAGTCACACAGGTAAGTGAACAGCATGACTGGCAAAGGGAAAGTAAAAATCAAGGCTGTGTTTTAAAAAGTGTGCAGCCTAGAAGACAGTGCCTGTAACTGGACATATCTTGGAGTCAAGAGCCAAAAACATTTCTTACAGCTGGTGATGACAGAAAGTGAACATATGGAGCAAGCAAGGAGAAAAACACTGGAGGAATGAAGAATACTCGGAAAGTTAAATCATATTACAAGGAGTAATTTATCAAATTCGCAATCAGGGTGACCTTCCTGCAATGACTTAGGATGGGGATCTTGATAACTTATTGTAAATGTTAAAGAACAAGAAAAATAGGTAGCAGCCGCTAGGGACTGAGAAGTAAAAGAAAATGAAACTAGTACTTGCTGTCCAGCCTAGGAGTGAGTGGTTGTCATCCTGACCATGAGTGAGTTTTAAGACTTAAAAGGCAGAAGCCATTGCTTACTCTAAACCTCTACAACTTCTGCTGACAGATTCCCATTACTGGACAAAACTATAACCCTGTATAGGTGGATCAATAACATGCACATTTAAACAACTCACAAAACCATTCAAAGGAGAGAAGTGGTATGCATTAAACGAGATCAAGATATTCCTATAACTGAATTTTACAGTAAAGTTAAATGAATGCTATATCCTCATTTTCCACCAGACACAAAAAACCCACACCATCATCAGGAACAAATAAATAAAAAGGACAAAACCCCTAATTCATCAGGACCAAATTAAAAGAATGGCAAGCATGAAACAAATAGATCATCTACAGGCAAAGAAGAGTTCAGTGTTTAATCACTTTTCCTAGTGTTCAGGTAGAATTTGTATCTGACAGAGCAGCTCCCTGAGCTCCTTGTACCAATCAAATGTACACCAAGGTCAGTACTCTGTGTTGTAGCACTCCAAGGAAGATTGAGTGGAAAGTCCTGAATTACAAACAGCAGGAAAGAATATGCAAACATCAGGTACCACAAATCAGCTGATGTAAGATAATTTGTTGAGGAAGACAGCTGTTCTCAAGAGGAAACCCAGCAGCAAGAGGACCTGAGCACTCATTTGGCTCACCTGGCCACATTTATTTTTGAGTCCAGACCTTCCAGGACTTGGCTACACAACTAACATAATTCTGAAATGAGCTAAACACTCGCTGTTCACACACGTCTCAGTAAGATCTACTGATTACAGAGGGAGGCTAAATATCCAACAGGGAAACTGATAAATTATCTTCTCAATTATCACTCCATGAGATGTGTTCCATCACTCAAGTTCTGATCACATTCTAGAAAGCCATTTAGATGCAGAACTGTGATGTGAACCAAGAGGAGTTCGTAGCAAAACTTGTATTTTGAATAACCACTCTAAGAACCAGAAGCCAAGAAGTCAAAACCAGTCTTCTTCCTACTGCACTGAGCATCTTCCTAAACAAAACCAAGTATTTAACATGAACAACACAGTTTTTCCCAGCACCTTTCATAGACAGAAATAAAAGTTCTATATTTGTATCTGCCAAGGGAGCGATAAAGAACCTGCAGTTTATCTCTTCTATCACCACTGCAACTGATGAATCACTGGGACATGTAGCAAAACACTGACTGCAAAGGAAGGAACCTCTCAAGGCTCCAGCACCATTTTTTTGAGCCAGATGCAGTTTGTTGTTGCTCAGCTATTATAACTTGGAATTCTAGGTAAATAAAAAGTAAAACAAAAGCAAGCAAATAAACAAAAACCCCACCCCAAACCAACCAAAAATGAACGAATAATCATTTTAATGGAATTATCATTCCATTGCTATGTCAATGGAATAATTAATAAATTTAATAAAAATTAAAAGACAAACCAGTTCAAGTTAAATGGAAAGCAGAACTACCCCATTCAAGCAGTGAGATAATTTGCACAACATCTTACTGGTATGCAACTTAATATTGGACAGGATATCTAAAACTTTCAGGCCAAATGATCCAAAGAAAAGAAGATGGTGGTATTTATATTGGAATTTTCATAATGAAGGGAATATATATCTGTGTGGCACATGAATGCCTGGAGTCCAATAACTCTTGGAAAGAAATGATAAATGCTCTAAAGGGCATAATTAAAAATTACATTCCTTTAACCTTAGAGCTATGTATGTATTTCTGTTTGCAGAATGTATATAGACATTTACAGATCTACTGGGGAAATCCAGGATATAAATTTAAAGGCAGTATCAGAGAGGTGGTCACTGGATTTGAATGCAACAAAGATTTGCTTTTTATATCTTGCTGTTTCCTTTCAGTACTGCAGATGGGGAATATGCATTAGAAGTTAGCAATTCACAGGCATGCTTTGATGCTTAGAAATTGATCATTATCTCCCTTCTCCAGCAAAAACTCACCCCAACACATTTAGAAGCCAATAAAAGGAAAGAAGAGGACTCCAGGTATTCTGTGCAAATACAAGTACAGTGAGTACAGCAAACTGCTAGCTACCAGCACAAAAACCAATTTCTGATCATTTCAAGATGAATATATAAAATTATAATGAAAAGGCTTCTCGTAACTCTAAAACATTTGTTCGTTAGGGTAACGTCAAAACAAAAATGTATTTTTACGGGGAGAAACAGGACTCCATCACTTTGTTAAACAGCATCACAATCTGCTTGTGCATCATATACAAATCGGCAGAGTGAAGAGGGATCAGAGCTACCACTATGGTAACACAAGCATCAAACTTCCTTAACTTTCCTCTCACTCCTCCTCCTTCACTGAATAAAGTTGACTGATTTTACAGCCAAAGGAAATCAACAAGAAGAAGACATGTCTAAGCGGAACATGACCTGAGAGTGCAGGTAAAGAAGGAAAGTACAAGCAGTTATCCTGGATTAATGGAAAGCAAAATCAGAGACAGCTCTCAGCTGTGGTTTTTGGCAACTGCTTGTTTTAATTCAGCCAGGGGATGCGCCCTCTGTGACCAAAGTGACAAATTTAAACACATAAATAGAAGATGGCCATTTTCTTAACACATTTACTGGCTAATGGTATTCAAAAAATTAAGTATACAAAGAGAATAAAACAAACTTTACAAATAGATTTTATAGGCCAGGTTCTGATTGCTTCAGTCCTGGGCAGTCCCATTGCACCTCCTGCATTTCTTTTCATGAGTTAAGTGGAAAGCCTTTAATCACTCCAAGACCCACATAATTACTTAATCCCACCCTGCAGGATCAGATGTGACAGTGATACAGCAGTCCCTGTGAAATACTGGAGAATCTCCTTAGTATTTCAAAGGAACAAAAAACTGCTGCATCATAATCCACATTTGTAGAAGATTTATTAGAAATCTGAATTGAAGTCAAGTCTTTTAGTGGTCTCCATTTTCTGGCTGGTAAATCTAATGGCAGGATAGACTTTCCAAATGCAATAATATTGATCCGGGCAATGCAGCATCAGTAAATTAAAGTCAGCTTTTAAAAAATCTCTTCATGGCAGCTATATTGGAGGCATGTGCAATGAAAGGCTGCAGAGCAGAGATCTGAAGTCACACAGAGTCAGGGCTACACAGAAGAAAGTACAGTGGAAGTGGTTAGAAATGCTATTTGTTTTAATAAAAATTGTTTCTCAAAGTGCAAGCCCAAATATTCCAAGTCTTATATTTTTCAGTAGTTCAGTAGTGGATGTTTTTAGGTGGTGTTACAGACCCAAGGTCAACATCACTAATTAGATGTGGGTTATGGGTTTTTCTGGCAGAAGCAGCAAATCTTGAGCAGCAAATGTTCAAGATTGTTATTTACTTAGTTTGGAGTGTCTTGTGCTGAAACCTCTGCAGTTCTGCATCAGTTCTGTGTCCTCCCTTTTGGCATTCAAGGCAAGCAAACAAAGCAATTGATGGTTTAAGGGGAAGAGACCCACCCTGTACCACAGGGAAATTCTTCCACACACCTGTGCAACAGCTGTCTCTCCCTTCAGGAGTTCACAAATCCCCTCTCCTGAAGGGAAAAAGAGCTTCTTGTATTGTCTCTCAGAAGGGTTATTTTTATCTGGCCGATAGCAAGACAAAGTTAATTTCAAATGCTATTTTCTACGTCTGCAAACTGTGATGGGAGGAGTAGAGAAGTGGTGAACAGCAACCAATCCATCTAATCCTAAGTATAACTTTCTGGAAACAAGATTCAAAAACTGGATCCATTGCAAATTTTCTTGTTGTGACACAAGAAGGAATAGAAAATACAAAATATATAGTTATATAGATATATACACAGGTTCTCTTCATTCAGCTCTTGACAGATACAATGGCTGTTGCTTATGGTAATGCTTTAAAAACCTGGAACTGGGAACAAGCCAACTATGAAATCTGCTGTAAACCTTAAAATAGGTCCTATTAATTCAGCATTAAAATTCAAAGATACATTGAAAATGGCCCAGAGGGTATTTAGATTTGACCCTGGAAATCAATGAGCAAATTTCAATATAAACCTTGAGTTTGGAAAACACCTGGATAATGGCAGAAGCCTTTGCACTTTACAGTGTTTAATAAACAGTTTGTGCCACAATCAGCAATAGAATATAATTGAGTAAGTCATTTCCAGAACTCAGGGGTACTAATTTAAAATTGCTTCCACCTCTTTCTCTCATAGTGCAATCTATTTACCTACTTCTCAATTTATCCATCACAATCACATATTCTGCTTGTATTATAGTTAAGTAAACTTGTCTTGAAAGGTCTGAGGAACAATTATTTCTGTGCTACTTTGCTCTTTTCTAACCTGGATTCTTTCATGGGTAAAGGACCACTATTATTTCACTGTTTATTTACAGAAATAACTGTAGTGGGGAAAACACAGGATTAAAGCAACCTTTTTTTCTTATTATTCTTCTTATTATTTTTCTTTTGGTTTTCTATTCTTTGAATATGTAAAATACAGACAAATGCAAAACATTCTCATAATATAATGGAGTAGCTTGGCTATTTAAAATAAAATAAAATAGGATACATGCTCCAGGAAAATGCAGACATGACAGCATTATACCATACTACAGTATGCTTGAACGCTGTTTGAGAAAAAGAGTTAATCAGTGACAGGATTGATAGGGTAGGAATTCATAAGATTTGCCAAATAAAGGCAGAAGCAAAATAAAAGGATAGCCCTTGGAAGGATGAAATTAATCAAAGCAGTATAAAAGGATCAATGAAAGATTTGCAAAAACACTTGAACACTGAAGAAATGTGAGGTTGCAGGGAATTAGACACAGGACTCTTTCCTGTGTGTTTGTACAGAGTGCACCAGGTGTGAAGGACTGGAACTCTTTGTGCTTGGTTGTTGATGACACTTGTTCAAAATGCACACAGGGACATCCTCTGATAACTGGTAATACCTGTGTAAGGGGTGATAGTTTGTACAGCTTTATCTCTTTTCTATTTTGCATAACTTGAGGGGAATCACTCAGGAAGTTTTAATCATTTTGATTGACAGATTTTTTTTATCTGTCAGGTGCAGACGCTGTTCCACCTCTTCTGCGAGGCCAAAGCGCCTCACAATTTTTAGGTACTGCTCCCAGGTTGACTTAAATCAACCAAAACATCCGATGTTATCCCAAAATGGCCTGTAGACATCCAATAATCAGTGAGTTCTTTGCTCCTGGTAAAAGTGCCTATCATTAAACCTGCTTATTTAATCCTGTATCATGATCCTCCATTTCCAGCATGGTGCTCCCTAAGAAAAGAGAAGACAACAGCTACACAAAGTCAATTATGTTGCTTGAACTGCAACTGTTACTTAGATGTAAGGGGTATCAGCATAATATGCAGACTGAGGCAAAAGAGAACCTAAGCTTGAAAGTCCTGATTTACACGCCCAGCTGACACTTATGCAGCAGAAATTTTCCATCATCCTCTCATATATGAAGAACTAGACTTCATGCAAGCATCCAGTAACGATGTCATGACTTCACTTCCAATGAGGGTGGCATTCTAGGATACCTAAGGAATTTACAATATTCATACACACACACACACACATTTTATGTATCTACCTATACACATCCACCCTTCCTCCACATGCATACAGATTACAGCACCTGGTCAGGAACTGAAGCAAGCTCAATTAACTCCCTATTTAGGGAACATAATCTATGGACATGAAAAGTGAGCTCAAGAGTCAATCAAAAAGTAGCCTCTGAGAAACACAGATACACAAAATTACAAGCAGAGACTTCGCTTTACATTTGAAAAGTCAATATATGCATTTAAATACAAGCATGCCACAATGCAGTACCAGCAAGAAAGGTATCACACCCACACATATACTCAAGTATGTCCCCAGTGAAATACTATCTAAAGACAGAACTAATTTTCACAGCAATGCAATCACTGTAACTTCAAATTGTGTTCTTTATAATCTATAAATCTTCAAAGCATATCTGGCATTAATGTAAGTCTAACCTTGAATCAGGCATAACTGTGGTCTAAGGAAAAGGGCACTCGTTGCCATCTCTGCCTTAGTGCTCTTTGTTCACACTGTTCTCCTCTGCAGGATTATGTTCAACACTGCCACAATAAAAGGATGCACTGCCTCTACTGCTCTCCCTCCCTTCTGCACCCCTACGCAAGACTTAATGAAATAAAATCCTTTTTCCCAAATTCTCTTGACATTATTGAAAATGCAGCTTCTTTCACACACTTTGGCTGGACTTAGCACATTAACTGTAGCTCCTTATTCCTTCTGCAGCACAGAGGTGACAGCATTGCAAGGTAACAACACCCTGAGGAACAAGACAGGTATAAATAGCCAAAATAAGATATATTCTTCTGTTTGATCTTTCCTCTTCATAGCGAGAAGTGTGTGGATGCCTTTTAACCCCTCTCCACTCTTGTCCATATATAAGTTCCCTTCTACCATTTCCCCCATGCCTATTTAATTCTTTTGTCCTTGAAAGATTTTTCTTGGTGATGAATGACCTAAGAGAGACTGAAAACATGAGCTGAAATAAGCATTCAGAAAGACCAAATGTTGATGCAAAAAAGGGTAGCCACAATGTTCCAGACCTTGATCCAGAACTCAACTTGCTCATTTTTTTCTCACATCAGAGTTAGCTCCAAGTTCAACTTTAAGCCAAAACCTTTGCAAACAAAAAAGGTCTCATATGGGCAATTTTGGAATTGATTAAAAGCAAATAGTTTGCAGTAGAATCTCAGTTGTGGAACTCTTTACCACAAGATATTGTTAGGTTTAACTGGATTAAAAAATGATTGAGTATTCCTGTTACCCATTTATAAATATTAAAAAGCGATGGCAGGGTTTGAGAAGATTAAAATTACATGCTTTGGGGCTTAAGCTAATTTTAATGGGGATTTAGCAGAAGCCCCCTCTGTGAACAGGTCATTTACAGCATCTTTCCAAAGGTTTCCTTGTGCCTCCTTGTGAAAGCAGCTTGTACTCAGCTGTCTCAGGGGTTGTATCTCAAGGACAGGCATTTCATAGGAGACCTGCTGATTTTATTATCAAATGGCAAGTTTTGAGTATCAAAAGGTGGAATGGCTATGGCTCTATCAAATATCAGGGTATGCTGAACAGAAAACCCTAAGCAGGGGATGCCTGTACAGACAAAAGGTGAAAATCAGGGGTAATGTTCAGGTTTCTAAAATAGACCTGTAGCAACCAATAGAGAAAATATCTTGTGTGGTGAAAGCTCCACTTAGCAATAGGGATTTTAATATTTATTTTAAGCCTACAGCAAAGTGTAATATTTTGCCAGAGAGCCAAGGAAAGGATGAGGTCTGAGTTGCAAAAATTCATCAGGAAACTAAGGTAGTCTAGACAGGGTAAACAAATTGATTCCATTTGTTCAGGAATTCTGGTAATTGCAGCTTCTTGGCTAATCCACAAATAGCTAAAACAGGATGGAACTACATGGACAGGTGATAGAGGAGATTTGTAAAGCTGGGTGGGTGTGGCAGTCACGAGCAGCGTTCAGTGGGTGTGGGGCCAATGCCCTGTGCATCACAAAATGGTTTGAGTTGGAAGGGACCTTAAAGACAACCGAGTTCCAACCCTCTGCCATGGGCAGGGACCCCTTCCACTACATCAGGTTGCTCAGAGCCCATCCAGCTTGCCCTCGAACAGCTGAACATTTCCAGGGATGGGGCAGCTCAACAGGGAATAATTTCTTCTTAAGGTCTAGCCTAGACCTACCTTCTTCCATTTAAAGCCATTACCTCTTGTTCTATCTCTAGTTTTTAATCCTATCACTTGTTTTCTATATCCTTTTATCATTATTTTCCCTTTCCTTTCTGTCCTATTAGATTGACTTTATCACAACACACAGGTTTACCTTTTTCCCATTCTCATCTCAGTATGGGGGAGTGAGTGAGCAGCCGTGCTGTGCTTGGCTGCCTGCTGGGTTAAACCACTAAGGGGTCCTTGTATTCCAGCTACATTATCAGGTAGACACTTTTCCAGGGAAATCTCCTGGCCATTTAAATGTTCTTGTTTCAGTGCATAGTTGGGGAGAGTCCATTTCAATATGAAGGATAAAGGCTGTGGTTATTAAACAGAAATTCACCAGCTGCACCCTCCATACATAAAGACTCCCAATACAGAGAAAGCACATTTGATGTTGTGCTTCTGCCACAACCAAGAAATGGCTTCTAAAAGCTATTTCAGGAGATGGTGACAGTTTAGATGCAAAACCAGACAACTCAGCACAGGCCACAAAAGCATCCCCTGCTTATGGTCTGCTTCTAAGTGACCCCTGACATCCAATAGAGCCATTGGGTTTCCTTCCTCTTTTTTGATGCAGAAAAGCTGTGGGACAGCATGTCAGACCACAGTGAACAACACAGCAGGGCCAGCACTAACAGCACTCAGTTTATCCCCAGTAGCTAAACTGCCTCTAATAATTTTCCCATGATATTAAACTTGCTACTGATGTTGGAAAGAGATTAGATTTAGATACGGATCTCGTTGTGCAATTGCAGGATAATAAGAATGCATAAAGTGTGCAGCAGCCACTAAAGCGTCCTTTTAATCAACTAGTCAGGCACAAAATTCACATCACATTTATGTTTCTGGGCTTTTCCTGTGAAATACAGTGAGTCTGTATAACATAAGTTGAGAATCAGAGCCCTGTATTATTGTTTTCTGTGCACCAAAGCATGGTTTATTATTAGGCACCTCAACTAAGACCCCTTACATAACCTTGGTGCTGAGGGTAAACACCAGGTATTTATTCCTAATGATCACAGTCATTTGGGGAAACAATAACACAAATCTAGAAACAAAAAAGCTTTAGTCTCCTTTTAGCAGCATTTAATTAACTTATCTTCCAAAGCTCAGCTCCACTCCTTCAAGATTTTTGTTTTATTCACAAGCAAACAATCACTGGTTCGGACAGCTTGGTTTTCACTCTGTAGTCACTGCTGAGTGTCTCAACTTCCTGATCTTTAGCTCTGGTTGTTATCTCAGCAAGTACCTACAAAAATATAAATAAACCAAATCATTTTTGCACAGAATTTTTAGTATCTCTACTATCTAAATTATTATTCATTACTTAGCAACATACTGTTAATGCTCGTTTTTCCCCCCTCATAAGTCATTACAAACCTTTCCATCCCTTGTTGACTGGAGATCAACAGACACTGCCACAATACTGGTCTATAATAGTGAGCAATTTGTCCAAAATATCAAGTGATTCATCAAATGATCAGTATTAGGATAGGAATTTAAGGAAAATAAGATACAGGATTTATAATAAAAATAAAGAAAAGTTCAAGTGGCTGCAAAAATGATTCTTCTGTTGTATTAATATTACTGGAAGTTTGACAACCAAGAGGAAGGTTTTATATCATTAAAAAGCTAGATTAATAAAGATGAAAACCTTGCAGTCAAGATGAGATTAAATTAAATACTTCAATTTATCTCATATTTTCTTAAGGTCACATTTTCTAATGGAAAGTACTTGTCAACGTTGACATGGAAGTTGTGTTACTTCTTCATCAATTTGAATTTGCAGCTTTCTGTTTAGCATTTTTTTGGCTGAAAATTTCAGCCCAGCTGCAACAATTGGTTAATTTAGCAATGAGAAATGCCTGACTCATATCTTGACTAATTGCTCAGTTGCCTTGTGCACTGTGACAAATAGACAATCTCTCTGATACATCCCCAGTACAGTTGGTTCTTCTCTGAATGTACCATGGTGTACAAGAGGAAGGAAGAGACATTTCTGAGTACTGTCACAAGGAAAAAATTTGTTTTTTAATGTGAATACACAATTCCCCATGTATCACTGGAAGACTTGGTTGAAAGCTCAAACATGAGAAGAAATGCCACACACACTCTGTACTGAGACAGACTGCAACGTGTTTGCCCAGAGACTTTGTGGAGTCTTTATCCTTTATCCTTACTCAAAATTCAGCTTCTCGTGGTCCTGAGCAAGACCTTGCACTGAGCAGGAGGATGGAACTACACAACCTCAAGAGGCTTTTACCAACCTCAGCAGTTCTTCACTTATCTTTGGTCCACGCTTTTCCCCCAGAAGAAAATGCTACAGGTTTCAAATCTCTTCTGTTCCTCCCCCAGAGCATTTAACAGTTCTTAGCCTTGAGATGACACTGAACAGATGTGAGACAGCACACTGTCACCCTCACAAATGGAAACCTTAACTCCTATACCACAGAATAATTTACTGCTTTTTGGTACTTCTATGACACCATGATCCTTGCATTCTTGGCTACACTGTGATCCAGTTTTAATAAAAAACTGTGGAAGCTATTCTCAACCAATGTGTTCCCTAACATGTTACTCTGCGACTTCCCTGTAGCTATTTAACAAGTATTCAAGAGATGAGCAAGACAATGAATATTTCCTACTCTGAAAGAGGAGTATCAGTTACCAACAACAATTAGATTATTTAAATTCTAACTCTGGAAAGCACCTGAGCCTCTCTGGGTTTTTTTTTTTCGTTTGTTTGTTTGGGTTTTTAAAACACATACATACATTGTACAATTTGATGCTTGTTTGTGTTTTTAATAATTAACACACTGTCTTCTGTCTCTCACTGAAGTATATTGCTCTATCTCCACTTCTACTCATTTTCTGTGGTGTTATGAAGCTCATTTTAGATACACAGGAATTTCCCACTCAGCTGAATAAGGATTTATACACATTGTAAATCTCACTTTAAAGACAAGTAAATAGAAGTCAGGTATAGCCATATTTTGTTTTAACACGAGGGCATCTTTAATACTTAAAATAATTATTGTCTGAGCTGCTTAAATTCTTAATAATGGTATTTACAAATGCAAATCCATTTCATAAAGCTTGAGCTGCATTTTAGAAAAGCCTACAAATTGGACATGGTCACAGCTGGGGCTTTTCTTTAATAAAAGGAAAGTCAGAAGTCATTTCAAGTTATTTAGGGAGATGTTTTGGTTTGTTTTTAAGGGGGAATTCGAGGCTATAGAGTCATGCAGACTGGATGGATTTTCTTTCTAGTCTCATCTCCCTGTACTGAAAAAAAATCCCACAACAAACTAAACAAACAAACAAACCTCACCAAAATCCAACTTACTTCTGCAGACAGTATCTATGAGCAAGGGTCACACAGCAGCAGCTGTAAATATTCTGGTAACAGATTCTGGTAACACACTCATCATTTCATTGTGCTCATCTCTTATGTTGTCTTGAATTCAGGCTCTTGGGGTAGTCCTGCCTTGTTCTGTTTCACTCACACATCATCTATCACACTGCAGCTGAAATGCAGCTGTCAGGTATTCTCACAGTTTACATACATTCTGTCAGCTCTCTGAGAAGGAGCCTTGCACCTGATCCAACATCAAGAAATTTTCAGGTAAAGCTTGTTGAGGAAAAAAAAAAAAAGATGTGAGTAAATCACTTTTTATCACAAAGCTCTGCTAATAAACATGGACTTTCCAAATCAGTGCTAATTTCAGGAAAGGTTTGTTTTAAAATGCAAGCAGGTGACATCTGCATACATTAGAGAGAAGCATTTCAAACTCTCGGAAGCGAAACATTTCAATTTTAGTTTCACATTTGTTTCTGAATGTTAGGATTATAGTATAAAAAGGGATACTTAAGAGTCACCTCTACCTACCACTACTGTAATGTTTCAATCAATCACAAGTAATTTCCATTTTCCCCTCTGAAAAAAACACTCTTATAGAGATTTCATGCTGGCAGATTACTTCTAATGGGAATGCAGACAAAGCTTTCAAACAGCAAAGTCTGTCACAGCATTGCAGAACTTTCTGCATTTACAGAATGTGAGAAAACTAAATCCTTTGCTGATACCAACATCAGCAAAAGCCTATTCCTTGAGTGCCTTTATCATTTCATGACTAAAACATGATTTAGGAATTGTTGGTGCTAAATATCCACTAAGAAAATAATACTCTTTAAAGCCTCTCATTACCATCATGTCCATGCATATACATTCATATATGCCTCATACCCAGCCCCTAATTTTTAAAATTTATTTTTTAAACAGTTCTGAGGGAGCTTTCATTCATTTTGGCCTCTCACCCAAAGGTCAGTAATTGTACTGTTTCTGCTCTACTCTCACTCCAGTCACTTCTGCTCTGAGTGTTCATGCCTCATCTTCTGAGTGCATGGTCTATACCTCAGTTAATATCAGATTTTAAGAGATTAAGATGCTGGTCTTCTCTAGGTGGCAATAACTTGGCTGTGCTTTTCTGAAATACAAATTCCATATTAAAGATGTTTCAGCCAGACAACATAAAACCCAAACAAGGTGAATTAACTCAGCCTATGAGCTTAAGGCAATTATGAAAACTGCAAACAACGAAAGGAACATTCTATTAATAGCACCATCCAGAGAGACAGACACAGTACCTGGAAAAAGACTGCAGTTTTAACAGCCAAATAGAGTCTGACACAGCAGCAAAATATCAGCCAAATAAGCAACAAGCAGCTAATTTGTTAGGCATGCTTAGCCCACCAAAAGGATGATTGATGAGAAGAAGTGATGCCAACTGCTTACACTGAATACCAGGAACAGTAAACCCTTGCAGCTCAACATTCTTAGGTTTTTGTTTTATATTTATGGTTGTTAAAGTAACACTTCACACATAGACCTGAATGCAATATTACGCTTTTCTGCTCACTGTGCAGTGCATCAGATAAATTCTTCTAATATTTTGCTGCTATATTGGTATCATCTTTGCTCCTCTTTTACTTCTTTAAAAGCTGTGGCTGAACCTCAAGCACTCAAACAAGTTCCAGATGGGCTGGACAAACACTGCTACACTACTGTGGTTTGTCTTTGCACCACCCATTTTTAGTTTAACTGTCACTCACTGGAGATAGAAGCATTTTACAAGAAAAAGGATTATTAAGAACTATCTAACAACAAAATTCACTTTCAAAATGAAAATGTACGTTCATACTCTTTACTTCTAATAACTTCAGTTTTTACTAGGGAATTTGTGCTTTCCTTCCTATTCTTATACTTTCAGTACATGGAAATAAACCAGGTTAGCATAAGCCCTTTTGGGCCTCTTATTCACATTCTGTCCAAAAATATCTTTAAGAAATCTGAATTCATAACACCCCAGGGACTGCAGTGACATATGTGCTCTGAATCCTCCACGAGCTATTACGTCAGGTCAAGATATCCTTTCTCCCATTGCACAATTTTGCTGACATTTGTCACCTTCATTTGTCCTTTAGCTCATCTTTGTCTAACTTGGTTATAAATGCCTTATTTGTAACACTGAGCTCAGTGCTCTTCCATCTCATTACCAGCCAGTTCCTGGATCTGAATGCCATTCCTCTGCAGGTAGAGCAAACACAACTGTAGCCACTTTCAAATCATTTTGGCAGTTCTCTTTCATCTATCTAGAGAAAAGTTGCATGTCCTGAAGGTACTGGAATTTTTTTCAACATGCTTTTATCTTGCCAGTGGAGGAGCACAGATGACCAGGTGTATGTGATGCTGCTCTGTGCAGCTACTTCCTTGCTGAACCTTGGCCAGATTCATGATCTGATTTTCAGAACTTTAAAAAGGAACAATTCTGACTATTTGGAAGCTGGGCTTTTCTGAAATTACAGTATTGTTGCCTAGTGTAGGGCAGGTCATGCTGGTGGGAGTGGGAACTTCTCCTGTAAGTAGATCAAACAAAAATTTCTAAGCCAAAAGGAATAAAAGCAACCTCTGAGCTCACACCATTAAGAGCCAAATGAAAAGCCTGACCATGATTTCCTGCAAGTTCAGCAGTTCCCTCAAACCTTTCATTTAGAAAGGGCAGAGCAATCCCCCCAGCCTGGGAGATTGGATACAGCAGGAAATGAGGGAGAGAGAACACAGTCATTGTTGACACTGTGGAGTAGGCTCAGACACTCCAGTGATGAGGGCACAAAAGGTGGATGGATTTTTTGGGAGCCTGTCAGTCCTGATCCATCAGCCATGGCAGAGCCATTGCTAAGAAAATAAACAATTACAGCACAGATTGGTAAAGTGAAGCCATGACTTTTCCATCCCTCATTCCCAACTCAGCACTGGTCTCAGAATCACTGAACTGTTCAGGTTTGGACAGACCTTTAAGATCAAGTCCAACCATTCCCCCAACATTGCCAAGGCCACCACGAAACCTTGTCCCCAAGTGCCACATCCACACAGGAATCTGCACTTTAGGACTCAGTGAAAATAAGAAATAGAAAGTCAATAATTAAGGTAACATCATCAAACACTTAACAGAGCTCAACGTATTTGAAGGTTTCCAAGAGTTCCCATGCATCTTTTGGAACAGTAAAATAACTCTAAAACTTGCACTGCATTTATATCATTGCTGTGCCTTTCAGTCACTGTGCTGACAACACAGCATGCCTGAGAGCTAAGGATGCCTCAATCCACATCACACCAGCTTTGGAAATTGCATCTGAATACCCAAATATATGGCAGGTTTTGACAGCTTACGAAATGCGGTGGTTTTGAAGAAATGAGGTTGTGGCTGAGTTTGAGACTGTGCAGGTGACAGCACTACAGCAAGGCAGTGGGAGCTGCTGCAGCTAAGAGCAAAAAAACTTCCTTTTCTCTTCAGGAATACTCACCGTGTGTCCTTGTGGGCATGCACACACTCACACAAAACCACCCCAATCAGTTCTGCAGAATGAGCAGAAAGGCAGCATCTACTATTCCATTTAGGCAGAATGCTCGCTTCATTTTCCAAAAATAGCCTGCAAAACATCCTTACCATATTCAAGATTTAGGAAAACAATACTTCTCAAGTAAATCCTCATTAGTTTTGTATGGACGCAGAACAAAGGGGTGGGAGATGGGAAACTGCTCACAAGAGATATCACAGGATTTAACCTTTTGCAATATGAATGTTTGTTGAGTAAAGATGCCTGCTACACATCACTTTGGGTGATGAGGAAGACATTTCCATAGAGTGTGGATTCCAGGCTATTAAGCTATATTAAAACATCACTTTCCATGTATCCAAAAAAAAAAGAAGAAAATTGAGGCAGTGGTTGTAGGAATCCAAGATCTACTTAAAAATGTGGTCCCATATAGATAGTAAGTAGTGGAGTTTCTATGAGTATATTAATGGAGAACATTTATAAATATAGTACATACTTCATGCATCTGCTTAAGCTAAAAATATCTAAGTTCAAATATTTAAAATGTTTTATTTCAGAGAAAATTATACATTACTCTTTTTTCTAAAATAGGTTTCCACAAGTAAAAGGCTTTTTGTCCAAGCTGGCATTGTAATAAACATTTGTCACAACAAGGGCAACGCCCTTGATCCATCCTTAATTTTAACTACCACAGCAGAAGATTTGACAAAAGTGAATTATCTTCCTGAGGCTTTGGAAGTCAACTCAAGAAATCTGCTCCCTTGTTGCATTATTTAGCAAAATTCAGATTACTGATAACTCAGCAAACAAACACTTATAAAAGCATAAAGGTAAATATTAGCTAATTATGAAACTTAGACAAGACATACAAAAGATCTGGTTCATCTTTTTACTACTGAATGCCTTGACAAGATGGGAACCTGCTAAATTTGAAAAGAACTCTGCGTTTCATAAGAAAAATTATTCCCATGTATCCTCTCCCTGCCCCAAGCCAAGGATGAAAATGCTGCAGAACTTGTTTTATATTGGTACATTACTGCTTGCAATCTGGATCCATTCTGGAATCCAGAACTGAAAAATAATGCATTTTTTAACAAACCAATGGAGTTTTGGTTTGTTAGAAAACCAAGCACTACTGTTATGCAGTATTCCTGTGAGACTGAGTGAGACAAATCCATTAGTTTTTCATGTAAAATGTTAGGCTTTTCTTATTTTTATTTGAATGTGATGTAAAAGTTGTTGGACTAGGATTGTTTCTTTTATAACACTTATTTTTTATCTCCTGACAGTTCTTTGACTTTCAGAAAGTTAAGAATTACTTCCAGTTTACGGACACACACATATATGTGAAATGGAAAGTGAAAGAGCAAAAAACCTAAAAATTGTACTCATGCCTTTCAGGAAAAACAGACTTCACCGAATAACACACCAAGTTTAACTTCTATTTTTTACACTCATAATTTTGAGGCAAAAAAGAAACAACCAAATTTTTCCCTTGCTACCCTTTGACTGTACACCAAAAAACAGATTTCATTACCTTTTTTGACAGAAAATGGCATTTTTAAGATGACAAAATATAATGTTGCACAAATATTTGCAAATGCACACATTGCTACATAACCCAACCCAGATACAGCCCTAAATATAGAACCTCAAGGGCCAAATTCCTGCAGGTACTACACAGGACAGGAAAAGGATTTGGCACGACATACAGAAGCGACATTGCTGCAAACCTCTGAGCCTTTTCTATCTAGTGTAAATTATAAATTATTTTTGCACTGATCAGAACGACAATCTGTAGATTTATTATGTCCCAGACAGTTTAGTTTCCCACCTGGAAGATAATTCACTCAATAAGGTATAAAAGGACATGCAAGAAAAACAATAAAGTAATGCAAGCTAATCAATAAGAAAGTTTGAAGCGTAAGGCTTCAGAATGTTAAACTTAACAGTCCAGCAATGATTTTTCCCAGGTCTAAAAACCCGACACTAATTTAGTTTTAATCTCAAATTACCATGTCAGACTGGAAAATCAAATCACACTAAAGCAGCACCACATCACAAACGCCCAAGCCGACCTCATAACCAAAATTACAGCACCTTTTTTCCATTTTGTATAATAGCAAAGAGCCTAAATGAGGCAGGAACACACAGGTTAGCCCTTGTGACATCCAACAATTCGCAGGGTTCCACCAATAAATCCAAAATTATAATCTAGGGCAGTGTTGGAGAAGCACAGGGATAGGAGCTCTCCGTTTTTACAACACAGGCTGCTTCTGAATTGGTCAGTGGGAGCAACTGTGCCAACTAATTAAAAAAAACCTCAAAAAACAGCTAACTAACTAACTAACTAAAAAACCAAAGCAAGATCAAAAAACCCGAAACAAAGCAAACAAAAAATACCAGAAACCAACCAACCCCCAACAAACCAAACCAATCCAAAGCAAACCAAAAGAAACCGACACAAATCACAACAAAAAAAACCCCACCAAAACACCAAAACCAAAACACTAAAACAAGAAAAACCCAACCAAATCAAACAACAACAAACCAAACCCAAAAAAACCCTCAAACAAACACAAAAGAACCCCAAACAGTTTGGTTTTCCCTTCCCCATGCTCTTCCCCATGCTCCATTCCACCAAGCTCCTCGCCGTATCCTGCTCTGGCACGGCCCCTCCGCGTCCCTCGCCTGGCCTGGATGGGACCCTGCGGGCTGCAGCCTTTTGGGGACACCTCTATGGGACACTTCTGTCCCCAGCCCTTTGGGGACACCTCTGTAGAAAACCTCTGCCCCCGTGGATGTCAGCATGTCCCTGTCCCCAGGTGGCACCCGCAGGTCAAAGCTCCCGCAGAGGGAGGGAGGGAGGTCCCTGCTCGGACACGGAGCAGCCTCCTCACAACAACCACCCAAAATTGGGGCTTTCCACACATCTCCTCCCTGTGGCAGCTCCGGTTCTTCCTTGCATATCCCAGTGCACTCCTGGAAAGGTTTGGAGGGACTGGGCATGTTCCCTGCTTTTCCAGAAGGACTGGGAAAAGGGAGTGACAACACGGGCCAGCACATGGCCTCCCCCCCTCGGGTACCCTTGCAGCTCCCTGTGCCCAAACACGGCCATCCAGACACTTCCATAAGATCGTGGGTGATATTGTCACATCCCTGCTGTTGTCACATCCCTGACATCCCTATATAACATCCCTGAAAGTGTTCGGGACCAGGCTGGATGGGGCTCTGAGTGAGCTGGCCTGGGGGGAAATGTCCCTGCCTATAGCAGGGGGTTGGAACTGGGCGCTCTCTAAGGTCCCTTCCAAGCCGAACCATCCTATGATTCTATATTTAAAACACTCAATAAAGTCATTAAATACATCTTATTAACTGTCAGGGGACAAGAGAGTGAAGGTACCCTTGGGAGAGGAAAGGTAGTAGCTATTTTTTGGTTCTCATTACCCAAATCTAGTTTAATTTGCAACAAATTGGAATCACAGAATCATTTGGGGTGGAAATTTAAGTCCAGCGTTAACAGGACCAAGCCCATAACTAAACCAGGTTCACAAGTGCTACATTAACACATCTTTTAAATGCCTCCAGGGACCATGACTCAGCCACTTCCCTGGTCAGAGCATTCAAATGCTGGTAACTTTCTCCAAGTTGAGCCTGTTTTGGCAATGACTGTCAGTAAAGTGATGTACCTCTGTTTATCTCAGCTCATGAGCTTTCTCATCCTGTCTTCTCCCCGGTCCTGATGATTAGCTTATAGGCAAGAAACTGGGTGGGAATTTGGTCCTTAATCACAGCTAACTCATTGCAAGAGTAGAGTCCACAACAAGAGAGCAAGTTAAAAAAAAATTAAATGAGGATTTTAAGAACACAAAGCACAGTTCTAGGCTGATGATTTGTTGCCCACTAAACGGAAAGAGAAAATGTTCCTTGTCCGGGTGAAGCAGCCAGCACATCTATTTTATGCAATACTAAATATAACATTACAGCTAATCTGTTCAATTTATAGCACCAAGATAGCTTTTCTTGCTTCTGTTGTCTGGACTATTAAAACATATCAGCATAATAAAATAATATCTATAGCGGTGTCGTGGTCTAACCTCAGCTGGCAAGTAAGCCCCACGCAGCCACTCAATTACTCTCCCAGGGTAGGATGGGGGAGAGAATCAGAAGAGTGAGAAAACTCATGGGTTGAGATGAAGGCAGTTTAATAGATAAAGCAAAAATCGTACACAGAAGCAAAGCAAAGCAAGGAATTCATTCCCCAATTCCCCTGGGCAGGCAGGTGTTCAGCTATCACTCTTAATGTGCCTCTATCCTTCTTATTCCCTTGGCTTTAAATGCTGAGCATATGGTTTGGGATGTCCCTTGGGTCATCCTGTCCTGGCTGTGTCCCCTCCCAGAGTCTTGTGTTTAGCAGTCTGTGGTCGTTTAAAAACCTTTATTGAGAGCACTCTTGTCCCTCCTGCTTTGCAGAATCCCTAGGAAGGAGCCACAAGTGGGATGCTGGTGTCCTGGGACCAAATACTGCCTGAAAGACAGGTAGTGCTGAAGAAACATTTTTCTCATCTTCCAAATTACTAACACCCTGTCAGCACTTCTCCTTAGCCAAGAAAGAATCCCACTCAATTTTTTGTCCAGTTTTGGTGTTGCCTAGGAATGAGAGCTGTCTGTCCAAGGACTGAGGCAGCTGGCCTGGTGGAAGCAATAAAGGACACTGATCATGAGCACACTCCTTAGCTATTTGTCCCTGCACCCCATGCTTTTCTAACAATTGTCTCTGAGACACAAGCTCTGGGCTGTCAGACCTTGATCTCTGCTGGAGCTGCCTTTGGAGAACGTCCAAAGCCGGTTTGGAAAAGTCTTTTTCAGACATATGTCTGTGCTGAATACATAAATCCTGCCAAAATACTGCATGTCCTTGAACTCCTCTGATTTCAGGCAGGAGGGATGGAACCCTGATTGTTCTGACATGGAAACACAGTTCTCATTTTATAAAAGCTTGGAATATCTTGGTTTTGAGGTTCAAGAGAAGTCACTCAGCCTCTCTCCCTTACAGCTGCTCTAATGAATCTACAAGAGGGGATTTGTAAGAGGATAGATTAGAATTGGCCAGTCTTGGGTTATTTGCTTCCCAACCCAGTTGTGTGAAGGAGGCAAAGAGCAGAGCAAACCTTAGTTTCCCTCAAACATTTTGGTCTTTCATGTAACACTTTTATACATTAGGATTTCCTGAAAGCTCTACACACGTTTTCATGTGTTATTTCTGAGACTGCCTAAGAGGAAATGAAACTTCAACCACACCAATCTGTGCTTTGTTCCTTGTACTTGGCAGTGTCAGAAGTGGGGTACCAAGCTGAGGCCAGAGCCACAAAGGTGAGAGAAGCACTCTAAATTCCTATACTCACAAAGTAAATTCTGTTAGGAAATCTGGCTTGTCTCATCTGGATGTGCCCTTGTCATTAGAAAAAGCCCCCCAGATTCCTCCTGTCATGGATTAAAATCACACACACCGGTGGTTGAGGCAGCAATGATTTTTCCTCCTTCTCCAGACACTCCAGACAGTCATAATCACCCCATGGACATGGAAGCTGCTGATCCATATTTCAGGGAGTGCCAGCAGAAGAAACTTTAGGGAAACATCTTATGCAGCTCTCTAAGTCCTGCAACAGAAGGCGAGTCCAATTTAATTTTTGTCACAAACACTTCCTTTAACCATTGTCATTACTCTCTATTTAATTGCTATCTTTGGCATTGTTTAGTGAACTACAGTAAGGTTATTAATTACAGTGTTCTGATTCAAAACCCCTTTCTGTGAAGAGACATCTGAATCTCTCCTCTCCTTGCCATCTGACAACACAACATTTCTTCTTTTAACTTCTGCTCACTTGAAATAGATTCTTTAGAATTTAAGTTCTTTCAACCTTTTTTTTTTTTTTTTGGTTGGTTGTGTGTGTGGGCTTTGGGGTTTTTTTTCTTCTTTGTAGTGGTTTCCTTTTATAGGATAGAATAAATCAAATAAAAACAAACTGTAATACAGATAGAAGTTGTAAGAACAAAGCATCCAAATAATCTTTCGTTAACATTTTTTTCCTTTTCACTAAACTAAGATCAGACGATGGCAGAAGGACCTGAAATACAAAGGATGTGACTCTGTGTGCAAATTTCTGTCAGAGTTTGGAAAGACATTTAAAAACGTTTGTAAAAGTTATCCAAATGAGGATTACATCCAGAAGAATTTTAATATTTCAATATTTGTATTTGTATGTAGATATAAGTGTCAAGATGTTAGGAAATCTCCAGCTTTTGTTCTTATGCCTGCATTCAGAAAAGTGCTACAGCCAAATTTTCAATTTTAATAATTTGTGTCAATACAAAAAGGTATTTAATGCTGTACTTACATGAAATACTGCAAAATTTCAGTCTTTCTGCCATATATCTGTGAGGGTGTAGCACAGAGATACTATTTTACTGTAAAGATGCTGTAAAATATGAAACAAAGCAGGTAACCATTTAGGCTCTAGTTTTTAAAAAACCATATTCATAGAACAAGTTTTAGTGATTCAGTCTGGGCATTGATATTGGTCTTGTCTATCTTATTCAAGGCACCAAACCACATTGGATTTTTGGTAGGGGAATGTTTTCCCCCTGTGGTCTGATGCAGAACCTGTCTAGACTCTTTTGATTGTTAGCTGTTGATATTTTGTGCCTTCTGTTTCCGATTTTTATTACCTTTCCTATGAGCTCTTCATGGATTTAGGCAAGAAGTCACTTGAGGCAGAAATATCCAGGTCTGGCATAAAATAATGAGCCATGGCTGAAAACTTTCTATGTAACAGAAACACAACTGGAAATAAATCACGCTAACAAATATGGATTGACCACACTAACCTAATTGTTCCTTCACTGTGGTCATTCCAGCGTCTTCCCAGGACATGAAATTCCAGTATTAGTAGTCTGTACAACACTGTTTTTTGTTTTTCTTCCCATCACATATTATGTGGCAGTTTTGTTCATTTTTTTTCCCTTGGGGAGAGGCAAAATTGTAAAGGCTGTGGCCTATGCTGTTGAATTGCTCTGGGTAGTATGGCAGACACTCAGAATTCTGTTAAACACTGACCAATTTTTGAAATAACAAAGTAAACTTTGTGACAAATACAGATCCAATAAATAGAACTGAAGTTCCATTAAAATTTCATTAGACTATTCAGCCATACTCTTCACACTCCATTCCTTGTCTTTGTGGGCTAAATCAGATGTTAATGCACATATATTTTTGACAGACTTTGATAATTTTGCTGCTTTTTAGAGATTAAATCTGACAAGCCAGCAGACCCATTCTATGGCTGGGGATAGAGAGGTGGCAATAACAGGAATTATTTTAGGCAGGGGAAGCTGCGTTAATATTGAAGAGCAGTTTTCAAATAAAGCAGAAATTAGTGAAGTGCATTAAGAAATCCTTTAAAGTCTCAAAGCATTGCCTCTTTTCCATTTCAATAAAATCACAGTAAATTTCTGTGAAGAGCTTAATGACAGAACCATTTGCTGTTGTAGTGGCTGTAAAGAAAAATTACTTCACGAACATGAAGAAACAACGAAACCAGCAACACTGGCTGTTAATATAAAAGCCTGTTTTTCCCAGGCCAGGGAATGTAAGTCTTGTTTACTAACATTACAATTTATAAACTCTTGCACAACCTTATTACAAATAAATAATCACACCAAAGAACAATTCCATTAATTTCCTGAAGTAAGGTTGCAAAGCTGAGTGCACAAAAGCTGAGGAGCATTGAAATTAACGTAGTCTTTTGTTCCTATATTTTTCCTAGAGCTATTTTCCCCTAAGTAAACTGAAAATAAAAATTGCATTATGTGGAGAAACACTAATGCCCTCAGGAAGGGTCAGTAGGGAGATTTGCCTTCACTGTAGATCCAGGTGCCTTTTTATTCTCTACCTGATATCCTGAGGATGAAATATGCTTTGATAGTGTAGCTTTCAGATAATTAGTGCTAAGATGGGTTGTCTTGGCTGAAAGCTTCCAAAATATTTTTACCCTAGTGTGGACATTTAGTGTGCAAAAACATCAGTTTTAGTGTTTTAGGCTTGTCAAACGAAGATCCATGTGGCCAAAATCAAGACCTTGGTTTTAGCAGAGAACCTTGATTATCCCATGGTTGTGATGGTGGAGGAGAGGTCAGGTTCTTAGTCCTGGTCCTGGAGACATCCCACTTCCCTACCCAGTGTTCAGCAGTCATTAAAATTGCAGCATTTTGTCACATCAGTTTTTTAAAAGTAAAGGGAAGGATTAATTACTGCCTAAGAGCTCTGTTATACACTATTTAAAAGGTCTAATTGAAAGCACATAAAATTCAACAGAAAAGCTTGAAATTACTTTGTTGCACATTTTTACAGAGAGAAAAGAGGCACGTCCCTGTTCAGCCTGGAGAGACCCCTGAACTCCTTAGCATACATATTAGAAATTAGGGGAGAAATTACTTTGTATTTCTGATAAAATATCTTCTGACCATACCCACTCAGTCACGCACTCCTTTTGCAAGCAAAGCTGGATGTCTCCTCTGCTATTTCCTAAAATCCCAGTCTGAGTCTGCACTAGGGAAGGATAAAATCCACAGCTACAGACCATTGCCTGAGGAGGTTGTTTTCCATTTCTTCATGCTCATAAGATGCTGGTGCATCCCACAGAGGAGACATGCAAAATTCTTCTCCCTTTGTCTACCTATGCATATTATTTACGGGAAGGGAATAGCTCTTGAGGAGCAGACTCTGTACTTCCATTTGTGCCAGCTTTGCTGTCCTTGCTCCATTGAGGGAAGTTTATTTCTCCATTTGGCTTTTCACAGCTGGCCCGTATTTCAACCTAGATAAACTGATCCCCTACAAAGACAATATCTAGAGGTAGCAAAATTTTCTGCTGACTCTTGGCCCAGATGTTCAGCTTCCAGCTGCTTACGATTGCTGAATAGGTTTTGATTCATAAACAGGCAGTATTGACAGTAATCCCTCACAAAGCCATTCCTTCATATCAGGCATTTGCAGCACATAAATCCCATTCTCCGAGGAAAATACATTATGTTTTCTCCTTTTATATACTCAGAAACACTGCATACAGTACATAATATCATTCACTCATAAAGAAATTTAATAAAAGAGAACACACAGCCATAACCTGCTTCCATCAAGGTGTGCAAATGCATCACACTTGCACGTCACTGGAGATATTGTCAGGATGGCAATAGCAGTAAAAATTGCAGTGACTTGTCCCTTTCTTGGATGGATGGATGGATGGATGGATGGATGGATGGATGGATTTATTTTTTTCCCCCCTCCAGATTTCAACTGATCAGCATTGTGTCTCCAGGAAGTTTGCTGATTCTTAGCAGGAGTTTAACAACAATTTATTAAGCTACTTGTGTAAATTCTCCTGGCTACTCAAAGGGAGCCTTTAGTCTTCTTTGTAAATCATGTCATTGAGCTTCTAAGTCACTGAGACTCATCTGATATCTGAATCAGACACCTACAAAAAGAGAAATTGTAGAGTGATTCAAAGATTCAAACAGGAAGAAGAGATACCACTGATTGAATTACCTGGTCACATTTACAGATGGTCAATGAACCAAAGACAAATGGATGCCTTTTCCATTGCAGTGATGTGTTACTGTCAGACTTTTGTTATACTTTTTAAAAGAAAACATAGATTGCAGATATTGTTAATGGAACTGTATCTTGACAGTGAAAGAACAGTGCATAAACCAGATGGTAAACACTTGCATTGATGTATATTTATAAAAGTGCTTTATGACCACAATCAATGTGCTAAAAGGAAGCACAGTTTTGCCAGCTGATAAGCAAAGGTGAAGAGTGTGTGTTTTGTCTGTGTGGAGAATGAGCAAAGAAAATAAGAAGCAATTAAACTGGAACTTTTAAATAAAGGAAATATACTTTTCCACCAGGTAAAAAGTCAAGAGGCTCATCCATTTTCAGGGTTCAAGTAATTTTTGCCCTCTCTTGGAAGATGGCAGGGGTTCAGTCCTGTGTAAAGACTGAACCTAAGCCTATGGAAGTCAAAAGAGAAGATTTTAATTGGCTTCGGGTAACTTCGAAGCAATGTCACAGATAAAAATGTTTTAAACTGTTTGCAATATATAGAGGTGAAAGAAACCAAAATACATAGGAATTAAATGTACCTTAAGCTTGGTTTAATACTTTAGTAGTCACTGCTAATTTTGTAACAGAACTCCTTCCTCTCTTTGAGCAGGATGCATCTTCAAAGATCACTAACTCAGACCACAGGAGTATGACATAACCTGAAAGAGTTAAAGGCAGTGCAGGGTTTGCAGACAGTCCCTATACACATGGAACAGTTTAGTGAAATAAGTACAAGTTCTGCTAGCAAGATTGATGTTCACAACTTATAAAGCTGTTATGAACCTCTCTCTTATCCATCACTTGAAGTCCTCTAGAAATTTTATATGATGAACTACACGTATACAAAGTCACTTGCCACAACTCTTTTAGTTATTTTAAAGAAAAAGAAAGGAGAAATACAGTATTTATAAGATCCAGCTATAGGGACAGTTAAGCAGTTTCCTTTAGGTTGACTCAGCAGGGAATCTGATGCTGAGTCATACTCGTGGCGTGAGTGCCTGGGAACATTTGCAGTAACAATCAGAACAATTTATAACACCAAAGCTCAGCAAGACACATCTTAAAACATCACTTTAAAACACCTTTATGAAGAATATTGTATTTTGTTGTTGGGACTCCAATTCAACTGTAGCTTTGAAAGATCTTTTTAAAGCTCATGTGGTAAAGAAATCTGTGTTCACATTATGCGTTGCCTGAAATCCTTTGGATCATAATCAAACCATTTCCTCTTGGTTTATTTTTATAATTTTGTGTTGTTTTTTTGGTGGATATTTAGTCTTTCCTTTCTATACCTGTTGGTTTGTACTACTTGCCTATTCCAGTTTGCCCAAACAGAGCAGGGGGCCTCCTCTGCTCCTGCCAGTGCTAACCTTGCTCTCAATTTTACCAGCTCTCCTTTGTGTGTATTAGGCATGATGATTTGGCCATTTGCAATACCTCATACTTACCTTATTCTTTATTTGGCACCTTTTTTATCATGTAGGTGTCTTCAAGTTTTACACCTTTAGTCATTACATTGCTCAGATGCTGTAACAGCATTACAAAATATCACGTGTTGTTGGTGTGCTGCTGGTTAGACTATTTTAGTGTGTTTATATCTGGGTTCAAGGCCAGCCAACTTTTTTTTACCTGATTAATGCATTTTTAGTTTGAAATTGTCACAGTCCTCTGCTTTGGCTGCACCAGTCCTCTCTGTTTACAGCAAATAAAATGTATATTAGATAACATGCAAAATCTGAAGGCAGACCTCCTCCAGGAGGTCCATTGTCCAAATTCTTTCAGCGTGGACATCCCTTTCTTTGTGTGAATAATGAAGTTAAAGACCCAGCCAGATTTACTTAAAATATCTCCTATAACTCCACATAAAACCTGTGTCTCTCTTTGTGGTGTGTTTGCCTGCACTCTAATACCTGCTGTCACATTTTCTTCCTCTCTTGAGGGTCTTTAGATTAACAAATGCCACACTTGTGTCTGTACTGGCTCCAGAGGTCAGACTGAAGAGCAGCATCTCCACTAAGGAGAGATGAAATGACATAATCCACTCACTGGTGCATCAGAATAACAACCAGGAGACATGGATTTTATTCCTGACTTTATCACTATCAGTTTGCATGACTTTGAGCAAATCATTCTGTTTTCTGCCCTTTCAGTTCCCTTATCTACAAAAAACCAAAATCAATAACAAAAACAAAAAACCCAAACAAACAAACAAATAAACAAAAAACAGGTTAAAGGAAGCATTTTTTTAGTAATGTCCATGAAATTCATGTATTGAAAATAATATGTGCAAACTAAATATGGCCAACAATTCTGAGGTTTATTTGAATTGATTGTCTTTCCCTTGTAATCCAGTGTAAAAAAAGATCTGCAGAATGAAATAGAAAAAATTAAGATTTATTACTGTAGGACAGTTTCATTGCCAGTGTTGACTTTCCTGTTTTGTTTTAGTTTGGAAGAGAGGAAAATAAGCTCTCTTTGTATCCTGCAATTTTTCATTTAAACCTAATTGCTAAATTATTCCACATTGGCTTAAAATTTTGGACTAAAAATATCGCTTAGTTGTCATGTTTGCAAGATATAAAATTTAAAAAAAAAACCAACAAATAAATACATTTGGTGGATAAATATACTTAAACTAAAAATTGATTATTTATTTATTTGGTTGGTTGTTTATTTATTTATTGCAATAAGGAGCTTAAGAGAATTAAGGGCTATGTTATAATTTTACCTAATTACATTTATCTTTCACTAGCTTCTAAATGATGGCCTCTATTCCAAATTTCAATCCATAAATACAATTTTCTGGCTGACACCATGCAAAAGACTCACAATCAATGTGAATTAAAAGAGTCCATGTAGTAAAGAGATTTTTGAGGCAAACAGGGGTGTTTCCATAGATAAAGGATTTTTTATGCCATCTCTTAGGAGGGTGGAGGCAGCTCACATCAGCCTGGCCTGGTGGGAGGTGTCTGCCCAGGGCAGGGGGGGTTGGAATGAGGTGGCCTTTAAGGCATCTTCCAACCCAGTCCATGAATCTTTGTCACAGACAGCAAAGATCTGAAGAAGCCACAAACTGGAAGCAACGTCAACACTCTGGTTTGGGAGAAGTGTCCCTGGTAGCCTTTGCTGTCTGTAACAAACAAACAGCCTTTGCTTTGAACATGGCAAACGTTGACTGGCTGTAGAGTAGTTTGCTGTATTTAGGTCCCAGGACATCGTTAATTAGGATTCACTGAATTCATCTGAGTAGATTAGGCTGTCAGTGAGATCAGATCTCTCAGGTAGGTCTTAGCATCATGTGAAGAGCAGCCACAAAATTTTGAGCTTCTAGGCTGGCCTGACAGGTGATCTTGCGTAAATCTGTCACTCTGTTCCAGTCTTCCATATCCCAAGGCTGTTCCCTGCTTTAGTTTCAATATTTTCTTATTTGTACAGAAATACCATTCATTTTGACTGTATGGGATAAATTTCTTATATTGTTAACAGCTTTTCTCAAAACATGTCAGTCTTGGTGATTAGATTATATACAGCAAATGAGTATGTTCTTTTCTTAGCTCCAGAACCATCACTATTAAATGGGTATTGTCATTACATACAAATGACCAAAATAAATGTGTAGTGACCATCTGGAAAGCTCATTTCACAATCTGAATTTTCAGTGTTGGAATATCTCAATGCGTCTGCTCCATGTTTCTTACTTCAGATAAGCATGAGATGGACTTTCACTGCTAATAAATTTAATTTTGTCTTTAAATTATATTTCTCCACTATGACAGGTTATAAGAATACTTTGAGAGAAAGAAAAAAACTGAAAAAATGGATCCACTCATGGTCTGCATTTAAGGAAAACACATTTATCTTTACCAGTCCATGTAAATTGAAGGGAAAAGTAAATGAGCAAAAAGAGCCATGCAAGATATGTGCTGTTGTCTATAGATTATCTGAAAGAATGGGTCTGTGAAATGTGACTGTCATTCTGTCATTTTCCACTGTCCTTAAACATTTTAAGATCAAGTAGTGTCTTAATTATATAAACATGCTCAGATTTCACACAGTAGTGCTGTATTTTTAGATGGGCTCGAGGTATCTTTGAGATTACACCACAGAGGTGGTATACAATTCTCCAGATTTCTTTTATTCTTAATACCATTGTTTAAATTTGCAAACACCAAACAATCTTTTACTTCTAAATCAAATTTAATCTGTGAGAATACCTGTTTTAATCTCTCAATGCTTTAATTTCTTTAATATTCGTGTCCTTTTTTATAGCGGACCATGTAACAAATTGGTAAGTAATCAAAACCTGATATTTTTCACCTCTGAAAAGCCAAAGTGCTTTCTTTCAAGATGGAATCTGACATAATAAGTGAGAATTTTTCATGCTGTAATCTATTTACTTGCTGATGAACAGTAAAGTTCTCACAAACTTCCTTAAAAAGTTTCTTACAAATGATGCTGTCATCCTTACAGACCTTGCTGCAAGGACTAATGGAAAGACAAGGTTTCCAATGAGAAATACCTTTCTTGACTGTATTCTAACCTTTGGGAAGAGGAGACTACATGCAAGAAAGAAAATATCTGTCATGTTTCTGAACTTGCAGAAATGATGTTTGTCTGCTTAAGAGAAACATCCCTGGAGATGGCAGAGAGGCTGCAAAAGAGTTTAGGGGGAGACCAGGGTGATCAGAGTTGATGTTATCACATATTGTCAATTCTGCTCGGAATAATTCAGTAGTAATTTTATATTAACACATGGAGAAGTCTCACTAACTTCAGTATGCTCAGACTCTCTCCCTCTGATAACAAAGTGTAACCTGGGGAAAGGTTTCCCATAGAAGTTCAATGAGCTTTAATTAGTTTCCTGATTAAAAATCTTTAATATGTCAAACCTACTTGCTTCCTCATCAAGCCTGTGAATGTGACACATATCCACAGATACGTTACAGAAACTTTCTGAATGCCCAGCTGCTCTGAAAGCTTACACTTATCAAGTTGTTGGTTGTCCTCCACACTGTAATTGGCTTGGCTAAAGGTAAAGGCAGGAATTATTGCCTCCTTTGAGTTTTTCAGCATTTTCACTTCCAGCTGATACATACAAAAAGTTGAAATTCTCTGAAGTGCAGGAGGAAAACGTAAGTCATCTTGAGTTAGCTGATCTTCTCCTGAAGTTCACGAGATGCTGACTGTGCAGTAATCCCATTCTTCTGTGGTAATAAATTCTATTTCTCAAAAAGCCAGAGAAGAAAAATGCAGCAAGGAACATAAACTAGAACCTAAATTGTGAAATATATTTCTTTCTTTCACTGCTTTGGGTGTTCAGCACTAGATACTGAAGTGTAGCTCATGATGATCAGTTCCAGGGTGTTGATATTACTGGATGTTTATTCAACACATTAAATTATATCTTGGATTATGAATGACTAGAAATCAAATGCACAAGAGTAATCCAGCTGGGAAATAGAATGTATCTTTCTCAATACTGTTGGTGCAGTGGCAGAAAAGACAATCTGGGAAGAGAAAAACTTTAATTTGATGTCCTGTGGTAATATTGGACACAGCTGCCTGCAGCTTCTCTGTGTAGGGCCAGGGCTGTCTCTGCAGAGGCTGAACACAATCTGGGGTTGGTTCCAGCCACTCATTAGACAACAGAGACTCCTGAAGTTCAGTCATGACTCTTCCTGGCTTGAACAAACATCTTCAATAAAGATGAAGCAGATTAGAAACTACGTTACACAGCACAGCTTATTTTTTGGGGAAGGAATTTAAAATCACAGATGTTAACCAATCATTTTTTGATGCTGGATTGATTGGAAACTTGATTAAAAGCTGCAGAGTGCTTGCTGAGTAGAGAAGCATTACAGCACCCATGGAACATGGATTCCAGAAATGACACATTAATCTGCATAAACCCTTCACGTGTGTGTGCTTGGCAGGATGAGACCAAGCTGTTCTGCTTAGGGCTTGACTGACTTTGATTTTCACAAATACTTAGAACCATCTCAGAGGCTGTGAAATGCCTCTGTGTGAGCTTGGCTAATGGAACTCTGTCCCCCTCTTCAGTTGAATTGGGATTAATACTTTTTACTGCAGGTAATCACTTGCAAAGTGTCTCCTACTTCCATTTTGGAGTAGGAGCAAATAGCATTGAATAATTCTAATTTTAGTGTGAAATATTGCTGTTCTGAACTATCCTGACAGCCACAGCAACTGAGGCAGAACTGCTTTTCTCTTTTTTTAAACTTGAGGATTCAAGAGGATTCTTGAGAATTGAAGGACAGGCAGCTGAGAGATACTCAAAAATCATTTATTGGTGAGTGTATAAACCCATGCTTAAATCATTGAAAGAAGATGTGGAGGTTTTTCATTTGCTAAGGTGTAATTTATACATTAGTATTAACTTTGAATGAACGTACTTTGAATAAAAGCTGCCCAATATATACAGATTATATTCTGGAAGTCAACTACTATTTAAATTACCTCCAATGTTTTATGATAAAAGCCAATGCTATTCATCCATCCATCTCTTTCTATTTTCTTTAAATACTTCCTATATCATTAATGCTGTGCCCTGCAGCCCAACAAGCTTAACTGAAAGAGAAGACTAAAACAAAAATCCCACATCCAAATTCTTGCTCAGAGGGTACTGCCCAAATCTTGGGGTACAGAACATTGGGGCCAGTTTATGAAGAAACTGAATTAATACCCAGTAAATCAGAAAAAAAACTGAAGAGTTTACCTAAAGCCAAGTAATCACTGAATTCATGACAACAATTCTTGGAATTGTGATTAGAAAATAATATTTGTTTTTGATCCTTTCCCGGAAGGTTATGATGTGGTTGTAGAGAATAACTTGATGATAAAAGGTGATGACAAATCTGAACAGGGATCAAAAGGTGAAAAACATTCATAATAGCTAAAAATAGAATGAATTAATTGTCCATAGAAGAGCTGTGCTGCTGGTGACTTCTCACTGACATGGACAGAGGATTGGTCGAGTGTTGCCTACACTATATTTTTTCAGTGTTTTAAAGAGAAACTTTGTTCATAAAGAAATAATTGCTCTGTGTGTCATTGTCAGGAACAATAGATTCCTTCAAGAAACCAGTGAGAAGATTGGTGCAGATGTTATGAATTGCACCTCCAAGCCTGAAAGCATTGACACTTCTGACAACTCTACCCCTTCTTTGATAGAATGAATCTCACAACTCCAGGACAAATTCATTCATTTTCTCTGTTATCTCTGCCTCTCCTGTCATCACTTCTTCCCGAGTCCAAGGGGAAAGGTTTTCACTGGCAGGTGAGAGCATCTTATTTAAACTCATCTCTGGCTGTCATAGCTGCTGCTCAAGGATCTTCCTGCAGCAGCCTTGGATCCTCACGGCTTTCCCTTAACACCCATTATGACACTCAGAGTCACTCCTCAGTTATTCTGCAACCTGCATCACTTACGTGCATCTCACCATTTTCTCACATAAAATTTCTATTCCTGCCATGACTTCTGAGTCTTCCCCTGGCACTGCAGACAAGTAGGTCCCTTTGTTCAGCTTGTCCTGAGTTTCATGGAAGCACTGCCAGCAGCTTGAGCTTTCTGCCTGCGTGAGCTGGCAAGGCTGTTAAAGTCACTTCTGCACTGCTTTCTATCAGATTTTCTGAGTTCATCTCAAACATAAAATAAACTCTACCAATCACATGGTGCTGTACCCTGTGTCAGTTGGCTATAAACTGAGAACTTTAGCTGATGGTTATAATAGCATAGGCCATAATTTCCTTTTCACTGAAAATAGTTATTTTCAGTCCATAACTGGTTTCTGTATCTTCATTAACATGTTGTGTGAGGTGGTTTTAGAAATATAGATATTTTCTTTTCCTTTTATTGCTAGTAGAGTAGAATATCTAATTCTTACTCTCTGCATGTATTATTCACCTACCTTTACATCAGACTCAGGGCTGTGGTACACTAGAAGTTTTGGAACTTATAAATCCCAGCAAACACCCTGCCAAATTTCTTAAACTCTTTAACATTTGATGTTAAAAGATCTCCACAGAATCTGGTGGGATTATAACCCCCTCCCAGTGCTGAACAAAGTAAAATAGTACCACAAGTTTTATCACCCCCAAATTAATTGGTTGGCATTTGAAAACCTATCCAAAGTTCCAGGTCTCTTACATGTTTTCTTGCCTGTCTCAGAGAACAGAACTGCTAATTCTTACTAGAAACATCTTCTCTTTCCCTTCTGTGTTAAGGGAGCAGAGAACCCTTGTGGAAATGGGCACCTGGAAGGGAATAGTCACAATCTCATACTAAATGTTTGAAAACATACAGAAGCCTGGCAAAAAGCCCTCACTTATTCATTTAATCATTAGTAAACACAAAACCCAACAACACTTCTTCAAGAGCTTTAAATTGATTTCTTGGATATAATTTCATTTCTAACCCAGAAAAGCAAACTCGTGGAAATTATTTTCCTGTTTCCTCAGCTATTGCTGGAGATATTTCAGGTGATCACATAAGAAGACTCAGATGATATCCTTAGCTCAGTTATGTGAAACAAGATTTAACACAGTCACTGGCATGGCATCTAAAGATTCAAGGAAGAGCAGGATGAAATGAAATGTGGTGAGTCTAAAAACACTTAGAGACAAAGGAAGTCACAGAAGCACCAATAATTAAAATATGAATCCTAAATAACTCTTGTAGCAAATTATTTTCATGTATCAAATATCACTCTGCAAACTTGGGTGCAAAAGTCTACATTGTGTTCTTGCTGAATAAATTATTAAAAGGATCAGAACTTCTGCACAAGAAACAAAACTAATTTCTCAAGAAAATGGCTTTGTTGAAAGCCCTGTGTTTTCATAAATATTTATTTTTCATTCCTCAGTGAGCACAGTATTCAGATGTGAGGAATTCACAAGATAACTAAATAGATAGATTTGAATATTCTGATCCATATGGGGATTCCACCTCCCCCAAATTAGTAGGCGTTTTATAAACACCTTCATAACAGCCTGCTGACAACAGTTAACAATTAATTGAATCACAGAAACAACCACAAAAGATGCTCAGTGTGATACTCACTCAAAGCAGGGATTTATGAATTTCTTGAGTTTTGGGGATTCAGTGTTTTCACCTAAGAAATATTCATTTTCTTCTTTCATACTCTTGATCATCCAAGTTTGCCTTGCACTGTTCCAAGGAAAAAGTAACTGTAGCCAAACTGTTTTTGAGATGTTGTTACTCTGATGATGGACATTGCTCATTTCTCTGGGTACAAAAA
Source organism: Eopsaltria australis (assembly GCA_034509425.1). Lineage (NCBI taxonomy): Eukaryota > Metazoa > Chordata > Aves > Passeriformes > Petroicidae > Eopsaltria > Eopsaltria australis. Next base: position 490,033 of record JAVTVJ010000447.1, on the reverse strand, counting down.
CACATAACTTGATATAAGTTTATATTCCTTCCCTGATTTCCAGTGTCTCAAATCTATATCAGTTCAAAATTTATCATATTCACCTTAAAGTCTAGTAAGTAAATGAATGAAAAGTAAAATTTTTCTAGGTCCCAAAAAAAGCTGTGAAGAATTCATTCCCCCCTTCCCCCATCCCAAGCAAGCTACTGAACAGAGTAAACCTGGAAGGAGAAATTCAACAGAGACTTTTCTTTATTGAGCCTTTTATTGGTTGCTTTTATCTAGCAGATGCTTCTGTAGTTAATAATATGCTTTATTTCTGTCTGATTTTAAAGAACCACAGTGCAAATGATTACTCCTCTTTCAACATGTTAGAATTACAGACAGGTTCAAGTATATTTACCTTTAAATTCTGGCAGATTAATGTCACTACAGATTACAGAACTCTAAATGGTTTCAGCACTGCACTGTTTCCCTCATCACACACAATCTTCGGTCTTCGCATGTGTATTTAAGGGGATTCATTTTAACTTTTATTTAAGAATCTTTATATTACTGCAAGAAACCAGCCTGGAACTTGTAGCCCTAATGGCACTTATGGATCTATGGAAGTAAGGCCAGAAGATCTTGAAAACATGCTTTCTTTAGGAATAAATATAGAAAAATACAGTTATAACACTGAAAGTTACTGTAGGAGAGCCTGTGTTTTCCATTCCCAGATTCCACATAGAAACTGAGCCAAGTGGGGGCAGAAGCAGAGGGTCATTTCATAGAATCACAGAATGGTTTGGGTTTGAAGGGACCTTAAAGATGATCTAGTTCCAACATCCCTTCATGCTTAAGAAACCTTCCACTAGACCTGGTTGCTCAAGGCCTCCCCCACACCTTTTTTTCCCTACCAGCATCTCTTGCAGGAATTTAGCAGCATCAAACAACCTGACAGTACAGCTGGTCACAGTTCTGCACCAACCCTGGGGAGGAGATCATGGCACAGAATCTGCAACATCTAAACCACCAGCAGCTAAGAGGTACCTGTAATGTTTTCTATTTGCTCTGCACTTCTATCCTATAGAAACTGAATTAAATATCATTTAAGTACCTGAACAAGATCCACTGAACAATCAAGGCTTGCCAACAAGCTGGTGATTTAGAAGTGAGCCCACAGACATAAGGCACTGAGATCAACTCAGAAAAGCAGGCAAGCAGGGTCAGATCAGCACAGAATCAAGTATAGCACACACACAGGAGAGCTCAAACAAACACTGGAACCAAGTGCTGAGCTTAAATCCAGTGCCTGGACAAAGGCAGCTTGTGGAAGTGTGGAGGTCCCAGCCGAGGCTGCACAGGGCTCTCAGAGCCTGTTGGTGCACTCAGAGCACTGCCTAAAGACATCTGTGTGACACATTTCAGCCTCAAGGCACGACCAGTGAAACAAAACAGACCTTTCAGGTTGTGTTATAGTGTTATTCAGGTAGCAATACAGTGCCTCACCTTTCCTGTAGCTTTTCTAATAGCCCCTGGTGTTTTAAGAGACTACCTTTCAGTATATTTGGCTTTTGAAATAATAGCCCAGTTATCTGGGGAAAGACTGAAGCAGGATCCTAATTATGAAAAGATGGTTCTGAACTGTGAATAGTCTCGTGTGAAACCATGAGGTTTATTTGTAAAGTTTTGCAACAGCTGCTCTGTGAATGACTATGGCAAGAGATGTGTAGAAACAGATCCCTGGCTGGGTGCAATGGTTGAATTCTAAGTGTTTGTTGCTCTTTCTAAAAGATTTCAAATTATGCATCAGTCTGCATAGCTCTTGCTTCTCTGTTTGCCTGTCTTTGCCTAAAATGGTGTTCCTTTCCTCAAGAGAGCTTGGTGAATATTCCTAAATTATAGGACTTTATTACCTTGAAATTGGTTATCTTGCTTTGGTAGTTACTTAACACTTACATTGCTTCACTTTTGAATCCGTGGTCTGTGTATATCAGTGTAACATCTCTGAAATGACTCAATCTTACATGAACAATAGCAAGAAATCTTAGCAGAATGGGATTTGTCCTAAAACTTGGTGTAGTTATGACTGAGAGGTAGAATGAGGTGCTGGAATGGACATGCTTTAAATGCCTCAGTACTTTCCGAGACAGTTGTGACTTAAATACAAACACCATTTAAAAACCCTGTGGGAAAACACATTGTATTGATTTAGCTCATCAGCTGCTCTTATTTCTGATTCAGTTTCACAGGGGAAATGCTCAGGAAGCTCATTGAAATGCCTCATCTGACCTGAGTAAGTGTTTCTGTTTCTGGACATCGCCAAGGAAAATGGTGAGAAACAGAAAAGATGTGGCGAAAGATAGCTGCAGACAGGTGGTGTGAGTGGAAAGGTGGGTGACATCTGTCTAGTTTTCATCCCCAGGGAGACACATACTGCTTTTATAACCTTTTACTCGCATTAGAAACGGCTCGGTGAAGATCCTTATCTCAAGATACTCCTCTGAGAAACAGGGTGAGCATCTTATGTGCCAGATCTGAAAACACCAGAAAGTGGAACTGGAGGGTAATCCCCCTGAAAGGTGAATCCAGCTCCATGTGGATAAAACTATTCTGAATATACACAGGTGTCTCCATCAGCAATATATTCTTGGGATAGATATTTAAATTGGATTTAGTTATATTCAGTTTCTATGTGAAATTGTGCATTTTTCCTCTAAAAATAGAGTATCCATATGTTGTGATGATTTTTGCTGGTATGTGTTTATCTGATAAGAGCTTATCTGTACTGCTTGGGGTACAATCCTCAAAGCTTTTCAGGCCAGGACCTTAGGGGTTTGAAGAGAAATAGGATGATGTATTGCTTAGCTGGGAATTAAGCCATGAACTAACTGTTTATTTCTGTTTTTTTTAAAAAATTGATCTAGGTGGTCCTTGCTGCTGCTTTATTTGCCTTCTGTCCCTCTTTCTCTCTGTGTCAAATTAGCCTATTAATTTTATTAAATATAGAATTAAATACATTTATTGTTTTAAATAGTTTTTCAGGGCAAATTTGGATCCACTGTAATAGTGTAAATCTGTGTTAGTGACAGGGGAAGCTTCAGTCCTACACAACTGGAGTCCCATTTAAAGTAAGGAGCTTTGCTCTGAGGGATAAGGCATTTTCAGGAGTCCTCTACTCAGGTATATGAGTGTGTCAGGGAGAGGTATAACACAGTAAACCTGATTCTTTCTAGAGCATCCATGAGAGGTTTTACAGCTCGTGTTCAGTTACTGGATGCTTTGTGCTGTTTTAAGTGGATGTGACTCAGTGCCAGGGTGGCACTTTCACCATTTCCCTCTGCTTAGGGAGCTTCACAGTGGGGAAACCCTCTGGAGGAAGGCTGGGACTGGCTTTTCCCAAACCAGGTTGGAGGAGGAAGAAGTTTGTGGAGTGCAGAGGTGGGCACAGAACAGCAGGAGATACATAACCTATAGCACAGCAGAGATCAGAAAATGCTGACAAAGGTGGAACTGACACACAACCAGATCTTGTGTAGCAGAAAATATTTTTTCTGAGTGACCAGAGATGACTTTTATTGCAGTTCTGGATTCCATTGAAAAGAGATTGGCCTGAGACTAAGCTTAAATGAAAGAAATCTGCACCTGCAAAGACAGAGTGCTCAGGTGGAATTAATAATTTTTCTTTCTATTCTGCTGCTTCTTTAGTTTCTTCCACTTCAGAAAATCTTATACTTGTTTTTACTCCCAAACTGCTTTTTTCAAGTCTGCTTGTGATGGTTTTTATGCACTTCTTAAGATGAAATGTTCTAGTCAGTCTTCCATCAAAGTCCTGCCTTCCTAGGATCCAATAGAATAGAATAAGGTAGTGAGTGCATGAGACAGAGTAATAAAGTTCTTGGGAGGGGTGAACCTGGTTAAAAATGGGCATAGCAATGTCTGTACAGAGATTCATACAGCCTGGGAAATAAGGAAATAGGTTCCCTGATGTCTGTGTGGTAAAGATAGGTGATCCCTGGTGTCTATGAATTCATAACTAGGAGGCTGTAAGAGCATTATGATACCTCCATCTGGTCATAAAGGATTCATTTTTCTTCAGAAAGTTTCCTTCCCCGAACCTTTGCATTAGCTATACATATATATACACATTACTTCTGCAATATTTTGTAGATTTTCATTTGCTGTTGCTTATATTTATTTAAACTGAAGTAAATAATATTGTAAGGGCTTGTAAATATGTTAAAGGCAATCTGTCCTTTGGAATACAGATTAAGAACTTGCCTGCTTTTTCTGATTATTTTATCAAATATACGTAATTTAAGAAAAAAAAATTGAACCACCAACATTCACTGCACCTTTGTGTGGTTATCCAGTTCATGTTGCTTGTCTTTCTGAACCTTTAAAAAATAAAGCATAAGAATCTGGCCCATGTACAAGGCCATTTGAGACAGTTCAGAAGGCAGTAGCTCACTTTAATAATCTTTAAAAATCAACAAATTAAATCCAGACTAGTAAAAGAGTTGTGCAGATGTTCTTGACATGACAATGTAGTCCAGCTGATCACTGGTGCAGCCAAGGACACTAAAAGGCTTTTAAGAGCTCAGCTTTGTACTGATTTGGGATAAAATATCAACTTTTATATGCTACTAATCTTTAGTGTTAGTAAGAAATAATGCTCTCAGGAAATGCTCATCTGTGACCTTTTTCTCATACTGCATTCATTCAAATAATGCTACTTAAGTTATTTGCCTGTAATACCTTTAGGAAAATACCCTTGGGCTACAAGGAATAGCCCTCCCAGGGAATCTTACATCTATACCTGCTGTACTAAATTCATGTTTCTGACAATTACCAGCCAAAGATTTATTGTTTTAACCAAAAAATGGTGATTGTAGACTGCAGCAGTTCTCAGCCAGAAGGACTGTTAGCAGCTGTAGTTTACTTTTGTGCTCTGGTCTCACATTTTTCTTTGGTCTTGGAAAATGTAAGATAACGTGGATGTTCTCTCTCCCAGTGTTTTGCAACTATAAACATAATTCAGTTATTTTACTAATGGTATTTTAAATGTGCAGAGGACTATGGGTCATTATTGGTATATTTTCCTGAAAGGAATAAAAAGCATTCCCATTTCAACTTCTGCCCTTGGTGTTTGACTGTGAAACCTCACATGACCCTCAGCACAGCTTTCCAAAAATCAGTAAAATCTGTGGTAAATCTTTTGAATGTTCATTGTTTGAATGTTCATCTCTGTAGTCTTTGAAGATATCTAATGGTTAGTGTGGGAAACAAAATGTATCCTTACTGTTCTGTACTAAAACGGAAAAGAAAGGAACAAAGTCACTGTTGCTACTGTACAGAGGACTCAGAGCACCTCTCCAAAACATTTTGGGCTAAATATCTGAGAGAATATGACAGCTCCTTCTTCTACAAAAGCAAGATCTCACAATTTATGCTCAAACATCTTTGAGAAGGCTGGAAATGCAGTAATCTGCCTGAAAGTAGGATCCATAATCTCCCCAATATCAAAGAAAAAAAAAAAAAAAGCTGGATAAGCATTTAGCTTTAGAGACAAGACTGGGAATCAGGATATCTGAACAAGTCTGAACAAAGAGACAAGATCCCTGAGGAGGGTGAAACACCCCACCTGAATCTGTGAGAGATCAGAGCACAAATGAAAGGTGATGCAGTGACTTGAAATATTTATAAGCACACATTTAAGAGAATTTTCAGTTTTGTCGATATGTAGTGAACATCACTGGTGATGCAGATTCAGGTCTGAGGATCCTGCAGAGTTTACAGTCTTCTCTATGACTTTTAATTCTCTCCATCAGCATCCCAAGCATTAATATTCTCCAGTATTCTATGAGAATGGGACAAAGTTCTCACTGTCTTCTTCTACTCGGGATATTTTGTATTGCAGCTGTTGTGCTTGCAGAACCAGCAAGATCATTCATCCATAATGCAGTTTGTCTTCCTGACTAGAAAAATAGTTATATTTATCCTGCATTTTCATTTGTTTCAAAATTAGAGGGAATGGAAATCAACTGTAATCATACCATAAGATATGTGTTAAAGTAAGATCCATAGATGTGCAGTAGTTAATGATGTGTTTCACTTTCACAAAGTGGTATTTGATCATGCCAAAACTTAAATACTGCCCAAAGTAGGATAGCTATGCCATATCCTTAAAGTTTTCAGCAGAATATCATTGCTTAATCTGAATAAAAGTGCCAGAATTAATGTTATTCTTATGAAATGTGGTGTCAGGACACTTACAGTAAAACCTAACAATTCTCTGGCTCTTCTAGATGAAGTAGAAAAAAAATCTTTATGGATGATGATTAAATGGAAGATGTGCTTTTGGATTCCAAACAGTGTAATGTTATGCTGGTCGTTAAAGTGAACTGCTGTTTTCCTTCCATTTTCATGAGAGAATTGAAGAGAAAAGCACTTGAAAAATACTGATCTTACAGGATGAAAGAGTGTAGCATGATCCTTTACAAGTGGCAATTTGCAGAAGGACGTGCTGAGTTCATGGATGTACAGGGAGTGGAATTTATTTAATCTGATTTTACACATCCAGAATGAGATGCACACGAGTAAGCGAGTTCCTTCTGTGGCCAATGGAGAGAAATCGACACTTCATGGAAAGAGTTCCAGTGTGTTACTCTCTTCAGGAAAATATTCCCTGTGTTAGGGAATTCAGAGATGTGCCTGCTGTGCAGACAGGCACTCAAAGGCAGCCTGTGCTGTGGGGCCTGTTTTGATCTGGCAGGCTGATAGAACACAATCATAGAAAGATTTAAGTCAAAGGGACTTTTCAGTGAAGGACTGACCAAGTTAAATCACTTTGCTCAGGGTCTTATCCAGTCAAATTCTGAAAATCTTCAAGGACCAAGGTTCCACAACCCCTTGGGATGATTTAATCCTTAACCACCATCCCACCAAGGGCTTTTTTCCATTATATTCAAACAGAATTTCCCTTTTTTTAACTGTTCTGGTGCCTGACTCTTTAGGTTCTGGGTAACCTGGGTAAATACTAATTGACAGTAAGACTGAAGAATATTCAAAGAGATGGATATTTGTCCTAGTGTATGGAAGACTTGTGAAAATCAAATGTTTCCATTATATACACTCCATTTTCTCTAAGTATGTTGCTGTTTGACTCCATTTGTATTTCCCCCTATGTTTTTCTAACCTTTATTATTCTGAACTACTGATCTTAATAAAAGCAAGTGAAATAACTCTTACACACTTGATTATAATTCAGTTGTGGTGACTTAGCCCTTAAAATCAGATGGTACTAGGAGTTTAGAAATGACATTTCCTGTTGAAGATGAGCACCAGCTGTATAGCTTGGACATGGATTTCAAGCCACAGAGATGTTCAAATCTGTGGGTTTAGTTTTCTTGTCTATCATCACTCTATATTTAGAGATGTATTTTAGAGATGCTTCTCTAAAACATGTTTTCTCTTTTGTAAATTGCATCCTATTTCTGTCCCCCTACACCCCCCTCGTTCTGTACAATTAACTGTATTTTAATCTGCCTCTGTGATGCATTCTGCTCCAAACAGGGACCATCATTTATTACAGATATTTTCTGCAGTGTCTGTAAATTAGATGATTATTCTCACCAAGCTTTCCAAAAGGAGTCAAGTCGGCTCCTGCTCAGCAGTGTGTGCATTCTGAGTAATTCTGCACTGTCCAAATAATTATCTCTCTTTAGAGTTCTGAGGCAGTAGAACAATAGCTGAAAGAAACAGTGAACTTCTTTTCCCAGAAAAGCAATTCCTAAAGATGCAGTCTAAAATCTTACATGGTTTTCCTGCTGAGTCTCACAGTCTAAACAGGCTCTGGGTCCAGCACTGAAGAGGGAGATTGGTAATCCAGGCTCCCAACTCCTTGAAAAACTTCAGAGTGATGTATGGACACCTGGCACTAATTCCCAGGCTTTTGGTAATCAGAACAATAATTCCTGCTTTTTGAACTGAATTGTTGCTGGAAATCCCACACTCTGAATGAGCAGACATCATCAGAACCAGCAGTTATTTCTAATTTGGTGTTAAATTTTAGTGCAGGGTCAATCTTATGTTTCCTGTTTTGTGTTTCTCTATCAGCATCTCCATGCATGATTCTACCCAATTATCTTTTTAACTGAATCCCTCACAAAAATTCACCCATGCCATTCCTTTCTTTTTTTTTTACCTGTCAAGAAACATTTTCTGTGTGCTTTCCATTTGTTTGTTTCATTTTTATTTTTTTTCTCTTTGTAATGGGCAGTATTGCCATTAGAGTAATTTCAGTATAGGCTGAATTTCTGTGGCTCTCAGTTTAACCCTGACTTCAGATTTCATTTCCACTGCTTGTGGTTACAAAAGGTTTACCACAGCAAAGAATTCCATGCCTCTGTAGCATCTCACTGAATTAAAAATAGAGTCTGCTACGACACAGACATGGTTATGTACAAATACAACTGCATTCTGGAAGTACCCATTAATTTCTTGAGCACTCATCCTTTCCTCCCAGGATGCCTTTACCATGTTTGGCTCAGTTGGGAAATGATGTCTTGGCAAGAAATCTGACCTTACCATTGTTCATTAGAGACACGTTCAACAAGAGGACGATTCAGAAATTAATGCCAAAATTTCTGTTTGACCATTGTTTTCAGGTTTTTGAAAAATCAAAGCAATAGAAGAATTTCCTGACTCTGAGAGTCGGTATCTCCAAAAGCAACTTCAGTGCTGTAGAAGGATGGGCATAATCTGCCAAATTTATATTTCTGAAAGAATCTATGAGAAAATATTGTGGTGGAGGGGCTAATTCAGTAAGGCTACTGTGTTCTAAACTGACAGAGAGATCTGTACTTGAAAGAAAACAAAACTCTTCTCTTCTCTTGTCTTGCTATTACACAGTTCACAGCTGGTAGCTGAAGGGAAGCAAGTAATCACCTCAGATGATAAAGACATATTTTCATGCTTATGCACAGTAATATTAACCTTATTTTTCTGCAAACATTAAAGAGAATATACCAGAATATTGCATAAACACCACATTCACAAGATGCTTTCAGTCACATCTGTAGTAAAAAGCTGTCTGAGGCACAGCGTGGAGGTGTTCATATTTTTACTGTTTTTCTGAGCTCTTACTGGATTGGATGGCTCTCCTTTGAATAAAAGATGTATCATGAAGATTTAAATTTGGTCCAAGTTAATCAAGAGTGTTAGAAATCAGAAGGCTTTTAAAGAAATGTACTTAGCTTACACAAACCCCTATGCTGCCCTGCTGAAAGAAGAGGAGGTACCATGATACCAACCATATCTGTTTGACTAATTTGGGGCAGCAGAGCTTGGTTTGACTCTCAGTTTACTCATGGTACTAGTATGAAACTATTATCCCTAAAGCATAACACTTTCCTTGCCATGAGTCCTCATGTTAGAGCTTGGTGGATGGTCTAAAGAGGGGCTGATTTATTGCTGAAAGGCTGGTAGGAATCCACTGAAAAGTTCAGATAAGCTTTAGAGTTGCCAAACACGTGTTAACCTGCTTCTTGTGTAGGAACTTCCTTCCTTGGAATTCTGTGGAGACCCTTGATGGTCCAGTTACAAAGGCATTTCCTGGCCATGGTCTTTTGAGAAAGTATGAGAAAGTAACAAGCCTTGACAACCCTTGATCTTTTTGCCAAATTATTTTCCCTCTCCTGCTAAATGCCATTAATATGCTATTGTTTGCTACTTCCCAGGTGATTTAAACTACCATGATTGCACAGAAGGCTTTGCAAAGTCTTTTTTTAGCCTGTAAGGACGTGACGCTAATTATGAGTCAAAGTAGGCTACGTTTAATTGTCAGCGAGCCTGTGATTTATTTGGCAGGATTACTGGATTTTACTGATTTATCTGTTTATTTTGCTACTGTCATACAGTGCCCTTTAGTTAGTGATGGACTGATACATCCAGTTTTGTTTGCTTGCTTTTCCCTCATTAGTAAACAGCTCCAGACACTCTTAATTTGCTTAAGCCATATGCTTTGCAGAGGCTTTGGCCATTCATCTCTGGTGAGAGTTGTGATGCACAGGGTGCTGTGCACAGCTTTCCTCCTGCTGTCCCAGGTGCATCAAGGGTGATGGAGACATTTCCTTTTTACCTTCTTATTTCACAAATAAGCACCATTATTTTCCGTGTGTACGTTCCTGCTGCAAGTCTACCAACAGCTGAAGCAGAAGCTGCTTGCCAGCCATGTGGGAGTGAGGAAGCCTGTGAATTATTTTAACTCTTTATTGATCACTTGGAATTTTATGACAGCAGGGTTTTTTTGCGTGTGTTTTTAAAGCAAGGAAACAAAAACCCCCGACTCTTCCAAAATTAAATACACTGGAAATAGGAAGCTACAGATCCTTCTGGAAAAGCCTGGTGGATTTAGTAAGAATATTACAATAAACTTTTACAGATCTGTATATAAATTATAGAGATGGAAATACCAAGTTCCATAGACATAATTGTAAAAACCCTATAGAATTTAAATCGAAGTGAGAGTCTTTTTAAAATTGCTTTTTTAACCATCCTATAAATTGTTGAAAAGAGAATATTGGTCTCTGTTAAACCCTTTAAGAAGGCTCTGAGAGTGTCTAATATTCTAATCAGATTCCAAGAGGTGACCCCAGTTCTGCAGTATTCCTCACTACTGGATTAATTGACAGCAGTGGATTTCTTCCAAAAATGCAAATCCTGTGCTGTACATCATGAGGCATTATAAGAAAATTATCTAATATAAATTATTATCTTACTTTAGAGTGCAAATCATTCCTAGTGCAGATTCTTATATTCCTAGGGCAGAATCTACAGATGGGTTTGGTGGATGGCAGCCACCATCAGCCTGTCCATCTGAGTTCATATCAGGAATTACCAACACAGTTTTGGAGCTGACCAAATTCCTTCACCACTGGAACAAGGAAGAATCCCAGGAAGAATTATGCCACCCTGAGAACACTTCCACACGTCCCCCTGTTCTCTAAATTGCTGGTTGTATTCATAGTTTTCAATCCCCCATGCAGGTGTGAATGATTGTTGGGCTGAGGCTCTCTCATGAGAGCAAAGGCAGGCACAGCCATAATTATTCCTGTTCAGCATGATGGGATAAAAGGACTGGATGGTGCTGGCTACCAGGAGTTACAATAAAAGCATGAACTGCACAAAAAGAAAAGCAGAGACTGTTTTTTTATTTCAGTACTAAGTCACAACTTACAGACCTCCCTACTACTGACTATACAGTGAAGTTCACCACTGCCATTTTACTTCAGGGTTCTTAATGAACAGTTAAAGGAAGACCTTTGATGTGATTTTCATTTTGACCTGTGCTTAATTTTGAATCTGAGTGATATACAGAGGTGATCTCATTTGCTTAACCTGTGACAGGCACTTAAAGGCATTTCCTGAGACCAATGTCTTCATGCCTTCTTTTTCTTATATTGTTCATGAAGTTGCTTTTTATTCCCCTCAAATTCAAACCTAAGCCCTTTTATGCTTCAGGACTGTGTTGCAGTTAGTTTCACTTCTTTTGGAGAGAAGCTTATCACAGAGACAGGACTTGTGTTTTCCTTCCAGTCAGATGACTGTGCTGTAATACAATACACTGCACACGAGATTTTAAAGCACTTCTATACCAAGCCTGTCTCTGCTTTCTTTTTAGTGCCTGTCAAAATAGTACTCCTGCAAGCCTTCTGTTTTACAGAGGGTGAAAAAAACCTCTCCTAGAACTGCAGCAACCAGAAATCTCTGTATTCCAGAAAAAAGAAGAGAAATGGCTTTGAGATTGCAATGTAATTTCAGGCTCTGAAAATGAAATCGGCTTCATGGAGGGAGAAAGGAAGGAAAAAAAAGGAAGAGAAAAAGAACTGCTACTGAAAGGTTTTCTGTCTCTTTTGTCTTTAATTGCTTCTCCCTCTTCTGGCCTGACTGCTTTTAACATGAAGTAAATGTTTAACACAGAAATAGTGAAATCAGAAGTTGTTTGCCTGAAATCAGTTGCATTTTAATGAAGATGTCATCTCCACTCCCCCTTATCTTCATGTCTCCATATATGCTTTTGAACCCCAGGATAAATCAGAGGGAAGAAATTATACACTAGGAAGAGATTCTAATGGTGGGAACAGGTATTTGTTAAACAAAAATGTTTTGAAAGATTACCAAAGAATGGGCACACTTAGAAATGGAATCAAGTTGTTCATCTGGCCACCATTATTGATCCTGTGCATGTTTTTAGGCTGCCCCAATTGTGAAGGAAAACATTAACTTAAACACACTTTAGCAAACAGACCCCAGTTTTTAATTATTTTTCATTTAGGGCTGTACTGATCATCAAGGGATACATAAAGTGATGGAGGAATTTCCCAGGAAATTCCTAGGAAGGGTCAATTGAAATGGCATTGTGCCTGGCCATGGGATCAAACAGGCATCACTGTTTCTGTGAAGAAAAATGAACTCTGTCCCAATCCAAACCAGCAGAATTTGAGAGTCATCAGACAATAAATGGCTGATTCTCCTCCTCTTCCCACCCCATGGAGATATTTGGGACCTGGTATTTAAAAAGCCTAAACTTTACCCAAACTGTCACACTCACATGACAGACAGAAACATAGAGATTTGAAAGAAATTTTTCATAGTGTCTGCTCCATGTTTGTGTTTTGAACCAAATTAAACTGTACTGTGAACAACTGTTCTATAGACCATCTAATCTGACTTTTTATCCTTTCAAATAACAAAAAGTTAAATATTTGAAGACTGTTCCCTGGTTTCACAGCTGGGATGCAGTTCATTTTCTTCTCAGTAGCTGGTACACCACTGTATTTTGGATTAAGTTTGAGCTTTTTGTTGATAACACAGTGATGCTTCAGTTTTTGCTGGGTAGTGCTTACTCTAAATCAGGGGTGTGACCATCCTGCAGATGATCAGAGGGATGGAACACCTCTCTTATGAGGAAAAGCTGGGAGAATTGGAATGGTTCAGCCTGGAGAACAGAACACTCCAGGTTGAGTTTATTGCAACCTTTCAATACTTAAAGGAGGCCAATAGGTGAACGAGATATTTTATTATAGGAGTAGGTAGAGATAGGACAAGGAGGAATGGCTTCAAACTAAAAGAGGGCAGGGTTAGATTTAGAAATCCTTCCCTGTGAGGGTGGTGAGGCCCTGGCACAGGGTGCCCAGAGAAGCTGGGGCTGCCCCTGGATCCCTGGAAGTGTCCAAGGCCAGGTTGGACAGTGCTTGGAGCAGCCTGGGACAGTGGAAGGTGTCCCTGCCCATGGCAGGAGATTTGGAATGAGATGAGCTTTAATGTCCTTACTATCCAAACCATTCTGTGATCCTGTGTTTCCATGTCCCTGCTCATTGCAAGGGGGTTGATATTCTTTAAAAGGTCCCTCCCAACCCAAGCTATTCTATCATTCTATTAATATATTTTATTAATTAATAATTAATTATTAACATCAATTATTAAATTAGTTCTTATTTTAATCCACAAGTTTTACCTGGTTTTGATTCTACTCCCCATTGAAGGTTGAGGCAATGAGCAAGGAATTGTGCGGTACTTAGTTGCCAGCTGGGGTTAAACCACATCAGACTGTCAAATTGGCATTAATAAAATCAGTTTAGTTGAAGAGAAAAAAAAACCCAAAAGCTTCAGTGTTTAAAAGTAGTGCAAGCATTTTAAGTATATTTCTTTTCTTTTTTTCATGATCTTAACAGTCAAAATATTTTGAATTCTGGATTTTAACAAGAAAGTCTCCTGTTATCAAGTGAGACATAAGATCAAAGGAAGATATGTTAGCAGTACTGAAGTGCACAGAAGGGTTGCTGCAGACCCAGAAATTGCCTCTTCTCCATGATCATAGATCAGCTAAAAAACAAGAGGTTTAAAATTCCATCTGGGGAGATTTAAGCTGAATTGGAGGGAAACTTTCCTAGTGGCTCATGGTGAGGAGCATGAAATGGTTAATAGATTACCTGAAAGAACTACATAATTTCCACCACTTTAAACACTGGAGGCCAGGGAAGATAAATATTGATCAGAAACTCTTCAATTGACTGGGGTTTGAGTCAAAGGCATAATCACTTGATGCTTCTTTCATCCTTTTTTACATTTATTGTTTAATATTCTATAAGTGATCATGGATTAAATCAATTAATTCATTTTTCTTGGGCCAGGTAAACCCCCTTATAAACAGGGCTGCCCTTTGAGGAAAAAAAAAAGAAAAGCAATGAAAAGAAGTTTTAAATTAAGAAATGGACCTAAAACTTAAGCAGCTCAGATAAAACCACCACTCAAAGTTCTCACTTCTTCCCCTGACACTGGAAAGATCCCAGGTGACCAGCTTAGAGTTAGACATTGATGCTGTCAAAGTCTAAACTCAGCTGAAATGCATCTCTCCCCTGCCTAAATCCCCAAGGCCTGACTTCAATAAACAGGCTCAGGCTATCTAACACAAATCAGAAATGCAAAGCTCTTCCCAATATGAAATGCCAGACATTTTCTTTTCAAATAACATAACTTGATTAGTGTGGCCATCTGCAGAAATGAATAGAAGCCTTGGTTGCATTCTCACCTTTTCCTGGAAACGGTCCAAACACAGATCAATCTTTCCTCAGAAGAGAACTCCCAGAAAGCAGAGTAAATTACCTCCATAGAAAAAAAAAAAATCAATATTTATGAAGTCTGTACTTTGCAGCAATGAAGTCTGATTCCATTTTTTTTTTTTTTTTAAATGGATGGAAGAGAAAATTTCAGGATGGCAGTCTTGAAAGGACAGAGGTTATTAGTGGCAGCCCTGATTTTCACACACAATTCTGGAAGGGAATGTGTCCTTCTTGCTGACAACTTTAAGTTGTTCACTAGTTAAGGAGAGGCATTTTTCAAGCTATTCCTTGGCACATGTTGCAGAGAGCCCAGCTGCCTAGGGTCAGCATTCTCTGCTCCATCCATGGGGACGTTTCAGGCACATAAATATTTCATGAGATTTTGAAATGCCTAAAAATCCTGCCTTATGTCTTTTAAGGTAGAAAACCCAACAAAATGCAAGTTAAATAAATCACAAGAACAAATTAAAGTATCTTTAAGCTTCCTGAAACAACACTAACAACCTGTTGTCTTGCTTTACTATTTGCTTTTAATGGTGCCACATTTGTTTACTTTGAGTCTAATTTTGGAGGTTAAGTTTTCTCTAATTAGTTAATAACATGCATTCATAACAATTTGTGTGATTATAATTTGACTTTAATTGTCTTTATAGTGCCCTGAGTCACTTAGCAAAAAGGAGGCTTATAAATATATCTCATTACATTGACACGTTTTTTTTTAATTTTCCATTTTCCTTTTAGAAATGAAGTATTAAAATATGGCAAGCAGTGAGCTCCAAGGAGAAAGGGAGGTGCATCTGTTTAATTAGCTCCCCAGAAAGTGAGAGGTCTCCCTGAGATTTAGTAATTTTTGATTTTTATTGTATCTAGAAAATTCAGTAGAAGTTTATCAGAGTTTATACCCATATTTACATACATACAATTTTCTTTAAATCCACATGAACACTTTTCTCTTGAAGTCCTCAAAGATATGGAGCAATAATTAAATAATATCTGTTCTGATTTTATTGTCACTAATAAGGATTATTTGATTGTGAGAGTGCAACAAGATAAACCAACCTCCTGTATGTTCATGAATTTTTTGGGGGGTGATTTTGACATCACATTTGCACACAGCTCAAGCCAGGCTGATATCTGTATCCAAGCTAATTAATTTGCGGGCAGCCTTGCCTTGAAGTCAGCCCTGTAACCCTATTCCAGGCAATGACATTTGGTTTGTGTCTGCACATACATACTTCCTGTATAAGGAATTATCATGTTTCCTGACAGTATTAATATTTTGTAACTTAGTTCCTTCAACTTATATCAGAAAACAAATAATTATGCGGCTTGTGAACTAAATTAACATAGTTTTTCCTTTCATCTCTGGACTCTGCCTAATCCAAGCTGTTTTCCTGACCTAATCTTAGGCCTCCCAAAAACCACAGTGAGAAACTGGGATGCTGAGCCAACAGCCAGATTTGTCATTTGGTTGAGTTTTGCTTTCCATTCTACTTTTAGTCAAAGCCAGTTTTTTGTTTCAAAACAAAAAGAAATGTTGAATAAAGGTACCTTCAAACAAGGAATGTCCTTACTTGCAAAATCCTAGGATATGCTGCAGGAGTGAACAAGACATCCCTATTAATGCCTGGGTACATGATATTAGAGCCAAGCTCTAGGTCTGACTTTCAACATGCCTCACATGAATGGAATGACCTTCTTTTCAAGGCCAGCATAAACCATGGTGTGAAAACTGATGTTATCTGTCTCGATGCCACTAAGATATCAGAATTGCTCTCAGTCCAGACCAAAATCCCACTAAACCAGAATCATTTGCAATAGTGGTTAAACCAGCTGCCTAGGAAATAGTGATAGAACAGGACCAGTTTGTACCAAGATTTCTGTGAATATCCTTCCAGACCCAGATATTTACATGGGTTCCACCACTGGCTTTGCATTTAGCAATGGTCAATGGATTTCTCTTCCACAGACTGGTCTGGACAGACCTTCAGGTCATCTAAACCTTTGCAATTCAACCCATCCTTAGTTCACTAAAAATACTAAAGACATCCTTTGGGTACTGTGAGCTAATTTCTCCTGCAAAATGAGTTTTGTTGTGAGTGTGGGGAAATGTGAGGTTTCATTCAGCATTATTAATTTTGGAGAAAAGGCCTCTAAAACCATGAAAACCTGAAAAAAATAGGTTTGATCAGTGTTTTACATGTTTTTAGTTATTACAACCCTCTACAGAAGGCAATGATAATCCAGGTTCTTGTTAATAAATCCTTTGGGGCAAATTAGAGTGAAACAACACCTAATGAAGGACTGTTTGCAAATACATACATGTGGGGTTTATGGCAGAATATTTTAGTTGCACAGGAAAACAGGTCTGCAGCCATTTCATTTGTTATTGTCTATAGTAACATAACAACATAAAAGCATTAAAATATCATTTCATAAAATGCATAAGAAAGAGAAGGAAAGGACAAGGTGTAAGTATCTCACCATTCATACACCTCATAATGAGATTTGATTGCTGAAGTCTTGGTCAAAGCGTTGGTCACAGACTGAATCCTTTTGATGGCAAAAACTCCCAGAAAAATCCCCACCCTACACTATCGTTTGAGTTTATATTCACTCAGGTTCAGGTGGGAACAACCAGGTACCTCCCCTGGGGCAGGGTGTTTCATGCTGTGGATCAGGGACACCTGGATGATGGAATGTTGTGGATCAGGAGACAATTCAGGAGAATTTGACGCCTTCTAATTCGATACAGCTGCCATCAGTGCAGCTGGGCCCATCATGATCCATCAGCAGAGTGAACACCTTCAGGCCACGTGTGAATGTCCTGGTACCTCCCAGGCAGGGGAGTTATCCCAGCTGAGGTCACTGGTAAGGACAAAGAGGGTTCCCCTCTCGTTCATCCCCAGCTGCAGCCTGAGCTGGGCTGTGCTCACCCTCGGGAACTTTGCACACCGGCAGCTCCCTCTGGTTGTTTGAGCCATCAGCATCCCCGTCTCTTTTCCAGCATCACTTCTGGGTACATTCTTCTCCCTAGACCTGAGATTGGACAATAACATCCCCTTTATCTTGTCCCCAGTTCCTGTCTCAGTCCAAATTCCAGTCAGGAGGAGGATTTGGGGAGGGGTGGATTCAGTGGTCACAGATGACCAGCTCTTTCCTTGCAGTTTGCTACAGTGGGCAAAAATCCTCTGATGATTTTGGCAGTGTTGAAGCCATGAATGATTTCAGACTCTTCCATGTCTTCTACAGGTGGGACAATAGACTTTTAATAAACCCATTTTTCACATCAGACATCTGTTGAGGATTCAATAGAGACACTTCTATTCCAACAAAAACGTCCTTTGCTAGCAAAAATAGCCTCTACCACTTTCTTCACTGCTGCAAGAGCTACATGTGATTCAGCAGATTTGGAGCCTGCTTACATCATTTAACATCTGTGTCTCTATCTCGCTGGCAAGGTCAATTTGTTTCTGCAAATAGATTTCCCTCAACTACAAGGGGCAATCAGTTCATGAATTCCCAGAGGTTCGGTTCTTCTTGCTCTCCCTTCTCTCTGACACAATTACAATTGGGGATGCTATCAAGCATTGTAAAGTTAACCTTCTGCTGTGTGTGGATAGCAGCACTCAATTTTTATCCATCTTTTAGGTCTTTTTGTGCTGAAGTTCTCATTGTAGTCATATTGTCTACATGGTATAAAGCCAGCTTTTAAATGAGTTATAATTTTTTTTTTAATTTTGAGCACTGATTGAATACCAGATTGGTCTTTAACACTACTGATGGGTTGGACTTTTGTAGACCACTGAGAAATACAGGGTTTCCAACAGAAAATCTTTTATTTTGTTTTATCTTTATGCTGACATTTTATATTTACATTGATATTTTAATTTAATGTTTACATTGACTTTTAAAACCAATTTTTTCTTTACTACTAGTATTGAAGGACAACTGCCAAATTCCATGCTTCAGTATATTTCTTTTCTGTGGATAACACTGGTAATTACAAGAGGAATTTTTAAAAAGTTATTGTAGTTTATTGGTTCAGTGTTTGTTAATTTTTCCCTCAGGTGAAGAGTATAGTGGATCAAAGACCTTTTAATAAAATTACTAATTCAGTATTGCAGCTTAAAAAAATCAGTGTAGAACTGACATATTGTTCCAAAATTATGGATTATTTCCTTGAAAACTAGCTGTCTATACAAGTCAAAACAATACCAAATTAAAAATATTATGGTTAATATTTTTGTTGAGCAGGAACAATTTATTCAAACATACATCTGGGTTTTAAAAGAAATAAAGGAGAAAAGCCATGTGACATTAATTGAATTCAGTGCCATTTGTTTGTTCCTTTGTTAATGTCTTTCAAACTGAAATAGTATAAAATCATTGATTTCATATGTATTTGTAGGAATCCCTCTAAGATTTTGTTCCAAGGAAATGCTTGAAATTCATCTCCTTAGCAAAGCAAATGTGGAAATACTATAGAAGATGTTAACAACAGATCAAGAGCAATATGAAATAAGTACATATCATTTAATCTTTTCTCTTGTAACCTGGTTTCCTACATAACTCCACTGACTTAAATGAAACTACATCAAAATACAACATCTGGCCCCAGGCAAGTGAATATAAAGCCCTTTCAGAGTGGGGCAATGGGAGTCCTCCCTTTTCAAAACATCAAACACCCAATAAAACAGAAGGGATAAATCTCCTGCTGCTCGGGTCCCATAACTCACAGTGACAGCTCGGGTCAAGGAATGGCTCAGCTGCATTAATGCAGCAATGATAAATCTTCAGGAGCAGCTAGAGCTGAGGAGTTCAGGATGAAGACAAAACACACAGAGCTGAGCAGAGCTGGCCCAGGGCTGCCAGGGTCAGGACCAGGTGGGGTTAGCAAGCCCCTTTCATTCCTGAGAGCAGAATAGAGACATTCCAGTCAGGTCTGGAACCATTAAAGCCATGACTGCATCTGTGCTAAGAGGCTTTGCCAGGCTCCAGCTAATTCCATGTGTTTGCAGTGCCAGTGCCAGTGCCAGTGAAATAACCCACCAGAGTTCACTGCACTTGCTTCTGCTCAGAACATACTTTACCCCTCCTCTCTCTTGGCAGTGTGCAAAACAATCACAAAAACTAAGCACAACATGGATAATGTCTTTAATTGGGAAGTTGCAAGTGGCTGCAAAAATTAATTATAAGTGAGAATTCTGCAATAAAAATCCTGCTACGAGGTAAAAGACTGAGACAAGCACAAAGGAGGTTAAGACAGGACGGTTACAGAAGTTCTTCTGTGATCCTTCACTCTGGAAACTGGGCTTGAGTCTGCTGATTATCTCTTGGGAAATCTCTTGAACACCTGTCTGATCTCATTAATAAATGTTTTTATTTATTCACACATCTTGACTGCAAACAGAATCTTTAACATTCATGGAAGGTGGATGGTGCTGTGTCTGTACAGTCCTACAAAATGAGGCAGGTAAGGAACACAAATTAATAAACTCTTCCAGTAATATCCACACTTGTCTGAGATCCAAGGGCGGTGCTTTCTGCATCCAGCTCCAAATACAGTCCTTAAATAACACAGAGTAACTTTTTTTGCCCTTTCATGCCTCAGTTTCCTACATTTGCCAGGAAAACTCTTCCAACAGGATGAGAACATGATAATCTGGGTTTTTAATGGAGATACAGACACCTGAAACAAATACCTCAGTCCTGACACCATTAGGGTGTGTCAGAGGCACACCTAATTATATGACACAATTCTGTACCCAGTGATGTGCTTTGTACTGTTATCACAGCTGTTTTAGAAATTAAAAAAAAAAATAAAAATGTACTGACTAGAGGTTTTGTTATCCCTCATCATTATGAAGACTTCTAGTTTGTGTCTCCAGAACTTTCTACTGCATCACCTCAAGACCAAGTTGTTCTAACTGCATAAAAGGACCAACAACCTCATTAGGGAACGTCACATCAGTCCAGCATTAAAAAAAATGGAAAATAACAAAGTCACAAGGAGGTGAAACAGAGGAAATACACAGATTAATCAAATAACAAATATAGTCTCTTATCCTAAGGCATTTAAGAGGTCCATTAGATCCTGTATGGAAGGACAAAGATCTGACTTAAAATTCATTTCTGTTCACAACAAAATTTTGGCCAAAACCACTGCATTTTCCTGGTGTGGATGCTGCTTTTGTCATTATTATATTTCCAGAGATCTGCAATACCCCTGAAATTACCTTTTCTCCATTCATCTTTCCTGCTTTGGAGTTCATTTGTATTTCCTTCCATTACTGACCCTGTCACTTTGCTTCCACTCCAGACTCCCATTGTTCTGCTCAAACTATTTATATTCCAGTCTTTGGTTACACTTGAGTCCATGACTTATTTCTGAATTAGTTACAATCCCAGACACATTATTCAATCTACTCCTTTCTTTTCTCAGCATCTTACCTCTCCATCAGAATTCATCCTCCCACTTAGTTTTTCATCAGCCACATAGGTCAAGGATGGCTGATTTTTATTCAGAGCACACAAGTCAAAAATATGAAATGACAATTTTTTACCTACTTCCAAATTTATTTTTTTTTAATAATTAACACACATTTTGTCTCCAATAATGTTTCTTAAAAAGGCATTATTATGCATTCACAAATTTCTCTGGATAGTCATGAACTGGGCAGGAAATATTCTTACCAGTCAAATGTACTTTGGCAGTTCTGCTTCCAGCTGATCCAGAAATGCATATTTATTTCATGGATACCTGCTGGGGAGTTATTCCATTGGGTTTGTACCTCACCAACACACCCTAGTTTTCTATGTGATCCCGAAAAATTTTGGCAAATATTTTATTTCATCCCTTCTCTTTTCTCTGTGCTGAATAATGACAAGGTGGAATAAGCTGTATCCTGTTAGTCCTGATGGATGTGCACAGGGGGTCAAAATAATGTATTTTTTGTATTTTACAAGAAGTACATTACCAGGGCTAACCTTGAAAGGTTAATGCACATATCCAGCATCTGATCTTTACTAAAGTGGGAAGTACAAAGCGTGAAATACTGAGATTAATAAACTTTGGAACAGTTCTTACAAGGACAACACTAAGAATTATTTTAATACTGCATTTTGTACCAACCTGAACATAATCAGATTTTGTCCTGCGTGTTTTCCTTTAACTGACCTTTGTGTCTATTTTCCAGGACATTGTTTACTCTGTTTTATGCTGTCTGGCTTTATAAATGGATCTGCTGTGTGGTGAAGTCTCAAATGTGGGTGGTTTTTTTTTCAGAAATGTAGACAAATTATGCCCAATGCTTTCACCTTCAATGGGCTCAACAGAATCAATTCAGTTATATCAGTAATGTACTTTCCAACACTCAGCAGCCATCTAGGTTTGAATTTTAATAAAACTAACACACTGCGTATTGGCTGCTGCATGAGTAGTAGTATTATGTTGCACTTATATAATAATAATTCTATTTACTAGGCAAGATACAAATGAAACACCCAGAATGCAATAACAAAAGAAAATAAAAAATTACAAGTCAAGATACTTTTTCAAGCACCATTACACCTTAAAATTAAGTGAACTGCAATGCTTTGTTTTGCTTTTCTCTCTTCCCAGGCAGAGGTCCTGCCTCCTTAGGTAGGGAGCTACAATAAGTTTAGCTGCTTGGTATTGGTGTGAGTTGTTGCACTGAATGAATGATTATGTGTAACCAAGCCAATCTCTAGACACACTCTGTATCATTTCCTGTGCTACACAGCATATGGGAGGAAGTAAATGTGGAATTATCAGCCAGCTAGCAATGAAACAGCAAAGTCTGGGACCTTTTCCTACCCTTGTGCTGATACAGAAGAGGTAATTCCAGTGCAATTCCCTCATTCAGATCCTTTAGGTGCTAAATTCGCCACTTGCTAGAAGCACTTTCCAAAAAAATTCAACAGCACAAACTGCTGGATGATTGGAGAAGATGAAGAATAACTCCTTTCATGCTAAGGAAGCATCTTGCTGCTGAAAACAGTAATTTACCACTGGAGGTGGAAGTATTGGCAGGACAATGAATGTGTGTGCTAAGCTGAACTAAATATCTCTGGGAGGATATTTATGTACTTAGCCCATTTGCTGTTCTTAATGTAGTTATTGAAAGAGGTTTGTTTGAGAGATTTTGTTTTATTTCACAGAGATGCTGAACTCAGAGACCTGGTTTGGTGGTGGCTTGGCAGTGCTGGGTTAATGGTTGGATTTAAAGATCTTAGAGGCCTTTCCCAACCTAAAGAATTCAGTGATCTTTAAAGTGATTAAAGAGAACTTCCACACAGTACAGTAAAGACCCTGGACCCAAGGCATTGTCAGATGGTACCATCTGCATCCTCCTGCTTTCTCTTGCCTTTGCTGTTGTGTTTATTATCCCAAATTAGTTATTTACAGAGACATTGGGCACCCTGCAGTCAGGACAAATTCTCATTTCCTCTCTCTGACAAAGCTTTATGAACAACAACCCCTCCTCACTTGGGAGTTCTAATTAACAATGTACGATTAAGAGGAAAGCCATCATCACTTTGCCTTGGTGCCAATGTTACATAATTAACATACCCTAGAGTGATGTCACACTGCTGTGGAATACCTTGATGTGATACATCATCCCTCAGTTAAAACTGTATCCCAAGAAATACTACAAAATAAACAGAAATCCTACAACATTCCTTCCCATCCTAACTTAGAACAGAGATTTTCCACGCTGCAGCTTTGTTACTGACATCAAAGTGAAAATTTTACGGGTTTTAATTAATTTCTCTCACAAAACCCCACCACGCTTGCAACATGTGTATCATTTCCCCTCTGCTGGTGTTCCTAGAGCCCTGATTCTGCTCCTGCTCTTCTTTCCCTGGCATGTATTTTGTGCAGAATGGGGCCCCTGTGAATTGTCATAGTTTCAGCTGAATGAAGCTGAATAATGTGTTCCTTCTGAGAGTTTTGTCGAGGGCCTCTGCTAACACTGTGGGAAAGCATCAAAAACACAAATTGGAGATGAGTGCTCAATGACTCTTTGCAAAGCTCTCTCATCAAATGTGCTTTCCTCTTTATTAGTACTGTAAATGCTTTAAGTGTGGAAAACTCATTTTGTGCATTCCTACGGAAAAGCTTAGTTGAAAATGGACTATGAAATACACCAGTAATTTTTCAGTGAAAATAGGAGAAAAATGCACCTTATAATTACAGAATTACAGAGTAATTTAGGTTGGAAAATATCTCCAACATCATCGAGTCCAACCTTTGACCCATCCCCACCTTGTCAAGCAGACCAGAGCACTGAGTGCCACATCCAGTCATTCTTTGAACAATTCCAGGGATGGGGACTCCAAACCTCCCTGAGCAGTTCCAATGCCTGACCAACCAACTTTTCAGTGAAGGAATTCCTCCTGATGTTCAACCTGACCCTCCCCTGGGACAACCTGAAGCCATTTTGTCCTGTCCTGTCACTGTTTCCTGTGTGAATTTATTTCTGTTCATTTTGTGAGTGCCCAATTCAGGTTTCTTGAGGCTTCAATTCAAGCACCCTGAGCACTCACAAATTCATTGGCAGCTGCAGCTCCGAGAAATGTAAGTTTAAGAATTGTAACCATTACATGCCCAAAGAGAAGGGATACTACTATCCTAACTATTAAATTCTGCAAATTTTACCCAAAGTATGGGACTAATAAAGATTGGTTTTGTGTTGCTTTGTGTGTGAGCTGCTCAGTAAGCTTCAAATTTCAGCTGAATCTTCCCTTTTCTGGTCATAGTGTCCCATGTGAAAGTGCCTACTCTGTTGTCTAATAAGGATTGAGCTCAGCTTCATCCTTACCAGAGGAATCAATAGGGAGGTTCTACTCCATCCAGCTTCCTAATCTGAAAGGCAGGAAAACAAAGGCAGGATTTATAGTATGTCAATTTATTTGCAGATTCTACACTGTCCATTAGATTTGGGTGGAAGTGGTCAACAGCCTCAAAAATTACTGAACAAATAAGTTAAACACCCAGAAAAGCACACGTGCAATGTGTTTCATGGCTTCCAAACCACACTACAAACCCTGAACTGCACCTCCAGCCAGTGTAAATCTATTTATCAATACTGCTTCTGTGAAATTATGCTGATTTTTGTCCGTTGAGGTCTGGGATCTTTGATAATTTCTGTTAGAAATCCTGTGTATTTGGATTTGTTGTACCTTAATCAACATTCAGCTTTCCTTAAATTCTCTAGGGCAGTAATGAAAAGGAAAAGCAGGAGATAAATGAATCGTAGTTTCTGCAGTTCTGTTAGAGAATTTTAAGAAAGGGTTTGGGCTGATTTATTGGCTATTGAGTAACACAAGAGAAAATATTCATCATCCTTCAATCTAAGGTCACAAGATGTTCTCAAAGACCTAAAATCACAGTAACAACTGAGGACTAAAATTTACTGCAAATGAATTGTAACATCTAAGGATCAAGAGATAAAAGGGGGGAAAAACCACTATGTTTAAGGGATACCAGAAAGTGGATAACATTTGTAGTGTCAAATGAACAGGCTGTGATAAAGGACCTGATTCTTAGAGGCTATTTCAGAAGTAATAATAATAACAATAACAATAACGATAACAATAACAATAATAAAAATTGATTTTATTTGATTTGATATTATTGTCATGACGATGATCATTGATTAATTACAGTTTCAAATTTCACTTGCCGGATGGTATTTTGAATAGAAACACAGCTTAGTTAAACTTCTAAAAGGTCACATTTAATACCATTAATCACAGAACCACAGGACCACAGAATGGTTTGGGTTGGAAGGGACTTTCAAGACCATTTCATTCCACCCCCTGCCATGGGCAGGGACACCTTCCAATATCCCAGGGTGCTCCAAGCCCCATCCAGCCTGGCCTTGGACACTGCCAGGGATCCAGGGGCAGCCCCAGCTTCTCTGGGCACCCTGTGCCAGGGCCTCCCCACCCTCACAGGGAACAATTCCTAATAAAAAATATAAACAGACCATTCTTATTAGACATAGATAAGGCTGACAAAATTAACTAAATGTTAGTGGTGATAGACTGAGCTTAAAAGGAGAATATGCCATTATGTAAAACCAGGTATTAAACTTCAGTGGGGATGACTGATATGTCTTTTAAGTTAAATGAAAGCAAAACAGAGCTTTAAAAAATTATAGGAAAGAAAAGATCTGCAGTATTGTTAGAATTTTATGTGAGGAAACAGAGGGACTATAAGGAGGGCATTGACAGTACAAATGGGAACAATGAAGCAGTACTGAGGAAGAATATTAAGATAAACATAAAAGGTTCTTTAAATACAATAGAAGACAAAGATAGGAAACAAAATATTAAGAAATTGAAGGAGAAAACAAAGCACAGCAGTGTGAATAGGTAAAAATGAGTAGGCAAGTGAAGCACATCTTTACTGGGAGAGCAGCATCAACACAGTTGTGCAGCCATGGATTTCCACTGCTTTCAGCAGCAAAATGAAATAATTTGAGCAGTAGAATAAGAAAAGAACAGACCTCATAAGGATCCTGCATGTAAAACATCTCATTCAGAGGTGGAGAGTGATTTCATTGTTTGGGAGGATGTTTTTCAGATTCAGTCAGTAATTGCTCTAAAAGATCATTCCCTCTGGAAGTCACCACTTCATGAATGTGCCCATGTAGAAAGTGATGCTAAAGGAAGGAAACAGAAATGCAATGGCTAAGCCATAAAGTTTATAGCTTTGGGGGCTAGTTCGATGTGTTTTAATTGAAATCTGAGGATTTATTGTCAATGTCAAGAAAGATGCTTTGCTTGATTCAGTCCCTTAAACTTATTTTGAATTTTCTGCATTTACTTTTGAAGCAGCTGGTGTTGACCATTAGCTGATATTCATCCTTCCCTGGATTAATCATATTTCTTCTTTTCTTAAGCGCCATGAGCACTAAAGTCAGAACTCCTGAGATATAAAAGTTCTTTTACTGCAGACAGTAGTTGTGAACTTTTTGTTCCCTGATTTTGTGAGGCTAATAGGCAAGACCCAGGGCATTGCTTCCTTCTTAATGTGCTGATTTTTCTGGATGATGGAAGAAAGGGGAGGAGGCATGACATTTGCAGTTTATAATTATACATACTTGGGTCCTTTCCTTCTCATAATGGCGAGTGATAAAACCAAAGCACGTTCTTTCCTCTCGGTGCCTATTCTGTACATAATGCATCTGTATTATGTGATAATCAGCACATCTCCCACTTCATTATAATATATATAGCCAGGAGTTGCAGGAGTTCACAGACTCTGCTATATTCAATTTATTGGCCTCTGGAACCCTCAGAAGTGCTGCAAAGTTTGGCCACTGGCACTCTTAGGAGTATATATTGCCATGAGAGGGAGATGTGCTGACTGCTCAGGAAAGGAAAAGTGCATTTAAAAGGAGCAAATACCATCACAGAAGGCTGCAATGAAATAACTTTTAAGCATTTGATTAGGAGCCTCCAAAGCCAAAGAAGTTTAGAAGAAACAGCAAGGGAAGCTAATAACCT
The DNA here is from genome assembly GCA_034509425.1 of Eopsaltria australis. Taxonomy (NCBI): domain Eukaryota; kingdom Metazoa; phylum Chordata; class Aves; order Passeriformes; family Petroicidae; genus Eopsaltria; species Eopsaltria australis. Next base: position 462,905 of record JAVTVJ010000447.1, on the reverse strand, counting down.
TAATTCAGTAGGATCCTGGCAGAGGTTGGCAATACACTTGATGCTGAGGGAAATATGGTGGAAGGCTGCTGAGTGAGCAAGCATGCTAATGGAGAGACATAAACTGCATTAACTGATGGGACTGGGGAGTGGAAGTCTGCCTGAGTTTTTAACATACAAACTCTATTAATTGCAAACTCTATTTAAGAAGAAATAATATATTCACGAATTTTCTCTCGCTCTCTGCTCCCTACAGCTGTGGTGGGAGGAGGGGACAGCTTAGGATCTGGTGGTATGCTGGCACAGGGATCACAAAGAGGATTGAGAATTGTTTCAAACTGTTTTCAGATAAATCAATGCCTTTCTATTTTGCAAAACTTAGGGGAACATAGGAAAAGCATAGGTAAAGCAAATATTTCAGAGATCAGGGATCACTCAGAACAGGTGATATGGCCCAATGCAGAAACAATTAAGAAAAGAAAATCTTACTTTTATTTCTGCCTTTACCACTGCACTTCCATGTCACTTTTGGCATGACACTTCATCTGACTGCCCTCCCAAACAGCATGTCTCAAAATGGGCTGAGAGTACTGCAGGGATGGGCTGGTTCTTAATATGTATTTGCATTTATATAAATAATAAAAAAAAAAATCATCTTCACGAACATATGTGGTGGCCAAAACTGTTTAGCTTTCCAATAAACACATTAACATGAAGATTATATAAACCTGGGGCAAAAGTGGAGGCCCCAGAAACAATGAGCTTGTGCAGCACAGGTGCAGAGAACACAGGTCATGAACTCTAGTAAGCCAAAAGGTTTTAAGAAAGCACATACAGTGCTGCCCTGAGCATCTCACTGCAGAGGAAACAGGGCAGGAGACTGCCCAGGAAAACTCTGCCTCCTGACACAGCAGACTGCACAGAGTTTTCCTGAATGGTTGGTCCGGTCAAGAGAAGCTCTTTTCTACCCATGACCCTTCTTTTTTACCTTCTTTCTTTTTTCATATTTGAATCCAGACACTTGAGTCTGTGAAAGATGGATTTTCTTTGCACTGAACTCTACAGAGTAAAGTAAGGGCAGTACAAGTCCTGATTACACCCTTGTGTCCCACCTCTAGTGTAAACACACAGAGTGTACACCCCAGGGAGGAAATCCAGTTGTTGTTCCCTGCTCATCTTTCTGATACCTCTGGCACCAGGTCTGTCAGTTAAACCTGAACAAGTTAAAAACACACCATCAGAGCCACAAACAATGTCTCTGCCTGTTCCTGCTGGCAAATGAACCACGTGGTTTCACTTCAGTGCAGGTTCCAAAGCTGTGCCCTAAATCCCCCTTGGACAAAGCCAGTTTGCAGTGACAGCACCTGTAGCTGGGGTTACACATCACACCCAAACCATTTCACACAATTTTCTTCCTTCTATGCAGTGATGTTCCTTCAAATGCTTCAGATCCTATCTAAAATTAAATGCTGGGTATTCTGTACCAGCCTTGTGGGAGATGGAATATTTTTTTTTTTTAAATCAGCCCTTATCAGTCACAGACATACTTTATCCTTTTCATGTGGTGCCATTGGATACATCCCAAAAATTAAGGCATTGTGGTGAGTAACAGAAATTTTATTTCATTTTATTTTCCATGCAATGATGCAAGAAAGCCCTGATCAACTAAGGCATAAAGGTTAGAAAAACAGCAATTAATGGAGAAACCTCCAGCTCCATGAAGACAGAAATATTAAACTACGTTTTGCTAAGCGTGTTGCAAAAGCAAAAAAAAAAAAAGAGAAAAAGGTGATGTGATAAGATGAATCATTCTGGACACAGATACTGCAAACAGTGGGGAATTTAATTGCCTTGCAATTAAAGGGTGAAGGCACAGAGAGGGCAATAGCTTCTATTAGGCAGGAAGACAGCTCGACTAGCAATGAATCACTCCTGAAAAACAAAGACTTGTGGAATATTCTGATCATTTGTAGATGTCTGCAGATGAATTAGTGTGTGAATGTGGGAAAATTCATATAATTTATAGCAATGCCAGAGTTCCCCTAAAGACTGGAAGAGACAGATAAGATATTAATATAAAAATTTCCAGTTGATTCCAAAGCAGAGTTATTTTACCATTGTAGTTCTATAAATAAGGCTTATAAATGCATTAAATTCCCTTTCTTTCCTCCCCCCCCTTCACTTTTTTTAGCAAAACAGGGAATTATCTACAGAAAACACTAACAGCAAATACTGCTAAGTGAAATGTGATACATTTGAGGCCATTTCCCTGGTAAATAACTCGGGAAGATATCCAAATAGAATCAGTGATTTGTTAGAGATATAGCACACTCACAAAAAAATACCACTTCTAGTAAAATATTTTTTGTTGTTGATAAGGTGAGGGAGGAAAACTGAAGCTGGGGGGATGAGAGAGTTACTGCTTAGTACAGGAATAAACAAAACCCTCCTTGCAATTCACAGAAAGCTGTTCCCAGGTTATAGTGGGTATTGCCATGAGAAGAAATCCCAGTAAAAACATCATTTATCAAATCATGCATTATCCCAACGTCCTCTTATAACAGATTAAGAGATAAACTGTCTAATCTCATGTTCCTTTTGATTGTGTTTGATTATCCAGACATATTTGGTGTCATGAAAGTGGCTCTGTGATAATTGGGATTTTTCTGTACCAACATCTGACCTTTATGAACATATATAAGTAAAGTGGATTCCTTACCAGCATCCTTTAGTACATCAGCAAATTAAAATCTAAAAAATCATCGATAGCTTAAGAGAAAGAGAGCTTGTGCTCACCCTCCTCAAAATTCACTTTATAAAATGTAAAATTGCTGAAAAAACAACCCTGCCCTGTCCAGCAAACTCCTGGAGCCTGAGTGTCAGGGAGCAGAGGGGAACAAGGGCAATTCTCTGTCACTCTAAAGGCTTTTTCCCCTCACCTTCTTTTCACTCTGTCGTTATTGTGTTTATGACATAATATGGGCTCCCTCTGGTGACTAATTGAACACCTGCAAATTCCCAAAGCTTTTAATCAAAGGCTGGAACCTGTTGTTTCAAATCTGCCTGCATAGAGGGGACTGTGACATCCCTCTGCATTTCAGTGTGTGCATAAATTCCATCACAAACTTATATAAACAACAAATCTGGGAGAAACTCACCTATTTTGCCCAAAACCTCCAGGCATGCAGTTTTTACTCTAATATTTTCTAACCCTTACAGACCACCCACTGCAGCTGAGCAATGCAAGGCTGCAATTACAGATTTTACATGAAGACAATGATTTTTTCAGACTTCTTTTCTGCTGAAATAAAACTGATCCAGGGATGGAAGAAGGAGTTGTGAGTTGTGCCCTCAGGCACAGGGTGGGATTCTTGGTGGGATACTGTGCAGGGCCAGGAGTTGGATGTGGATGATCCTTGTGGGTCCCTTCCAGCTCAGGATATTCTATGATTCCATGTAAAAATGCACTGAAGTGTTCTAGAATGTTTCAGTATGATTTATTTCAGAGGAAAGACAAGGTCAGTTTTTAAGATGCACAGCAAGTTCAAAAGGAAGTAAGGCTACACTGAAGTTTTGGGGATTTTTGAGGCAGAATGCAGAAATTAATGGAAATCACCACTGCTGGTCCTCTCATTCAGCTGTCACAGAGTGAATGCAGGTAGCCTTGCACAAAAGTAAACAAAAAATGTGACTTTAAATGAGCAAAGAGTAATTGAGTTTCATTTAACTTAATGGAATTTCACAGACAAGAATGTCTCTATTTTAAGCCACCCTGAAAGTCTCTCACTATTTTTTCCATGTTGCAGGAGCACGGAGATGTCTGAGATGAAGACAGGGCATGTCCTTTGGAATAAGCCTTTTAAGGATGAACATCCTGACATCTGAGATCACTGGCAGTTCTCTGTCTTTTGGCTGGATAATAGGGGTAAAAGGAATAATATCTCATTTTGAGCATCATTCCAGAGAGGTATCATTTTTCTTACTGTATCAGCATTATTACAACCTTTGAGACATTTTTTAATGATGGTTATTCACTGTAATATGTTTCATTACACTCTTTCCTAGGAATTTTATAAAACATTTAGAAGGCACAGCAAGAGTTAACTTTGAGTTTCAGCCTAAGGACTATCAATATGTAGCTTCATTCTACAATCTGGTTGGGGTTTTTTATAGAATAAATGTATTTTTTCTACTTTTGCATTTGAAAATGCAATGGTACAGTAAATGCTACAAGTATTAAATCTCAGTCTCTCACACTACCAGGCTGTATTCAAGGGCCTGGTCAAGCTGAGAGAGCTGGGGCTGTTCAGCCTGGAGAAGAGAAGGCTTCAGGGTGACTTTTGAGCACCTTTCAGTGCCTGAAGTGGTGACAAGAAAGCTGGAGAGGGACTTTGGACAAAGGCTTGGAGTGGCAGGAAAAGTGGGAATGGCTTCAAACTGACAGAGGGCAGAGTTAGATGGACAGTGGAAGAAATTCTTCCCTGTGAGGGTGGGGAGGCCCTGGCACAGGGTGCCCAGAGAAGCTCTGGCTGCCCCTGGATCCTTGGAAGTGTCCAAGGCCAGGTTGGATGGGGCTTGAAGCAATCTGGGATATGGGAAGGTGTCCCTGCCCACGGCAGGTGGAACCGGAGGATCTTTAATGTCCTTCCAACCCAAACCATTCTGTCATTCTGTGATTCTAAGCCAGACTGCTCAAAAATTAGTAATTTCCTGGAAAGATACTATAATTATCTTGAAAATGGTGACTCAGGTTATTATAATCTAATTTACAAATAGTCACATACTTTACAAAATCTCTAAGTCACCTACTAGAGAGTTATTGTACTTAAATCCTTTTCCAGTCTCTTCCTTTTTCCTGCTGTGAGATGATCTCTTTTTACAGACACATCCCCACTGTCTGCATTATACAAACTTTATTAATTCTGCTTTAGTAAATACAAGGAATGAAACATTTCTTGATATCATCTTCAAGAATCAACAATAATTATTTATGTTGCTTTTGCACCTTTAGTTTTTACCACTTTTAAAAAATTTGTCGACAGAATTGTTTCTAAAAGTTTGTGATTTATTAGGTTTTTCTCATTATTAGCTACAATTTGTTTCTTAAATTTTAATTTTATCAGCTATGGATGTTCTTATATTTTCAACACATTTTTTTCCAGTTTTTCAAAATTTCCTTGTGTGAATTCATTGCTTTCTTGGAAATAATTAAGGAGCAAGTGGATTATTCCCATTTCAAGCATGTAGGAGTGAAAAATTACTGGAAACACTTTGCTATTTCTGTAATTGGAAATATCAGAAATGCATCTTTCAAGAAAAACTTTTGACGTTTCCACAGTTGCAAGAGAAATTAATGTGTAAAAATTATACAATTTTTTTTTGTGCTTGCAAAATGCATTTAACCACGGGTCAATCTTAGGGGAAAAAATTTGCATTTTTTGCAACGAGCAGGTGACTACAAACAGCACAGTGGTATCATAGAATCATAGAATGTTTTGGGGTTGGAAGGGATCATAAAAAGCATTTCATTCCACTGGACCAGGCTGCTCCAAGCCCTGTCCAACCTGACCTTGTATCTTCTTACTCCTGCAGGAGCAGCCACCACATTCTCTCTGATTTGCTTAGCAACAGGAATCAAGATCTTTGTTCTTAGAAATGGTAAAATCATTTAATGATCCATTGCATTTTCAGACTTTCTGACATCTGACAGTCCACCTCAAGCAACTGAAAAAATGTGTGTGCATAAAATACAGGAGGTTTTACAGAAATAATTGCTATCTTTGCCATTTCAAGAAAAAAAACCCCAAACCTTTCTCATTCTGAAAGAAGCAACAGTTAATCTTTTTGAAGAGAACAGATTGAACTGCTAAAGAACTCTTTCCACTGCAGCACTTATTACTGCATGAAAAGGTGTCAGCCATTTAAAAGCACAGGAGAGATTAAATTTAGTCGTGGGCTATGGATTCCCTTTCTGCTCTCCATTTTCCTTCTGATGGTAGAACAGATCCCAGGCAGTTTGTTCCATGTACACAATCTTCAGCTAAATATGAGTGTATGAAATAAAAATTATCCTATGTGTATGGATTAAAAATTACTATTTCGTACCAAAACAATGAGTAATTGGGAGAACATAATCTTTGGTAGGATTTTTTTTTTTTTTTAGGTGGATCACAAGTTTTGCTTGTTGTTTTCAGAGACACATTTAAAAGGAGATGAATCTCCTCTTTTTTTTATTCTATATAAATTTTGTAAGAAAGTTTCATCAGTCAGGATCTTCCTCAATCAAAGATACTGAAGAACAGCAGCCAGCTGTAATTTAAGGTTGTGTGGCTTGGCACTTGTATAATAATGCAAGAGAGTGACTTGGAAGTGGTGGAGTCACCAAATATAATAATGATGTCCCGTGTGAGCTCCTTTCCTCTAAGAAAGCACTGAGCCTGGAGGAAAATTTCCATTAGTGATTGGGAAGGCCAATTTGGGATAACTGTCAGACCTTTTCAGGACAAATGGCTTCATCCCCACATCGCAGTCTGCTTGGCACGATACCCACCCAAGGCCAGCACTATTCAGATAACCAGCAGCAAATCTTGCCAGATTGTTTTTGAATTTTATATTCCATTTTCTTCAAAAGCAGAAGCAAAGTTTTTAAATAATAACATTTGTTAGAGGCAAAATCCCAAGTTAAGAGTGTTACTCCTGGTATGCAGTTCAATGTGGTTTTAAGAGAATAGAATTTTTTTTCTTTTTTTTGTGATTAATTTGCATTGCTGGGTGCTTTGAGCTGTGAAAACAAGGTCACTTTGTGGTGGCTTGGTTGACTGAATCAGCCTTGGTGTAATAAATGATAGAACTAAAGGACACAGGAACACTTTAAAGGTCAAATCTAAGAAACCATGGATGTTACCTTGAAAATTTGATAAAGCAGGGCCTTTCCGTGAGGCAACAATGGGGTTGGAAAACATGCAAGAATCAGTTTGAAGTTGCTTCAGAGACTTCTTTCAATATGGGTTCTCCACCCTATATTAAATAGCAGGATAATGAAGGGGAAGCAGAACAATCACAATACCACTAAATCCTTGTCTTAATAAGGAAGAGATAAAATGAGAAAGGAAAAATTAAACTAAATATGAAAAAGGTTTTCATAAGTTGCCACATAATTATGTCCTTCTCTCAAACATACACAGTCTTCATATTCACTTCCCTACTGGAATTAAAATTGATTTCTAATTAAGGCTAAAGGTGTCATATTCAAAGTGAAAAGTATTACATTTTGGGCCATCACAAATCATTCATATTCCACACATTTTTGGAAATAGGCAGATGGGTCGTGTCTAGATATGTTCTGGTTTTGTTTGTTTGTTTTAATCAGAGATAACCTAAACAGTTAAAAATAACTTTTAAAAAAGTATGCACATGGTAACAAATACATATTTAAATAAATATGAATCAAAGAAAGCACATAAATTCATTTGCTACACAAACATCTTGCAAAAAACTCTCTGGAGATACACAATGTATTGAATAGCAAGAATGTAAATACTTTGCATTTAACCAAGTTAAATATATTTTTTCTGTGGAAATATATATGCAAAATCACTTTGATATTTAATGAGAGAAGCTGTTCCTGTTTAAGAACAAAAATATTTTTTTCAGGTTCCCATTAAAATCAGACAAAATTGAATTAATTTGGGAGGCTTTTCTAAGGGGATAATCCTCATAACTTTGCCTGTCTTGTCTTTGATACTGAAGTTTTAGTAATGGCAAAAATTGGGAAACTGGCAGGCTGCTCCTTGGCTGTTTCTTTTTGGTGCCACTTAGAGGATCCTTTGTTCTTTGTATCCTGGTCACTGCTTCTTTCCTTAAAAGAGCTGAGGGGATGAACAGACTAAGACATTAGGAGAATAATACTGAACTTTGGAGATGAAACTTTTCTTTAGAGGCTGAGGAGAAGAAAAAAATATTCCCTGCTTTCATCTTTTACTGGCATAACTCTTTTACAGATGCTGTTGGTGGCCTCATTAATTTAAGAAATTTGTTAATAGGGGTGCCAGTCTTTATTCCAGGAAGCCCTGGAACATCTTTCTTCTGCTATGAGCAGGTTCTGAGATTTCTTAAAGTATAAAAAACCTGGCAGGAGTTAAAGCTGTTTCTTTATATATATATAAAAATATATATGTATGTATTAGTTTTAGGGGAATGGCTTTAAGCTGAACAAGAGTAGATTTAGATCACATTTAGGAAGAAATCCTTCCCTGTGAGGGTGGGGAGGCCCTGGCACAGGTTGCACAGAGAAGTTGTGGATGCCTCATTCCTTAAAGTGTTCAAGGCCAGGTTGGATGGGGCTTGGAGCAACCTGGGATAGTGGATTGTGTCTCTGCCCATGGCAAGGAGTTGGAACTAAATGATATTTAAGGTCCCCTTAAACCCAAATCATTCTGTGACTCTGTAATACTTTTAGAATTAATTCTGAGTAGTTTCAATACTATTTTTACAAGTCTTGACCTTTTTGCTACCCAGTTTCTGGAGACATCGTTTGTTTCTTTCGGGCTCCTTATTACATTTTGCAACCAACTCCCTAGAAATCAATCTCTTGATAAGTATATTGAAATGGATGAATATTTAAACTGCATTGTGCCTAACCAAACTGCCATTTAAATGGCTGTGCTCTGAAGAATCTTTTTTTATCTTAAACATTTTCTCTAAAGTCACACTTAAACTCCAAGCTCTGTATGAGAGGGATGTGCTGCTGAAAATGTTCCAAATGCCTCATCATTAGCTCCAAACTGAAGGAGATCTCCCCCCTTATTTGGAAAAGAAGATAGAGAAGAAATTCCTGTTGCAGGAGAGAGTGGCTGGTTTGGATTGGCTGTGTGCCTTTTATAGATAATATTTTTCACGGAGATCATGGAAAGTATTATCTCCATACTCCATATCAGAGGGAATGCCATGCTTTTGGTGACAAGACAGAACCAGCTGGCTCTGTGCCCTGAAGCCAAAGCCCCCACCTCTGAAGCCCTCAGATGTGAAGTCCACAGGGATACTGCTTTTGGCTGGCATAGAGTTAATTTTCTTCATAGCAGCCTGTTTCATGCTGTAATTTGGATTTTTGACCAAAACAATGTGGATCATTCAGGGTTCTTTTCCTGATTGCTGGGCAGTGCTCACACAGAGCCAAAACCTTTTCTGCTCCTCACCCCACCCCACCAGCGAGGAGCTGGGGGTGCACAAAGATCTGGGAGGGGACACAGCAAGGACAACAGACCCCAACTTGCCCAAGGGATATCCCAGATCATATGGCCTTGTGCTCAGCATGTTTTCTTTGCTTGTGTGTTTGTTTCTTTTACTTTTTGCACTGTGTTTCTCCTCAGCCCTCTGTGTTTTCTCACTTTTACCCTTCCAATTCCCTCTCCCTTTCTACAAACCAGGGCTGTTTCTGCCTGCTGGGTTAAACCACAACAGGTTACATGAAATCAATTCTCCTGAACACTGCACACAACATCAAGATTATCAAAGCCCTGATCTAAATGAAGATATGGATGTGGAGGCTGTGACTGCAGATTTGGGAGCTCTTTTGCATCGTTTTTCTCTGTGCCTGGAAGATCTACATCTTATCTTACACCTACATGGTAAACACAGGTCTTTGTGCAATCAAGAGTTTTCATTTTGCAAACTTGTGCCCATCCTTTATTAAAGGAAAACAGAGACCTCTCGGGGGGCAAGTTTTATTAAAAGGAACACTTTACTTTCTAAATCAAGCAATTAAAAACATGTATGAATTTTACTCCAGATACCAAATATGGGAATGTGCTAGAGATTTCTTTTTCCTTTGAATTTTAGTCAGGATGAGGCATGTTTGTATCAGTCTTGCAGAATTAATACAGCTTTTTTCTGTGTCAATACAGTCTTGCACCCAAGTTACAGGAATTCCTCTGCTGCTTCTAAAAGAGTATTTTAAATCCATTTTTTCTACACTGACACCAACTCCAATATATGCCCCAGCTGAAGTAATGTTCAGTTTAAAGGTCAAAGCTCAGACATCTCTGTGCTCCTGTAACATGGAAAAAATTGTGAGACCTTCAGGGTGGCTTAAAATAGAGAATATTCCTGTAGCTCCTCCAGGCTTGCTTTTTAACCATGGGAATTAATAGTGAGTCACTGTTGGGTGTAAGAAATAGGTGTTTAAATGCATGCTGCATGTCAGCTCTTAAACTATATCATGGTAGGGATTCATGACCTGGGACATGAATATCTGCAAAAGAAAAAATATGATTTTAAAACAAAAGTTTCATTTGCCTAATTTACTTCTGGATTATACATGGCTGAATGTTTACTCTTGAAGTTTTAGAAACTGTAGCCATGTAAAGCAACTAGACCTGGTATTTTACTATTTGCTGTGAACTTGTTCATGTATTTCATGTCTTTGTAACTTAGAGAGCTATTGGATATCTGCAGGACAACGTAACAAATGTCAGCAAAATTAATAATTTTAATAGGAATTGCTCTCTAATCACTAGCTGAACAGTCATATATTTTGTGATTTTTTTTTTAATTTCTGCTTTTATTTAATTTGTGTGTTTACTTGATTTATTTTATTGAATACTGTCCCATATCTCTACTTCCATTCTGATGATGGAGCTGCCTCTTTATGTTATGTGCTCATTTTTCATCTGTTTGGTATGGCACTAATGTTACACATTCACAGGGAGACTGGGACATTTAGTAAGGGGAGTTCTGAATAGAGGTGACACCTCTGACTGCCATTATACCCTTTCACCTGGCAAAAGAAGAGCAACAACATTGAAAAGAACAGGAACAATATTTTCCCCTTGGAAGTATTTAGCTTCTAGAGAGGAACTAAAATGGATTATGTACTTACTCAGTAGTTTTTTGATACTTTTCCTATTTTTAACCAAACATTTTCTCCCTTCCTTCCAATTCCACCCTGACATTTTGAATTAAACTTTGTTCTTATTTCAGCAACACCAAAGATGTAGGAAGGGGAGAGGGAACTGAGTTCCCTTGTTCTTTTTCTTTCCTTCCAGTAAAAATGAGATGGGGTATTGATCCAGTGTATTTTCAGTCATCTAACAGCTAAGCCTAAATTAGAAATTAGTAATTACTTAATTTAAGCATGCCTGGTTCTTCTGTACATGCCCCAATGATGATGTAGAAATTTCAGGTTTGCACTTCAGATGTCCTAGGTAACTTAAATCACCTGAGCTTCTGCTGCTGTGGCTTGACAGTCCATACTGATGTTTTTGTCTTAGCAGTCCTTGGATGTTTTGGGGGCGGAAAAATGTTAGAATGATGTAACTTGAGATTTCTTTTCTGCTTTCTCAGATAGAATGCAGAATTTGGTATTCTTGTCTTCTGACACAGTGGCTCACTCTTTCCTGGCTCAGACTCTGCTGTATAAGGCTGCAGGAGAAGCCTTTGGGACAAGGGCACCTCGAGATGCAGGCCATCAAGTTGTCTTCAGGTTTAAGAATCATTTAACCTGTTTTGCCCTGCTTTAATGTGAGTGTCAACAGATGAATTCCTTGACTCTTTATAGGTATGTAGGAGAAATGGGCATTTCTGACCTGTTTTCAGTGTCTGTGTTAGGGTGCCATGATCTGAAACATGTGATTTCTCTCCATAGCCACAGAGGGTTTTCCTCTGAGGCCTCAGACATATCCTTTCATTTTTTCCATGTCTCAGCTTAATATGGGAATATTATGCTTCTTGTCCCTTGTTTTCTTCTCTTGCATAAGCAGACTGCACTGTTTTCTGCTGCAGGGGCTGCTTTTCAATGTATTTTGCCTGTGTTTTAAACAAAGTTTCTCTGTAATGTCAGCAAAGGAGATGAAGAACCTTCCCTTCTGTTGCAAGGTTAAAATACTTCTGAACTTCATAAATCTCTGCTGTTGACTGTGCAGCAGAATCACACAGGCCTTTCATGTCTGGGTTTTTTCAGATATCTTTCTGATATTATGGGAATGTTTCACAATATGATCTCAAACTGAAAGATGTTAAAGGAAAAAAACAGATGAGAGAACAATTTCTCTCTTTAAAGAGAGCTACATGGATACCCAGATGTATAAAAATGTCAAACAACATGTTCCAGTGCGGGATATATTTAAATATGTCATTATAATTATCTTTCTGAAGTGATGCCATTAGTTAAAAAATCAATGCTCTGAAGTAATGCTTTTAGAGAGTCCAATGTTGAGTTGGAATTTTGTTCTCTTAGATGAGACCTTTACTCAACATCCATCATTCAAAGGAGATTTCAGGAAAGCAGATGTGTCTCTCATCTGCTCTGCTTTTGTTAGAAAGAATGAAGAGATACTTTTGTAAGTTGTTCCACAGAAGCAGACTAATTAAAAAGTGTGGTTATACACAGTATTTACTCAATCCAAATTACCTTCATATTTTGCTTTCCTGAGGTACAATAACTACTCTTGAAAAAAGACTTTTTTATTCCAGTCTGTGATCTTAAGGTTGAGGGGCTGGGCTGGAGACATGATCCATGTTTTCCAGTTTTATACAACAGTTTTCAAGAGAAGAGAGAGATACAGTAAAAAATTCAAATAGGATGTTTTTGTAGCCTCACGCACAGGGTCTTTACCTGGCTGGGTAGGGAGGTGCTGGATGACTTCTTTCCAGGGTTCTTCCTTAAGACATAATATAAACGTTGGTCTGCCAGATCTAAAAGAAAAAAAACATAAGATTTTGTCACTCTTATCCCAGCTGCCAGACTGATATTCATAGACCTTTCATGGCAATTCCCTGAGGCTGAGGCAAGGAGCGTGTCGTTGGGACTCTGGGTGAACTCAGCATTCCCTCACAGCTGACAGTAACATCACCCCTGAAACCACAGCTCTGCTGGACACTGTCAGAAAAACAGAACAGGCAGTTGTGTTTGCATGCCCCTGAAGGGGATTCCAGGCTTTCCCCCTTAAATCCTGACTGGTGCCTAAGAGGTGGAGGGAAGCATGCTTTCACAAGGAGATCTGTGATTAACTCTTGTATTGGCAGGTTTTACATGTCTCCCAGTTCAGGGGGTTCGTACTTAGTCCCTCAGGGATCTGGAGTCCGTGCCAGACACCTAAAAGATGCAATTTCATACTCCAGGCATCCAAATTGTTTTGTTTGTGGCCTCTGAGTCACTCCTAACTGTCCCATTGGAGTTGGTCCAGGGATTCTTTGCCCCATTTTCTTATTACTTCTTCTGAGATGCTGATTGGAAAACAGAATGTACTTCTTGAAAGTAAGATTAAACAGTGTTTAAGGAATGTGTCAGAAGGTTAATTTATTTCTCTAAAATCTAAGAGGAAGAGTAGGAAAAAGACCAGGAGATACATAACTATGTAAGAGTATCCTACAAACAGGTCCAAGAGATTCCCCAAAACACCTTGAGGAAAACTGCTTGAGACAGAACTTTGATTAGTGTGTCCACAACAAAGCCACCCTCTTGTGAATCCACTGTCAGTGGGAAGGAAGCACCCAAGGTTTCTAAAGGCTCGTGATTGAAAGGAACGACAAAAGTCACAGAGTCTGCAAAAACTCACCAAGTTTAATTAGTAAATGACAAACTTGGCATGGCTACAGCTGTGTCAGTCCTACTATCTAGAGCTACCCTATCTACACGTGCATGGGGGTTTGGGAGAAAGGGGTAGGGGGAAAGGGAAGGGAGAGAAGAAGAGGTGAGTTAAAAGGAGGGAGAGAGAAAGTAAACAAGAAAGAAGGAGAAAAAGAGAGAGAGAGAACAAGAGATCAGCAGTCCTGGTTCCAGGGTCGACCCAACCGATGGGGATTTCACTCCTGGATCCAACGTTGATCCAGCTCATGGCAGTCTCATTCATGATTCAAGGCTTGATCCAGATGATGGGATTTCCAGGGTCCTGGGAGCACTGCCCAGGCTTGAGGGGGGTCCTTTGCATGGAGGGGTTTCCCTGCCCAGAAAACAGATTTCTGTGCAAATTTGTTGTCATGCACAGACTGTTCTTACAGACCTCTCTGGAAACAGGTTGAGAACAAGACATCAGCAGTCCTGGTTCCAGTGTTGATGCTGCTGATGGGGATGTCCATCCTGGTTTCAGTGTCAGTGCAGATGATGGAATTTACAGGGTCCTGGGAGCACTGCCCAGGCTTGAGGGGGGTCCTTTGCATGGAGGGTTCTCTTTGCCTTGAATGGAGGTTTCTTGCTTTCTTTGCAAATTTATTTTCATATGCGGACTGTTCTTACAGACCCCTCTGGAGAAGGGTTTCAGGTGTTGGGGCTCTTGGGTGGTCCTGATTCTGCCCTGAAGCCCACACTCTCTTCTTGGCTTCTTTGCTGCCCTTTTGCTGTCCTGTGTTTTGGTTCTTTCCAGGGACTAGAACGAGGATGTTTGTCCCTGAAAAGTGCCGTCCTCCCTCCACACAGGCCCCTTCTCCAGTCACAATTTCTTCTTTGTCCCGTCCAGTTGTTCCCAGCAGTGCTGGGTTACTCCCAGCAGCTCAATTCAAGCATCATGGAGGTTGCAAGAGACTCTCCAGATCTTCCAGTCCAACTGTGAAGCCAGAACCACCACAACCACCCCTCAAGCATAGCCCCAAGTGCCACATTCAGAGTCCTCTTGAACACCTCTAGATACAGAATGATTTGCTAGTGGAAGTAGGCTTCTGTCAGGAATGAACTTACACTAAATACACCTGACAAAATCCCAAATCCAATAAAAGGAACAGCCAAACAACACTGACAGCCTGAAGGTGGAATTTCTTTCATATTAGTCTGCAAAACTCACCAAGTTTTCTTAGTAAATTACATACCTGGCATGGAAATGGCTAGGGTTGTGCCTTATATCAAAGAAGAAAAACCGTTGCAACTGTGTTAAAAAAGTAAAATAATATGCAGACATTTCTTTGGAAACTTCTAATTTTCCTGGTGCTCATGGGCACAACCAGCACTGCTGTTCTACAATTTTATAAGTTTTACAAATTTGCATATTAAACAAACTTTGTCCAATTAGAAGAGCAATTTGTTTGGTAAACTATGTAACCTTTGTAAAGCAGTATTTGCTGAGGAGAAGTTAAGATCCTTGCTCAAAGATGCACAACAAATTTATGACAGAGCCAGAGAGAGGACTCCCTTGTCCTACATTCCAGCCACTGTCTACAACTAATTGTTTCTCCTGCCTTGGTATTGATCGCACATTTATTTGTTGGCTGCTTGCCTGGACAAGGCCAGCTGATAAGCTAAACACACACAAAGAAATCCAACACAACCCAAAGAAAACAATGTACTCTGGAGATTTGTAGCTCGCCCTTAAAAGGAGGGCAGATAAGAGAATGATGGGGGTGGTACCACCTCCTCAAACCTGTGAGTTCCTGAAGCTCTTGAATGTGTGGCTCTACAATTCCTTCTCTTGTTTCTCTGTCAGCTTTAAATCGCATAATCTGCTTCTTTGTTTGCACAAGCTTTTCTTTTTTGCATGAGTGTTGCCTTTTATTTGAAATCGATGTGGCTACATGGGGGAGAATAAACTCAGGATCTGGTCCTAAGAGCTGCTCCCTCACGTTTCCAGATAAAAGAGAGGGAAGATGGTCTGTTTTTCAGGAAGGGCAGGAAAGGTCGAAGTGCTTGTGTGAAAGGGTCATAGGTGAGAATTTGGATGAGCATGTTTAAAGGAAAAACAGTTGGCAAAAACAAATGTTAAGAATGTACAAGAAACTGACCTTAAAAATAGAGTAGGAAATTGCTCCTTTTGCTTTCTTCTCATAGCTTGTAGCCCTTTGGTCAAATCAGAGATGAGCTGTGCTCAAACATATGCATGCTCCCACTGAAATCCATGCCTTCAGCATCCATGTGTGTTGTTTTGTAATGGTGATTCACCTAAACTTCAGTGAGGAGAAACATCTTTCACATACATGGAAATAACAAGAGGAAATGATTGTCACAGAGAAACAGTGAACAACCAAGGAGCTTTCACTGTAAGAAGAAAAAATTGAAAAACAAAGGTTTCTTGTGGTATTTTGTAAGGAATTTTTACACGGACAGGTAGTGATAGGACAAGGGGGAATGATTTTAAACTAAAAGAGGAGAGATTTAAATTAGATGTTAGGAAGAAGTTCTTCATTCAGAGGGTGTTGCAGCACTGAAACAGTTTGCCCAGACGTGTGGATGCCCATCCCTGAGCAACCTGATTTAGTGGAACGTGTTCCTGCCCATGGCAGGGGGGTTGAAATAAGATGATCTTTAAGCTCCCTTCCAACCCAAAGCATTCTATGATTTTGTGAATTTCTATACTCTATTTGTCCCTCATTACCTTGGAGTTTTCCCTCTTCATTTCTAGGCACCTTTTTTTCCAAATGCTTATTTCATGCTACATATTTTCACACTAATTTTGCATTTACTGTAATTAAGTCTTTATTGATTTGACACAAACCAACAACTGGATTTTATTCTGGAAGTCAGCTGGAAAATGTATTTCATCTACTAAACATGGACAATACACTTGTGAGTGCAGCTGGCATGTAATAAGCTTTATTATCATTTTTCTACCTCTTCAAACACAGTATCAATCACATATTGATATTTACAGTCAGAGATTCTAATTGATAGGCTGCATAGAAATTCCTTGCAGTACAATGAACTAAACACCAGCTACACTTAGATGCATTTTAAATAGGGTTTTGCATTAAGAGAATTCTTTGATGTGGAAATTATTTTTCATTTGAAATTCATCCTCTTAACCTCTTCTGAACAGCATTATATTTTATTGAAATAGGAGCATTAGTGTAGTACAGAGGTGCAGAGACTCCAGGAACCTTCCCAAAACTACTGAACTTTGGTACAGGACTTCACATATTCCTGAAATACTTACCTGAGCACATGGATGGCACACAATCATTATATCACTTGACACCTATCTATGATTTGGTCCTCTGCAAAGCTGTAAAATACCATTTATTTAGTCCATGCTGAATTTTGCATGCCCTGTTTTAATTTTCAAATTTGCTAAAATATAACACATTCACGTTATTATTTTCTGTCCATGTTGTTTGCAAATATTTCCTTCCTTTTCCAATTATATTTATTCAGTCCAACAGCAAACCCACCAAGATTTTGAGGCAATCTAGACAGGGCACCTGCACAGTACAATTAAAGAAAATGACAGTAGGGAAATTGCTTTACTTGCAGGAGGAAAGGCTTCTGGATTCCAAGTTATTAACCTAACATCACTTATTGCTGTGGAAACAGTGAAAGAATTTCTCCCTCCTCCATATTGTTCTTGGCCCACCCTCATTTGCAGAATCATTCTTCCCATTCAGGTTCTGTACCTGAATGCTTCTGCTAATAGAATAATCAGTTTCATAGGCATTGTTGGTTAAGTTAAATACTTATAAATATTTATAACACTTTGCATAATATCCAGAGATAAAAAAAGGAGAAAAGTAATGGTAAACTCCTTTCTATGAGGTTTGGGGTTTTTTTGCCTGTTATCCATCTGGTGATGGGGAGGTTTAGAAGAAGTTGTCATTGTAACAGGGTAACGTAACTTTTAGAAACTGCAACTACTACATTATAATAATGAAGTAATTTTCACAGCCTTGGATTTCTCTGTTCAAGGTTGTGCTTGAACTAGATCTCATGCTGGCAAGATGTAAGGTGCATTGTGGGTTTGTTGGCTTGGTTTGTTTTGGTTGGTTGGGGTTTTCTTCCCCGGAGTTTTTAAAAAGGTCACAGACAGAATGAGAACATTTAATTCAGATCCCTGAAACAGGCATCACTGCTCCACAAACAGCTCCTACCTTGAGTAGTGTGTGTGTCACCAAGGTACCAAGGCTCCCTCCCCATTCCTGTGTTCCTGAGTAGGAAACCTCCTACACAGCGGGAAACACCGAGGGAAAGGATGTGTTTGAGCTCTCACCCCTCCTGAGGCCATAGATCCGTACATGCAATGCTGGATTCATCCCTGAGAACAGCAGGTATTTAGAAGAAGGAGCAAAGTTGTAAAGCTAAGGCAGTTCAGACTCCTTGGAGAGTCAAGAAAGTACACACAGAGAATAAATCAGGCTGTGTCTGTGCTGAGTCACCTGCAGATCTGCTGTTTCTCATCGGTGCTTACACTGCTGGGAAGCTCTGGAGGAAACCTGACTGGGACATTTCAGAAAGCTCCTGGGTTATGGGGAGGAACTCCAGAGTGCATTGGCTTCCCCTGAAAGCAGCTGCCTAAATCAGGAAAGAAACGTTTTCCACTTTTTGGTTTTTTTTGTATTTCCTTGCTTCAAACAGAAGACTGTTGGGGAAGGCATATTTTATAAAAATAGCTACAGAAATAGGGGAAGAAGTCAGGCTCCACAAACGACTGTTTTGGGAATTCAGCTAGGAGCAGAAATCCCAACTCCTTCCTGCTTGGAATATCTCTGGGCCTTGGGTGTGAAGCAAAAGCACAGTCCCAGCTGCAGCTCTGCTCTCTGCTAGCTGTGTCCAAGCTGCTCCTGACACTGGGTTTGCTTTTGGCTGCTGCTCTTGCAGCTTTGTCTGCAGTGTCACCCAGTTGTCACCTGCTATCCTGAACGTTCTGCTCAAGTCCAACATCCCTCCTAGCATGGAAAAAGGAGCAGAGTTTTGTCCCAACAACATTTCATATTTATCCATTAAAATGAGTAAAATACTGGGAGTCAGAGCTTGGAACTGGGTAGATCTTGGGATTTAAGGATCTATGACCTGGATAGAGGGAGACAGGGAAGCTGAAATCACTTAGTGGTTGTCTCCTTGTCTTTAATACTCTCAGCCAGTCCATGAATTGAATCCTGTTATCTCAATATTCTTGTGTTCTTCTAGGCCTAAGTCATGAGTCCCCAAACTCCATGCAGCATCCGTGACAAAGTTACCTCACAGGGCTGAATACAAACTCCTAAACAAGAAGTCTACATACAAACTGCTAAATAAAAGGAATAAACCCCAGTCATTCTGGACTAAAGAGATGATAGAAAACTACTGTATCACAAATATAGCTATAGACTGTGTCTAAGTTTTATTGTTGTTCTTGATATAAAATAAATCTGCTCAGCATTAATAGGATCCCTGTGGATTCAACTTCTCAGAGACTTTTTAAGAACTCGATTCTAAAGAATTTAGATCAGGAGTGAATGCTAGTCACTAGGGAGGGCAGCAATAAAATGATAGACTCCTTTTTAAAGATTGTTTGTCCGCAGTGCATATACCCAGATGCCTTTTTCATTTTTTAATATCTTTTCCCTCTCCTCTTTGCAGCCTGGTTTGTATTCACTGTGCAAGGCAACAGAGATGAAAATCATTCCTCATATATGCACTGAGTGAAATAAGAAGTACGAAGGTACAGAAGTCAACACATCCAACACGTAACACAAATACCAAACAGGGGCTAGCACAAACCTGGGCACTCCTCAGGCGTGCTTTGCAGTGTCTCAAATACATCCTGCATGTAGCAGTAATTCCACAGGGAATACTGGACCTCTCCTGAATGAGCCACAGCATCCAAATGCAGCAGGAAGCTGCAAACGCAACAGGAACCTGGGTTCAGGTGCTGCAAAGCTGGAACTCCTGAGCTATTTAGTTCAGTTTGCTGCCCTGATCAGGATGTGTCTGTGCATTCTTTTAATTATAAACACAGATCAGCTTTCCAGGGAGGTCATAGTGAGGCCATAATTAGCTCATTAAGCAAATTGTTCCGCTATCTGATCAGGCTTTTAGTTCAGTATTTCCATTAGCTCTTTTAATATCTAAATGGAAAGGATAAAATTATCAGCTGGTATCGATCAGGGAAGTACTGCCTGCAGTCAACAAAACTATGGAGAATTACAAATAAATTAGGATCTGGACTGTTAGCCACATCCTTTTCTTACATTTTTGCACTCCCTGTGTGCTTATTTTATTGGAAATTTTCAAGGTTCAGTCTGTCATGCAGGAAAAACATTGAAGAGAGATACATTCATGCTGAGGTTAAGTATAGCACACTTTACTAAGGAGGAGAAACATAATCAGAAGATGGGAAGACAGTGAGGACCAAAGTAAGGATGAGAAGAACTGGATTTATATGTTGGTTTGTGTAGTGTGCTGATATCACAGGATCATAGAATCGCAGAATGTTTTGGGTTGGAAGGAACCTAAAAGATCATCTCATTCCAACCCCCTGGAATGAGCAGGAACACCTTCCACTAGACCAGGCTGCTCCACGCCCCATCCAACCTGGTCTTGGGCACTTCCAGGATGCAGGAAGCATCTACAGCTTCTCTGGGAAGCCCTCACAGTAAAGAATTTCTTACTAAGATCTCATCTAATTCAAAGGCTTTGATTTCTACCTCTTTACCTACTTTATGCTACTCAAGAGGCAGGACCCTGCCCTGATTCCACTGTGTGACTCAGAACCACCTTATTTATTTTTATTTTTTTTAATTCATCAGATAATAAGTTAGAGCTTGATTTAGAGATAAATTACAGACTCCCTCTGATCTCTAATTCTGATGAATGCCAATGCCCCCAGAGGATTTATGCTGCAGCTGCTGTGCACTACTTTCCCAACCTCTCAGGTGGTGAGCCAGGACATGTGGGATGGCATCTACTACAGCATTTAGATACTGAGAAGACTTAAATACTTTAATGGATTGTGACTTTATTGCTTATACCGCAGATTTAATCCAAAGAACATAATACACAAAACCTAGGAAGAGAATGTTTTTGTCCACTTTATAGCTATGAGGTAGAGACAGAGGGAAACATAAGAATAGTCACAGTGAATAAGACCAAGGGTTTATTCATTCCACCACCTTGTTTCTCACAGTGACCAGTAAGATTCATTCAAGCTTGAGACACTTAGAATTAAATACCTAAACACAAGGAGATTCAACTCATAGTTCCTGGGTGATCTGCATGGACATATCACAGGATCTACTGGGCTGCTGTGCCCCCCTGAGGGATCAACAGAAGGCAGCCAGGACTCACAGGACATCTGAGACAGCAATAACCTGTGTTTAGATGAGTGAATCACACCCTCCAGAGTTTGGGGAGTTGTTTATCTCATCCAGTGAAGTGCCTACAATGTGGGGGCTGAATTCCCCTCCATATTTCAGTGATGGCTGGTGCTGCACAGGATGGAAGTGCACACACAAATGTCAGCATTTACATCTTAGTGCCTTCCTTTGCAAGCCCAGTCCCATTCTGGAGAATATTTGAAAAGAAAGCAAGCTTATATCCAGGGATGTTCTAAACAAAACACCCCCTCAGTGAGGACTCTCAGATTTTGGCAATCTGGAGGCTTGGGTTTTCTGAAACAGATGTTGAATCCAAATATTCCTGCCTAATAGGTCCTGGAGGACCTTCTTTCCTGGTATTTTGCTATTCTTTTTCAAGCATTAATCTATATTTTTGGCCTCTGTACCATTCTGTGGCAATTATTTCTACATTTTTAGTGTTAATTTATTTAAAACCTGCTGTTTGTTAATGCCTTTGGGCACTCATCTGTGTAAACGAATTAGTATTTCCCTATTCATTATCCTTCATGTTGTTCATAGTTTTATAAACTTCTGCTTAAGTCTCTCTTTCAATTTTTTTTTTTTAGACTGAGACATCCTAATTGATTTAATTTCTTATCTTGAAAAGCACCATAAACCTCCAGCCATTTTATTGCCTTTTCTGTATCTTGTTTAGGCCACCCTAGTAAATAATTTGGCTGTGGTGAATATGTATGACATGTAAAACATGCAGAAATCATTGCCTGAACTCCTGAGAGGTCTGTGTTTCATGCAGGGGATCTTTGCCAGCTCAGTAAAGAGTTTAGGGACCAAATGCCTCCAAGTCTATCACTGTAGAGGAGTCCCTTTTACTCCTGGCCCCAAACAGCTAATTTAGACCATGGAGAAGGTGGAGCAGAATTCCTTAAATTCTCACTGCTTCCCTGACAATGTGGCCAGAGCAGAATTCTTTGCTTACTTAAAATATTTGAAAACAAGAAGAAATCCAAACAGAAATCCAAACCAAATCACACACAAAACGAAAAAGTAGAGTATAAAAGGTTCACAGGCTTCTAGAGAGGCCCTTCAAATAGATTAAAAAAGGGTTAAGAAGAATGTCCCACTGGCTCTGTTGGCCAGGAGAAGTGCTTAGTGAGCCAGAGAATCTCAGAGCACGTGTACCCATGGCACAAAAGTAAGAAGCAAATAATCAATTGTGTGCTTTATCAGCATGGTATTCAATTAAATTTCAATTAAGAAGGAAAATAATGCAGCAGTCATTATCTAAGCTCTGGCCAGTTCCTTACACCAAATGTCAAGATACCCTTGTCAATTTGCAAACAGTTCAGATAAGGATTAAAATTCTCCAGACTGCATAGGAGGCCACTCTGAGCATGCCTAATGGTGTCTCTGTCCTAGCCTTGGAAACACTTCCAGTTTCTTGTTTACCAAAGTTGATACTTCTCTTTTGAAAGGTAATTCAATAAAACATTTTTGAATAGAAATTTTAAAAGAAAAAAGTAAAAATGAGGCATTGTCAGGAATATGTGATTGCTAAACAAGAATAATTGTCTTTATCATGCTAAAAATCGCATTATTTCTCAATGGAACTCGTTTTGAGAGATGAGAAGATGCCAGCTTGATGGCAAGCACCTCCAATCCAACATCCACACTTTATTTACCACTTCAACAACCAAGCTCTAAAGAAGCAATTTCTCTCTATTTCTTGGTTTGTCAGCCTTTGTCTGCATAAGGCATAAGGAAAAGACAAACAGCTGAGTAAGTGACGTTCTTTTGTTTGATTTAGGATTAGAACTAAGAGATTCCCGAATTTCAGGCTCAGATAACTGACTGTACCTCTCAAGGTAGAAGGCTGTTTACAAAAGGACCATTTTGACTGATGCTGTCTTCCTTAGTGACTGCAGTAGTCCCACCAGAGCAGTAGAAGATGAAAACTGATTTCAATTTATGGCAAACAGAATGCAGAATCATGGAGATATTATGCGCTATATTGTGTCCAAAAAAGAAACAGATAACAGATATTCCAGTCACTAGAGAAATAAGCAACAGAAATGTAGCAGATTTTTATCCCAGTCCCATAGATGGAGTCTGTTTGGCTTTCCATCAGGTAGCACAGCTTCTGGCCTTTGGCAGATTTTGACCTCTCACATTCCTCTGTTTGAGGCAGCACAGCTTGTGGCAGCCCTTGGAGTGCACAAATGTGAGCTTTCATTGCCTGTGCTCCTTCCTCAATTGTAATGTATTTTAAAAGCCACTCCATCTTACTTTTTCAAACTCCTCCTGTAACAAAAATGTAGGAAGCAAACGTGAGTCAAGTGTGCTTTTTCCATTAGTAGCAGCATGCTGTTATTCCTGTATTGAGAGCTGTGCCCATACACACTAAAAAAATTGCTCTGTTACATGTGTTTTCCTTGACTATGATGCTTTTTGAATCATGCCCCTGTTGAGAGCTGGAAGGATACCACAGTTACTTGGATTTTTGTGTTAGGTTTTTCTCCTTGCATGTCTTTTGTACTCAGACTGGATACGCATTTCTCTTTTTCCTGTTCTTCCTTTTCATGGCTGTCACTGCCTTTTCACTTGCTAAGGGAAATCTGTCTGGATTTTCTTTTCTTTCATCACTTTCCTTGTGTGATTACATTCCACTGATGCCTTTGGCATATTATCCTGTGCCAGCAGACCAGGATCTATTAGAGGCTGAATAGACAGAATTTAAGCTCAGGATTAAAGTGTGTTTTGATATGTGCCATTTCTCTGTTCCAAGTGGGTAATGATTTATTGATTTATGGTTTTTATTCAGTACAAAATCAGGCCATTTTTTGTACCTGAAGGTAAAAGCTATAGGCTGCCTACTGAGCTCTGGACGTCTCGCTGTCAAATTCAATCCTCTCCCCATTTCATTCAAGAATAGAAGGGGTGCTGTGTCTCACTGAAGATACAGAAGTAAACCTAGAGAGATTCACATATTTCAGGGATTGTTTCTTCCATAGTTTTGGGAAACACTATTACTTTAAGCCAAGCACAGAGGCCAGAGCAGTGGTGGAGTAGGAATCCCACTTGAAGGAGTGAGGTTTTCCCCTACAGAACACAGACATTGCTATTGGCAGTGCAGGCAGACTCCCTGGAGAGCTGCCTTTCCTCTGCACTACAGCTGGGGATATATTTGTTTTTCATTATTATTTTGCTTTAGTCTGTGTCACAATGCAAAATGCAAATTGATGTTGACTAATACTATTGGGGAGGCAAACCAAGCTAAAAGAATAGGATATAAATACAATCAAACCTATAGTTCAAATCTATATATTGAAATATTTTTTTTTTACAGAATAATAAAAAAAAAAGTAAGTTCCACTTTTTTTTCTAACTTGGAATGACATTTTATTTCAGAATTTATTATATGGAACAACTCAAGCTATTTGAAGAATAGCTTGAAATTTAACTTTTTTCTTGAATAAATTTTTACTGTGTTTGCAAGCAAAGAATAAAGCCAGAGATTTGCACAGATATGTAAAAGTTTCACTTTGGGCCTGGGAAATGCCAGTGGAGAGCTGTGCAAGAGAGATCACAGCTGGAGAGAGAACATGTTTTCCTTCTTCCCTGGAAAGAATCTACTCTGTTCAAAACAGTGGGATTTTCCCCTAAAAGCAGCCATATGGGATCAGATCACCTCTCCAATAGCTCAGGGCCTTGTCTTTGACCATGGCCCATGGTGGATGCTTAAAAAAGACTAAAAAACCAGAACAAATGTCGTAATGCTTTTTCAGAACACATTCCCAAGATTCAGACACCTGCATCTCAGGGATTTTGTGACCCAAAAGAGCTGTCTCAACCAGGGACAGACTTTTCTTGCATTGATGATTCCATTAACTTCTTAAGTCTCTTTGACTTTTTCATATCAACAAAATTCTGTGACAAGAAATTGCACAGGATGACAAAAGTGACATGTTACCTTTTTTCATTTTCAGCCAGTCAGTTTCTCCTCTCACTACACAAACCTGCCTTATTTATAGGGGAAAAAAATTGACATTTTTTCCTACTGAAACTTTTTTTTGCATTCCTCCATTGGAGGAGACTGAAGCTCAGAAACAATGGACAAAACCAGCCATGTGGAACAACGCTTTCCTCATCATTGCTTTCACCCCTTTTGCTAAATCTATAATTTTTGAGTCTTACGAGCCATGGATTAAGTAGAATTAGATGAGTCTGAACATTAGGATGTTTGTAGAGCTTAAGTGGGAGAAGAGAAGGTGAACTGGTGATATAGAAGGGAAGAAAGAGTGGCAGGGTGTCATGGTTTCACCCCAGCCAGCAGCCAAGCCCCTCACAACCCCTCACTCACTCCTCCACCAGCAGGACTGGGGAGAGAATCAGAAGGGTAAAAGGTAGAAAACTTGTGGGTTGACCTAAAGAGAGTTTAACAAGGAAAGCAAAAGCCATGCACACTGGCAAAAAACCCCAAGGAATTGATTCACTGCTTCCTATGGACAGGCAGGTGTTTATTCATCTCCAGGAGAGCAGGACCCCATCCCATGTAAGAGTGACTTGGGAAGACAAATGCTATATCCCCAAATGTCCCACCCTTTCTTCCTTCTTCCCCCTAATTTACACATTGGCCAAGATGTCACACGGTCTGGAATATCCCTTTGGTCAGCTGGGGTCACCTGACATGGTCTGGAATATCCCTGTGGTCAGCTGAGGTCACCTCTCCTGGCTGTGTCCCCTCCCACCCTCCCAGGCACTCCCAGCCCCTCCCCAGCCTGGCTGTAGGAAAAGCAGAAAAGGCCTTGGCTATGTGAAATCCTGTTCAGCAATAAGAAAAACATTTCTCTGTCATCACCCTGTGTTCAGCACAAACCCAAAACACAGCCCCAGACCAGCCCCTGGGAAAGAAATTAACTGTACCCCAGCCAAAATCAGCACAGAGGGGGAAGAAAAAATAAGGAAACTTGGAAAACACATTTTGCGATTGTGCTGTTCAACACACAGGAGAGCTGGGCCAAAACTCCAGCCCTGAACTCTCTGAACTTTGCCTTTGTGTGTTGTCAAGCAGGTGTGGCTTCCAACTTGGTGGTTCAGGCTCCTGTCTTGTTACTCCACCAACATTTGGCACAAAAAATTATTGCCATCTTCAAGGATCCTGGTGGAATTTTCTAATGGCAATTGTTTTGGACACTGCCCCTGCAGGGCAGGTGTGACAGTAATTAATTTATAATGAGGCAGTTAATTGTGACTTGCTTGACTTTGCTCAGTAGGACAAGATGGGAGCTCAGAGCAGCTCCTGTAAACCTTGTTCCCTGTCTAAACATTTGGCTGCTGCAGGGAAGAAGCAACAGCACAAGGCAAGTTGGGAGTGGAGGTGTAAACATCCTATTCTGTCGGTCCCTTAGACAGCAATACCAGAAGTTCAGGTTATTTCAATGCCTCTGACAACCATATCCACCCATATGAGGCCCTACTCATCCCCTTGGCTCTGGCCCCACACTTTGAAAATGTTTTCTTTGTGGGAAATATAAGCAAGCCCTTTCTCGTCCTTCTCAAGGTCTTTTTCTTGTGCAGTTACAGAAAGCTAAACCAATGCACAAGTGGTGGAGGGCATGTGATCTGGGGCTTCCTTGTGGCAATAATTAGCCAACAACCAGAATTTCCTGGGTGGTCTCTGCCCCTGATGGTCACCAGTGCAAGTACATAATGAGATGTGACTGTCACAGGCCTAAGGCAAACATCTGAATCTAAAAAACAGACTGCAGAGACCAGCTGGAATCATAACCTACAAACTTCTATTTAATCTCTTTCTGGTTTTTTGTCATGTGGGAATGTGGGGCCCTGGTTTATGATCTTCCCCTTTTTAAGCAGTGCAGAGTATATTGTTTTTAATTGACTTGATATCTCCCACAGACACAGAATGACCCCAGTCTCTAACCCTGAAAGCATTTTTCGAGAATAACTTTCAGGAACATATGTTAGAAATTGAGACTCTGAAGGAACCAAGTGAGAGAAAAACGAGTTCAGAAAATAGAAACAGATCATAGTAGTCCTATAGTAACACACTTCATTTTTAATTTACTCATTTATGAGTGATTTTAAAAAAAATTAGTGCTGAGAGATTCCACAGCAAACCAGAAGAAGTGAATGCTATTAACAGCTCCTGAGTCCTGGGTATTTTTGAAGGTCAGGTGGTCACTTAGTTATTTAAATATAAGCTTAGAGATCCAGTTTAGCATGATAAGAACATGCTGCAGTATCTTAATGCTTCGTGACTCTTGTAAGATAGCTCCCTACTTAAAATTATGATGTGGTATTCATATTTATCCACGCACATGAATTATTTATCCCGTGGATTTGTCCTTTCTTCCCTTTCAGGCTGCTTTCAGTCATGGAGATGACTGACCTAGAACATCACCTCACTGTCACCCGTGTGTTCATGTTGTAGAGTACTAGAGAGCCAAAAATACAGTTTCACTCTTTATGGAAAGGGAGGAAAGGAGGCTAGGAATAACTGAAATTGTGTCCATAATTAGTCATGTGTACTCTTTTGTTTGAAACTATGTAAGAACTTAAACCCAAAATTACTCTGCATTTCCTGCCTCTTGGAGTGGTTGTCTACAAGGCTGTGATCATCTTGATTTTCCTGAAGCATTTTTAAAGTGATGTGTGGGATCTTCTCTATGCCTTCCTTCTAAAGGGTGAGGAGAGATTTTTGGCTGTAAATCCAAACTAGTCCTTTATTCTCGCTTTTTGCACGTGCACTGATTTATATGGACTTGATGACTGGAGGGGAAATTTTCTTATACACAGAAATAGACAATAAAAGGAATTTGGAAATACGATAAATATTGGATAAATAGGATAAATATAGGATATAGGATAGAAGGTAGAAAGGGATGTGCAGCCAGGTCTAGCTTCCTACCATCCTGTTTAATAGTGGAATGTGAACCACCTGAAAGTGGAGAGCTCAGCTTGAGGCCCAGAGAGTGTTTCTTCAAATCCAGATATTCAGCAGGAATATTCCATATGACATTTCTCTTTCTTCTCCATTTTCCTCTCCCCTGCCACACAGACAGACCATTATCTGTCTCCTCAGGCAATATAACAAGCCAAGTGCCAGGAGGACAAAAGCCTTCAGACCTCAAAGCCTGCAATTTGCCTGAGGAAGAGAGAATGAGCAGGAAAGGTCAGACACACGAGTAATGTCTCAGTCCTGGTGTCCTTATGGCTTTAGTGAGATCCCAGGCAATTGTAATATATTGCCAAGCACAAAGGTGTCTTAGGACCCAGCCCTCAGAGAGTGAATGCTTTGGGCACAGCCTTTCCTTTTCCAGTGCTTTGAAAAGCTGGCAACAAAGCTCAGGTCAGGCAGAAGAAATCATGCTGCAGAAATACTTCTCACCTGGATAAATCATTCTTTTCTCCCTGTGTGACTTTTTTTTTTTTTTTTTGCAATGAAACAGTCTCACGGCACTTTTCCCATCTGTGCTATGGAAATCTCTTTTGACCTTGCTGAGTGGCCTGGCCATCCATCATGTCAGGGCTGAGCTACCTGTGAGGAGAGCAGTGGGGACTGTCACCTCCCCTACCTGCCCCAGTGACTGCAAAGCCAGAGCAGGGCCCAGCCTCAGCTCTCCCCATGACAGATGCATTCCCTTCCCTGCTAGTCCTTAGGCTTTTCTCATCACTTTCTACCAATTTGTTTCTCATGGTTCAGTGGAAAAGTGAAAGCAGGCATGCACACAAGATCTTACTTACCTTTAGGTGAATAGCTGTAGCATCAATCTTGGTAGCAAAGAAAATCTCAATTCCGCCACCTCTGTCTTTTCCCTGTTCCATTAGAGCACATATTCACCTTTCAGACCTAAAGAGAGGTTGATTTGCTCTTTCCTACAAACTTTGCCTCACCAGAATATTTCACATCAGCTTTAACTGTCAGAGAACAAGGAATGGGTGCAAGATGATGACTTAATCCAGCATCTGTTGAAGTCTATGGTCACCTTTCCTTTGGATCAAGACCTAAATCCTTATTCCTAAAAGCAGTTCTGACACTTAATCCTTGGAGGAAAAAAAAAAGAAAAAAAGAAAGGGAGTGAGTCAAATACAGTAAAACTCTGACATTTTTGTATTTGGAGGACACAGCAACATGAAAGCAAAAGCTCTGCAGTGGCTTTCCAAGGAAAGTGTGAGGAAAGGGTAAGTAGGATCAATCCATCCTTTTGGAAAGTTAAACCCAAGGCTGAAAGGAAGGGAAAAATATAGTTCAAGTTTCAGACAAGATATAGCAAAGGCAGAGGGGTGACCTAATAGTCCCTTTTTTCCTAATGTGATCATAATAGTTGTAAATTTTTTATTGTTGTTGTTGCAATGAGCAAGGGCCTCATCTTGTGGTCCTGTAG
This sequence comes from Eopsaltria australis, assembly GCA_034509425.1. Taxonomy (NCBI): domain Eukaryota; kingdom Metazoa; phylum Chordata; class Aves; order Passeriformes; family Petroicidae; genus Eopsaltria; species Eopsaltria australis. The sequence goes on along the minus strand of JAVTVJ010000447.1, from coordinate 433,560 downwards.
AATGGCTCTTTAGCCTGTCTGCTTCAGGTAACACTCTCATCATGCCCATGGCCTGCACAAAATCTGCAGCTTGTACTGCAGATGGCTTCACAGCAGTGCTTGCTGAAGGATGTTCTCAGTGCAAAAGCCATAAAAAAAAAAGTTTTTTTACATTAGAACAGGTAAAAATTGTCTTTTACAAGTCATTGCTAGCACAGGCTGGCAATGTTCCTCGCCCACCTAACCTTTAGCTGTGGTCAGTGCGCAAGGTCAGCCCCCTTTGTGCCTGCTGAGCGCCTCTGAGTTTGGCAGAAATTTTGCATGAATGCAGATGTCTCCAAAAAGGGAGTTTGTTGGCAGGGTCAGGACCTTTTGAATAATTCTGAAATGACAACACAGCCGGAATGAAGAGCTTGACACGTGTTCTGTGTCTATGGGCAGGTCATTGGTCGCTTTTGGTTTTACACAGAAAACAAAAACATCTGAGGTAATTATCCCCATCCCTCTCACTATAAAATGCTATGCTATCCTTGCTCAAAACCAGTAGATATCCTGGTATTTTTCCTTAAAACCCTGGGCTCTAGAGTTATGGTAACACACAAGCTTTTCTGCCTTTCTTCTATAACTACTTCTATAAATAGATACCCAGATGACTTCTAGATTTCAAAGCTTCTAGGAAAAATGAAAACCATGAATGCTAAATCTTGAAAAAGACAGAAAATGTAAGGAGCTTCCTACTTTCTAAAAACTACATTGATAAATGTTGTCCTTCCAAGGACTACCTCTTTATAGTGTTGCAATATTTAAGCTAAATTGATAGCCTGGGAACAGCTCAGGTCAGCAGGAAGAGAACTGGCCTTGCCTGATGTGAGAGTGCACCAATGTCTCAAAGTTGGCATTAAGTGTAGAATTAATCTAATTTAATAAAATTTACATTTGGAAGGTGTCCCTGTCCATAGCAGGAGGGTTGGAATTAAATGACCTTTAAGATCCCTTCCAAACCAAATCATTCTGTGACTCTGTGATTCTATGATCTATAAAAGTAAGATGTCTGCTCAAAGACAATAACTTAAATCCTCATCTCAACTATTTTAGGCTTTCATCTCAGTTAGGTTGAACTGCCTTCTGTAAATGTGCTGCTATCCTTTGACTACAGCCAGTGTTTAAACAAGCTGCTCATACAGTTCAATGCATGAGAATTACATGCACTCTCATTTGTGTGGATAAATGACTTCCATCCACAGGCTATGACTACGCTGTAGAATGGCATAAAAATAATAAGCTACCTTCAAACAAATGGGTTTTATCAGTATCATTTTAACTAATTGCACTTCCTGGAAAGAAAAAGGTAAAAGGTTTCGGCTTCTTCATGAATGCTTTATTTTGGTGTCTGTATTTCTCTTTAATATATGGTATTTTCCTTCAGGACAGAAAAAAAAGAAGAGGCAGTTGACTTCTGCTGTGATATAACCTAAGTAAAATGGATCTGGCTCAGAGGAGTATTTAATGGGGCTGTGAACCCTTAGATGCAGGGATCAATTTCTTGTTTTGCATTTGTGCTGTGTGTGAAACATTGGATTCTCAATCTATGACTGATTCCAGGTAGTGTTATAGTAACAATGCATAGTCAGAATGTGTCTCTCCCTATAAACAGTAATTTAACATAATTCATGGAAATGAGACACTGTCTGAATAGATAAACATGTCAGGTTTGTTACCATCTCCAGTGCTGGATATGTGAAATGAGGGAGGCAATTTATCTCTACTTTATATTTGATTTTATACCATTTTCTTCTGCTAGAGATTGACTTTAGCTTTCTGTTAGAAAAAAAATATTATACAAATTTGATCCAGAGAATCTTATAATTGGGAAGAAGCAACTTAATAAGAAGAATTTATTAAATATGGCTTCTTACAGTATTGCTGAGGACTTTTCTAAAAACCACAATTAAAACAAGGCCTGTAGCCAAGTGCCAGAAGCCCCTTTTGTGTTTGTCCACTCTCAGAAGTGACTCATCTCCCTGGCCAGCCCAGGAGTGGGGGCTAAGACACAGCTCCTCCATTATTCAGATGCTATCAGTTGAACCTTCAGCTTTGCTAACAAAGGAGGTGGCAAATGTCTCTCCCTTTCCCATTAAAATCTTCTCCTGCAATTGCCTCAGTGTGTGTGAATCGATATAATAAGCAGATTGCAGAAATTAATTAATTATGAGAGTTAACTTTTCACTTTCACCCTTCGCTGAACCTCTTTTGTTCCTCAGCCCTGGCTTTTGTAAAACTGAAATTATTTCCCAGGGTGTGTGGCTTTTAACATGGCTGTGTCCCGTGTTCAGCTGCTGCAGCACACCGAGCATGTGGAACATTTTAACAAGGAGTTTTTAATGAATCCCTGGGAAGAAAACACCCTCAAAAGCAACACTTCGATACATGAGTTCTTATATTCACTGCAACAACAAAACTACAAAAAGAAGAAGAAAGGCAAATATTTTCTTGTACATTTTGAACAAACTTTAACCACAGCCATTCGCTGAGAAGCAAATTTGGATAACGGGTTCTTTTTGCAAGGCTGCGAGTGAATTATTTCAGACTTTTGGATGATTTGCTACAAAGACGTGTTAAATTGCTGGTAATTTGAACACCAGCAAGCAGTTTGCCTACTCCTCACAACTTTTTCAATAAATGCCATCACCTATTCTTGCATTGCCCTCGGCTTTTCACACTTGTGTCAAAAGGAAATGAGAGATTTTTAACATAGCCAACAAGTTCAGCGCAAAGTGGAGAGGGGCAGAATTCCCCTCGTCTTAATCTCAGTAAAGGTTCAGGGCACTGCGTGATTGCAATCAGTCACTTGTCTTTCTGAATTACTTTATTCAAAACCAGCAGCTCTGTAATGTCTTCTTTTTGCACCATCAGATGAATATTATGTGGCAAGAAAGCAAAATTAGAAAAGGGGCAATAAGGAAAATAAGGACAGAGGATTTAGACCCAGAGTTTCTGCTTGTTGGCCTTGTTGCTGACTTTATTCAGTGTTTATTTAAATTACCAGCATTACTTCCCTATGGCCTTGTCGTGGCTGTTTTAAGAATTTGATGATGTGATGTTTGCCAAGCAGTTTCCTTGTGGAAAACACTGCCATTTTCACCGAGTATTGAAGGCTGCAGATGAATTCCTGCCCTGAAATTGCTACTCCTCTCCTCCCAATCCCCAGTTTTAATCAGTCCCACTGATTGCACCTCCACCCCTCCCCTGGCTGAGGCACCATCTCCCTCTCCTGGTTTCTTGCTCACAGAGAGGATGAGGAAGAATTGGGAACAGATTTGAGGCTTTTAAGGCAAAAAGAATGAAGACTGATGGTTTCAGATGCAGTGGTCAAAGCCCCTTTTCTGCAGCTAATGATCTGTCTGGGAGACAGTAAATTATGTCTGTATTTCAGCCAGAACCATTCCATGACTTTTAAGGTGAAAAGGAAGTGCCTAAACTAGGAATAGTTGTAATCACCAAAGTCTGAAAAAAACTTTTTACATTTTCAGAAGGTTTTTCAAGGCTTTGTCAGAGCCACATGAAAATTAGGACGGGAACAGAAGTGCTAAGATCTTTTTTATGCTTGAATTTAGAATATATTTTAAATCACTTAATCCACAGACAACAAAAGAACCAAAAACTAATGGACACTTCAGCTTTCAAAAAAAAAAAAAAAATGACAAAAAGCTAAACTCTGTTGTACAGCCATAAGAATCTTCAGTAAGTACAAAATAATATTAAAAGTTTATGCCACCAAGGTCGATCTGTGTGAATTTCTGTGCATTCACACACACACTCTCCTGTGCATTTACTAAATCTGAGACTTTGAAACAATTGTGGGTCAACATCTGAAGATAGTTGAAAATGATTATTCCTGATCAGGTTAAAGCTCCAATTGTCCTTGTATCCTCTGTCAACATATAAGAGAAAATATCTGTATAACAGCAAGGTCACAAAGGCATAAAATGGTACCACTTTTCTGGTTAGAGGTCTAGAACCAGAAATTGTCTCTTTATATATATTTTACTTCTGACTAAGCCAAGCAGCAATCCTGCAACCCTCTGGAAATTCTCCATACTACCAGACTTTGTGGCAGCAGAAAACACCCTGAAAAACAAAGAAAACCAAAATATCTCCCCATCTTCTGTTTCCCTCTTGGTCACCAAGAAAGGACTAATTATGAGCAGGCTGCAAAGGCTGGTCTCAGTTAGTACATGTACATTTATACAGGATGGATATAGTGGGAGCTCACTAGGATGATCTACAATAAACTGTGATCTCTTTTTGGAAGATGTGCATAAAAATCTGAAATTAAAACACAGTTTTCCTGCAGTCTGGTTTAGCTCTCCTCTGACTGCTTAGGAAACATTTGTTTTCCCAATTTGGTGAACTTAATTAAAAATCTTTTGCTTAAACTATATAGAAAATTCTGTTTAAAATCTGAAGATAACTGTGAGTTAGTCAGAGCTATAATTTTAGAAAGAAAATTGTTTAAATAATCTTGGCCACCTCTCCAGCAGACTTTACGATACAGGTGGTGTTACAGTTTCATTTACTTCTTCAGACTGGAATTTTCCCCAAAGATCTTCAACACTGACAGAGTTTTTACAACCACAGTCACTGCAGATTTAGGATTTAGTCCAGCACCTATTAATTCAGTGGAAAAACTGCCTTTCATTCAGAAATCACTGACTCAGAAACCTATTTGCACTTATTTGGAACAACAAATTATTGTAGTTTGTATGGTTCTGAACCTGTAACCATAGAAGATTTAAGTTAATGTCCATCTATGCAAAGTACACCAGTGGAATTAAAAGAGTAGGAACACCATCTGAAAAGGGCATTTGTGGCATGTTTTTTGCAGTTTCACCTTTGTTGCCAAAGGTCTGCAATTACATGAAGGAAGGTGACTTAAAGCTCCTTGCCAGGCTGCAGACACAGGATAACTACACCTATCCATCAGTCTGCTGACTGCAGCCAGATACAGATGAAGCAAGGAAGACTGGGTGTTTAACAAATTGCATTGCTTATTTCATTTATACAGCCTTGACCTTAACTGCTGCCATAAAGCAGCTTCTGTTCCTACCACAGGCAAGGGTTTATTTCTTCCAGTACATTCCCTTGCTGTTCTGCAGCTCCACCACATTTAACAGTGTTGCCACCCCAGCCTTAATTCCAAGGAGTTTTTCAAGTGGGATTAAAGACATCCTCTTTGGATGATGCTTGTTGATTCACAGCTGGGAGTGGCATAAAGACTGACCTTGGCAGGTTCAGTTTGGAACACAAAGAGTTTGGTACTAAACAGGGGTTTGAGATGGCAACCAGTGCCTGCTTTTATGGAAGAAGTAGTGGGGAAAAGGGAGAGGTCCAGTGGAGAGATCTGCAACTGATTATTGTCTTTGTAGTCCATAGAGAAAAAAGTCAGTGATTTAGTGTGATTTATCTGATCTGTTCCAGCTGGTTCTTTGAGTGTGAAAGGAAGTGCCTATTTCTCTCAAGGGTTTGGATTACTGGTAAAGAGTGACTATCTCAGGCACAGATGTATAAACCTACAGTTTATACACAAGTATTGGGTCAAATTAACCCTGGTGCTGGTGTTTTCCAAGGACCATTCATACTGCACATGGGGTTTAGGCTTCTAACTGAGAGCTCTCCATTGTCTTTGTTGGGAACAATCCTGGGATCCTAATAAAGTACTGCAAAAATCTACATGCAGTGTCCTTAACTGTAAATCAATTTTGTTTTCCAGTTTCTAGTCACTGTAGGGTGTTATCCTACCACGTTACAACAATCACTTCCTAAAGATCATAATTTCTTCTTGTAGAGGTCTCTTGCCAACATTCATAGATTTCTTTCTCTTCTCCACAAGCTGTGTCATATTCATGTAACACAGCACAGCTTTGGTGTCTTGGCTGTTGAAAAGTGTAACACAGCAGGACCAGCTTCCAAGTGAATCCAAACTAACAGTAAATAAATCAAAATTGACAATAAATAAAATCAAAATCGACAATAAACTCAGTTCTGGAGCATGAGCTTTCTTGAAAACATTAAAGATGTTTCTGACATTTTCAGAACATCACAATATTATAAATTTATCTTTACTGGTGGAACAAAGATCAAAGTGCAGGAGGATGACTGGTGTAACATCAGGTGGCCTAGAGCAGGCAGGGGACATGGGGTGGAAGAATTCTACAGAATTTAATGTGGGCAGTAAAGCAAAGGAAAAAGGGAATTTCTTCTGCAGGAAATTCTATAACTCTAGCAGCTGTTTTTATCTTAAACTTTTTTCTTTTTAGAGAAAAAGTTCAAAATTGTTTTGCTGTACCCCAGGGTCTAACAACATCCTAAAGGGAGAAACAGAAGTTTATCCCCTTGTGAAACAGAGGAACAGAAGTCTAAATGTGCAGTGTGAAAACTCCATTTATAATTTTCACTAAGTATGGAAGAGCTCAGGTAGATTAAGATTAAATATTGACTTGAAATTAATTCTTGCATTTACATTTCCAAACATTTCAGTCAGACCTTCTTTTTCCAGTGGAAAAAATATTTCAAGTGATAAGGTTTAGAGAAACATTTTTCATCCTTCTAACAATTTCTAAAAGTCTCATGTGAGTTCTGAGGTGTGACTGGTAATGTAGAAAGCAATATTCCATACAGTGTTACACGATGTGGCACCAAGATCTGCCACTGACCCAACCTGCAGATTGATTTGTAAGAAAAGCCCTAGGTAAAACTCAAACAATTACATAATCTAACTACTCTTAATTGAATTTTTGTGAATTGATTGAATATTATCATCTTCCCTGCACAGACTTTCAAAAAAGGTTGAAAGTTTAGGTGTTGCACCTCAGTTACAAAAAGAGGAGGTGATGATATGATTTTCTTTCTCTGATAAGGATTGTAGTTGAAAGAATGGAAAGGCTAAATCCAGGTAGAAGGAACACCCTGTGTTTTGCATGAATATTTCCCTTTCCAGCAAGCAAGCTGAAGATTGTGACACAGGGACAGGGACCCTTCAGTGTTTCCTGTGTGCAGAAACTTGATCCCAGCAGGACAAGGAGAGTGCCTTTGTCTTTCAGAATGCATCAACAGAAGGTTGAGATTATACCCTTGTTACCTGCCAGTCTTTTTAACCATGATAAAGACATCATAAAACCCTTATTCTGAAGAGAGAAACCCTCTTTTGAACTCCTGAGAGGTGGCTGCTACCACTGAATCTGCCACAGCTGCTGCTGCAGTGGCATTGAGCTCTCAGCTAACCAGAGAACACAGTTTTGTAAATAATTCTAATGTCTACAGTGTAAGTCCTTCCCTTACAATAAAATCAAATGTGTTTTGTTGGTTGTTTTTCTTACAAATAATTTGAGCTTGGAGAGCTGTTTAGCACTTAAGTACTGCCAAAGAGAAAACAGTTTTTGTTCTGAGTACTCAAAGACATGATCTTGAGCAGGAATTTTCTCTCTTCAAAATGCTAATTAAACAAAACAATGAATTTTGATAAATAAGTGCATCTACAAGTTCCTGGCCTCGGGGAAGTGTCACCACAATATTTATTGTTTGCAAGAATGAGTATCTCACATAAACACTTTCCCCTATGAAAGGATACAAAGCTTGTATTTCAAATTAAAACAGCTGTGAGGGGCTGCTTGTGTGTGTTGGTGCATGAGAGTGTTTTCCAGATGAGGTCTGAAAATAGACAGAGAGTAAATTAAATGGAAAAAGACAAGGAGATGGATGCTGTGAGAGGAGGATGTGCAGTGGAACTTGGTTGGAATTGGGAAGCCCAAAAAAGTCTGATGGAGAGGTTGCCTCCCCAGCTGTGCCTCCATGAGTGTCTTTTACATTTGCAGTTGTCAGGGCAGTTGCAGCCAGAAGTGAGATCAGATATTTACTGGAAGTTGTTCACAAATGCATTTAGAAATGGTCTGTGTCTGTCTTGTAATTCCAATATCTTTCCTTTCTCCAGATGCCAGACCCACGTTTGCTAACATGGGGTTTTTTGTTTGAAACCTGGCGTATCTGGCACATCTACAGCCACAGAATACAACAGAGGAACAGCAGGGTAAAAACCTCCCTGCATGGAACCAGAAGGAATTAAACCTTGTGTAATAAAGTTAGTTTAACTTGGTTACTTTCACTAAGATATTTAACTTTATTAAATAAAATTTAATGCTTTCAGATTTGATTTTCCTTGATTTTCTTGTGATGGAGGTAGGACATCCCAAGGAACTGTACAACCAGTGCCATTAAATGAGTTCCTTCAGGCTGATTTAACACCAAGCAGCAGCACACAGAACACTGAGAGCTGTAAAACAGTTGCATGTTTAGTTATTTGTTTTCAAGTAAACATCCTGATTTTGTTTCACAGAATCATTTAGTTTGGAAAAGGACTTCCTGAGTGAGTCACCCCACCTACCACAGGCATCCAGTCCCAGAAATTTCATAAAAAGATAAGATGTTAACACCTTAAAATGAGCTGGGGCTTCTACATTTTTCTCCTCTCTCATAAGAAGCAGGTTAATTTGTATTCAGAAATTTTCTATACACCTTTCATTAATATTCATTAGTATTTGCATTACTTTATTCTTTGTACTGACAGTAGGGAATATAAACTATTTTGTATAAATAGACAAATGTATTTAAACAGAAAAGAGTGAGCTTTTAAGAGATGTAGAAAAAAACACTATTGTTACTATTTTCATTAAAATATTTTCTCATTCCCTTCCTGATCTGTCAGTATCATCTTTTGATAAAACTTTACACTGTACTTTATCAAATTACAGCCTTAAAGGCCTATGTGTAGCAATTTTTATGTTATTTGTGAGAAGAGGAGGAAATATCATGGGCATCTTATGGTTTCTAAGGCACAAACTTCTTTTGGACTTCCCTGATGGCTCACAGACTCAAGAGGGGAAATGAGTATGTCGGTGTTCCTTGGTGTGACAAAGGACAGATTCCTCATGGTGCTGTAGAGAAATGCTGTCACCACTCTGGTAGTAAATTGCCATGATTTAAACTTATCAGAGCAGGACTCTCCAAGCCTTAATGGAGAGTGTGTGTGGTTGATGTGGGACCCAAAAGCAAAGCTGTCACAGCCTGACCTCACTTGCTCAACAGCAGTGGGCTTTGATTGCACCCTGAACACTCCAGACGTATTTTTCTCCCTGTCCTGCGCCCTGCCAGATTTGCACGCCAGAGATGCTCAATGTCACCACACATTTTAGCTCCTGACATCAGGCTAAGGACAGCAGTGTGAAAAGGGGATGTGAAACCTGCTTTAAAATATTTCCGTGGGTGGGAAAAAAAAGTAGCGGCGTGGTTGGAGGAAAAGGAGTGTTTGTCTCACCGGGGCTGGGTGAGGTCCAGCTCTTGTGACTGCAGAGCACCCAGGACAGATGGGTGCCCAGTGACCCATCCCAGATGGTGCTGGGCTCCATCCAGCCTCATGGACAGGTACCTGTGAGCAGCTGGTGCTGACTGGCATCTCTGGACAGTCTGGACAGAGGAACCGAGGTCTGAGCGACCTGCAGAGACTGAGCTGTGCTCTCACCCCACTGCAACAAGGATGAAATAAATTGGCAAGAAAATCTTCCCTTATGCTACCTAAATATGCATTTTGTACTTTGTGTTTCCAGTGTCTTCCCTGGGTAATAGACCCTTCAGACAATATGATGGATTTTATGTTTTTGCAAAAGCTTCACAGACTTTTCAGCAATGTATGTATGTGTATTTATTAAAGAGGCAGCTCTGAGACATCCAGAGTTACAACTGGTTGGGTTTTACAATAAACTCTCAGTTCTACTTTGTATATTTAAAAAAGAAAACCCAGCATATCCTCATTGTATTGACATGGGAAAAAAAGCACGCAAAACCCTCTGACTAATCAACCAACTCCTAAAAACCCCCCAAAAGTAGTATTATTTAAGTATTTTCATGTACTTCACCTTAATTCACTTATTATGAAGGTAACTGGGTTAATGGAGAAATTTTGCATTAAAAGTCGGGCTGTTTTTGACACAGACAAAATCAGTACCAAAGCTACACAGATTATTATCTGAGTGATGAGTAGAGGATGAGTAGAAGCCACAATAAATTTGCCATGAACAAATCATGTCAAACCAACCTAAACTCCCTCTGTGACAAGCCAGCAGACTTTGTGGATGGAGAGGAGCAGTGGATGTCATGAATCTTGGCTTTAGGAAGGCTTTTGATGTGATCTCAGATGGAATTCTCATAAGCAAATAAAGTCTAGATAGAACTAACAGGTACAAAAAAAAAAAAGAAAATAAAAGATTGACTGCAGCCAAGGAACAGACACTGATGGGAAGAGACACTGAAGGAGGTTCTGCACTGATCTCTTCCAGGTCAATCTCTGTCCGTGTTTTTGTTAAATCTAATGAGACAGACACAGTAAATATATTTTGGAAGACAGGCTAAGAATTCAAATTTTTAGAGATGCAAAGAGATAAGAATGAAATTCAATTAACTTCATGGAGACAAATGTAATATTTTGCATGTAGGTGGGAGTAATTAGCTTCACAGATGGAAATCAGGGAACAACCAGCAATTCTTCTGAAGTCAGGATTATGGCTGATCACAAGTGGAAAACAAGGCAATGATGATGTGCTGTTGCAGGTACCTTCCCTTTTTACCCAGCATCTCTCACAAGGTTTTAGCTGAGCTCATCTTTGAACAGGACACTCCTGGAGAGAGGAGCAATTAGAAAATCAGAGCTGGGGAAAAAAGCCGATGGAAAAGGACTAAACATGTTTTTTTAGTGTGAAGAGATGATGAAGAGAGCAGCTTTTAATTACAAAAGAGGCTGCTGTTTAATGAATTTTTCATGGGTATAAACTGTGGCAAAACAGATTCATTTAGATTAGAGGAATATATTTCTAGCAGTGCAGAGAGGCAGCATATTTTTATTGATTTCCCTCTGGGTGGTATCATGGTTGTCCTTCTGCACAGCGACTTCTGCTGGCCTCCAGCTCATGAGTGGTTCAACAGCAGCTTGGGACACCCAACAAAGGATTTCACAGCTTGGTTTTTGTATAAAGCCTGTGGATGAACCAGATTTAACCTATTGACAGCATTTCTGCAGCAAACTTCATACTTCTGTAACTCAGAACACCTCTCAAGTCAGCATGGCAATGCTCAAGTATTTTAGACTCATTCCAGGTGTTTTAGGTTCCTTGTAGGTATTTCAGGAGTCAGTTCCTTCTTTTTACTATAGAACTAATGCATATTTATACTGTTCATGCTGTGTGGTCTCAAAACAGGCACTACTCATATCCATGTTGTGCTTCAAGAGCAGAATCAACTTGGACAAGGAGCTACACATGGGGTCAAAGGTAAAAAGATGGTCAAATAAGTGAAAATGGAATCATTAAAATTACTGAATGAGGTTGAGACAGTAACACAGGAGGGTTCAAGTAGAGCTGTGACTTTAAGGGTATGTGAAAATATACATAACTAATGCAAATCTAGACAGCAATGACCTGCCAGGCTGATCTTGTTGTCACCTCTTACTTGCTGCACTCGTGTCACATCCTGCCTTAAACCAGGTTAATGTTACCTGGTGAATTCCCAAACAGGTCTCACGAGGGTCAGCCAGGTCTGAGAAGTTTTGGAGTCCTGCACTGAATGTGACAGATGAAAACACACTTGAACTGAAACCTCTTCAGTGGTGAGATAGCTCATCTCACACTTCTCCACAGTATTTAATATATTCTGTTCACAGAAGAGAAGGGACATGCTTTTAATGAAGCACAAATGTCAAAAATCCAGCACTGAAATACTACCTCAGATGTTACTGAAAATGTAAGAAATACTGGTGACATGACCATGTTAAATTCTATCAACCTTTTCTTACATTATTTATTCCAATTAATAATGAAAAAGTCATGAGAGGTATGAAGTTACTGCTGAATTTTCTCTCTGAGAGAAAAAAACAAAAAAACCCAAACCCACATGACAATTAACCACTGCAGTCAGAATGGGTGAACAGTGCCAGGGAGGTGGAGAAGGAGAGGGAAGATGTTATTTAATTGTTTGACTAAAGGAGCTTCCAGGTCACTTTTCAGGCTTTAGGCACCCAAATGCAATGTCTGCATTAAAATATAATCACTAAAATTTACAAATGTTGTTGCTGGGTCTTCAAGCCATGGTCAGTGAGAAAATATTGGCACATCTTTGTCTGGAGCCTTTTGGAGATTATGGAGTGACCTCTGAGTGCACAGAGAGAAAACAGTGATGCTTTAAGATAGATGTGAGTTATCCAGGGTGGATTCCCAGCTGAAGTTTATCTCTCTATCTCCATCTCTATCTCTCTAGGTCCCTTCCTTCCTCCCTGCCTAAGCTATGTGGTGCTTGTTTGCCTCCTGGGCTTAAACCACATCACATCCAAGTCCAAGAAATTTTCTTTTCACAATTAAATCAAGTTCATTTCTTTCTTTTATAGAGCTCAGACAATTATTTCAATTTGTAAATGCATTTTTATGTGTTCATGATCACTCCCTTTAAATACCTATGAATTGTGACATTTTATCAGCCATGATCAGATCTGTGTTCTCTTAATGAGTAAAATTTTAATAAAGGATAAACTTGCATTTTTATGGCACATTGACCATCTCTAACCATCTCACATTGCAATCAGACTCAAAAGATACAATTTCTTGTGGCACTCATCATGGGACCCCTCCCTTCAGCAGAATAATTAGCACTGTCACTGCTAATTTCAGCCTAATTTCTATTTACCTCAGTTTTACTTTACAAATTCCTTGAATATTTTTTCCCTCAAAGGCTGAAAGCATTGGTTGGAATCTTTCAATTACCTTTTCCTTTCATTGAAATGAAGGGGACAGAAGCATCATAGTGACTCTGAAGATAAATATATTCATTGAATTTATAATTAAAAATTACACCACTGCAGGTTTTTTTCTTTTCTCTCTTAGCTATCCCTCTTCCCTGTAAATGCATTTATTTTCATTTTAAAAGTTAGTTTGTGTATATTTAAAAGTTAGTTTGTGTATATTTATTTGCATATGTATGATTTTTTATAAAATAGAAATACAAAAAGCTGCCTTTTACTGTTATGGTCTCTATGGTTTATTCATTTGCCTTTTAGCACAGTGGGAAGTGATTTTTTTTTCCTATTAATCCTGCACTCTGAATCCTGCAAATATTGGTAAACCTAAAACAACTGCTGAGGGCTCTGCAGTCTTGTCCAATTTGCTACAGGTTGCTAGAACACTCAGCATTTTCTACAGCCTAAAATATCTCCAAAGGTACAAATATTTCTTATTTATGATCTGCAGATATGAACCGAACACAGGCCTAGAACATTTTTTAATCTCCTTTTCCTGGTATTTATTTTAAAACTGGCTCTCCCTTTATACCTTGCCCATTTGAAATACAGTGTTTATTCTTTAAATGGTCACTGTGCCCATGATGATGGTCCATTGTGTGGAGGCAGCAGTGCTGTGATGCTCTCATTTTTGGTGTTTTTTTCCCCATTTTGAGGAGGAAAGGGCAGAAAATCAATGCAAGACAGATGCAGCATGAAACCCACTGTGCATTTTCATGATGAGCCTGTAACCTCTGAGACTTAGAAAGTAATACTGAAAGAACAGCCAGAGAGGAAACTGGTGAAAAAGTTTCTATTTTTCATCTGGCTCCAGGCTTTTTGTCTACTTGGAGATAAATAAGCCTTGCAACAAATGTGCCTCTTATTAAAAAAAAAAAAAAAAAAAAAATTATTTTCATTTTAAAAGTCTAATGGAGAGAAACAGCACAATAAAATGTTATTTTAATAAGTGCTGTCCTGGCAGGATACTCCTAAACAGTCATGGGTGTCTCTCATTGTTATTGTTGGGCCTTGAGAAGAAAAGTTGTGTTATTTTTATTTTTTGGTATTCTTACATTAGCTAAAGAGCTCACATAAAAAACCCCAAAAAAACCTTATTTATACTAAATGTCACACAAGGTAAATATGAAACCACGTATCCAAAGTTCTGGTAGAATTTCTAAGGGGAAAATGCAGTTTTTTAGGGACAGGTGCAGATTCAGTGCTCTAGTCAGACATTAGCTGTTATTTAATGAATTGCTTTACCAATTAAATATGCATTACTGATTACTTGACCATTTCTGCTTGTTTTTAAATGGACTTTACAGCTATGATCACAGAGATTTCAAAGGGATATCTATAAAACTTGCAAGAGGTTGAATCTGTCACAGTCCCATCCATGGCCAAACCTGGCAGGTGTTTATAATCTGGGATTTCCCCTCCTGCTTCACGCTTCCATCCTGAAAAAAGCAAGTGAGCCTGGTTCCAGACCTGGCTTTTGGAGGTGTTTGGATGTGAGTCTGCATCACCTCTTTCAGGAGTCTTTATGTGTAAGGGCAGCAGGAGCCAGGTTCCTACCTGAGTAGGAGAAATCTCAGTACAGGCTTTCCCAGCTCCTGTCCAGGGTGGTGGCACAAAATTAGTTCTTGATATGAAAATGTAAATTGGAACCTGTTAAACAAGGAATGCACCAGTTCCATACATATTAAACACTCTGTACACTACCAGGTACGTCAGGCTAAGGATTTCCTTGCTAGGAGCATCAGGGTCTGACTGGCAGCAAAATGTTTTATGCCATATATTTTAATAATTTTACAGAAAAGATGGATAGAGAGATTACAAAATGTTCTTGTTTCAGGAAATCTGTGTAGCAGTCAGTGAATATTTATTTGCATTCTGGTGGTTCAGTTGAGGAGACTCTATAAATCTCATTTTAGCTTTCCCTTTTAAACCCTCACACTGCCTGTAAGCCTCATCTGTGATATTTTTGTAAGGTAAAGAAAACACAGCAGATCAGAAACCTGGGGAAGGATCCAAAATTGGCAGGAGCAATTGGATTATGAAATTATTAGGTTCTTCACACCATTCCCCGTGTATTCAGAGATGAGGACAGCATCTCCTTCTTTGACATACAGAGGTGAAAATATATTTTCATTTCTCCACTTAAACATGAACCAATTAAAATGTCACAGCTTTCAGAGAGCAAGTTTGTAAAAGAGTTGATAATGAAGGGCTCCTTGCTTTGCATATTCTGCCCAATCAGTACCAAAGTTATGTTGGTGGGGCCCTGCTCGGGTATATGAAGAACCTTGCCCAACTGAATAAAATAATTTGGTGCTCTTTAGGTGACTGCTGGCAAAAAAGAAAGTGAAAATTCCCTACAGAGAGAGAGATTGCAATGTCAAGGCAAAAAATATTGAGACAGGAAACTAAGATCAGGTGAAAAGGCTCATCAAAAAAGTTGTTGATCTCTTCAAATGTTTAGCATCCTAGGATAGAATTTTAAGGAAGAACTTCTGTGGGAAATGAGCCTCTATTTGTGCTAGGAAAGCAACCAGGAAATAATCAGATGCAGAGACATTCTGCATCTTGAGCTGCAGGTAGCTCCACAGATATCTCTGTTGTTATGTCTCAACACTAAGAAAGGAGGCCTCTTATCATTTGTCCTTGTTATTATATCAAATCAGGTGTTTCCAGCCCTCTCCTTGCCCTCTCATAGCCCTGCTTCCTGCAGTGCTGAGGCTCCTGACCCCTCTCCTGCCCACAAGGTCCCAAGTTTGACAAGGCAAAGTAGTCAATGAAAAGTTTTTACAATATCTTCAATTTTTTTCAGCCCTGCAGTTCTATCTTAGCACAGCTTTACATAGAATTAGAGCTGCACCCCCTGTGAAGAGCATAAAATAACTATAGAAAAAGTCAGGAGAAACCTTGCATTTTGGGGAAGTGGCTGAGCTTTTGTTCTGTGGTGAAATAAAAGAAGGATAATTTGGGGTTTTTTGGTCATGGTTCCACACATCAGAAACCTGATCTGCAGTACAGCCTCATTGTAAATACGGTGACATCATTTACACAAAGAGAATGTTTTGAAGTTATTTTGAATATATAGTTAAAAATTGTCTCTACTGCATATCACAAGAGAGTAAAAATAAAAATCACTCAACTGAAAATAATTAGTAACTGATAGCTGCCCAGGAAGTGAATTTTTGGAATGAATAAATAAAATATAAAAGAACTTGCATCACCTACACAAATCTGATTTCTAATTCAAACTTCCACTTAGAGTCCACATAAAGTAAATGAGGTTTGCACATTCTTTAGACAGTTAAAAAGGCTCCTTTTCAATTTATTAAATTCAGCTAATAAGTTTTTTAAACAAAAGCTCTTTTGCTGTCTTGTCACTTTAGATTATTAGCAACACACGTTGTGTTCAAGTGCAGTTTGAAGACTTGCATTAAGTGCCTGGATGGCTGCTGGGAAGGTTTGAGTGAAGCTCATGGACAGAAAGATCATGAGAAATTGCTCTGACAGCAGAGCAGAGTTGGGAGCAGTGTCTGCCTGCTTGTCACTCAGTTCTTCACCTCATTCACCAGTTTATTTTTATTATGCCCCAAAGGACTTCTTTTCAGAACCAGATCAGGGTTTAAGCAGAAGGGGGAAAAACATGTAAATGGCTCAGGAGTATCCTTAGGAGTAACCTGTGAGGCTGCTGTGGCTCTGGCACACAACTCACACTCTTGCATTCTCTCTATGCTGAGCCATTAGTCTGCATCAATAACATCCAGGTGGAACACAACCCAGTGTGTGCAGTCTTGTCCCCTGACTGCTAAAACCACATTGCTGTGACTTTCTTTCCCAGGCAGTGGTCTGAAGAATGGGTGTAATCACTAAATTCTCTTCCTGGAGGATATTTGGGGGAGTGGACATTGCTGGAAAGTCAGCTGTTGGGATAAATTAGCCTGCATGGTCACCCTGAGCAGACAGGAATGGCAGGAAACCAAGAAATGAACATTGAAATCTGATGGAAAACTCTGTCCTCATGTTAGCAAGATGCTGGAATAGGAATCTGTGAGCAGGAATGTGGGAATAGGAAAGGTGACTGAATTAAAAGCAGAATGATAACCTGGGTTGCCTGAAGGGTTTATGCCCCCAGGAAATGAAGTCCTGCTTCCCTCGGTGATAACTGTGATGGGAGGAGAAAATCTCCTTCCTCCACCCCCCCCCCCCCAAGAGTGAAAGGCCAGCAAAACCTGCACCTGAGACACAGCTGAGGGAACTCCAGGTCCATGCTGTGCTTGAGTTATTCTTTATGATGAAAAAACAGTGAACAGCAAAATAGATAGAATTCTTGCTGATTGGAGAAGATTAAATTAAGCCATCAGCAGCAACTGTTCATAGTTGGAGAAGAATGATAAAAGGATAAGTAAGGAAATTTTTCTGCCTGCATGAAGTATCTTTCCCCGTAAAGTAGTATTTGAAAAGGAGTTCTGTCACAAGACAGAGTCTGGAATACTTTAAATAACCCTTGGAGATATTAAAACAGGAAAGTGTCCCTTTCCCTGCAATAGAAAGATAGAATTCCCCTGAGTGCTGGTGATTTCTGAACATACACTGTATTCATGAGAATGAAACTGGTTTTTCTGAGTTCCTCGACTGCATTTTTCCTCTAACAATTGAGCAGCTGTTCCGTGGGTGAAATCTTCCGGTAAAAGCTTGTGAGTATGAAATTTAGTGAGGAGCAGGAGAAATCTGGAGTAGAACACACTTTCATGAGTGAATAATTGCTGCTCAGTTTGTAGTCCTCAATTCCAACATGACTTCCAGGGAAAAGGATGACCTCACTTTTTCGGCTCTCAGTCTGTCCTTTAAAATAAAATTTAAAAAAACAGCAAACAAAAAAACCTACAAAGCCAACAAAAAAGCCCCCCAAGGCCCCAGAAAGCTGAGGGAAATACAGGACTGAAAGGTAATAGATGTACCATCAAATGATATAATCCCTTTCATTAAACTAGTCAGGCTTTTTACTGCTACAGATCCAAACTTCTTTCTCCACTTATTACAAAATATTTCTAGTTTCCATCCTTTCACATTCATGTGTGGATTATATATTCATTTAACCCCCACTAGTCCATATTCGAACACTGTCCTTTCACTTAAGCAGTTTTCAAACTCCTTGTTTTTATCTCCCTCTTCCATGCATGTATTTCTCATTTCTTAATTTCTTTTCTGTCATGCCAGCCAGATTTTTAATAACTTTTGGAAGCTAATTCTACATCACCCTCCTTATCCTAATCTCTCCTCTTGTTCCAGTTTGATCATTCTTGGATAAGTGCAGCCATAGCAGGAATGGCTTTAAACCGAAATAGGGTAAATTTATTTTGGATGTTAGGAAGAAATTCTCCCCTGTGAGGGTGGCAAGGCCCTGGCACAGGTTGCCTGGAGAAGCTGTGGCTGTCCCATAGATGAAAGAAAGATATGAGTTAGGTTCCCTTGTCAGTCAGTGTAATATTGCAAGTACCCCAAAAGTTTAAATTTTACACACTTTCACAAGTCTGAGATAAGTGAAAGAAATAAACCTCTATTTTAGAGAGAGCACTGATGATGAGTTCAAACACAATCCTCAATTCTTTGATGTCTGGAGGTGCAGAGATGAACCCACCTCTTATTTCAGTAAGGAGGAATAAGGAATATGAATGGACTCATTTGGGTTTGAAAGCATTCATTGCTGAAATCATAAAATAATTTCGTTTAGGAGGGAACTCAAGAGTCACTCACCTGCCCCTCAGAGTCTATCAGAGCATGTTATTCTTGCATACTTTCTTTTCCTGCAGAAATGTATGAGCTCAGTTATTACTGATGAGAATTCTACTCATCAAAACATTCAAGCTTCAATATTCACTGAATTCACTAAAATGGATTTCTGATAGCAAAATGGAAAATCTACAATTCCTGCTGTGTTGCTTTGCTATATAAATCAAACTGCTAAGTAATAGAAACAATGCTCCATGCTTTAAAAACTCATCAAAAATGAGAAAAAAAAAAAGACAAATATCTGCTATGAACTGTTTGTAAGGCATCTGCAAACCAAGAATTATTCACTAAAGTCATTCGTGAATAATTTCAGATAATGAGTAAATATTCACAGAACACCAACAGGAAAGACAGCAAAATTCATCAAATAAAATTATTTGCTGCAAATCACTCATAAAACCCCTGCCTTTATGTAAAATTTCAAAAGCATTTGCTATGCTGTGTATCATTCAAGCAGCTTTATATTATTGTTTATTCCTTTCTAGTCCAGTTTTTCTTAAACTTAAAATATCACTTGGAAAATACTACAGAAAAATGAAGCTATCTTAAATGAAGTTTCTGTTTTGACCATCCTCTGTTTCCATTATTAATTAGATTACTCACATTACAACTTAGAGTTTTCTTCGTAAATGCTAGAAAGATATGAACAGCTGAACATTGAGGTTGAAGAGACTAGAAGGAAACTCCATGGGGAAAACAAACAGTGGGAAGAGCAAAATCCAGAGTCATTGCACCTAAACTAAGGTACTTATCCAAGAGTGTTTTTCCCTTATCCTTCTCTCATCAGGGAAGAGACAAGGGACAGGATCAGGTACTAAAGGTCTGAGTTGACTTCAGTGCACTGGTCTTTATTTATTTAGTTGTTCCACTAAATAAAGAGCACCAGAAAATTAAATAAATAACAAATAATTAAACAATTAAATAAAACTGGATACCTGCCCATGGAGAGATGAGTCTCATGGAGGGTTTGGAGCAGATAGGATTCCCTAATCAACAAAGATGTTTTGTCATTTCAGTCCTGCTGCCCTATCAGTGCCTCAGATTCCAGGAAAATGGCACAGAACATAATTATGGACCTCATTAGGAAACAACTCTGGCAAACCCTGTCCTGTTCAGAAGGATGTAAATGGATGCAAATTTGCTAAGAACTTACTGTGGTCATACTGGTGTTCCTGAAAGCAAATGTACATCTGTTCAAATATTCTGAAAGAGCTTCCCTTTATTTCTACTTTTAGAGCTCTGTTAAAGTGGCCTGATGAGGCCAAATGAGGAAACCCAGAGATATGGAAAGTTTTTCTTGGAAACAGTCTGAATGCAACCTTTGATTCAGTGAAAGCAAGCTGAGAATGAGTGTCAAGAAAGGTATTTATACATCACCATTTTTGTCAAACTGTTCTTGCTATATTTTCACTCCTAATTAGTGCATCTTCACTGGGAAGTCTGCATGCAAAATGACTGCTCATGGTGTACTTTAAAAAAAAAAGATAAAGAAAAGAAAAAAGATAACAAGGACCTGGAGAATATACAGGGGAAAACAGGAAAGTAAGAAAATGAAAAAGGAAACAATAATGAAAAAGGAAAATAAAAACATATGGCAGAGGTGGTGGTGGGAAGGAACAAGAGATCAAAGAAGAAATGTTTGAAAGTCTCACAAACCACAAGAAGACAGAATCCCAGCAGATGTAGTTTGTTCATTAGTGGGATGTGCTGCCTGCTCAACTACAACAAAATAGGTCAGTCCTGTGTTCTTGCAGCCACAGGGGTGTTTGGTTAGGCTGGGAACTCAGCCCTTAAGTACATGGAAAAACTTTTATTTGTGTCTGTATCTGTCTGCATCTGCAGCAACAAGAACCCACACATGTAAAAATACACACCAATGTCTCCAAAGTTCTTAATTTCCTAAATAAATTCCAGCTATTTTAATGATTTTGTTGCAGCTGTTACAAAAGTCAGTGGATCCATGGAGTGTGTGTTCCACCTGAGTGATCAGTGTTATTAATGAAATTCATCCATGTTTTTCTTCTCAGGTCCTGTATGGAAGAGTTATGTTTTTAAAATTCCCACTGGAAGTTGGATCCATTTGCTGGTTTAGGGTTAAATATGTTTAGAGGGATAAGTAAAAAATTTTAAAAATATAATGTAAGCAAAATCTGAAATGAAATCAGGTTCACGTTGTGGAGTCATAGAGAAATGATCAGACAAATAAAACATGGATTTTTCATAAAATAGTATTTAAAATACTCTGATATTAAAAAGTGGTAGCAATCTTACTTTCTTTAATATGCTTCAAGTATTTTCCATGTGAAACTTCCACTCAGAATCTTGATTAGCCCCAGAGAATTTTAACAGTCCACTGTTCTACAAACTGTAATCCCTGATGAGCCTCAGACTTGGATTAACCATAACAATTAGTCCATCATGAGATTATAACTATATTGTAATTTTTAGAGCCTGACTAAGCAGACCCCTGGTAGAAATGCAGATAAGGACTGATTTATAAGTAAATAAGACCTTTTATGTGAAGGCTGTGCAACTTCAGTTGCCTCATGGCTTGATCACTCAAAGAATACTTATGGCTAAAAGTTCATTGGTACAAGTGAGGAATCAGTACTTTCAGTATTGATAGTTGCATCTCCAGTCTCAGTTCTTGGAAGATCATTAAATTGCCTTTGAGTGACCAAAAAGCTAGAGGGATATTCACTGCTCTTCTCTGAAAAATAGCCAGTGGAATAAATAATAAAGTATGCAATAAAATAAAGCTATGACATCTGTAACTGAAATTCAAAATGTGGAGCGTGATGCAAATGCAGGTCCAGATCTGCAGTGATGGGGGGTATTTTAGTCCCCTCTAAAATAGTGAAGCATTTTGTGGTAAAGAAAATTCCTAACCAAATAAAATTATTAAAAATGGTACTTTAAAAGAGAGGAGAGGGCTAGAGAAAGGAAAAGAGGAAGAGAGAAAGAGACTTGTCCTTAGATTCTGTGGAAGAGAAGGGGTGAAGTGAGTCCACGAAGAGGAGTGTCTGCTCCCTGCTTTGCCCACAGGCTGAGAAATTGCAATGCAGGGTGTGTTGCACTAAAGAACAGTGGTTAAGTGGGTATTTCTGACCCACAGCATCCTTCAGCTCAGCCTGCATCCAGCCCAGGCCATCCCTCAGTGCTGCAGTCCACAGCCCAGCTGGGTGACCTCCTGCAACTCAAACTGGCATATTCTTCACAAACCAGAATGGCTGTGAGCTGCTTCATTTTTACCAATAAACTGCTCTTGGTTGATGACTATCTCACAGCTAGATGGGATATTTAATACTAAAATCGTGTTTCATAATGAAATGCTCTATCAGCTGCCCTGCAGTCTCCACTGTAATAGTGTTTCCAAATCACTGTGTGATTGGTTTCTTTTCAGCCCCCCATAAACAATGTGCAATTCCTGTAATATTATTTTTTTCTATTACTTTGATGCCCCTAAGGTCCCAAAACTCCTTCCACATTCACTGTGTTGGTACCTCCAGCTTGTTTTTTTCCTTCGTAGCCTTGGCAGCATATTTCAAAATCTCATTGCTGCGCTGCCCTGGTTTGTCAGCAGTGAAGGTCCACGCAGAGAGAGTACATAAAGCAGGGTCTTACTGCTGTTATTATTATTTCTATTACTGCTTTAGTGGCTTCCTAAACTGGTGTGCTCTTTTCAGAGCAGCTAAAGCAGCAAACCTCCGGGGAAAGGCTCGGGAGCAGGGCTGGAATGGTTTTCCATCTTTGCTCGTTTTCATTTCCTCACACCATCTCATAATGTCATTGCTTCTCCACTTAGTAGCAGCATTAGGAAACGTCAGAGCTGTCCCACCAGGAGTTTGCATCTTAAAGCATCTGTGCTGCAGGTGAGATGATGCTGTCTGCTAGAGACTGCAGCTGCCTTTTCAAATTCAGCTGTCTTTTGTCTCTCTCCTCAGTGGGTGCTGTGAAAAGCCTCTGGGATCCCAGCTACAATGTTCCCCATCTGTGGCTTTAGCACGTGTGTTTTCATAATCAGATTTGATATAATTTATTGAGTCAGTCCTCAATTGCCTGCAATTCACTTAAATCACTGTCTCTTCTCTCCCTTTATTGCCTCAAACCTGTGTTATTCCTCCTTTTTACTCACTATTTCAGGATGCCATGGACTGCGTGACAAACACTTTTATAATGGAGTACTGTGTGAAAAGTTTCATTACTTTGGCATTTGTATTATAATAAATTCTTTGCCTTCCTTTTATTTTTTTCAACTGCTTATATTCTTGGGAGGCCAGTGCTTTTAACAGCTTTATTGTTTTCCCTTTATAGAGAGCAGATTAATGCCTTCTTTTTTTTTCTAAAGCAGTAACCACATAACTCACTTTCACTTTACTGATGCTGTCACTGATGGTGTTGTGCTGTGAGCAAATATTTCCCTGTCTTCTGCCTCTGATCTGTAGCCTGCTTATGCCTCAGTGTCAATTTTGAATTATCTGGGTAATTCTCTTTTGTACAGACTGTTACAAAACCCTAAGCACTACTGTTTTTATTATTCCACATTACTGCCTCAAAAGGAGGTTGTGTTAGTCCTGCTAAACTCCTTAAGCCTTAAAGTCATTTAGGAGCAACTCGCAGGGCTTCTCTGGTACTTGTTTTGCATTTGATTTGATTTGATTTTGAGCTCAGCAAGAGAGTGTCTTGTGCCATTGCAGTGTCCAACATTCCTGGCTCCATCAGCTGCAACCCAAAATCTCTGCCAAAAGGTACTTAAAACCTCTTGGACAGGTAAAAGGAAGGGCATCAGACAGTTCAAGGGCATCAAACCAGTTCAGAGGTGGGAGGCAAGAAAACTTTTCAGAATTCCCACCAGGAAGACCAGCATATGCTTTGAAATCTAAGTGTGATTCAGCTCTGTGAATCTCAGCAGTTCCTGTGCTTTGCTTCATCTGGGTATCTGCATTATTTGGTAGTGTCTCCCCTTGTGCCAGTTGCATCCTGCAGAGATCAATTCATAGCTGGAACAGGGAAGATGTACTTGAGCTGCCCTCGAGCTGCATGTGGTCCACAGGCAGCATTTGCCCATCCTTCCTCTCGTGTTATCCCACCCCTGAGAGCACAGGGCTGTGTAACAGCAGTTATCTTCTCAGCAGCAGCCTCTGATTTCTCTGCCTGAATGCACTCCCTGTCTTTGATTTTTCTACTTGTGGCAGCTCCCTGGGCTGCCTGGGACCTGCACAGCTCAGGTGCATTAACTCTTTCCCCCTACCCTTGCTCTCCACAGTGCTTACATTGGCAAACCCCACCAGTGGCATGTTCCTGAATTGCCCTTCATGAAGGCCATATTTTGCTTTTATTTCAGCTACCACCTGTTTTCTTAACTGAGACAGCTCACAGAATAAGAGACCCACATAGTCTAGACCTGCCATATTTCCATCAGGGTTTTACTAGACATGCTTTGGGATTGATGTCTACATGTTCAGAGCCTCTGAGGTCGGCAGCTCAGCTGGGCCTGCTTGCCCATATGAGCTGCCAGATGCCTGGAAATCCCAGAAACCAAGCCAGAACACTTACAGATCTAGAGAGGAAAACATGGCATGTGCAGATCTTGCTGGACATATGGCAGCCCCACATGGGGCTGGATAGACAGGTTTGCTATTAGCAAGGGTTTATCTACATAAGTGCTGGTCAACCCAAATATGCTCAGCCAGAACCAGTTCCTAAATTCACTCTCTGTTCTTTTAAGAGATTATGTATTTGTTGTAGGAATACCATGGATTTCTTTTATCTTTCACATTATAACCTTTGTACGTATGAGTTTTTCCTTCTACTGAGCCCTATTTTGTTTTGCCACTGGATTTCTCAACAACAAAGTTCCTTATTATTCATATTGCCTTTATTTTGCCCATACCCTGTTCTGAATCAAACAACATGGCTCAGTGAACAGGGAAACTTAAATATAGAGCTTTACTTAAAGCAAAGACTGTGTTGATGCCTGTGTTTGACAATTAAAACTTGTGACTCTCAAATTACAGCTGCTTTTATCACGTCCTCAGGACAAACTGAAAGGGGAAGGAGAGTGGTTGCTCTAGGCTCTTCAGGAGGATGAGGTGACATCTCTCCAAATTGGGTTCCCTGGGTTCAGGTCTCCTTGCTCAAAGCTGCCCAGGCCAAGAGGAAATTCAGAGCATTTACCTTTTAGATTTCCATGTTGTAGCATGCACCATCCGCAGTGCATCTGTGTTAGTGTCACCATGGTTACCTTGAGCACTGTTTATTTTCTGATGCTAACACATAATCCTGTACCAAATACATGGGGGAAATGCAATCTGTGCTATTTGAGGCATACAGGTGTGGCACTGAGGAATCTCACCTCCAGTGCATCCATGACCAATGGATGGTCCTGCTCCTTAAAAAGCAGCCAGATTTAGAGATGCTGAATAAAAAAAAAACCCCTTTTCTTATTTTATGAGCCACATCACAAACCTGTAAGGTTCTTTAAAACAGGATGCACACTGTGTCTCCTTTTTATAGAGGGGACACGAAGAAAACACTGATGGTAAAGGGCAGGTTTGAGGAGAATAAAAGAGAAGTGACTTTATCCTGCAAGGAGCAACACAATCTGGATCACAGTTTTCTGCAAAATTCAGTGTTCTGCCTGGTTTTGAGGAATAAATTTTATTTCCACAGGAAAATGATGTAAAAAATAATAATGGGTGTTGTAAAGTAAAGCTTTTAGTAGTTTGAAAATGGCAGTGCTGGTTTCTTGTGCATCCCTAATTGCAGCTCTCTTACATGGTTTTAGGAGCCTTTTTATTCTTTATATTGTCACCTTCTGTTTCTCAAATTATATAGCATATAATATCAGAGTTGGGCTACTTTTATATCACCTCAAGGACACGTGTGAACTTTATACATATCACAAAGAATTAATCAGGATCCTGAAGGCTAAAGAAAAGTTATTTCATATGCTTAAGAATCAGGTGTTCTTTTTGCATTTTACATGCAAAATGTGTGCCAGTTTTTGTGGTTAGAAAAGTGGAGCAGAGCTCAGCACAGTCCTGTGCACAA
Source organism: Eopsaltria australis (assembly GCA_034509425.1). Taxonomy (NCBI): domain Eukaryota; kingdom Metazoa; phylum Chordata; class Aves; order Passeriformes; family Petroicidae; genus Eopsaltria; species Eopsaltria australis. The sequence goes on along the minus strand of JAVTVJ010000447.1, from coordinate 407,855 downwards.
TTGACTGTGTGTTATTCATGGACCCACCAAAGGAGCAGCAGCCAGGAAAGGGCAAGGGCTTGACAGAATTTTGTTAGTGGCTACAGGGCAAAGAATTGGTCCTGGTGCAACAGGGAGCGAGAAAAAGCAATAAGAGAGAAAAATGTAAAGAAAATTAAAGGACTGCTATCTATCAATATATGACTTTCCTGTGTTTCTAACTGGAAATATACATCCATGTGGATCCCAGACACCTGGTGGCTTTCTTAGCACCCTTTCCCCAATAAATAAATTTTTGTGGGGTGCTGTTTTGCTGTTTTCTCCCTTCACTGGACTTAATGAACTATTCCACCCAAAGCACTTTGGCCTGTGGGATACCAGAGAGTTTCAACAGAAGGTCAAGGCAGGTTTCATTTCATGAAGTATCCCTGGCAAATGCTATCACAGTGCCACTAATTTTATCTGAAAGACAGAGTCAATTCTTGGTGAAACAACATAATGTCCTAAATTACCTGTTTCTGTTAATTAACTAAATGGTTGGCCTAGGATGGCTGCCTCAGCAGGGTATGTCTGTGACGTAAATGTCAGCACTCAAAATTCTTCAAAATATCTGTGCTTGACCCATGACTCATCTGTCTCTGTATGTCACAAATTAAATCTTCCCTTCTAATTGTGGGGCCAATATGTACAGTATTTTTCTGAATTAATAATTTGTCAGGAAACAAATAATAAGAAGAAATTAGAAAAACCACAGTCTATTTTGTTTATGATCAGCAGAACCATGTAATTCTTGAATATGTCAGATATTACCATGTTTAAACATTTGTTAGGTAAATAAACTCCTTTTATTGTCAAGAAACACAGCTAATTTTTCCAAAGTGAAATATTAACTTCCTACTTATGTATTTTGCATTTATTTCTTAAAAATATTTAAAGCAATGCTAAAATATTATTTTCAATCAGCAAAATGTGAGTATTTTATTTTGAAGACATTGAAAAAAAGGTTTTCATATCTCTCTTTCTCTTGTTTCTCTCTCATCTGTGAGGATGGATGAGAATTTACAAAATATTTCCATCAAATCACTAAAAGAACCAAAACTAAACAAGGTTGACATAGAAGTAATTTCTTAAAGAGGACTTGGAAATACTCAAATCTCTCCACTCCCTGCTCCATGCCAGGAAGAAGACCCCTGAAGAAACATTTATTCCCTGTTTTAATTTAGTCCACACTTTTATTCTTTTAAAAATGTAAGCTTCAGATTTAGTGACTAAAACACAGCTTTCTGATGCCACTTTTCCCCTTTCTCTTAATTAAAAATATAACATTTGGTCTAATATATTTAAGATATTATAAATACATCTGTCTGGTAAGGCATGATTTATTTTATTTATGTGCTTAGAAGCACTGCATTACTGGTAGTAATTAAAAGTATGTTTCTGACCTCCTAAAAATAACTATCTGTCTCTGTCCCAAAATAAATCAGAAAGATTAGTAAAAATGAAGATACCCCAAAGAAAAGAATTCCAAAATTTTCTTGCAAACTAACTTGCCTTGATTTCATACATTTAAGAATTGATTTGGATTATTCAAATTCAGTTCAATCACATTAATTTTGTAAAAATCTTCTGTGGAATAAGAGAAATTCTTTTAGTGGAGTCTTTCAATGGGAAATAAATAGTTAGTTCTCTGAAATATAAGTGAACTCAGAGCTTTAGTGAGGCTACAACAGAAGATTTTCAATGGAAAAACAAGGCAGAAAAATTTCCACAGACTCCTTTTCACTTTTTTATCATCTCTTAAAATGGTTGATATTCTGCAAGGCACTGAGTTTTATTTTGAAGTTGTTTAGTGATAGCTGAGACATTACATAAAGCAAAAGCTACCTGTGAAGACTGCATATCAAAAATTCATTAGAAAGAAAAAATATTTGAAAAAAACCTACCTTCAGTTCTTCAAATGTATTTGTTAAAAGCAGGGGGAAAAGGTTGAATGAAAAAAACCCTATAAAGTCATAGCAAAATAAAATTGTAGGGAATTGAAAATGGATGCGATCAATAATGTGAATTTCAGTGGTTGAGTTTTGGATCAAAAGAAAAAAGGTGGCCTGTAAGTCAGTGAAAATGAAATGTGAGTGTAAAAACCCCTTGGAAATCGATTGGAGGAGGAGACCACTTTTAGTAATCAAAGTCAAGAACATGCCTTAGATCTACTGCTGCTGGGAGGGTAAGAACATTGGAGAGTAACTCAGTGTGGGAACTGGGTCACAGAAGACTTTTGGTTACCAGTTTGAGCAACAAGAACTGATTTAACAATGATCAGAAGAAGTGGAAATCCCTGAAATTGTTCAAAGCCAGGCTGGACAGGGTTCTGAAAAACCTGGTCTTGTAGAAGATGTCCCTGCCCATGGAAGGGCTTGGAACTGGAAGGTCTTTGAAGTCCTTTCCAACCCAAACAGTTCTGATTCTATGACTCTATAGCTGGGAGAAAAATACGATCAGTTTGAGTGCTTGATTTTATTAAAATGAGCAGGAATTTAAAGCACAGTGTAAAAGAAGAGATGTCAGTGAGAATATGCCCAAGGCCATGGCTCTGTAACTCTGTGTGTGTGTATCACACCCAGCGTGACTTTTAACAGGAACATAAGAAACCTATTATTTCATATTATTTCCTTCGTAAGAATATATTTTTTCTTCCTCTTACTTCACTCCACACAAATGATAAATACCTGTAAGATCCTGTCAGTGTTTAGACTCACTGCTCAGCTGGTGAAAGCCTTGTTTCTGGTAGACTGATTAGTAACTAATTGGTTAATTGAATGTTTAGACCTGAAGAGAGAGTCTGAAACTTGTGTTTATCCCTGCTCAGGAGAGCTTTTACAGTTGCTAAAACAAGGAGTTAATAAACAGTTGAAAGCTTTCTGATGTTTCTAAGCCTGTTTCCTGCATTATAAAGCAGTACAGGAATTTTGCCTGTGCTGGTGTTTCTTAAGTGAAGCAGTGAAGGTAAATCCCAGCCACCCCAGACCAGTGAAATAAAAAATTCTGTTGCTGTGGCAGAAACTTGCAGAAGTTTATCCAGAGAAGAAAGAAGTACTGTTAAATTACCTGTTTTATAAACACTGAACATAAACCTAACCCACTTAATTGACTTTATATCATTAATTTCAAAGAGCCAAATAGTTTCACCTGACTACTCTGAGAGCTTCTTCCAGTCAGTAGAGAATTGTGCAGTGGAATGTGTAGCAGAAACATAGAACCTGTCTAGTGCAGTGAGATTTGAAGATGCTAGGAAACATTTGGGCAATTGAGTTCAGTTTCAGGGGACAGGATGCAAATTTGGGGCATATTCTAAATATTTTATATGCAACAGAACAATTTTTAAGAGTCTTGGTTCAGTGTGACGCCCCTCTATCAACTGTTTTTTGGAAAGTCATCTCTGATCTAGATACCAAATCTAAGAGTCAGAAAATGGTCACACCTGTGGTTGGTATTCTTTCTCTTATACCAGAAAAAAAAAATCTAAATAAAGTCATTAACTAAGATTTCTTCCAGGCTTATCACAGGAGCTGAATCTACCAAAAGCACTGCAACTGAGGAGGATCCAACCTCCAATCCTGTGCTATGTCTGGTGAATAACGTGCGGATAATATGTTGGTATCATGATTCAAACAGCACAAAACAACAGTAAAATAATTTTTTTTTGGTCAAAATTCGTTATCATTTGGCATGATATGCATGAGATGAGTCTGATACCTACTCGTCTGTCACCACTTGTGGTCCAAATTAGCCCTGCTTTTAGCTTCTCATTCTTACCCAGCACTCCAGGTGGGGTCTCACAAGAGCAGAGTAGAGGGGGGAAAGAGTCAAGTTCGGTTTATAGTCTCAAAAAATACACTATAAAAGAAGATTGTGAAAATTAGATCTAAAAGAACGAGATGGGTGACAAGGAGAGAAACCTCTTCTTAAGGCTGAGTCCCATCTCAGGCTCAGGAACTGAGGCTTTAGGAAACAGATGAGATGTCTTAAGGTTTGTGATGAAATTGTTAGTTAACACAGTGAAGTGACAAAAACAAATTATGTCCAAAATTCCTTTATTTGCAAATTTATGTGCATCTGAGAAAAATCAAAGCCTTTCTATAAAGCATCAGACATGATCAAAATATACCTATTATTTATGCATGAATTCTTCTGAACTTTAAGGTTCAGGATTAGCTTGCTTGTAAGTGTCTAAATCCTCTGTCAGCTTCTGCTTGGCCTCAGTCATAACACTGCATGAAAAAAGGAGATTAACAGGTATTCTGTCTCTTTTTCTCTTCTCACAGTATTTTTGCACCTCAGGGCCGTACTTCTGAGGGGCTACAAGTCCATCTCGAGCAAAAACCTGGCTGGAGCAGCTTTTCAATTTCACAGAAGGAACAAACCTGTGAGCAAACTCTGTGCTCAGTTAATTATTCAGCAGAGTGCCCTGTGCAGGGCTGCTGACCCTGGTGGCACCGAGCGCTGCTTCCTGCGTGACGGGCAAAATTGTATTTCTAATCACTTATGGTTACCAGAGGACACGTGGCATGTTCTGCAGAGGGGAGATGATGAGCTCCCTTGTCCTGGCTGGCTTCCAGTTGGAAAAGCTTCATCCCCTGAATACAAATCCACAGGGTAATTTCAAGTGTAGCTCCTTCTCCCCTCAAATGTCACGCGGCGAGTTACTCCGAGCTTTGAACAGATGCCATGTTCCTCTGTGGAGATGGCTGCTGAGGAATATATAGAATCATTTTAAAGCTCTGGAGTATCATTAAAAAAATCAGTATTAAGCTGCCTATGAACTTAGATGGATGAGGAGAAGAGTAGAGAGGGACAGAAAGATTTCTGATTATGGTAGGAATGAGAGTGGAAAATGTATCGAGTAGTGAATGAGGCCAGCTAATGAAATATTCTATAGTATAACGTAAATTGCAGTGATTGGGGACAGCTGATTCCTCAAAATGTTGGTTTTTCTGTTCTTTTTTTCTTTAGAAATTAGATTAATTTTTAAGGATTCAGAAGTCATCCATAAATGCTCACACTGACTCATAGTTTATTAATATTTTTAACTCCAATCTTGAGAGAGAAAACGTCCTATTTCTTTTAGAGTGATGACTTTGTGCTTAAGGAAGTCAAAATCTGGATCGCTCCAGGCATGTCTTCAAAAGGATGAATAAAACTTGGGAAAGACCCAAAATCCCAGAAAAAAGAGTGAAAAAAGTTGAAGTCTGTGTATGATGGACAGTTGCATATGAAAGGCAGTGCTTGAGAACAGATTTTTGTCCAGGGTGAGTGGATGGAATTGGCTGTTGTGATTCTGCAAACTCAGTGCCTCTATCAGTGTGTGATGTTGGTTTCAATCATCTCCAAACAGGACCTTTCACATCTCTAGGCCACTGATGGCGCTGAAGCCATCCCTCCAACATCAGCTTTCTCTGGGTTGAGGTTGAGGAATGAAAAAACTGCTGTAAAAATGGTTTGACCCAAATTATGGACACAGAAAATCGTGAAGATTTTGTGAAGATCTGCTTCTAGCACACCTGAGCAATGTGAGGAAATGAGATTTATTATGCTGAGTAACTGATTGGATGCTAAGGACAGGAAATTCGTTACATGGATAAAAGTATCATGGAAAATCTTGGGTTGGAAGGGACTTTAAAGATCACCTAATTCCAGCCTTCTGCCATGGACAGGGTTGCCACCCCCTAGACCAAGTTCCTCATGGTCTTGTCCAACCTGGCCTTGAATACTTCCAGGGATGGGACATCCAAAATTTGTCTGGATGCTTTATAACCATATGATCACAATCTCACAGAAGCCTAGAAAGCAAGGTACTTGTATACAAGTGGCTAAGAAATGAATCTGTGCACTCATAAATTCTTTTCATTTTATAGATATTATTGAAAATTAAGGAAAACATGATCTGTCTGAAATATATGGAGTGTCCTTCTCTGGAGATATTCAAAACCTGACTGGACATGAACCTTTGCAAGCTGAACTAGATGAACCTGCTTCAGCAGAGAATTTAGTCTAGATGATTTGCAGAGGTCCCTTTCAATCTCAACCATTCCTTGATTCTATGATACTTATGTCGCTATTTTTACAGTTTTGATTTTCAAAATTTTATGTCTTTCTGCTGCAAGTTATTTCCCCTGGGTAAACATCACTTATTTTGGCTTTGCACAAAACACACGGGAAAGAAAAAATAACTTCAGCTATGTGTTTAGTCCAACCACAAGTATCCTACACAGGTAAAAGGCTATAATTGGTATGTGCTTTACACCAGGCTTTGAACATTCAGATTTTATTTTTGAGATCACCGTTTGAGCCAGATAAAGATTTTTAGAATAGGATTTAAGATGCAGGACACCCAGAAGTTTGATCACGTTTTTCTGTCCAAAGAAACCCCAACAAAAGCACAGCCTTCAGTTAATGCCTGATACTGGATTTAAGGAAAACAAAGCAAACAGAAATGTTTCCTGTTTGCAAGGGACAGATTTCCTGATAAAGTCCAGAATTCCTGTTTCTTCCTTGGCATCCTACTCTGATAAGGAGTGCAGAACACAGTTCTCCTGCAAATACAATGGTTGCCCATGGTCTGTGGTTGATGATTTTATGCTTTTTTGCATAAATTAAGCCATGATTATTCTCATGTGAAAACTGGAGTGTGTTAAACACTTCTATTACAAATCCTTACCGAACTGCAGAATCCTTCTGAAATCACTGGGACAAAATAAAGAACACTGAATGAAGTTAAGAGTTTCCAGAATTCTCAAAAAAGTGGCTTGGTGCAGACACCAGATCCCTGGCACTCACTTGATGTGAGTTTATTCAAACAATAAACATCCGTTTGGTAAAAATTGGGAGTTATTTTGCTAGAAGGCTAAATAGGGTTTAAAATATTTAAAGATTTCTTTGAAACAAGAGCATTGTTCCTAAAATTATTTATTTATTTTCCTTTCTTTCCCCTCACAAAGCATCTACTGTATTAATTCCACAATGTAAGAGTCTGGAGATTTCTTGTTTGGACTCCCAATTTCCAATCACAGTCTCCTTGGAGGCAACAGTTTTATTTATGTATTTGTACTTCATTCAGAAAGACTTGGATTCTGAGACAAATCTCAGTGGTACAAAATGATGGCACCTCTGAGTGAGATGGCTTGGGAGGACTGAGGAATAAATAAAATGTTTCATGTCTATCGTTTTAGCTGTCAGTGCACTAAAGAGAGTTTTACTCTCTTTGCAAGTGTATGCAAAAATAACCTTGTCCTGTGGCATTTTATCTTTATGTGAATATATATATGTGTACATATATGTAAATATAATCACCTACATACATGAGATGAGTATGTAAGGATCATGGAAGATTGCAGAGTTGGCAGTGCCATATTTCTTCTAACTAGGCAGCCCAAAGATGTAAATCAGGTATGGGAGTTGTGGTTTTTTTTCTTTTGTGTCAAAATCCAAGAGCAACGTGGTCTGAAAAACCAGTCCAGTACCTCCTTGGGTGCTCCTAATTTAAAGGATTTCTGGTTTGTTGTCAGAGGATGTATCTAAAAATTACATCATGAACCTATCTTCCAAAGGCTTAATATGAAATAAGGGGAATGTCTTAAATTTCTAGAAAAAAACAGTTTGTGGAAATGCAGCTGATAAATGTGGTTTATTATGTCCACTCCTGACAGTCAGTGCACCTGAAGGCTTGGTTGAAGAATAGACTGACTTAACATAGGGATTAAATCAATAATTTGAAGAAAACCAGGAGAAGCAGGATAAACATTTTAAAAAGCATCACTGTAAATTTAATTTCAAAGGTATTCCACCATATATCTAGTCCAGCACTCATTAATTGTCTTGTCTCCCCTGCCAGCTTCTCTTTTTAGCATGTGTACGAAAATCACTAACAGTTTATTGAAAATAAGTAAAATTGCTAGAAATGCATTTTTGTAGCAACTTTAATATATTTTCAAGCACAAGGATCACATTTGAGTGACAGATGATAAGCTGCATGCCTGATTTCTATCAACAATTAGCTTGGGCAAATAAAGTAATTGCATATGCCAGTTCTGACAGAACGATTTATTTTCTCCCTTCTGTGCAATCATGATGCAATTGTGGGGCCAGTTGTGATTTAAGGCAGGGACTGCTTGCTATTCTAGTCTTGTACTCTTCCTAAAACTAGAGAGATGCATTTTTTCTGGTCCCTTGCCACTTCCATGATTAACTTGATTAGATGGAATAATTTCATAGCATTTCACTTATCAGAGGGAGTCTGTTGGTGCTTATGCAATCACAATGTGCAATGCTGGACATCCCCATCCCCTAAAAATCCACAGTGCTGTAATGAAATCTGCTGGATTTGTATTATTAAAAGAAATGGATGTTATTTAAAATTATACAGAAGACACCTTTTTAAAATTGAGTGCGTATGGGGAGGGGAGTGATTGATTAGATACTCTTTTTCCAAATGTTGGTTTTGCAGTGTTTCTTTTGAAATGGAAAACTGCTAGCAAGAGTTTTGTGGCTGGCAGTGAAATTCTCCAATTTGTGGTGTGTTTTGCTTCACAGAGTGTAGCTCACAGGAGCAACGCTGCAATCAGTACGTTGCCACAGTTGTACTTCTTAAATCCTACTTGCAAACATGAAAAAGGTCCTCCCTTTTTCAATGCCTCTCTTTGGCCTCTCTTCTGCAAAGGCAGCTTCCTAGAACTGGTTTTCAGCAAAGCCAAAAAATTTCCATAAAGACGAACTGTTACTCCTGTGATACAGAGCAATTGGGGATAGAACATGTTACTCTGACCCAGGCTGAGCACAGACATCAAACTGAATTTCCTCCATGGCATGGAGTGCTAATCCACTTATTCTCCACCTCATACACACCTATTCCCTCCTGATTAAAAATGCTTGCATTTCCCACTGGAAAAGAACTGTCCCTGATGTGTGAAATCATTGGGAATTCTTGGTGTTCTGCTTGAGGTTGTCTCAAAAGCACACAGAAACTTAAATGCTTTTCTGAGAAAGAATTCTAATTTATTGCTTAATGAGCACTCCTCACTGGCTGGTGTCACTTGGGCTGGTGTTTGTAATGTGGTCTTTTGGGGCATATTCTGCTACCACAACTTGTAGACATCTAAAGGGAGCTGTCAGCTGATATCAGTTATCCAGGTTTCTTCCACCATCAATAGTGGGAATAGGTAGCTCCATACAGGGATTTACCCGGCCCTGAGATAGTTGTCTGAAATGGATGGAATAAATTGGTGTCTGGAACCCCTTTCCTTGACTGAAAATGACCCCTAGACAATTATTTATAATAGGTGGGCTATGATATTAGGATCATATCCTTATCCTTTAGAATTTTGTGTTTTTGCAGACAAGGGTCTGCATAAGCAAACAGGAGACTCAGGTTTTGTATTTTCCTGATCTGCGTCACAATCTTGGGCAAACTCATTCCAAAGTATGTTCCACTGTTGGATTCCTCACTTTATCATTTGCTTGCTTTGTTAAAAAATGGGCTGGGGAAAAAGTAAGAAGAATCTTAATGAATATAGTTGGGACTTGACCTCCAAAGATAGAGATTTTAGAGTGGAAAGGACCAGCAAGTGAACTGGGATTTATATAATTGTGTTGATTTAAAAGTTTAGCAGGCAGTTGTGGTAATCACCCATGACCCTTCTATTATCCATGGAGAGAGAGACACGGAAGTTTGCAAAAGCAATGCATGTCATCTATAGCAAATACATTTAAAGCTAAGTGAAATTAATCCAACCTTAAAATAGAAAAATCTATCAAATTGCCTAATTTTAGTTTCTAACACATAATTATTTTCCTTGCCACAGCTCATTTGGGCTACTGTGGCTTTAGTTATTATTTACTCCTTCTTCAATAGATGGAAGCTGCTTTCAGGAATCCAGGGAGTTAAAAATCATTGTGAAATTACAAGAACTTGAAGGTCTTTCACTTAGGACGTAAGAGAGAACAAAATTAAAGCACCTTTTGCCTACTGAGCAGGAACTTGTCTTCATTAAGTGAACAGAAACTCTGAAGAGGAATTCAAGATAGAATGTGTCCCTTGGGCCTGACAAAAGCAGAGGAAGAACAATTAGGATTAATGTGAATAATATGAATATGCCAGCAAGAGCAGGCAACCTGCTGCTGTCTCGGGTGCAAGTGTGCAAAGTTCCCCCATCAATAAAATGCAGCCTCTGCTCCAGCACCAGCAGGAATTTGTGTCCTTTGTCACGTCAGAGACTCCCAAGTCAGCACAGCAGGAAAGTTCCTCTAAGCACACTTCTGCTGTGGGTGCTTGCTGAGAGTACAGAGAGGAAAATGAACATATCCAGAGCACAGACAAGTCCCAGTGGGCCAACAAGAAGGAGAAAAGTATTATTTCCCACTGGAACTGAAAATGAGCACAAGCTTCATCACTCTCTGGTTCAGATGCAAAAATAATTTTTTCCTCCCTGCATATTGGGAGTGTACTAAATACCAGACTGATAAACCCTTAGAAAGCTATGCAGGAAAGAAGAGCCTTTACAGAGCTGAAAATAAGGGAAAGGCAGAAGACAATGCTAGTGAAGGGAGTAAGCCAATCTGACAGACTTAAGGCAAATGAGTTTGGCAGCAGGAAATAAAAGTATTGTAATTCTGGAAAAATAGACTTCTTACACAGAGAGATGTGAGTGTAGCTGTCCCTAACATAGCACGGGGGACATGCACAGGATTTTTTTCTTTGATTGTTGGTGAAGAATAACTGAGGTAAATGCTGTCTCCTTAAATCAACATGAAGAATCTTTAGTTCTAGGAAAAAACAGACATCTCTGCTATCACCTTCATATTTACTTTCATATTTTTGAGGGGGTGAATTTGTTTAGAAGAATAGGGGATTTTGTACCCATGGTGGTCAAGGGCTAAAAATTATCAGAAGAGGCTGATTTTTTGGCAAGGGTATGGGAATTCAGGAATTCTTGAGGTCCCCCAGAGAAGTTTCTATGTAAAGATGTTTGCACAGTGGCTGTTCTCCCTCTCTTACCTCTTCAACAGTACCAGATGGCACCAGAAGCACCACTTCTCCTCACACAGCCTGACACTCACTTTGGGATAAGTGACTCTCACATCCTTTTAGTCATGGTCTTGGCCACTGAGGGAAAAGAACTCACAGAATGGAAATCAAATGAGAGCTGGTTTGGCACAGCTGGTCAGCAGAAGTGTCCCTGTCAGGGAAAAATGGCATGGTCTGCATCTATCCCAGTGGAGTGGAGCGTGCTTGGGAAGATTCCCTGGCATTGGAGCACCATCATTTACTTCAGTGATGTTTCCTGGCATGATTTTGGCCCGTTCCAACAAGCTCTTTCCCTGAGCAATTCCTGGACATGGTTTGGCAGCTGGAGCCCAAGAGCCACTCCAGCAGGCAGCCTGCACACACACCCTGCTCTAGAGTCTGAAACAGTTTGTAAGGAAAGATAAGAGATGTCCTGTACCATTGGCCTCTTTGCTTGAAGGTATCTCTGGATGCATTTAATTTGCTGGTGCAGATGTAGCCCTAGGGAAAGTTGTTCCCACATGTGTAAAACAGAGTAAACAGACAGAAACAGAGTAAAAATCTTGGCTGAAAAAGGATTTCCTCAGAGGAAGAAATACTCAAGATAATGTTCCATTTGAGATTACTTTATTGCACTGCTTATTTTAAAACCTCAAAGTCTGATCAAGTGTTACACGAAAAAAAAAAAAAACATTGTGCACTCAGGTCAGGCAGTTTTGCCATTTCTTTAAAATGGAAACTGATTTTTGGAAGATGGCATTATTTGGAAGATATCACAGTGCACACTGATTTTACTTCCTCAGAGTTGAAGACATTCTTGTGAACAGATTATTACACCAATAAAGCAGAAGTGAAATAAAAATCATACATGCTTCCTGAAAGGGATTGAAATATAAATATGCTTGCATTTGATGGAGAGAATTTAATGGGGTTCACTGAGGAGAGTAAGGTGAATATAGCAGCCTGGAAAAGCAGATAGACAGAGCAGACAAAAAGATCAGACTGTACCCAGCAGTCCTGAGAAAACAGACAAACATCTTTCCCAAAATAAAGAGCCAGTGCTGTATCTCATGATCTCATGGGAGTAATTACTGCAGCTGACTTGTATTCTATTAAAAACTTGTGCACCAAAGTCATATCTGTCACTTCAGAGATTGTGCCAGGCACATGAAGGACACGCTCAACCCCTGGAACAGACTCTGGGTCGTTTGGTAGAGGCTTCAAAAGAGGCAAACTCCTGAGCTGTGGTGAGGTCAGGAACTTCTCTAGTCCCAGTCTGTTCTCTGAAAACCCCCAGAGGAGTGGAGGGATCCAGAGAGCATCTGTGAAGATGAGCTTGGAACAGGGACCCATGGATAACACACAGATAGCAGGTGGCTTTCCCAGAACTTATTTGTCAAGGAGCAAAGAATGAAGCTCCAACAGCCAACTGCAAATGGAAAGTTTCTGTTTATGTCACAGAAAGTTGACTTTACCCCCTGCTATCCTTCAATATTGACCACAGGGTTGTTTTCATGAAGAGAATTAAAATAATAGGAAAATATAGATTACTGAGGAGAAAATATCTCAAGGGAAACAAAACTGTCGATAGATACATCTTTAAAAATGTTTGCACCACTGAGATAAGACAACACAGTTTAAGGTTTGGAAGTATTCTGGGATGTTTATTAGAGAATAATGATTTTCTGAAGGAAATAAGCATGAAGTATTATTCTATTTCTGGTCACTATGATATTAAAAAGATATTATATCACTTACAAGTGTGTGGTGAAAGCAACAAAACTAATTTTCTGTAAGGACTTTATTACATTTATTTCCATTGCAGTCATTTAAGAGGAATTAAAGAGAAACAGGAGTTAAATGTAAGAATAAATTGCTTTCTGGAGCACACAACTGCCATGAAATAGGCATCAGTAATCATGCCAAAGAACCACCCAGGTAACATTGGACATGGAGAAAGGGGCATGGAATGAAATGTCAATGGAAATCAGTGGTCCAAGACACGAAATCAAATTATGTATATTAGAGTGTACTTTGACCATATCAATGTATTTGTGATTTGTATTAATCTTTTTAATAAATATCCCCAAGAAAACACTCAAGGAAACACCTCCTTTTTCCAGAATGTTCTTTTCTTATAATTTATTAATTGCTTACTTTTGGGTGAAGACCAGGAAATGCCAGAACAGGTTTTGTAATATACATTCTGTAGACACTCATAGGTGTGTGAACTAGAGCTCATGGGAGGCTTAAGTATAGGTAAAGATTAATTTAGTAAACTAATTTTAGTTAGTCCACACTAACTTCATAGGCAAGAAACTTCCAGATGTTTCTAAGACTCATGGAAAGCCATGTGTGAAGCTACAGGTGCTTTGGTCTCAGTAAACACCTGAAAAAAAAGAATTTTAGATGGACTGGCTCTTGTCCACTGCCCATGTGAATTCACTGTGAGTTTATTGGCAGGGTGACCTTTGAAAAGAGTTTCTTTTGGAAAGAAACAAGCAAACAACAAAAGCTGAGGCAGAGCAACAGCTGTGCCAGACCTACCTGTACAGCTGGCAATGCCAAAAATGGATTCAGAATTATTGCTGAGCTGTCATTTGTGTGCTGTGAGCTCTCCATGTTGCCTCATAACTAATGGAAGGGGAAAATGAGTGTTTTGATAACAATATAGCATAAATTACCACTGTTCTTAGCCCAGATGAAGAAAAAGGAAAAGTAGGACAAATCCTGTTATTATTTTATGTTCTTAATCACATTTTGATCTATAGAGCTCTCAACGATACTCTTGGGATAACATGGTTAAAGATGACAAAATGCTCTCAATTATTATTTATAAATTATTTACAAAAGAATACAATTTAAAAAAATTAAAAAGGAATGCAAACCACCTAAAGGCTTTTATGTTTTTCTCAAGAAGAGTTTTCAGTCGGGATTAGTCCTTTGAGACCCTGTGTTCTGCTTCTTTTTCTTTTGAAAAGCAAATCTAAAGCATAATATTTTATTTATTTATTTCACTTTATCTTTTCAAATCAGTAGGGTGCATTAAAAACATCATGATATCCTTGACAACTGGATGTGTTACACACAGAGACAAAGAAATCACTCATGTCAGGATATCTCTGTACTTCTTGGTGTACCATCAACATACAAAATTGCTTTAGGAAGGGCAAGCTGCATTCTCCAAGTCAATGAAAATGGAAGCACACCTGAATTGGTCAGCCCCCAAAATTCTAGAATTTTTCATCAAAGGGCTATTGTTCCCTTTCCAGCTTCCCAAACAATGCATCCAAATGAATTACTCAGCATCAAGCTCATGAAGCACTGGCGTGGTTTGTGTGATGCAGGTTCTGCCCAGATTGCATTTCCAGCAGGTATTGGAAAAGTTCAGATAAAATGAAATAGCCACCATCCAATACAGGAGTAAAGGTCAGCCTTTTCACCCTAAATTTTTATATCAAAGAGAAATATCACATATTTATTTTTTGTTATTTTCACATCATAAAGGTTTGGGGTTTTTTTATTATTTTGGAGGTGGCCAAGGCAGAGAAAACCAAAAGTCAAGGTAAGCAAAGGACAAGACTGATGGGAGCAGGGGTTCACCAGCTGCTGCAGAGTTCTGGGTGTGTATTTAGGCGTGTTTTTGCTGGGAATCCGTGCTCAGTCTCCCTTCTGGCTGGACAAAGGGCAGGAATTGCAGCCTGGATGCTTTGGGTAGGGATGTGAGGGTGTTCCTGGTGCAGAAAGCCTGCTGCTTTTTGTCTCTGGTGAACTGGGAAAGAAAATTTCCCCAGAGCTTGAAGCCTTCCAGAGGTGGAGTCCTTTACAACACAGAAGCATGAAGAATTTATCAGAGGGAAGTTCAGATGCTGGCCTATAATCCAGTCTAAGAAAGACACACCTTCATCTGGGTCCTTAAAATCACAATATTTTCTCAGGATTTTCATCCATTATAATATATACATTTTCTTTGAGCTGAACTGATAGTCTGTCCTTAAATATAAGCCTGTTCCATGAAAAATTCAAAACAAATTGATCTCATCTTTCACACTTCCCAATCCCAGTTGCTATATTTTTCTTTTCAACAATGTGATTTATGTATATTCATTGGCACAAGTCAGAGTTTCAGTTAAATGTCAAAGCTGCAGCATTTTAAAAAGCTTTTAACCATTCTGCATTGTGTTTTGCCATCTCAGGAAAAAAAAAATACTCGAAACAGTCCTGGAACTGCATTAAAATGTATGTATAATTCATGTATAAAATTACTATATAAAGAATATAGCTTAATAGGTCAAGATCTTGTTAAAAAATGCAATTTTTAATAATCTTTGGCATCCTGTGCCTCCTTGACAGCAGAATAAAGCTCCACAGAATATATTGCCTTCTTCTATGCAACAATATGATAACCAGTGAGGTTTAACACTCTGGCTTCCTGCCCTGCATTTGCCTCCTGCTGATCATTATTGCACCTCCAAAACTTCTAGTGGCCAAATGATATCTGATAATTTTGCTTTTTGGTAGCTTTGTGCCTTGGCAATCACCCAGAGTAAATCTAAAATCTTTCATCTTTGCACTCTAAACTTAAATGTAGATGTCTAAGTGAGCTGTCTGCAGATAAAGACTTATTTAGCCAGTAGTGAGTTAAGTCACGTGTTGTCCTTTATCCACTGCTGATTTGAGGGTTAAATATTTTCCTGCCTTGAAAAATGCATCAGAGTGGCATCTTTATTTGATGTATTTGCTGTTGAACATGAGTAGCATTGTGCCTTTCAGTCTGCAGGTTATATCAGGGTACTGGGTGCTCTGAAATGAGTCTGTCTACTTAAAGAACATCAGTGTCTCAAAGGTAATATTGACTTCTAATTATTTTCTGTAAATTCATTCATCAGCATGTTCTAAGCCACTGATAGTAGAAAACATCCTGAAATATTTTTTGTTGCAAAGGCATCTGGTGACCTGTATGACAGAACCTCACCCTGAGAATGTTCTTTGTTTTTTGCTTTCCTGTTACTCCTTTTTCACTAGAGGTCCTTCAGACAGAAAGTATAGCACCCATGAAAATGTAATATTAATGATGTACTTAACCTTCACATATTTTATTATTAATATATATAAAATGTTTGGGTTTAAACCATCCCATTTATTGCAGGTGTTCATTGTCTTCATCAGGATATAAATGTCATTATTAGTCCTCCTGATCAGATTTGGTTCAGAGTTTAGGAGTTTTGTTTTGTTTGGTTTTCAGAATTCATTATCTCTTTTTACAAACTCTAAAACACATATATTAGAAGAGACTTGTGCACCATTTTTACATTATGACTTAAACTCTCTGAACTAGAATATCTCTGACCTGACCAAAAATAAATTCTATAATGCTTGCCAGATTGGGCAGAACCAACACTGAGGTTTTTTTCCAAGACAAATTCTCCAGCTGCATCATCTCCTGGCATCTGCTTCTCTGATATGGTCTTAAAAATCATGTGATTTAAACACACACTGGAAATCCATTCCAGTAATGAAATTTCTTCCACAACGTGATATTCATTTATCTTCTAACTTCATTTACTTGCATTCCAAATAAAGAAAATATAAAACAAAGGAAAGAAAGCCAAATTTCAAGAGAAACCACAAAACTTCTGCAAAGAAGTAAGCTGAATTGTCATCCAAAAATTTAATAGAATAAGACAAGATGGTAACTAGTGCAAGGAAACCTGACGATCTAATTTGCACTTGTATGAAAGAGCCTGGTACCTAAAACTTGATTTACAACATAATCAAATCAATCAGGCTTCCCCTTAAAGTTCAGTGTTAAAACAGATTTGTAGTTGCTCAGGTTTTTTTTTTTCCTTTTATTCAGTAGAGGAGTACTCAGCTCAACAGAGATGTGTTGGTACCTTATTCCCAAAATGCTGCTTCTTTGCCACAGGAAAACAGTGGACAAGAACTCATGAATTTGTTTTCTGTGCTGTTTCCAGATACAAATAAATGTGCCCACCATTCTGCACTTAAATATCACTAGAACTGCCCAAGTCCAAAATTCAGATCTCTAACAGATTTTTCTGCCAAGTTTTTATCTAACAGGCCCATGGAAGAGACCACAGTGGAGCAGGGACCCAGAGCAGACCATGGAGAACCCCTTGATGGAGCAGATTGGTATTCCTGAAAGATTTTGGCCTGTGAAGAGCTTGTGCTGGAATAGATTTTTGTGAAGGACTGCAGCCCTTGGAGAGTCCCAGGAAAACTGGGAGAGTAATGCTGCATCATTACCAGCTGTAACCTCCTGTCCAGTGCCAGAGAGGAGTCAAGTGAGCAAGAGAAGTTGAGCTTGAGAAAGGAGGAAGGAAAAGTGTTGTTTTAACATTTGTATATGAGTTTCTTGCCACCTTAATTAATAATTAAAAACACCGTAATTAAATAATTATTTTTCTTGGCAATAAATTAAATTAATTTCCCCTGTTTTTCCCACGATGGTAATTGGAAAAACAATCTCCTGATATTTGTCTCAGCCCACAACATTTCTCATTCTATTTTTCCCCCCCTGCCCCAGTGAGGAGGGGGAGAGAGCAGGGGAAAGGGCAGAGGAGTCTGGCTGGAAGCCAGGGCTAACTCAGCCTGTGTGTCAGGTAAGATTGGTTTTCCCCATTATATCACTTTATATTTATCTCTGTTGAACTTCATTTGACATTTTATTGCCGAGGTACTCCGGCCTCTAAGGACCTCCTCAAATTCTTCACAGCCTGTCCTGTTCCTAAGTGCCTCATATAATGTTGGATCATCATAATTCACATCATATTATCACCACACAGATCATCCCTCTTCTGTAGGTCATTTCTTGACACACTAAACAGAGTTCCAGGACAGGCTCCTGCACAAGTGCTGTGATAACCACCCTGCATTGCAAGAAATGACCTTTTGCAGTTATCCTTGAATTCCTGCCTTTTAACCAAAGATTAATGCATGTGAGGGTCTTCCCTCTTATCCCATAATACTCAGTGTTCTGACAGCCTATGCAGATGCCTTTGTTAAAATTTTGTAGGAAATTTAAAAAGACTTTACAGCTCCTGCCACTTTATCCCTTCTGTTTCTTGACCTCTTTAAACAGCTCCTTCAACAGAAGCCATTATTACTCTTCTGAAATAAAAAATAATAAAAATATCCAATGGTCTATTCTATAATTTTTTACTGTTACTATTAATTTTCTGAGTGCAGATCTTAGTTTTAAAGGACTGTTAATCCCTGAGCACATCTGTAAATTTTCTGAGAGCTGCTATTTCATACCCCTGTTGGTACCTACTCCACTGTGGTCTCTTCCATGGGCAGATTAGACAAAAACATGGAAGAAAAATCTGTTAGAGGTCTGAATTTTGGACTTAAGGTTTTAAGTGAGAGGTTACATATACAGTGTATTTATTTAATCTGTTTGTTCCTGTAGATCTCTAAAGGCAATATCATCTGGTCCTGGTAATTTGTTAGCATTCATTATGTATACTTTTGTTATAATTTCTTTCACTGCTGCTTTCTGGGGTAGTTAATGCTACAGTGATCAGAGCACTTCTGTGTAGCCTGGGAATCCCATGATATGTTCTGGTCCAGAAACGTTTTCCCTGCTTGTCTGCACAATGCAGGAGAGGATTCTCAAACACCATAATGGTGTCTCACAAATAGCACTGGGTTCTTTCTTTAATTCAGTAGATTAATGGCTGTGGGATATCTGACTTTCATTCCATCCTTTGCTGGTCAGAGTTAAACTTCAAACTTCCAATATTTCAACCCCTCTGTTTTAAGTATTCAAGAAGAGAGTCTTTTGAGCCTCCTGCTGAAACTGCTAGACTTTAGAGAACAACTAAATATTCATTGGGCAAAAGAGTCTGTGATCCTGGTGATTAGGGTATTCATGTGGCAGGGGAGACGTGAGTTCCTGACATTCTAATGAATATTTACATAATTTTGTGTGAAGTGTTCACTGGAGCAGAAACAGCAAGTTGCCTGATCACTTACCTATAGAATCATAATTTTCTTGCCTTTCAGCTCAATTAATTTTTAATTGTGCCTCACAAAGAGGGACAGCCTCAGGAGGAGGAACTTTCTTCACAGAATGTCCTGGCATTCTGAAAATTCACCCAACGTTAGTTTCCAAACTCCCTTAAAAGCTGAAGAGGTTTAAACCTGTTGCTTAGACTTTCTCAGGGTGCTGCGTGTTGAGAGGTCACCGCTTCTTCTTTCATCTGGTCATAATTTGTCCAAAAATATGTATGTGGTTGACAATTTCTTGGAGGAGGATCAGCATTTGGGATAAAAAATGGAAGATAGTATTACAGTCCCAGAGAGGACTACAGGTTATTCCTGTTTTATGCCTGGCTAGATGTGGTGGTTTCCAGCATTTCTGGTACAAATTCTCATTGTTTCTTCAAATCTTTGCTCAATTTATCCAGGAAGGGTGTTTTTAGGAATCTAGGGAAATGGGAGCATCCAAAGATTTTTAAATGGCAGCACTGCTCTACAGAGAACATGGTAAGTAAATGTCTCTCTGTGCTTTGTGGTGTTTCATTTTGGTTTTTTACTTGCTGTTATGAGGCTGCTTCTAAGAACTGGCTGCAAATACAATGAAAAAATTTACAGAAAAAAAAGGAAAATTATAAAAAAATGAAAATGGCCTTGGAGTAGTGAAATTATCGGATGTGTTTCCCTCAGAAAATGTCAGCATGGTATTGTTAACCTGCGAAATTAAACTTCTCAACCAAATTCCCAGAGTGGGTGAAATGTCAAGATTTCAACTTCTCAGCCCCATGGAAGCCAAGACATAATTTAGAAAAACTGTTGTCACCATCAGAGCTCTCCTGTCCTCAAGATTACAAGTACTGCATTTGTCATATTCTATGTAGACCCATGCTGCCATTTAAAAATCTTGAGAAGCTCCCCTTTCCCTAAGTTCCTAAAAATACATTTTCTGGATAAATTGAGCAGAGGTTTGCAGAAACCTAGAGAATGTGTACCATAGGTATTCATGGGGCAGGGAACATGTGAGTTCCTGAATTCCCCCAAGATTACATGTACAAAGTATTCATGACAAGGAATGACAAATGATTACTGTGTGTGCTTTGAGGTCTCAAATTCTGTAATAAGTGCTTCTGTGTTGGCTACACTGCCAAATTTGAGTTCAAATATTTGAATTAGGCCTGTTTCTTATATGTTTTGTTGTTGTTTGTTAGTTTGGGGTGTTTTTTTTATGTTTTGTTGTTTTTTGCTGTTGCTTTCTTTTAACAAGAGATGGAGTAACTCCCTTTCACGGGGCTTTTGTCTCTGATGGTTCATCAGTGATACCAAATCCAGAGTCCTGCTGTGCTGTAAACATAAACCAGAGATTTTGCTGCGACTTGAGATCCTGGAATGAACTGAGCTAATGAAGCAGAGGGAATTCAGAAACAGGCTGACTACAGAGAGAGCGTGTTCATGAGGCTGTCAAATGTTTATACCCATGTATTAATTGCCTCAGATGAGCTGCTCACCTGGAAGAGCTGTTATCCAGACACCTGTACCCATTTCTTGCAGTGATGTCTAGGCAGCCCTTCTCATAAGTGTCAAATTTATGAACTTGTGCTTCTTCGTGGTTTTCCATTCAGCTTCATGTTTAATCACAGGTAAATTAATGTGGCACACCCTGATATGACTGGGGTTTGTTTCCAACTGCACCCTCTCACTCTCAAAGTCAGGTGTCATCTGGCAAAAAAGGAAAGCAGTGGCACAAATCCAACAGTACAGAGAGAGAAGGGAAACAGAAAATCTGTTCATCACTTCAGACTGCATGGGTAGTGATTTTACCTCTCAGGGTAAAAACTATCAGTACCAGTGGTTATTTCTGAAGAGGAGAGGAGTAGTGAGAAGAGCAGGTTTATTTTAGACAAGATTTGGAGGGTCTTTACTCCTTTACTGTAACAAAAAAGAGAAACATGGTCCATCTTCTACTCTATTGCCCTCAACAATGTTAAGCCCAAAACAAAACAAAAGCAGAGAAAATCACAACAAAACACCAGAGATGACATCTGAGATAGTTCAGTTAATTCTGAGATTCATTTTTCCCTGTGACACACTGAACATGACATCTGACACAAGACTCAAAAGACCTCAACCCAATAAATAGGATTTGGACCAGTCTTTGACCCATAATTTCAAATTTTCAGTCTTGAACATTACCGCTCTCTCTCAGTCTATATCCCTGCACATTTTACCTGAGCCTTGCAGAATTTCCAAAGGAGGATTTCTACTTCCTGAATAGCCCAAGGAATCCCATGTCACAACTATTGTAAGTACATGGACAAAATGTGTTTATTGGCTCCTGTGTGCCCCAGAAAATGTAGCAGTGGCTGCTTTTCCAGGGAAAACTCACTGGAACAACAAGGATGTGGCAGCAGATTAGCAGCCAGCAGAACTTTGGAAGACCTGAGCTCAGTTCTCTCTGCTTAACAGGACTTAACTCCCCACTCCTTGTGGTTTTGGCAAGTAGGTCAGCCAGCAGATTCAAGGCTGCTTGGAGGGAGGGTAGGAAAACTCAGCAGTGCCAGATGAAAAACCTTGCAGTGTGCAGAGAAAGAATTCAGAATTCACTGGACTGGAAAGAGAACATGAAAACAAGGGCAGCTCCAACAGAAAGGCTGGGGACATCCTCTGGGAGGACATGGAGGCTTCAGCTCCACTTCCAAAGGCTTGTTCCCAGTTGTATTTTCATGTAAAATGAGTAATCTATCAGCAGGGATTGGGACCTCAGTCTGTTTCTGCCCAGTGTCACCAATAAATGCTGTAAGCATTAGAGTGCTCTATGAAGTGGGAATTTAAATGATCCCAAGGATTCTGGGTCAATCCTCCCTCTTAAAAGTTGTATTAGGCTCACTAATGTCTGCAGGTATTGAATTAAAGACCATCAGTACAAGTTATCTCCTCTACAACTTTTGTCCCTCACAACAGACGCTCCCTTTAACCAGCTCTTGGCAGCAATATCATCCCTATTTATCATCTTCAGACTTTCTTTTTCCAAGTCACTCTAGCAGAATCTACAGAAGGTTCACAGAGAAGACACAGCTGGTATCTCAGCTGCCTGACTCCTGAATGGCCTGAGCCAAAGGCAGAGCAGCTTGCCAACTCTCTGGAGCCAGAGCTGCCTTCCTGTTCACTATCAGATTTATGCAAATATCCTGGCACTGGTCTAAAAATACCTGGATTTAGTCAGGAGAGGCAGAGAAGTGTGGAGGGCTCATACCCTGCTCTCCCACCATCATCTGCCTGCACCATGTGTTGTAGCTGGAGCCACCCAGTTGAACCAGGGCTCTGGTGTCACCTGGGCACAGGTTTATTTCCTGACAAAAAAACCCCTCCCAAGCCACTCGACAGGAACAAAGGCTCTCTGTCAGAGAGGAAGAATTTCACTCTTTGCTTGTTGCTCACAGGTGCACTCTGAGCTGGTGGCTGCAGCCAGCCAAGAGAGATCAGAGCACTGATCCAGGGCAGGAAAGCTGCTGTGCTTGTGTTTGCTGAGGGATAATCAATAGTGCCAGATAGAAACTCTGAGATGTGCAGACACTGACCTGCATCTCCTTGGAGATGAATGCCTCACTACAGCTCTGGTCAGCCATAAGTAATTTTAGTAAACAGACTGATAATTAGATTTAAATTATTGAGAGTCATAGGGAACAAACTGAACTATTCCTGTCTTTCTTTGGTGTTTTTTTTTTTTTTTTAACTGTCTGGAGAAAACATGAGAGCTGTTCCATAGGATGATACAATTGGCTTATTGTTAATCTTTATGTAAGATGTAGGTTACATGCTGACTTGGACTCTATGCTTTGTATTTAGCAATCAATCTGCAAGTTTATGGTCTTTTGCTGAATTTAAAGGATGGAAATCCTAAGACTTGTGTCAGATAATAAAGCTTGTAATATTAAATCAAGTTATAATTTTTTTCCCCAAAGAAATGAAGTTTTGCTTCTCTTTCTTCATCTCCATGAGTCAGTAAACAGGCTGTAGACCTGGATATGAGGAGAAAACAAGATTATGCCCCAGTCACCAGCCTCTCCAGGGGATGATTGAAAATAAGGACCAATGCATGGGTCTCTCTCTTGCTGACAGGTTTGTAAGTGGAAGAAGTAATGGGCAACACTACAGTGAGTTGCCAAAATCATTTTACACTCTGCCAATATAGCTTAGAAACCTTTTTCCAGGCTACAGTTCAAGGAAAAGAGATCTCTGACCAAGTGTTACAATCTGTAGACATCAACAATTTCAGGGGTGAAACTATTTCATTTGTACAAAGGCACGTTTGAAGTTTACTACCTGGAGTTCAATGTACAAAATGTCACTAAAGGAGGCAATCTCTTAAATCATTAAAAACACACAAAATCAATGAATTCTTCATCAAGCACTATGACCACAGCAATTTTTGTGAGGGACATGTCTTTTGCAGAGCCCACAACTGGTCTTTAGGTCTGAAACTTAAACTGAAGGCTCCCTCATCCCAGCAGAATGTCCTTATTGCTTGCGTATTGAAACACTATCCTGTGAACAACCTGGACATTATTTATTACCCCATGGCAGCCAAGGGAGGAGCTGTGACCAGAACAGTGTTTCTAAACTTCAGCATTTCAGTGACATTTAGGGGCTGTCACAGATCTCCCCTCCCACTGGCACTGAAGGCATTTCCCAGCAGGTGCTCTTTGCTTGCCTGTCAAGAGCAAGGAACTCTCCTTATTTCCCATGGATTGCATGTCTCTAGTTCTTACTGCAACCATGACAGTCCACAAACTCCTATTTACATGGCAAATGACAGCTTTGCATTTTCTGGACCCAACAACTCTCTGCAGTGCAGCTTTGAATAAACAAAAACCTTCAAATCATTCATCTGGGTTCACCCTCAAGTACTGAATGCAGTTTTCTGTAGTGCCACCAAAGTAACACAATTTTTGCACTGCAGGTAGAGGTCATTCCTCTGCAATGCACCTGTTGAGGCAGTTTACATAATCACCTGTGTTTCTTTTCCTAGAAACAACACAGAAACCATCATGAATTTCTGTAAGATGTATTGAGGAGTACCCTGCTGATCTGTGAAGTACTTCCATGAAGCCCTATTATTGTCAGAGAACCATAAGTGAATAAAAAACCTTGCAAACACACACAGACCTAGTGCCTGCTGAGAGAAACTGATAGTGTAGTTCAGCCAAGTGATAAGAAGTCAGGTATAAGAGCTCATATTCTATATAAGAACTCATATTCTATGCACCAGGCAGACTCAACACTTTTTTTATCCTTTTTTTTTTTTTTTAATGTCACATTACAGTTTTGCCCATCTTTTTGTTTGCCTACC
Source organism: Eopsaltria australis (assembly GCA_034509425.1). Lineage (NCBI taxonomy): Eukaryota > Metazoa > Chordata > Aves > Passeriformes > Petroicidae > Eopsaltria > Eopsaltria australis. The sequence goes on along the minus strand of JAVTVJ010000447.1, from coordinate 383,472 downwards.
ACTTGTGTTTTTTTCTCTTTAAGAAGATGATGAAATCTGATGAGGAAGAGAGCCATGAATTTGTATCATGAAATAAAATCCACCTCCCCTCTCATCCCATATTGCAGATTTCCTGACCTCTCTAGAGATAATGCTTTTACCTGATTCCCATGCAGCAGAATTTCTGAACCTTTCATTCTGAAAGCCCTGCACATCCCACATCATCTGTTCCCTTCTTGTTGCATACATAAACTCATCAGCTATGAGAGGAGATGAATACAATTTAAGTGAGAGGGTTGCAGAGCAATCTCCTAAATGCCAAGAGAGAAATGCAAGGCTTCACTTCTGATTAGAAAGATTTGCTGGTTGGTGTCTGTAATTGATTGGCTTTGCTCTCCATGTGTGTTTTTGTTTTAAGAAGAATTGAGTGATCCAGCTAAGCAACACAACTGTGGATATTTAACTTCACAGAAAAATGCAGTCTGCTTTTTTTTGATCTTTAAGCGATCAAATTCTCTTGCAGTGAAGTAAATAGTTTGCTTAAAGTGGAGTTAACTAAACAGCAAAGGAAATAAATTATGGAGATATTTGATTTATAGGGTAGAATCAATTTCTCCTTTTCAAGTATGGGCCCTAATCTGTACTTACCAGTCATTATTTAAGGGAAACTCTAGGAAGCCTTGTTGGGATGCCCTCAGTCCCTTTGTTCTTTGAGCCACGTGGGTGTGCACAGCACAAGGCTTCTGCTTTTAAGGATAGAAGGCCATGAGTTCTACACACATTGTGTTTCAGAGGTATAATTACAGTTATTTCAATAAAGTAGTTCCTGGCTGGTTTCTGAGTAGGTAATAGAGAGAAGCAGCTTTGGCAAATGGCAGGAGCACTGAACATTTTCAAGAAGTGTTTTTTATTATTGCCTGATCAAAGTGACTGATGAGTGCCCTCGTACAAGTCTTATTTCAATTTTACAGAGAGGGATATCACACCTTTTTATAATGTTCTTTGAGACATTTTGATGAAAAATGCTCTGCAAGAGCCAAGCAGAATTGCTGCTATTACAAGTGGACCACATGCAGAAACAAATCCCATTCTCTTGAATTTAAAAGATTCTATTCAATCACTTTGTTTTTCTGTCTCATTGTGCTGTGTATATTGTACACTTTGCTTATTACAACAGTAAAGCCATGCTGAGATTGCTTCCTGCAGAAACACTTCCCTGTTCAGAATACATTTGAGCTACTTGAGAATATTCAGGTAATTATCTACCTGTTTGCTTTCTCTCTAGGAAAACCTTATCACTGTGACCCCTGGAGTGTGGCTTTTCTCACTATTGGTACTTACATTTGACTTCCTGCTTTCAATGAAGAGGTGAAGACCAAAAATACCTGAAACAGGCTCAGGCTGTTCTCATTCTTGTCACAGAGCAAACAGAAAATGGACTTAAATGGGAAACAAGCTGTTTGGAGGTTAACAGATTGTCTGTGCCCTCAAAGATGTGCAGAAAAATTAAATTATTTTAATTTGGAGCTAATCTGGATAAGGCAGAATTGCTTATCAGAATAGTTTGAGACACTTATGCAATCCAAAAGGCTTTAAAAAGCTATTTTAACAGGTGGCGGCACAGTGACAAATGTACACTCACAACATCAGCCTTTATTTTGATAGGGCAACTGCAGCTGTAATATCCTTCAAAACCTCCCCTAACTGACCTAAATGGTGCAACATCCTCTACAGAGAGGGGGAAGCATTGATGGAATATTTTGCTTTGGAACCAAAAAACCTCTAATTTATTTTTTTCACCTTTTTTTCCCCTTTCTTAGTTGATGTGTCCTAACATTGGAAGGGGAATAATTTTATTCAGGGTCCAGGTCAATAGCCATGAGTACAAAGAAGAGAAGCAGAGACTTCTCCCTAACTAAACAGGAAGATCTGAAATCAACTGCACGTTCAAATACCAGGGAAGTACAACAGTAGCCAGGGAAGGTTAATCTAATAAGAACAATATTGATTCTTGGGTATTATTTCTATTATTATTAGATTAAAATTAGTGAAGAACTCAGCTCTTAACATTTCCCAGAAGTACTAAAAACAATGATCACATTACATTTGAAAATCAGCTAGAGCTGTTCCAGTGAGAGTATAAAAATCCATTTACTTCACACCTTCTTAAATCCTCTTAGTGCCATAACAGATTAGTGTGTGAGGGGGAAACAAGAGTTTTTATTTTAATTGATCTGGATGTTGGCTTCCTCAGGGAGGTTTGATGAAGAGGTGAGCTCTCAGGAGGGAGGGTCCTCAGTGAGAAACCTTCTGGTGAGAGGCCTCTTTGAACTGCAGCCCTGCCCTTAATGGTTTGACAAGTGCAGGGAAGGACACTTTAATTCTATGAGTGTTGCATTTTGTGACTCTCCAAAATGAGGGAACTGTGTTAACATTGGCTTTGAATGCATTGTTACAACACTGGCTTTGAATGAAGGGAACTGCATTAACATTGGCTTTGTCATTGTGATTTTTGGGGGGAGAATTTTCCCCCCATTAAAGTATAAGTGTATATATCAAAGATTCAACAGAATTAAAGTAGTGGCCTTTTTCCACTGCTTCTTTTTAGAAAACTAATTAAGAACTGACTCCCATCAAACCAAATAAAATAAAAATGACCAATGTCTAGAAAGTTTCTTTCTGCAGAAATTAATTTTATTCCCAATTTCAGGTGCAGTAACCAGTAGCCTTTAGTTAGAGCTGCCCAGCAGTGGTTCTTATTGCCTGATTATAGCTTCTCAACAATGTTTTCTACTGTTTTCTTATAAAATTATAAAAACATTTAGGTTGGAAAAGTCCTCTAAGATGACCAAATCCAACCTCCAACCCAGCACTGTTAGAGTCACCATTAACCAAGTCCCCAAGTGCCACATCCACACTGCTTTTAAATCATTCTGGAGTTCTCTGGAGCCAGGATTCAAATCTATTTGCTTACGTGGCTTATTGTACATGGCTTTCATATCTACCTTCAGTAATGCAAAAGTTAAGTGTTTAAAAACAATTTATCATGGAAAATAATCTGTCTACACCAGTAAATTTCAGGAAAACAAAAAGTACAGTTGTTGTCTGGCCTCTCAAATGATTATTCAGTGGCCTAAACTGGCCCTATGTGTTCACCTAAATCATAAGCTCACTTGGTATCTTGGGATAAAATAAATGAGGGACGAGTGAATGTTTAAAACTTATAATTAAGGTCTAACACTCAAGTATTTGTTGTAACCATGAAATTTTCCATTGCCTCTCAAATTCATCTTGTATGGACAAGAAAAGCAGAGGGCATGGGAGGGGTTTTATCCTTCCTACTTAACTCTCACAGGAAAAATCTGCCTGAAACTGAGAATCTCCAGGCTACCTTCCTTAATGGATGTTTTTAACTAGGCAGTGGTTTTGGAAGAAACGAGTGGCCCCTTGAATTTACCCCAATTAACACAATGTGCATGTATTTCCAAATTCAACATTATACATACTTTATGATGAATTATTGCAGGTCATATCCAGTGGTGAAAGGGGAGCACAGTGGTCAGGACTGTGCTGCAAGACGTAAAAAAATGAATCTGTGCCCTCTGCAGGGCAAAGGGACTGAGTTTGTGTTCCAGAGCATCACTGAGATTTCACTGCTCTCAGCATGCTTCGGCCTCTGGACGCTGCCCACTTAAGTGATTTCTCATCTGAGGCATGCATAATCATAATTGTAATAAAAACCCCCTTCTCTTTAGTGTTTTGGGTATAAGAGGTAGAAAAATCTTCTCTATTAGAGACTTGGAGATAGATCTTAATCCCAAACAATGTATCATTACCCTTGGTTCTGGTAAACAAATCACAAAGCCAGCAAAACCTGACTTTAGATTAATGAAACTGGCTTCATCTTCAGCTTCAAACAGAAATAAATAAATTCAGGACAAACAAAGCTTGGGGTTTTTTTGTGTGTTTAAAGCCTCTTGAATATAGAAACAACAAACTCAAAGCTCTCAAGGCTGAAGCATGTGAGATTTATTCTGCTTCTTCAACCACAAAGGGATCCTTTTCTGCCTTCTGGCTTGAAAACCTCCTGGTCATGAGTATGGGCTCATCTTCTTCTTTGGTCCTGACATTTTTCTGGTTTTGCCTGAGGAGCCAGAGCAGGGTGAAGTCATTTAGGGTTTTCTTTTGTTTCATTTGTTTTCTTTTAAACTGACAGGGACTTCAGGCACTTGAAAGAAGACAGCACTGTTGCCTAGTAGTCACTTCTGATATTCTATTTCTACCTGTGTATTACTTATTTCTTTTCCTCCAGCAATGCCACCTACTTTATGTTGTACCTCAAATTCACACTTGTTCACATATTTGAAGAGAGATTTGAAAGTTGGTTGATTTTTTCTTTTTCTTTGTGTTTTTTTTTCTTGTGTGTGTGCGTTTCTTTTTGATTTTTTGGTTCTTTGATTTGTTTGTTTGTGGTTTTTTTTTTGGCAGGGATATGAGTCACATCCTCTGTATGGGATTCTCCTATTTATGTGTGTCCTCTCATATTCATGTACTTCACATGCATGGTTATCCACGTTTAATTTAAAATAAGAACTGGAAGTATTAATTTCTTGTCTTAATATAGTTTAAGACCACCTCATTATGCATGTAAGCATTGTCTAGAAAGTGCAGGAACAAAAAAGCATGGGTCTAAAATGAAATCTCTTTTTATAGCAATTTTTACATTTTACTCAGAAGAAACAGAAGAAATAATGATCCTTTATGTTTCGGGGGGAAATATTGAAAAAAATTGTTGAAGACCTTGATTTTCTTCATTCAATTTTTTCACTGAAAATAGTCAGGACTAATTTCTTCCCATTCTGTCATGGCTCAAGAGTGCAAACAATGTATCACCAAGATCCCAAATGAGAATCTTGTACATACAGCATCTATTTTTCTGTTTAATGTACAGATGTGATCCCAGGGGACTTTCTCAGTGTTTAGAAATTCATAGAGATCCATCAGTATTCTGTAAATGACTAGATTTGTGTTTTATCTGCTGTACTGCTGTTATTTATGCAAGATGCAAAACTTACTTATTGTCTGTTAATTATGTGCTTTTGAGCAATCAATAAACAACTTTGATCCTGATTTGTTTGAATTTGTACATGGAAGTGTTGCTTTTTTCCTGTGACCCTGATCCTTAGAAGAAAGAATCATTGCACCTAAGTTTTAATATTTAACTGAGATGTCAGCTGAGGAAATTGGTCACCCTGGGCTCTCTTCCAGTAGTCAATGGGACATCCTGGTTCTGGGTGGAGATTTATGTCCCACACTGGCTATGGAAAGAGTCTTCAGGCACCAGCCTTCAGGAAAATGCCTAAAATCAAGTGACTGGACCAGTGCTGGAGTTTATATCTGACTCCAGTCTTTTCCTGGGTTGGAAGAATTTACCTTCTAACTAGGATCCAAATCCTTTAATTTAGAAAAAAGCAACTATTTGAACTACAAAAAACAGCTAGATCCTTAATTTGCTGAATAGCTCAGTATTCAGAGGCTTTGATCAGAGACAAAAAAATTGGATCCCAGATCTTCTTATGAGCACTTGGACGTATTATTTTATGCAAATCACTTTATTATCAAAACTCTGGAGTCCCGTTTGGCTGGTAGACACTTTATTAATGCTTCCACAAATGAATTAAGGAATGCTTGGGAATATTCCTGATGTTGGAACATGACTGTGGATATGTCTTAATTGCTCATCTCAGGCACTGTTTTGCTCCATAGTTTGTGTGGAAATTGGCAGTTGGGGAGGAGGAAGAGGGTTTATTTACATGCCTAATCGTGAGACAACAATCCCAGGTGCATTGAACATCCCAGCACACCCATAACCTGTCTGCCCAATCTGAACTGGCATCTTATTTGCAAGAAATTCTAATTGTTTGTGGGAGTGTGCTAAGGGAAAGCTGGGAGTTGTTCTGCACCGTGGAATGCTAGCAAGCTGCAAAAGCTGTGATACACCAATGTTACAAAACAAGTGCTGAGTGTCCCAGTCTCTGCAGGTGCATATTCCATTATACCAGATCACCTTCATGAGCTAAAGCTTGCTAAAAAATAAAAAGATTAGAAAATCACATCTATACAGAGGCAAGGAAGGGAATCAGGTGTGTTCACTGCAGCCAAAGCCACCTGACAGACAAGACTTGTGTTGAGATTGAGAACAAACCTTTGCTGTCGCTGAGAGCAACACAAACATAGCCTTGTGACAGCACAAACAGAGGGGATAAGCAGAGCCTCATTCTTCTAGTTAATTCCACTCAAGTAAAACCAGTTTGGAACAATGAGGGATGAAGATTTGGGTTGGTTTTGGTTTTTTGCTTAAAAGAAATCCTACAATAAGTTCAGCACTTTGCACCCTTATAGCTGGAGTCACCACTGCCTCAGTGGTTTCATGAGAGACAGAAATGGCGAGGAACCAGGAGAAGACAGCAGGTCTGCCAGAGAAAAACCAGTGAGACAGCCTGCAAAGAGCATGGCAACAGTGGGAGTTTTGATTTGAGAATTAAAGCTGAAGATCCACAACACCCCCCAAAAAAGCAGCAGCATATTTAGCACTAACTGGCAGCCCTGCTGACATTTCACTGACCTGCCCCGTTGGAGCCACAGATGATGGGAAGTGAATGTGCACAGTGACAAAATGATCCTTTTACTTCTGGCAAATCAGTAGGAACCCAAAAGAGAAATTTGCCGATCACTTGCTATTCTCTGTGGTAAAATCCATGGCTTCTCATGCCTCCCACCGTGAACATAAATTCATTTGTAAAACAAACAACATAGAGCAGGGAAAAATAGGCTTTTAATGCAGATTGCCTTGTACTAAGCAAATAAAGAGGGTAATAATAAGTAATAGCAGTGCAGACTCATGCCTTTGTCAAGAAAAATGAGTCTTTTTGGGTATCATTCAGAGTTACGAATTAAGACATTACAGGAATTTTTCTCTAGTTTGTGCAATTGTGGATTATTAATCTTCACTTTTACGTCCATTTTCAGGCCAGCAAATTCTCTTATCTTTGAATACCATATAATAAAGTCACCAATTGATTTGGAACTTTTGGAAGTGTCATGTTTTCGTGGCTCACTCTTCCCTCCATCTAAGTTCCTTCTCACAGTCCCCACATCTTAGATCAAGACTTAATGATTTATGGTAAAATTTAGTTCAATTTATTTTAGTTTTATGAAGCGAAAATCCCACTGAGGTTTTTTTGGAAGGTTCATCCTTGTAACACAGATCCTGTTGTGTACCTGAGAGGTCCCGTGTTGGTGAACCACCATCCTATTAATCCCAAAACACAAAATGCTTATTTCACAAACATAAAAATGAGATAGAAAGTAGACTTAGAGTTACAGCTATTTAATGAGGTACCACTCAAATTACAGCTATTTAATGAGCTACCATTCATCAGCAGAGCTGTGGTAAATGATTGTGTGTACATATATTATCAGGCCATGACATATAGGAGATAATATACATTATTTCTTGTTTCAGGACACCAGAGCACTGTCACAGCAGGTTGCCATAGCTCAGCTGAGGCATGAGAACTTATTGAATAGCAGTAATTAATGGTTACTATTAGTCTGGTCTAGACAGCTGAGGAGCTGCAAAGACACACTTTGAAGAACATGGGATTCAAAAGAGTAATGGGCAGCCACACATGGGATTTGAAGAAGAGATTCTGTGTTAGGCAGTGAGAACAGTCTGTTAACATATTGAATCAACATATTTCCTTTATTAGTTAAAACCTATCTGTATATTAATTTCACGATTTTCTATTGCTATGAATAACAAATAATGATGAAAAACACAGGTAGAAGAATAATAAATAATTCCATACTTTTCTGTGCAATTCCACATAAGTTAATGCATGGGACTTCATTTTTCTCAGGTCAGATTATACATTGCTGAGAGGTCGAATAAAATTTACATTTTAAGTCTCTGTTTTGCAATGGCAGCCATTTCTATACTGAATAACTATTTTAGTTATTTAAAGGCCAGATAACTGTTTTCTCTTGTCTATGAATAGGTAAATTAAAGTCTAAGTGCCCAGATAACCTGTTGGTCACACCTCACATGCAGGAGGGAAAATCTTTCTGGCTGATGAAGTAATCCTGGCTGTGATTTGTCTATAACAATGTTTTACTCAAAAAGCCCAAGGGCTATTTCAGAAAACAGCATTTTCTCTTTCAAAGGTACCTCAATTCAAATACTTAATTGAAGTGTAAACAAGCCAGAAATAGAGTGATCTATTTCTGTCCAAAAAGCTGTTAAAAATTAAAAGCACTGAAGAAAATAAATGAATCCCAGTGGTAGCAGACATGGCTGAGGTTCTGTGGTCAGACAAGTTGCTTTTGAAATGTGCAGTGTTTTATGTATTTTATCCAGATCTTGGACAGTCAGACATTTTGTAGAAATCTCATATTCAAAAGTACTTAGGAAGCACAAGCAGGAAGACTAAAGAAATATAATACTGTATTTGTCATTCTAGCCCAGAGAACAATGTGTTTCAACATGGATATTTGGGGATAATAAATGAGTAACCACTTTTTAAGAGGAATCCTAAGCAGTTTTATTGATGACCAGTGCAGGCAGCCCTATGACTATTGACATCTTCAGTTCCTTCCACTATCTTTCACTGAAACCTTCCATATGACCAAAGCCTTACCCTCAGTGTCCCAAGCAGTTATTCTGTGTGTAAATCCTGGCTTCTAACAGATGTCAGGCCATTTGATCTGCAGCACTGACAAGGCTGGACATTATGGTGATCTCTGAATTAATGCAATTTGCCAGTTATGGACAGTATCACTTATTGTTATATTCCAAATTATTATTTACTGTGCCAGTGTGTAAAAAATACTGTCACAAGTGACCATCATCTAAATAATCAAAGCAAGATTCAAGAAAGGAATAAATAAGACAAGTTCAGAACAGAAAATTTAGGTTATACCAATAACATAAACGGGGCCTGGATATGGGTTTATCCACACCCAGGGGCAAGACTTTGGTCCATGACAACAAACATATTTTTGAAAATGCTTGGGATAGAACACCATTCCTGTGTGCAACACGAACATGCTGCCCTGAAGGGGTTTGGTTTTCTTGTTTTCAGAGAGGGAAAGAGGTTTTAGCCAAGTGGACATCAGCTCAGTCATGCCTGCTGGCATCAGAATCAGGCAACATGGACATTTCCTTGCCAAACAGCGAAGAAACATCTACAGACTCCAGGAAAAACTGCACAGAAATCCGAGACTGCTGAAAGGTCTTAGCTTTGGCTGTGGTTCAGCTTTTATCACTGTTCTGGAGTCTTTGAGATGATTTTTCTTGGCAAGTGTCCATGGTTGGATATCAGGAAAAGGTTTTTCCCCCCAAGGGTGGTTGGGCATTGCACAGGCTCTCCAGGGAATGGTCACAGCACCAACCTGGCAGAGCTCAAGGGGTGTTTGGACAATTCTCTCAAGGTGGGGATTCTTAGGGCTTGTGCAGGGTCAGGATTTGGACTCGATGATCCTTGTGGGTCCCTTCCAACTCAGGATATTTTGTGACTCTGATTCTTTTTTCCCTTAAGGCTGTGTGATCTGAAAGAAGGGGCCCCAAGAGACCCTCTCTGTTCCCATGATGGAGAGGAAGACAGAGAAACAAGAACTGTTCTAGGTCTTTGTCTCTTTGTCTAGGCCCTGAATACTCTGATTATTGCAGCTAATGTGCAGTCTGAAATCAGATTAAATGGAATTAAAGAAATAGAGAAACAGAAAAATTTTGGTGAAGCAATTTTTGGCAATATAATTTTAGAACTAAAAGAGCTGTGCTCCTGAGGGGAGACTGTCAATATCAGTCATAGCTAAGGCAATGGCAAGTGATGGATCCCTCAGGAAGGATGGGATTGCCTCCTTGGATGCACCTGGCACATCACCCTCAGCCCAGGGAGCACTCACTGCCTGCACTGACAGTGGTTGACTGCACAAAAAGAAACATTTCTCAGCATTGAAATTAAGAAAATTAGCTGAAAGTAGACTGAGCACAGAGCTGCCTCGCAGTGAAGAGGAGCTATTTCTGAAAGATTTTTCTGCCAGGACTTTCTCAAGGTCCTGTTGACTTTGTGTTTCTTTTCATAGATATTCTGGTTCCTACATGTACAAATAGGATCTGGTTGAGTACTTACACCTTTCACAAACAGGGATGTTAGCAATCCAATTTATCAGAATTTGTTTTTTCTACTGTGCAATCCATGATTTATAATTTAAATCCCTGTGCCACGTAGACTCATCTCTCAAAGGAAATAAAAAGTGTCTTGATCATAATGGCCTACTATGTGCAAGATTCACCTCTGAAATTCAAAGCTCTTTCCTTTATTGAAAATGCTGATGGTTCATTTGAAGATATCTCCAGATTAAATTTAAATAGTAAAGAAATGACAAACTGTCCAATTTCCTTAATAACAAGAGGAAGAAAGTAGTGCTGATGTTAATTTCCAAATGAACTGATTGAATGAAATCTTGCAAATTTTATGAGTTTTACTCTAAAACAAAACAGGCAGATTTTAATGAAGCATCTCCTTCACTAATAGCTTTGCATTCAAAACATACTAAAGAAGGAAGTGGCTCTGTAGCAAAGTGAGATTAATTTCCATTGATAAAGTAAATGGAAATTAAATGTAGTGAAAGATACCTTTGTCTTTTAGTCTCTGAAACCTCAGTAGACTGACATTTCCTGACATAATTGGAGACATCCTGTTGGAATGAAACACTGGGATCATGAATGCCTGATGCTGATCTGCAACTTTATTTTTTAATATATAAATATTTAACTTTGGTCATACTGATGTCAGTGGCAGCTCCCAAGCATGCCATTCCTGGCCAGTATGTGTCAAACTGTTAGATAAAAACCTCCTTTAATGCAGATTTTGCAGTTTACTCATTCAACATTTCCTTGTGCTTCAGTAACTGCATCAATAGAAATTCTATCTAAATTTCCAGATCTCCTTCTTTTCATATTTGACCATTATTGCTTGCTCTATCCACTACAATATGGAGAATATTTTATTTCTCTTTCTTCATTTTTTCCCCCTGCTGCTGCCTTTATAAATTCTTACAGTTAACTTGTTGCTCTTGGGCTTTGTATTCCCTCTTTTCCCAAGATCCAAAAATTACATTTTCTTCAGCATCTTGTGAGTGCTATTTTCTGGATTTCTAGGATCATTTTTGCTTCTCTTCTCTGGCCTCCTCCCAGCTGTTCACAACTATTTTAAAGTATGTTGGGTAAAACTGAGGGGAGCATTTCAGCCAAAGCCACTGAGTAGATTAGAAGGATTACTAAGATTACCACATACTTCTTGCAAGATACAATTTTTCCTTTCATATGACCTAAATTGTTTTGGCTCTCATCCCTTCTTTTTTCATTTTACAGATGCAAAAGCTAGATATAGACAGATTATGTGAATCACCCCATTTCACATAGGAAATTGTCAGATCTTGGAACTGAGCATACATCTGCTAAGTCTGGAAGAAATTTTGTATTCCACAAGCCATATCTGGGGTTTCACACACTGTTGTTTCCCTTTGCTTTTCAATAGTTTCACTGCTCTTTCTTTTCACAACTGCCAAACAGTTTCTCCGTGTCTTGGCTTCAACTCAAGATTGTCATTTTTATCTGTACTAAAATTCTCATAAGGATTAATTTCTCTCACTGGTTACAAGAACCTCACCCAGAATGGACTCAAGCATTACCTGTTTGATCACCTTTTTCAGCTTTTGCCTATTTTAGTGTTATTCTAAACACAGAATCATACAACGTTTTTGGGTTGGAAGGGACCTTATAGATCATCTTATTCCAAATTCCTTGTCATGGGGAAATCCCTGTTTTAATTATAAAGCATGGATGGCATAACAGAACAAATTCTGATAAACAGAATTTTTTACATACTTTTGAACCTCTGCTTGTGAAAGGTGCAAGGACTCAGCCCCATCCTATTTGTACATGTGGAAATATCCTGCCATGGGCAGGAAATGAGGAAATTAGATTCTCCTTTTTGGGTATTTGGGAAGTACCTTCCATGTGCCAAACATTCTTGCAAAGAGCAGAAGATGTTTTTCCCATCTGATTGTTACCATCTGCCATTTTTCAGGCATTGACTTTAGTGGAGTTCCTTTTGCTTTATATGAGTGCAAAAAAATATGGGAAACTTTATTGTTCACAATCAAAAAGAGAGATCATCTGCTAAAAAAATTACAGGATAAAGTGAGCATAAAAGACAGAGTTAGTGATTGGTTTTAATCTAGTTATTTTACCTGCAAAAACAAAACTGGACTAAAATTGGGGTTTTTTTTTAAGTTTCAGAAATTCTTTCAGATTCTTCCGGATTATTCTTATTCTAAATATGTAGCATTGGCATTTCCAGGGTGTTTGGTTGCTTGCAAGAGAGTGGTTTCAATGACCAGGTGATTCTGACCTAAATAGGATTTTAGGACAAGATACTGGAAAGACAACAATACAAAATATCTCAGGTATTTATGGTTAGGAAGTGTTTAATTTGCTTGTTTTGAGTTTGGTTTTTTTGTTTATTTGTGGGTTTTTTTTTTGGTAAACATTCACAAAATGAAATACAATCACTTTTAAAAAAATTAGCTCTATTTTTCATTTGTAGTCTAATCATGGAAATGGAAGGTTAGCCTTCTTTCCCTCTGTGTTTTCCTAGGCTGCAATCCATTTCAGGATTCTGTTATGGCACATGAAATGGATCATCTGCACCGAAATGGAGGCTGTGGTGATGAAGTGCCTTCCATTTTCCCCCTAATGTTCTCAAAGAAGACTGATGAATTAGATCCTCAGAAACAATTATAAAGAGAGAGATCCATCAACAGTCTAGACTGACCTTTTTTTTTCCCCAGATAGTTTTCTTCTGGGTCAGTTTGACTTCATTTCTAGGGTTTTGGGCACCTTTTCTTATGGACATTTATATACAGAGTCTTCAGCAAAACCAAATTAGTCAAGACAGCCAATTTTGAAGGCAGTGTTTGACATGGATTAAGAAAGCCAAATTCATATTGATGATTCCTTACATCTATTTTGTCTTCATTGCTAAAAAAAGGGTTAATCATTCTTATCTTATTGGAATGGAGTTGCTCTCATTTCCATGAGACAAAAAGCAAAAGCTAAATCATAATTTAAGGGAATTTTAATTTTTATAGGAGGAGAGTTTTAGGCTGCTTTATACCTCTGAGAGCCTGCAAACCTTGCTTTTTGATAGCAACTTGTTCTTCTAGAGGTGCCTCAGGTTTTGGCAAATTTCTTTCCACATTTTCCCATACAGTTCTGCCAGCCAGCCAGGAGTATATGTTCTACAAATTTTCTTACAAGCTGTTGTTGTAATTATTTACTTAATTGCATCTCTTTTATATGTCTTTTGCCCACAGCACCTAAATAAAGCCAAGATTTTCTCTACAATGGAAAATGGAACAAGGAAATGCCACACTGTGGTATTCCTCTATTTGTGCCTTGAAGGAAGAAAAATCCCAGTGAAAGGAGCTCCAAATATTCTAGTGATAGCTGACATCAATGTAATACACATAAACCATGCTACGATAATCATCAAATCTCTGTATTTCCTAGATTTTTCAGGAAAATACCCAATTGTTACGTTAAACTACATGAACTCCTCGTTTGGAAGATGCTTTGGCACCCTGGTAGAAGGGAGGTGAACAGCACTAAAAGCAATGCAGTGGCATGATGGGAGTTCAGAAGGGATTTTTTTTTCCTTTTCTTCAGCTTTGCAATGAATCTGTTACTACAATGGAAGCTAAATTTGAATTTCTTAGTTCATGTGTTTGGAAAATCAAAAGCTGATTAATTCCTTAGATCATGTGTTTGCTACAGGTAAAGTAATTTCCAAGTTTAGGGATTTAGGTGATAGAAAAAGAAAATATAGAAAACATTAATATAGTCCAAATTGTCCTGAATGTCATTGAGAATTGAAGAACAAAGTTCTTCAGCAGTTTCATTTTGCCTGGATTGAGGGATGAGAACAGATTGTGTCTTTACTACTGATTTGTTTTTGGCCAAAACAATGATAGTCTCTCCAAAATCCTTGCCACTAGGAGTCAAGATTAGTGTTTTCTCTCGCTGTTTTAATGAGCATTTTCTTACTGTGTGACATATTGTGATGACTCTCAGCAGAGCACTTGTGACTTCAGGAGAATGAAACATTATTGACATTGGAAATACAAAAATTCATGTCCATACACCAACACATAAACACATTGCCTGTTCTGGTCCTGGTTCTCAGCACATAAGAAAAGGTAGGGTGATCTATGGTAAATGCTGGAAACTGGTCAGGTATTGAACAAACCCTGTATTTTCTAAGAGATGAAAAAAATGCTACACCTGGCACCTGTCTGCTTGCTAGATAGAATGTAGACATCTGAATTTGAACAGTGCTGAGGATGGGATCGAGTCAATTAAACAGAGAATTGATAACACAGGACCTGACTGACTCGATTAATCTTCATGGCTTTCCTGGCTGCAAGGTGAGAGCAAGACACAGAACCAGAGTTTTTGCTGCCAGCAGTAGAGCTGAGATCAGTGGTGCAGACTTTCACCATGTGTTCAGTGGTGTCAAACTGGGAGAGGTTGTTTCTTTTTCCAAGAGATAATAACTTCTGTCTTTCTGACACGTCAAGACTTGTTCACATTCTGAAAATCCTCAAAGAAAGCAAAAGTAGGGGATGGCACTGGGAAATATTTCCTCTGGAGGACTTTAACCTTATTTAAAAATTCCTCACTGGATACCTTTCTTTCAGTTTCTGACATCCAGAATGATATCTCAGCTGCTTCTCAAGTTGGCGTTTGCAGCCAATGAAGAAAAGAGAGCAGGAATTTGATAATGTTTTATTTGTCCATTTTAGCAATTATTAAAAGCCATTCTTTATTCCATTGTTTAGAAATGCAACTTAAACCAGTATTTCAAAGATGAAGGTCCACATGCCAAGTGCCCAGAATTAACTGCAGTGGATACCACCCAGTCCTGTGGATAATACTTTATCTCCTCTGCTGGTTTTGTCTGGGCTAGGGTTAATTTTCTTCATAGTTGAGACATTTCTGGAGTTATTTTTTGTATGGCAACATCTCTCATCCAAACCCTTCAAAGGCTGTGTCCAAAGATTAGTTTAAGTTCATATGTGTGTTTTTACCCTCTTTACCTTTTTTTGTTTTGTTTTTTCTGGGTTTTTGTTTTGTTTTAAGTGTTTAAAAATTTCAGTTTTAAGTCTTTGCGTGATGATGCATTGAAAACTCAAACCACAGTTTAGGTCACATCGCAAAATAAGCAAACCAAATACTAAATACTCATCTTGTTACTCCCTCTTACAGGTCATTTAATAGAACTAGCAGGGAAAAAATCCTTTTACAAGTGTGAAAAAATTAATGAAGAAATACATCCCAGGATTCCCTGGGAAAACATAGAGTAAGACATTTAGAAATTTTCTCTGGGGATTTTGAGATCATAATTAACTAAAGTTGTTTCAATCTGTCAGACTAACTGTATCATCAGCGTTAGTCCCTATCTTATAACTGTGTCTGGACTCACAGAAGCAGATATTTTAGTCAGTCATATTCCCAGGAGGATACAATTGGATCAAAATGAAGCTGACTCATGCCCTCAATGGGTTTAATTAGCAATTATAAATGCTTTTCAGCATACATTAAATACCTGCCTACTCTTACCCATCTATTTCAGTTTAATGCTCCGTGGAAATTCCTCTGTTGCTTTTGTGTTGGTATCCCTCAGCTTCCAGGCAGGTCTTTCCAAAATCTAATATTTCTTAGTGTTATCCTAAATATTATGGATGTTGATTGTGGCATGGATAGAGCATGTGGTCTCACAGGAAGGTGGATAATTCAGTGTCTGAATGCAGAGAAGCCAGCAGAAAAAAACTGCAGGAGGAGAATGGACACTGGTGGCATCTTTGGCTCATATTGACAGGACCAAAACCACTTTCCTGAAAACTGTGAGGATTAAGGCAAGGTTTACACAGGGGTATTAATTGGTGTCCTGAAGGGCTGTATCTCTGCAGCTTCATTAGGTGTAAAATATGTTCATGTTCAGATATTTTTGTTAAAAATGGGTTAATGCATTTCACAAGCTTTCATCAGGTTCAGAGAGGGAGGTGTTAAATAAAAAGCACCACAGCTCTCAGGAGAACTCTGCAGTAATTCCAGAGCTTCACAGCCCCAATAATGAGTCTGCAGGGAACCTCCTTTTGTCTCAGAAGGTCTCCATAACTTTTAAGTACTCCAGTTCTTTTAAATACCTCAAAACTCAACACCTATGAAGAAAATGCCTTCAGTGCCTTGCATTTGCAGTAATTTAGCAGAAAGTTCTCCCACGTATGTGATGGGAAGTTCTAACCTGCAATTTATAATCTGTATTTGGTAACACATAAACAGAGGAAGCAGGGAATAAACACAGAAACAGGACTCTATTTTACTCATTTAATCAGCTAATTATTTCAGAAGGTGGGGTGTTAGGTTCAAGTAGTGGGGTGGAACCCAGTGGGAAAACTGCAGTGCAGCTTCTGTGCCTCATAAACAGTGAATTTGTCTGGGGGCTACAAGGAGAATGGAAGGATGAGCTCAGCTCAAGTAAAATACCTGATGGATTGAGCACAGTTATTTGTGGCTCCTCTACAGAGCTTGATTTGTGATAGTGATCTTTCATCCAAGCATGGATGTTATTCAGCCACGGCTGCTTAGTTCTGTAATTGACAAAATCTTCTGCTAAAAGGAATCTCTTATCTGTTCTTGCTCTCCTTTATTTGTTTTGATAGGCTGGTATTCTTTTGGCTGTGTTCATTTTTATTTGTATAATATGGTTCTCCTAAGTTTATACTGGCTCTGTTCAGCAATTGCCTTATTTTCATATAAATAATGTCCAATTTCAAATTTTCAGGCATTTTAAATCAGATTATTATTATTATTATTGTTGTTGATGTTGTTGTTGTTGTTGTAAGTTCCTGGTACATGCACTTAACATTTCTCATATTCCCAGTTCTTAGTATTCACACAGCCCTCGAAGTAACAGAATGAAGACAGATTCTATTCTAATTTATTTAATTTTTACTGAAACAAGTTACCATATTTTCAGCTGGTGTTAATTCTAACGAAATTGATCTTGCCTTAAAGATTTCTACTAATGTCATCTAGATATCAAGTGTGAAGCCGTTCCCCCTTGTCCTGTCACTCCAGGCCCTTATCAAAGTCCCTCTCCAGCTCTCTTGGAGTCCCTTTAGGCACTGGAAGGTGCTGGAAGGTCTCCCTGGAGCCTTCTCCTCTCCAGGCTGAACAACCACAACTCCCAGCCTGTCTTCATAGGAGAGATGCCCCAGCCCTTGGAGCATTTTCATTTCACTTCTGCTTTTGTTAACTTGAAACCAGGAGTAAGATGTTTGTGTGAAAATGGGAATCACAGGTTAAACTCTCATCTATAAAATACATAACTCATCCTATTTTTGGAGTAAGGGAGTGAATCTGTCTGTAAGTGGCTGAAGAAGGATGTGGCAAAAATATTGTCCACTCTTTGCAAAGCAACTCAGCCATGGGGGAGCCTCCACAGGGATATGCAGAACAAGACTCTGAGTGACAAATGATTCACAGCAACAGGAGCGGCCAGAATAATGCCTAATTCCTAGAAACTGGCTGAGCCCTGGGAAGCCACCCTAGTTCAGAACAGCAGAGGCTGAGAAAAGAGGATTTCACTTGAAATCTTCAGCAGTATAATTATCTGGAATAAGGAAGCCTGGGATTTGGAACATTTCCCAACACTGTTTCTACATTGGTCTTGCAACTTCTTAGCACATAACCCTATGAGTCTTGTAGAACTTACATTTAATCCGTCTTTCACCACCACTACCATTAATGAGCAGGTCCTGGAATATGGTTTTGGTCATTTTCTTTCAGAAATACTTCAACACACACAGATTGGATGTATATTTTTTGGTTGTTGTTATGCAGGTCTGGCCAGCTCCATGGAAGAGACTTTTAAGATATTTGCATGTCAAAAAAAGAGAAGAGGGAAATGGAATAATAAAGCAACAAAATCAAACCAACCAAACAAAAAAAAACCCCAAAAAACCCAAAAACAAACAAAAAAACCCTCCCAGATGTTAGGAATTATATACCTTTAAACCAATATTTGTCTGCATTTAACTGGCAGTGTTTGCTATGAGAACACCATTCTTCTGTAACTTCTGCCATCAATAATTTCTTCAGTGTATTCCTGAAGTGAAAACAGACCAGACTTCATGGAGGGAACAATTGCTCTTTGTAGATGAAGGTTAAACAATCAGTGTAGAATGGGAGAAGTGAAAGATTATAAAATATGCCTCCTGTCAAGCAGACAGCCTTAAAACTTCTTGGCTCTAAATGAATCCCTTGAATTGATAGTTCAGGAGCATGGCTTGTGCTTCATAGAATTCAGTTCAGTTATAAAACATGCGGATCCTTCTTATTTATGCAGAAAATCTGGAGAATGTGATTTTTTTAAAGCATTTCTGAATAAATGATGCCACTCTTGTGATAGACTGAAGCTCGATGTTCACGTGGTGGTAAATACTCATCCCAAAAGAGCATCCATGTTTTGGTTTGTTTACATTCTAGAGCAGGTGGAAGGAGGAAAATTAGGAAGAAAAAAATTATCAGAATATCAAACTGTAATTTTTCCAGCCTAAATAGAAAACTCAAAGGACTTGCTATGATGTGCAATGATCAGGCTGACTTCTTTTACTTACCAGCATTTTTATTCATGCTACTGGAGTGTTTTCTAATTTCCACTGATCATACATTGCTCATAGTTAGAAAACAGAACTGAAACAAACAAAATGAAACTCTGGGGCATTAGGAAGCTTTAAATTAAGAGTTCCTCACAATTTGAAATAAAGCCATTTTTCAAGAAACAAAAATATTTTAAAATAGGACTTAATTGAGGCTAATCTGAAGTAATTATCTGGAGATGGAGGAGTCACTGACCCTGGAGGTGTTTAAGAAAAGATTTGACATAGCAGTAGTTGAAATGGAGGTGTTTGATTATAATTTGGACTCGAGGGTCTCAGAGGTCTTTTCCAAACTAATTGATTCCATGATACTGTGATTTCTGAACATTTTAAATGAATTATTTACTTATTGGCAGCTTGCTTTAATCTGGGGGAAAATGAATCTACATATCCAGCACTAGAAGATCAAATCCCTCAATTTTTACCTCTTCTGTGTCAGAGATCATTGAAAACTCAGTGCAGGGCCTGGACTTAAACCCTGATCTGAAAAGCACAGAAGTCCACTGGAAATGCTACAGATTTTGTTTATATGGTTAGTAGATTCTCAGGTCCTCAATTTCTGTGACTTTTTGCTTTGTTAGAAACTTAATAAATAATATAATAGTAATAATAATATATTACCAGTGCTGATGAGTAGGTCCAGTTTTAACTGGACTCAAGACTGAACTTGTCCTGCTGATTTTACTGCAAAGGCAGAAATAATTAGAAGAGCATGTGATGCACATGGGATTGAGCTCATTTTCAGGAGACTATGAGATCCAATTTATTGATGCATATGTCATGTTTTCCTGAAGGTAAGCCAAGGGGAAAAGTTGTTATGATAGACAAAATAAATGTTTAGTAAACTAATCCCCCATCAGTTTATAGCAATTACTGTCACTGCTTCACTCCTTCTTGAGGGTGGCCATGTCTCAGTAAAGATATCTTTGGGTCTGACGTGTATTTCCAAGAACTGTGACTCAAAGAGCAGAATGTTGCTTTGTTCTCCCTGTGTGTGCTGTGCTGACTATCATGAGGCTAAAGCTGCTGCATAACATTCATAACTCAGAAATAACAAGAGTAATCAGCAGTGGATGCAGCCCCAGGCTTTATGGAAGTGAGGGGTTCACCTTACCAGTCCCAGCTTTCCCCTTTCCCTTCCCCCTGCAGCAATTTCTGTTCACTAAATCCCAGGATGCCCAATGGAATGGAAATTTCTCAGAGCCTAAGCCACAGTGAAACTGAGTGCAGAAAGCATTCTTCAAATGAAGCTGGCTCATAAACAGAATAATCAGACAGCTGAGAAAACATCCTGTAATATGAGTTCCTGGTGTTCTAGGACTTGGTGCTATAAAAAGATCTGTATCAGTGCATCCCTTCCTCCAGATAATTGGGGGGTTATGATATTGCAATACACTCCAAAATAGAGTTAATATATAGTACTACAGCATGCATTTCTTTGAAATAGCAATTCTTGCTTGCTCACCCCTCCCTAAATTTGATTTTTCCCTTTGAGCGTATCAGTATGTATTTTGTTGGATTTACATTTACGTTTCAAAGTTCTACAGTTTTTCAGGATTTATTGCAGAGGTTTCTCTTTTAAAAAGGCAAAAAAAATGAAAAAAACTCTTATTGATCTTCAAAAGGGCTCATTAATACATGCATAGAAAAGATTGTTCTTTAGTTCTTGTCTTAAATTACTAAACTATGTCCACACACTTCTTTCAAGCCCCTTCTCATGTAACTGAAGGAAACAGCCTCAAATCAAACCAAGTACATATAATAGCAATGTATAGCCTTTATTCGTGACAGAATATGAAAAAAATATCAAAATAAGTTCTGACAGAGAGTGGGTGATGAAAGCAGTGCTGTGTGCAGATATTTCCTGTCTTTAGCTATGACAGTGCTTCCTTTCTTCTAGCCTGGATTGAAAACACGACTGGCAGGCTTGTTCTGAGCTTTTTGTTCCTTGAGTCACAGCCGTGATTTCACTTTGGGTAATGAAATATAAAATTTACAGATAGGGATATTAGATAAGGGGCATTTGCCAATAGATGGAACAAGGAAAGGGAATTTGCAAGCATGTTCTGTATGCTGCTGCTACCTTTGGTCTGCAGGAGACAGCAAATGAGTTTCTTTAATTCTGCCCCTGCACCATGATCTGAGCAAGGCCACCAGCTCAGGCTGGAGTTCAAACTTCCCAAACATGTGAAGTTCTGAAACTCAGAGGAACTCAGTCTTACAGCCAAGCAGCAAAGTGCTGTGTGATTTGGGGTTTATTTTGTCGTGTTTTGCTCCTTGCCTGTGGATCCCCATCTCCTTCCCAGAAAGGCTGGATAGGACCTGGAAGATGCTCACCTTGGGCTCCTGACAGGACAGTGAGGACCCCTGTGTATCCTGTGCAGAATAAACACGAACACAACCAGCTGCTTTAGGGAATGTGCTGACCTTTCTGGCTCATCCCCATAAAGGAGGCACAGAGATGGTATCTGCTTTTTCATCTGTGCTTTCTGTGCTGTGCCTTCTACATCTGCTGATTTACACAGAGCCTGGCAGAGGGAAGATTTAATTGTAACTCTGGGCTTTGTGTTTCTGAATGATAACTACCTAAGTATTATGGACACAGCAGTTGCTTGAATCCCTTGTATATCCTTCTAGGTAGACAGGAAGAGATAAACAGTTTTGGAAACATCCACTTGGAAATTAATTTTTATTATTTACAGAGGAATGGAGTTTTCTGCAGAAAACACAGGTCTTACTCTCTTATCTTTAGTTTCTCTTTCTTCCACCTGCCCCAGGAACTTGAGAATTATTTTGGGGTACTCCTGGTATCATTAAAGAAGATGTCCATAGCCCAGCTGGATGATGAACTCTCCATCACAGATTTTCTTTGTTTGTCTCTTCAATGGCAATAGAGAATACAAATGAAAAAACAATCAGGTGTGAAAGAACTGCTAAGCAAATGAATGAATTTTACTTATTCCAGATGCAAAGTGAACTGCAAAGATAACTCATGTGAGCTCATGACAATGTGGTGATCAAAAGAGTTTGGGAAAGCTTTTCTTTGCCTTAATACATGAAACTCAGCCATAATAACAATTAAACTTCAGCTGCAGTAAGACCAGTGAGTTCTGTGGTTTCCAGTGGTGACAATATGATCTCCTGAGATGTTTAGACTCACCTGTGGCTTCTTGCAACCATCTACATTTAGTGTTATTCAGGTATTGATGGAACTTGAGTCCACTGGAAATTCACAGAGTTTATGTGCAATTAAATAGTGCATTCTCAAAACTGCTGTCTGCAGATCCTGAAAATAAATCCAGAATTTTAAGAAATTGTTTGCCATCATGATAGTTGAATATATATCAGCAAAAACAACCCAAAAAGATAAGGATCTTCAGGTTTTTGCCTAGTTCTAAGGCAACATCTCTGTGTTAGGCTGGGTTTCTAGGGTTTCCAAGACTGAGGGTAGAGGATTTGCTTCCTGATGTTTTACTAAACCTGCCGAGTGGGAGAAGGATATCTGGTAATAACTGGTACCTCAGCTTTTAAACACAGTCCAAGGATTTCTAGATCAGTTTCTTCATCTTTCCTTCTCACAGAGAGCAGCCAACCACACTGCTCTTTGCAGCCAGCTATTAATTACTCTGACAATCAGCCACTGTCTCCTCACAAACAGCAGCTCTGGGGACTGGTAGGATCCATTTCTAGAGATGCCAAACTGTTGGAATCTTGTGGTTTGGACCCACCTGTTATGTCAGAAAATCATGCAGTAATTTATATATCAAATTGCTGCCTGATCTTCCCTGCACTCCAGTAAAACAGGGCAGGAGCGGGAGGGTGACAAATACACAGGGAAAGGGATGTGCACAGGATCTCCAAGCCAGTCAGGGAGAGAGCTACAACTCAGTCTAATTGTTGGGGTTGTTTCAAGCCACAAAATCAATTCATAAGGAAATACTGACTGAAAACACTAATTGGACCAGCCACCCAAACTCACAAAAGCTTCTTATTCCACACCACTGCTGCAAGTTTGGCAACAGCTCAGTTTTGTTACCTGTGGTACAGCAACACTTGGATAACTCTGTGTTTTGTCACCTAATTGTAAAGAAAAAAATATTTCTTTCCACTCAGTGGAATAATGGACACTGAGGATAACTGGGTTGCTAAGGTTAATTATATTTTATATGTTTTTACTGAAGGCAATTTAATTTGGCATCACCTAGAGGAAAGAAGAAAGGACAGCAATCAGTCGTGGAGCATAGCTAAGAGTATTCAGTTTTTTATTCTGCATATTGAAAGCTCAGTTGGTCTGTGAGAAATCACATTTCTCTGTGACCCAAAGGACATCATAAATAAAATAAAATCAGGTTATCTTCTATTGTTGAATAACTCTCACACGGATAAAGGAGAAGAGAATTCCGGATAGGAGGATTTTTTGCTGTATTACAATTTCTGACATCAATTTTGTCATAATGCATTCAATAAGTATAAATATTGAAATATGATATATGAGAAGAGGCATAGTTTATTTAAAACAGCTGAGGAAATGTAATTTTCTTTAAATTTAAATAATTGAATGATGTCTTTTGCTATGAGTGAAAGCAGAGAAAGGATGCACACTCCACTGTACTAAAGAGTTAACACTGTCAAAGTTAATTTTCTGCTCTTCACATTGCAGGGATGTAAAGCCAGAGCTGGGAAGGACAGATAATTTTTATGCCAAATTAAGGGTGACTCTAAAACCTAGTGACCTTTAAATGGGAAGTGGAAATCAAGGATAATTGAGTGGCATGTCTGCTAATTATTTAAAGGAATTAATAATTCAGAAAGAGAGAACTTTCTCTGACCTGGTCTACAACTGGAGGGGCACAGATACAATTCTGAGGATCCCCCATCTGCCTTGTGACCTCTACTCGAGGTATTCTAAATTCAGTCTAAGATATATGGGATAAATTAGAGTACAGGAAATTATGGAAGAGATCAACCTGTAATTGTTTTTCCTGTAAGTCAGAGGAGCTCGGAGCTGCCACTGATACCAAATAACTGGGGATAGGAAAGATACTGCAGGTGTGGACTGGAAGAACCCTGACCACAAAACTCTGGGATGCATCCTAGGAGTGCCCATCACTTCCTTGTTAACACTGATCCAGATTTCTGCCTACAGGTAGGTGATAATTTGAGGAGGAGTTATGGCTCTGTTGATGGACAGAGATTTGTCTGAGCAGATATTTATCTTGATTTTATACGTATATATAATACCCACATCTGAGTTTGACATCCAAAGCTCCTTTTACAAGTAATACTGTGGAGGAGGCATTCTGTGCACAATTAACACAGTCTTGAGGTAGATGTGGAAATAGTTCAGATTAATTAATCAAAACAAGCGCTAATTTATAGGTGCAAAACTCCCCCTTGATCTGATCAGTGTTTTGAAGGTATGGAACTGTGGATGAGATTAGTTTGGCAGAAATCAGAGATATCATATAAGGACCTTGATAACGTGAGCAGAGATCTGCCTGGGACATGCAGGAAAAACTGCAGACTACAGAAAAAATTGACTCTTCCTTGACATTTTCATTTCAAACAGAGAATTTTGCTTGTCTTTTATGTATAAGAGAGGGGCTGGAATAAAATGGGTTTGGAATGTTAAAGCAAGTCAAGTCTGTACTTTAACTTACCTTGAATAATATGCTATGCTTGCTTCTTTTTCACTCTTCTTCATGATCTAAGTATCCTTGGGAAAAGGCAGCCAGGATGTGGCACATGTACAACAAGAGTCATGAACTTGACAACTTTTTATGCCATTATTAAAAGCTAGGAGATAATTTTTCTATCAGGATATTCCTTAAAAAATTTTTTTTCATCTGCAGCTTTGAAGATGTCTACCTAGCACAATGAATTATCTGGGCTGAATAGTGGAATTACTGTGGGATATTTAAGATAAATAATGTTGGTATTTCTGCAAAGCTCTGCCCCATGTTAGTATCCTTGTATTTGATACTGATTTGGTGGGATTCAGCTGTAGATGAAAGCTTCTAAATGTTGGTGCCTCCTTGTAGGTGCCTGTGTGTGAACTGTGTATCCAAGCACAGGAGAGACCATCCAGTTGGTGCAGAGGAATTCGGGGAAGCATTTTGACCATGTGGATGATTCCATCTGGCCATCTGAACATTTCAGACACAACTGCCTGTGCTGAGA
This sequence comes from Eopsaltria australis, assembly GCA_034509425.1. Lineage (NCBI taxonomy): Eukaryota > Metazoa > Chordata > Aves > Passeriformes > Petroicidae > Eopsaltria > Eopsaltria australis. The sequence goes on along the minus strand of JAVTVJ010000447.1, from coordinate 358,461 downwards.
AATGGAAATGGGCAGGAGTGAGAGCTTGGACACTGAGATCACAAACATTTCGACACCTAATTTTGAATGTCGATCTGGAAGTGGAACTGCATCCATCATGTACATATTTACCTTTCTGGATACTCAATCATAATTTCTCAACATAATTTCTCAACTCAACATAATTTCTTGCCCTTAAAAACACATATGAAAGGGATGAGAAGGAATGTTTATATTCTCTGCAAGGAGGGGACTTATGTAACTAATATTTACAAACACACCAAATATGTTGCAGCAAGTTTTATGAGTGTAAAGCTATCCACGGGTCAGACACATGTGAAACAAAATCTGAAGAACAAAAAAGCCTGTGTGTCTCACCAGAATGTTTCGTGCCTGTTAATGTGGTGGGTCTCCACCTCCTCCATCTGAACCCACCTGTGTCCTCCAGGAAGGTGGTGGGGTGCAGAAAAGTATCATGGCCTGAAGCAGAGTACAAAACCCAGTCCTGCAATTGGATCCCTCACCCAAAAGACCCAAAATCAATATGCACACTGCACAGAAGAGTTACAAGTCTCTTTCATCTCATACCAGCAAATCTTTCTCTGTCTCAAAGCAAAAGAACACAGCACCAAAGAGCTCTAATGAATAACTGCAGAGTGTGGATCTGTCTTTTGTTATCAGCTGCTGCCACAGAGGACTGTAATTCTTTTTTCTCTATTACCAGGGCCCAGGATTCATATTTCTGTTACAAGTTTCTTTTATCTGAAAGCTTCCAAGTAGATATATTTGATTCATAAATTCATTCAGAAAAGGCTTCTGTTGTCTCATGCTTCAGCAGCAGTACATGTTATTTGTTCAGCAGGAACAAATAGTTCTTGTAGACTGAAATTCAGTATCTCACCTTAAGAACTTTGCAGAAAAATATTGAAAGTTAGATTGTGTGACCTGAGGTGGGATTGGACTGCCTCAGATCATATATAGTATTTTTTGCATTGAAATCTTTGTCCCAAAGAAGATATCCAAAACTCCTGTCCCTCAGGTTTTGTTAAACCCCTGGGATGTGTAGCTTAAGTGTGATTTCAGCCATTGTGTATCAGCCATCAACAATTCCTCTTTTACAAATGCCTGAAGCACATGTTCTTGGGTTAGGATGGGGCAGACAAGTTTTATTGCCAATTATTGGGAAATGCTGCCTGTGAGAGCTGTGCTGAGTTCATTACTGAAGACACAGGATTCTGCTGTGGGAACAGATCTCTAAACTGGAATCTTACATTTTGCAAATATTTTGTTTTTATCCATAGCAGAGGAAGAGAACCATTTACCTCAGACCCCAGTTAAAAACAGTTATTAAAACCAACAGCTGAATTGTACACTTCAACTTTCCCTGCTCAAATTTCCTTTACCTCCCACCCCACATGCTTCTGATTTTGTTTCTTTTCTTTTCTTTTTTCTGTTTTGCTTGGACATTAAATGCATTGATCTTAAAACCATTATTGTGAGATGGATTTAATGCCCTGAATGTGGATTCTACTGTTTATTAAAGATCTTTGTTTTCTCCTCCAAAGAAATGCTGACCATGGTACAAGCTTAGCGTTGTCTATTTAGGGAGGGTTTTTTTGCCCAGGCAATCAAAAGAAAAATGTTCCCTCATTTCTCCTGGCCTCTTCTGGGCAGTTTCAAAACATGGAGCAGGACTCAAAAGTTATGCTGTGAAATTTGGCATTTTTTCTCCACAGGGAAACCACCCCAAACAATGACATCACTATATATTAATAGGCATAATATGTTTTTAAAGGACAAAAGTGCATGTCTTCCACTTGAATTTCCTCTATCTGGCCCTTCATATGCACCCAGAAAGAATTCCACCACATAATGCAACAATGATGCAATTCTTATCAGAAAATTGTTGTTTTCTTGCTGTGATTTTCACTGAATGCAAGGCACAAAGTCTCTCTGACTTTAGGGCATGTGTGTAGGGCTTGAGAAAGAATCTACTGATTAGTTCATTGCAGCAGAGTTATTGAAAGATTATGATTTACTTTCTAATTTACATTTCAGGTATCAGTAAACAGAAATATTTCTTTTTAAACTTATTTTGAATGTAGTTGTATTTGAGCAACTTCAGAAGGAGTAATGGCTGAGGAAGACAATCCTTAAAGGACTTCATTTTGCAGGTAGTAAAATGAGTTCTAATATTAAAATTGTCATAATGATAATTAACATGATAAAATGTTTTAATGAAGGGGAAGGAAATGAATAGCTGTGCTCCAAAATGCTGCTGCAACAAGATGGATACTGCTGATGTTGTCAAGGATTTGTTTTATAATGGTGATCTGTGTCTCTGCTTTCATTAGCATTAAATAAATAGTGGTTTCAAATGACAAATGCTCTCCAGTAGATGCTCCTTCATATAAGACAGGATCAAGTTAAAAAGAATAAATCTAATTTTGGTCTAAATTTTTGAAGCAGGTTGAAAAAGGGGTGACTAGTGTACTTAAACCCCAGGAAAAAGATCTTAGAGGCCTGTTTCAAAGTGTGCCTCTTGCAGAGTCTTTCTCTATAACACTGGTATTGGCATTTCCTCTCTGCATTGATCTATTACATGAAAAGAATATTTTTTTCTTCACTGCTTTTCTATATTGTTTACAAATTTACTGAAGCAGGATATTCTCTCACCATGTAAATTCAATATTTAAGATAACAGGATTAATAAGAGCAATTACGGGCATACACTCAACTTTGTAACAGGAATATTTTTCAAATGTGATCTTCCCTGAATGGGGGGAATCACCTCCAGAACATCTGAATCTTCAAAGTTTTCATGGGAAAAAATCCTGCAAAAATATTGAAAGCAGCAGTGGCTTCTTGGGCCAGAAGAGCTGTGAGATCTTGAAATAAGAAAGAAAATTAGACCAAATAAGACCCAAATTAGGAATGGATCTAGATGAATTCAGCTTATGCTCCACTTAAAGTAAATGAAGGGAAACAGGGTGCAAATCCTCCTTCCCCAAACCAGAGGTTTATGGCAGCATTCCGAATATCCCTGTATCTCTCTTTTCAAAGACAAAACCCTTGAGGGACAAGTTCAAATGTAAATTTGTGTGTTTTTCCCCTTTTGGTCACGTGAGAGCTGTTCCAAATGACAATTGCAGGCCTGGTGTCAGTGTTGCCTTTTCCAGCCAGCCTGGAAAAGAAACTCGAGATCATTTTAGCAAGGAGGTAATATAAAAGGGGATCTTTATTTTGAGGATCTTCAGGAGCAGTTATGGAAAGGTGTCCATAAAAGCCCAGCCCCTCCAGGGGTGAGGACATATTTACAGCTTTTAGGAAATTAGCATAATTGATTAAAAGCACCAATAAGGACAACAAGTGGTGATTCAATTCCCCCCCAGGTCCAGCCCCTTCTTTGGAGCCCCCCTCTCAGCACTGGCTGTGCTTTGTTTATGAAAATGAACCTCAGAGTTGTTCTGGGCCTTGGTTCCCAGGAAGAACCGAGATAGGACAGGGCCTTGTACCCTCCAGGGCTTGGAGCTCTGGAATTTGTTTTGTCTTTCTGCTTAGGGAAAGACCATGGAAAAGTACTGGAAAAACCAGCTATGAATACAGTAGGCTACAGAGCTACAAATATATGTGCAAAGAGTACAGAGAACATATAAAAGAAAAAAGGCAGAAACCAAACGACATCATCAGCAAAGACTGTTTTGAATTCTGGGGTCATCCCCATCCTTCCCAAGTCATTGGGATCACAAAAAAAATTCAAGGATTCTTTCACTCCCATGGCTTTGGATCAGGCCTTCCTTGGACTCAGCTTGTCTTGGTGCAGCTCTGATCCTTATGTTATTAAGACATGATGGTAGAGATTTTAAATAGAAAGCCTATGAAAAATAGCAGATAAGGGTTGGACAGGTAAACCGCCTGCTGAAAGATAAAGACATAAGCTTTGCTAGAAGAGTACCAAAAATAAACCTCATACTTCAGATTATTCACAAAAAAACAATATCTGGGATAAATTTAGACAGAAATAGATTTTTGCAATAATAATTATACAAAATGTATCTTCTGCAGCTGAGACTTTACCATGTGTACTGAAAACATATTTGTCACTCCCTGAGAATTAAAAGCATCCCTGAAGTTCAGCAGAAATAACTGAAAGTTTAAATTAAATTGCAAAGTTAGAAACAGTCATAAACGACTGCAATTTAATAGTAAATTTAAATTAAGCTGGGACAAGGCATAAATGTGTTTGGACAAAAAAAAAAGATTGAAAATCTGCTGCTAAAAAAAGACAATATATTAATCAAAACAAAAAGTAAAAAGACCTACAGTAGCAGACTGGAGAACGTGATCTGGAGGGAGTAATGAGAAGGATACCATCTAGGTCATAATATTAATCTAGATAATGGAGAATTGAAAAAGTTAAAAGAGGAACCTTGAATGTGAACTATACTTAATTCAAAACCATTGAAGCAAGTGAAGTGCATGGGTAATGTAGCAGTAATGATGTCTGGAATGTGCAAAGACACTAATTGCAGTATTCTTTGCTAATTAACGAACCTATAATTATAGCAAAAGGATTTAGAAAACTATCTTGTTACAGCACTAAGACAATGTCATGTAAATGACTTTCTCCATGTACACAAAGGTGGAATTCCAGTTCCCCATGCTCCAGTCATGGATGCCCTTTACTAATTAAATAAACAGAATTTGAGCTGGTGATCAAATGCCTCCATAAAGAGAAAGTCAGGAACAGATTTTGTGACTTCTTTTTTCCTTTGTGATCACTACATCACTTTAGCTGAAAGAACAACTCAACTGGTCCCAGCTCACAGATACAGGCCTGTAGTTTTCCCCTTCTATGTATAACTCCCATTTGTATCTAAATTGATGTAGAGAAAGGATTAGGAACTTATAACAGACCTTGAAAATTTTCATATATTTTCTTAATGTTTATTCCTCAAGCCTCTTTTCTTCAAAGAGGAATCCATGTCTCCATTTTAATTTTCAACTGTTTCCTTCCATTTAATTATTGCTGCAATTAAATCACCATAACATACTTCTGTTAATAATCTCAGCAGTATCATCCAGAAAGAGACGCTTGGGGAAAAAAAAGTTTTCATTCTTGTTTCCACTCGAGTCTCTGTGCTTATCTCAGTCTATTGAATCAATGTGCAATGTGATTGACAAGGGATATTCTCATAACCCTTTTAATTAGTTGATGAAGGCCAGATGACGTAAAGGTCACTTGTGGGACATAGCATTAATGTCACTCTCTTCCTTGCAGTGAGTGACAAACAATTATCTCCATGCTAGCACTTAATTGGGTTGATATCCAGCGTTCCAGCTCTGGCAGCTGCCCCCAGGATGAATATTTTTTGATATGAGCAATTCCATGTCATCATGAGATTGATGGCGATTAATGTCAGCCCTTCAGAACTGTCACCCAGAAAAGGAAATAAAGGCAGACGCAAAGATAATGCTGGCCCTGGAGCCTCCAGTGTGGTTTTCTGATAAAAGCACAGTTTCTTGAGCTACCTCAGGGCAGTGGTGGATTTAAAGGCAGCCTGTTTTATTAGGAGTCCATTTGTTGTGTTAGTAATCTCAGCAGGAAACACCTCACTCTTTTGGAAAAAAGTGTCGGGGGAGCTAAAGAGAAGTAAATGAGAACTTAATTGAACACATGAGAGTCACTTAAAAGCTTAGCAATGAAAGAAAGACAATGGGATCCAGCAAGAGAAATGCCTCTTGTCTCCAGAGTTTGAGCAAGACAAATGAGAGCAATGGTGGGCATCGTTAACTAATGATGTGCAAGCACGGTGCAGTGAGCAGTTGATTACCCTGGCTGGGAATGTAATCCCTGTCACAGATAATCAGTGTCAATCTTTTAAAGGAATCAGTTTGGAGGCTTAATTTCAGAAAAATCTCTGTGATCTCCCTGGATTGGGTGTCCTGGGAAATATTTGCTCACACAATCCTCACAGGTCAAGCTTACTTGGTTAAAATTTCTGTTGGCTTGACAATTACAGAATTTGTTCTTTGCTTGAGGATCTGGCACTTATTGAGTGCAGGTTCTTTCTTTGCTGGGGCTAGAGGAACAGAATACATCCAAATAAAGTGATGTGTGCGCAACTTCCAGATGTCCTGTCCTCCCACACCATCCTCTTCTTCCTCCTCTCTGGGACACAGGTACAAGAACAGATCCCAACCAAGCTTTGTGCAGATTCAGGAAAACTTATTTAGTTCTATGGCTTAAATTTATTGCTGGCATTGGTGTTTTCTCCTCCTGCAGAGAAAAAGTGGAAGTACTCCATAAATCAGATTTGGTTTTCCAGTCATCAAATAGACTGAGTGTTAAAGTCTTTCATTATCCTGTTCCACATTTCCACTTCAGTTCTTTGAGACTGTGTTCATGCAACTCTGCATTATTTCTTTTCATAATTTAAATATATGGAACTACCTGTGTTTTTCACTGTGTTCCGCAACCCTTCCATTTATTCTCAAGGCTCTTCTCCATGTTATCTTAGTTTTTCAGTATTTTTTCAGCTGTTGAATGGAGATTGGAAACCAGAATTCTAGAAAATTTCTTGCTAATAGAAGCAGAGGTCATGTCTCTTTCCTATCAATTGGCCATTCTTTGTAAAACCAAACCCACTTGATTACTGGGAGTTCATTTTTGTCTGATGATTTGAAATGATCCTTAATTATTTTAGAATTAATTTTACCTAGGTACTTATTCTGTAACCATAGCTAACAACCCTCTAAGATGTTGATACAACAGATGGGCAAGAACTGGTATATTTAAAACAAATGAAATATCAACCCCCTATGGACAAATATCAACCTCCTTTCACATTTGTCTTGTGAAATGTGAGAGGCAATCAATTTTCTGGATTTTTAAAAATATTTATATTTCTTTATATATATATATATATATTACAAAGTCAAATGTTCAATTGCATTGCCATTTCCTTCATAAGCCAATTTTTTTGTCTTGTTAGCCAAGATACTAAGTTAGCTTGGTGACCTTTTCTTCAGGGTTGATTGATGTTAATTATTTTACCTTCTCTACTTTTCATAGTAATTGAACCCCCTTGTCTGCTGCTCCATTATTTTGCCCAAGATCAGTATCAGACTGCAAAGAAAACAATTACCTGTGTCATTTATTGTTTTTTTAGAATGTTGGTAATTTCAGTTCATGTCTATATCTCCATCTCAACTTTAAGAAAAATATTTATCTTCTAGTAATATTTTCTTTTAAAATTATTTGATATCTAATGTCAGAAACACAGTTAAGATCATGTAGATACTTGAAGAGGAGGACAAAATTACATTAAGAGAGAGATAAATTTTTAATTAGAGAAAGCCTGTACCTTTTACAAAAGTGAAACAAAGCAAACTGTGTACATTCCACACTACCAATTTCTGTTACTTCAAGTACAACCACCAAAAAACCAGCAATTTTTTATAAACATTCAAGAAACTTCAAGATTTCTGTTGTGCTAAGATGCTCAATGAATCATTGTACAAGACAAACGTTGAGCAAGTGAAGATTCAGGTGATGAAAAGCCCTAACAACCATCCAATTAGACTGGATTGTTGTGCAATTAAAGTTTTGAATTCTTACAAATTGTAAATGCGTTTTAAAAGAGATGAATGCCATTTGTGCATCCTATTCAGAAGAAAAAAAAAACCCCAAACCCTGACAAACAAAGCTTTTCAAAGAAAATTATAATGAGCCCACCACAAATCAAACTCACCAGGAGTAAACTCACTCATGTTAGTCAGTGAGAGCTCAGAGCTGGGGAAGATGATAAAAATACACCTCATTGATTTTTCCTAATCTAATTAATCATCATTTTGTGACAAAATCCTATCTGCTTGGGGTGTCATAACAGCTGGTGCTGTCTGTCTTCTGGAGCTTCTTGAAGGTACCAGTCTCTAGGACAAGCTTTGTCACATTTTAGGATGGGAAATGAGGAGCTATTGGTATGATCTAAATCTGTGAAACACCTGAGGCTGATGAAGGTATTAAGGGTATAACCTGAAATTCTGTAGAGAGACAATTACTTTCAGTGCCATATAACTTACTTTTATTTTTTTATGTAGAAGAAGTCAAGGACAGCCACATTTTCAAAGTGATTAAAAACTTTTAACTGTAACTCCTAGGAATTAGCATACCTAAAAGATGAAACAGATGTCCTGGAAATATTCCAGATGTCATTTAATCTTCAACACATCTATTCAGCATTCTGTGTCCACAGTATTAGAGCAAGGGATCTAATATGCTATGATAAAAATAAACAAAACTTACAAAACAAACTATATTGCTGCTTTCTGAAACCACAATGCGACTCAGATTCTCACTTCTAAAGAAAAAACAGCAGTTTAAATATAAAACTAGTTAACATATGTTGCTCTTGTTGTTTTTTATTTGCTTTATCTGCTTTTTAGAATGAGATCAACACAGCAAACACAGGAGAGCTAATCCACAGTTAAAATCTCATTATTTATTAATAATACTTGCAAAGATGTTCAGTACAGTATATACAGAGTGGCCAAGCAATTTGGCTGCACAGTTATTTATTTATGGAGTCAGCAGAGCTGGCCCATAAGTGTGCAGTGTTTTGGTTTCCACTCTTAATACCATGTTACTGGGGAAATACATCACTGTGTAAACAACACTCTGTGTAATTAGTTTGACTGAAATCCACCAATTTCTTACCTCAAGATCTGTGTATCCACTGCCAAGAATATCAATGGGAACTGTACATTTACATTCGGAGACAAGGAAAAAAAGTCCTGCGTTTTACTTGCAGCTGAAGAAATGTCAAGGTTTCAGAGATTGTTTCTGCATATTTGTTCAGCTTAGCCCCCAAAAGTTATTTGCAATAAGGTTTGGTTCGTATGAGTGAAAGAAGAAGTGAGAGAATCCCATTACTTCCCAGAAAATACAGAAATTCAAACAGATCTCCCTAGCTTGTACCATCAAAGAACCTACAAGCAATGACATCTTTGTGTATCTGGTACCTGGCTTTCCTTGAATAATTACAGTGAGACAAGATGTTCCCATCCCTTTTTAGATATTTGAAAAAAAAAAAAAAAATCCATACCTCAAGGGGAAAAGAAAGAATTATGAGCTGGGTTGTGTAATTACACATAATCACCTTGACTCCAAGTAAGGCACATTGATCCACACTGGCTCAAGATCTATCCACCAAGATTTCTGTTAACTTGTCTAACGCAGAGGCTGAAGATATTTTTGTCACATTTGTCATTATTTCATGATGCTGGCATGAATTTTAATGCTTATTAAAATCAGGTATCAATGATAACAGAGCAAGCAGTAGTAGAGAAGTCTAGAGAAGTTTCTTGTCCAGGTGGGAAAAACAGAACACAATGATTATGTCACTCAAATTAGCTCTCCTCAGCCAATGTTTGCATATTCTTGAAAATATAATGACATTTGTCTTGACAATGCACATCTAAGGCTTTCTGTCATCTCTCTGTTGCACATCATCCACTCACTGCTCACTTATTTCTCATAATTTGCTTTCAAAGTGCAAGAAAAAAGTATGAACTCTTCAAAGTCCTAAAACACATATATCTTTAGTAACCAGCATAAAATATGAGGCAGAAAACACCCTCCATATACCTGCAGACTAACTTTAAACCTAAGATTTCATGTATTCTTCATATACCTGTTAGCTATTCCTTTCTTTCTGCTTCAGTTGTTCTCAGATTGGTTCCATGTTTTCCTCTGCTGAGCTCTTGGAAAGGAACAGCAGGAACCTTTCCTCCTCAAAACAACACCTGATGAAAAACTAATGCTAGATGATTTATTTATACAAAATAGACAGTAGTTCATGCTAGAATATGGGGGGTTTTTCTCACGGGAAAAAGAAAAAGTTTTAAAATCTCTTAGATATCTGTGACACAGATAAATAACACGAATTATGGCACAAAGGTCATGAAACTGAGAAACTGTTTTCCTAATTAACAGTGTCTGAAGAAGGAGGGTGAGGCTGGGTGGGTGTATGGCAGCTGACCAAAGCTAATCATCTACGTAGAGGATGAAAAGCTGTTAAATTCTTCTGGGAATATCAGTTAGCTCAATTTTGTAGCTACATTTTGCTAAATGTAAACAGTGGTTCAAGCAGGATCCGTAAATTCAAATGTCTGTGTAAAACAGGCTTGACCTGGAAGAAACTATTTAGATTAATGGGCAGTACCAAAAAAGCTTGTTAGTGTTTCTAATTTTGCCATATCTATTAATCAGATGTGACTGTTGTCTGGACTACCACAAGCACAGTTCCATGCAAATTAGCTCAATTAAAAATTAATTAATCAACTTGTTCCTTTTTTTTTCTCTTTTGTTCCCCCCCCCCCCCCCCCCCCCTTTTTTTTCAGTCAATGTTAGATATAAACCTCCTTGCTTGGGGTCAAAATGCATCAGTGGTGCTACCATGAATTCTCTGATACAAAAATGACAGCAGGAATCTGGGTGTCTTTGACCTCCATGGTACTTTGAGTTGCAAACAGAAATAATAACAACAGAGAATGAAAAAGCAAACTAGCTGGAAATTTGTACTGACCATTAAAAAAAATAAATAGGTATAGTTTAATCCTAAGTGAATGCATTTACTGAGCATATATAAGGACAATAAGATAGCTACCCTCAAGTTTTTTCTCCAGAAGAGACTCCTAATCCCCACAGATGATTTGGTGAGGCTATTTTCAAAAATATCTACTACAGATAGAGCCATTGAATTTACCTATACTGGTAAATAAAGTGTGGCTCAAGGAATGACAGATAATTGTCCAGAATGTCCAATTCTCAGTTTACATCCTATTTATGGCCTGCAGACAACATTTGCAAAGGGTGTGAGCGGCAGCAAGCACTAAAAACCAGTCACAACAGGCAATTTGGACACAGTCATCCAGTTTTGGGAGGGAGGAGGGCAGAAGCATGTGGATGTGAATTGTTTCATGCTGTTTGGCTCCTGGGTTAAAAACAAAGTCCTGATTGGTTTTGCTTGTACCACAGTTCCAGACAGATCTGGAATTTTTGTTTGTTTGCTTGCTCTTGTTTCTTTTCGTGTTTTCTGTCAAATTTTTGCACTGCCTGTTTGAATAGCCCAAGGTTTTTTAATAGAACTTTTCTGAAAGCACGACTGTGTCTAAATGAAGTTTTCCTGGCCCAGCAGTCAGCTGCTGGTGTGACTTTGTCATGCTCTGAGGTGGCAAAGCTTTGCTAGCAGAACTTTTTGAATATAGATGCGGCAATTGGAGTTCTGATTAGGTTCTGGCAGTTATTGAAATACAGAGTACAGTGAGCACTCCTAAAGAGTTTGCAGAGCAGATAAAGGGTGATTAAGCTATTGTTCCAGAAAGCAATTGCACTGCAAAACACTGACACATCCTTCTCTAGACAGACAAGGGTAAATTGTCGTGGGTTTTTGTGTGCTCATTCAAAGTGAACAACTGCAGGGCCATCATTAAATTTGGCAACCTGGAAATTTTGGAGGATCAGAGACGTTTGGAAAAAGGAGGATGGCTTATACTCCATGGGATTTTATTGCAGGACAATCTCTCATGCTGTAAAGTGTGAAGATCACTATGGTGTAGCTGTACTCTGCTTTTTACCACTACAGGAAATATCCAGAACAAAATGTGAGAATTTCAGAGGGAATGGTGTCTCTGTCACAGACAAATGCCTTAAAAAAAAAAAAAAAAAAAAAAAAGAAAGCAAAGTAAAACTCCACAGTTCTGTTGCTAAATATATGAAATATATAAGTGATGGAATAATCAGCTCTGTGAAGATTCTTAGTCTTGATGAAATTCAGTATAAGGAAGCATGAAAATTACTGGATGTGACTTCAATCGAAGACGGGAGTTGAAGCTAAATTCACTTAGGATAGACCTAGTCTAAAATGACTTCTGAAATCTCAGACAGAGAATTAATCTTGTACTCTCTTATTCCAGGTCACAGCCATTTATCTGATATAGTTAAGTATTTAACCCCATTTATGCAGTGTCCTGTACCAGATCAGGCTATTTGAACCATTTTATGTAACATAATGTTTTATAAAATATTAAAATCATATTCCTAATTTCTGACTTTCTAAAATGTTAAGTCCAGAAGAGAGATCTGCACTTTGCTCCAAGAGGTCTACAAGTGAGGGGAACTGATTTACGTTTTCCATACCTACTACAGGCTCTTTCTGCATGACAGGGGAGATTTCCAAAGAAATTACACAACTGAAGTACAACTTCCCTTTGTAAGACAGAAATTTCTGCTGTATTTCCAGACTTCTTTGCAAGTACTTTATCAATGTAGAGGAGGAAATGAATTCCAGTATTTTCTATATCAAATATGACAAGTGCTAATAAGCTTGTCTGTTCACAACATTTTAGATTGCTTGGAAGTGGATTTTATTTAGAGAACGTATCAAACAGACACTTTGCTGGGAAAATGATTTGTACTAACAGATGGTGGGATGGTTTTTGTTGCTTTTTCCCCTCCTTTCAGGCTCTGTATTGAGCATGACAGACATTTCAAGGCCAAAAACCTCAAAGGTTTCACAAGCTTATATGAAATATTAGCATGAAATAGAGTTAAGTGGGACCCAAATCTGCTGTCACTGTCCTAACTCCTGGTGCCTAGGCAAAGCCCTGCTCTGGAGAGTGGCCAGGGAAACAGCAGCAGTAGAAATAAATTCCTGTATCAAGTAATGTTGTTTTCCTGTGTGCATCTTGTGGAGTTTTCAGAGCAGATTTGGGCAGGTGCTGCTTCCCCATTAACTTCTGGGCTGAATTCCAGAGCAAAATAACTGCAGGAGTGATTTCATCCCTGCCCACACTGCCACTGCACTTGACTCAGTACCTTCCATGGGAGATGCACCTGCCTTGTCCAGATTTAAACCTGGCTTTGGCCTTGCTGTGAGTTTTGTACCATCTCCATCTGCATGGATGACTTTTAGCATCAGTGGGGCTGTACCAGGGCTCCTGCATCCACAAGGCTTTTGGAAATGACTTCTTGAGCCCTGGAGAATACCACTGAGGATAAAAGATTATATCAGGGATGGATTTGCTTTCTTCCTCTTCCCACAACCCCCCACAGAACAGTGATGTCAGAAAAAGGCTGGTTTTCATCTGCCTAGTGCATATTTGTGCTTCCTGTGACTCTTACATAGCATTTCTTTTCCATATCTATAGATGTAATCTATTCCATTATCTAAATCTCTCCTCCTGTAGAGCGTGTAACAATAAATAAACTTTGTGGTTTTGCCTAATCTGAATTGGATCTGTCACATCTGGAGAGTCAGTTTACTGCATCTTTGAAGAGCTTATTTTTGTCTTTGGAGATGCACAAAGTAATAGAAAAATGTGTGTGAATGGTGAATGGCAAAATGCCTGGTCTGATTAAAACAGACCCACTGCATAGAAATCACCCTGGCAAAACACAGTCAAAAGGTTCAAAATTCAGTGGAGCTGGGGAATATGAAAGCTCTTAGAACTCCATAACGCAGTGGAAAGCAATCAGTCTCTGTCAATACAGAAAAACAAATTTAAGTAACCAGAATATTCAAAGGAAGAAGTTCTTTGTTCCTATTTTTTATTATAAGAAGAAACAACAAGTGGGAATTCATACTAGTCATTATCTTCTTGCCAAATAGTGTGTCTTAACTGGAAATATATAAAAATATATAGAAGAGGATAGAATATAAAAGAGCAGTGAGAAGACATACAAGTGAATATAAGCTGGGAAAAAAAAAAATCATTCTTTTCTTCCATTTCTTTTTAATTTCTTCTTTGTCCAGTGTTAACTTCTATTTTCCATCTTGCCTTTCCAGAAACTGTTTGAATTTTAAAAGGCCGGATTGTTATAGACTAAAACTTTGTATTTTACAACTAATTGTACTTATGTTTTTTATTATTCTAGCTGGTGAATTTCCTTCTGTCATTTCCCATTGGGTTTGGTTTCTTTGCTAGTTCTGTTTTCATTCTTGCTTTTCAGGATTAAAATTTCACACTGGCTGGTGGCTGCTCTTATCTCAGTAGTCTACAGATTCCCCATGCTGTGCCCAGGAAGGCTGTGAAAGAATGGGTGGATAACATTATTTTACAAGAAATATTTCAAAAGAGGGTTATGTTGACTCCCTGAGAGCCTGATCCATCCCACTGCTTTTTTGTCAGCAAGAATTTCTCTGTAGGTCTCATTTAGCTTTAGATCACAGCCCACATCCATGCAATGATTCCCAAAATCATGAGGATAAATAGATGTAAACTATTTATGACAGTTTAGCAAGTTATTTCATATGTGCAGAATTTAAGTAGGGAACGAACTAAGAGCAAACCAAACCAAACCATGTAATAGTAAAAGCAGCCAGTTCTTTTGGCCTTCAAAACACTGTGTGTATATTGGTTTATACTTTTAAAGATGCACATATGAAAATTGGAAAATTGTGCTCATGTTCTTTAGGGGTGTGAGTGGCTGAGAGGGGAAATTACTCATGGTGAGTCAGTGCCAGAGCAAAGATAAAGAGTCTGAAATCCCTAATCCTGATTTTCCTGGTTACTTTCAACCCTTCTGCTTCAGCAAGTTATTTTTAGCATTCAGTTCGAATTACAAAGGAAACACTTCAGGCACAAATCAGTAATTTAACAGAGTAAAACAAAGTGTTTGCTGCATTCAGGAGAGACTGCACACAACACGTAACAGACAATGAGGAAGTCATGTTAATTTACCAATTAATGCTAATGATTTCACTATCTCTAAAAAGAGAAATCCCAAGACTTAATGGGAGAAAAAAACTCAATAAATTAGTGTGAAGAGATGTTTGTGAAGAAGCTGACTTAGCTCTATCCATCAATTCTGTAGTGTAATTAATAACTTGATCCCTTGTGAAACCTTTTTCTCTTTCAAGGCCTGGATATGCCCACTGCCTGTTCAAACCTTTCCAAAATACTCTCTGCAATTAGGTGGTGTTATCAATGAAAACTCACCACTTAATTTGAGTCCCTGGCTTTTCTGATCAGATTTACAACTGCTCATTTATATTTGACACATTTTTTCTAGGTTGCTTTAGAAAGACAAATACTTCATAATCAAGGCAAAAAAAAAAAGGCCTCTCAAGGCCCAGGTGGAAGAATTGCTCAGAAGTTTAGGGGAAACTGCTCCTGTTAGATCTGTCAAAAATTAAAACCATGCAGCAAAAGATGTAAAGTTCTATCAGTCTTTTGATGTCTTTAGGAACTCTTGAAAGAAAGACCAAATTGCACTCTGGGATGGGTTTCAAACCTAAGTTTACAGATCTGAGTACATGAAGACAGTTCAAACAGTGCTTCCTGCATTTTTGTTGCAATAAACTCATGGAAGTAGAGTCAGGCAGGAGACTGAAAATAATGTTGATACACTATAGGAAATGGGATGTCGTCAAAGAGCTTCAGCATCAGCTGTGGGCCTGAGCATGGAAAGATAAATATTAATGTGTATATAGGACATCTATTTATGTAGTCCCAGCAAATGACTTGCATGTAGTCAATGCTGTTCCACAGAAAGAACTAGAAAACCATCTAGACTCAGGCAAGGCATGCTCTGTATTAAATCTGTAAAACATTCCTTGACCAGACAAATTATTTTATGGTCAGATAAAATACTGATCTGTTGAAAACTCACCCCATTCCTGATATCCAAATTTTCAGGACCTCCAGCTTTTCCTCAAGCTGTGCATTTTTGCCTACTGACAAAAATAAGGTGAAGTGGTGTGAAAGAAGGAATATAGGGAGAAGTACAGGAGGGACAGCATCCCTGCAACACCTCCTGGTACTCAAGACAAAGAAAAAACTTAGGAAAGTCGCTGTGGAATCACAACTTTAGCATCCCCACATACCATTTAAACACTTTTGGTGTTTCTGGGAGCAATGTCAAGCAGCATTATCATATTTATTGGTATCTGTTCAGCAGCATAGGCAGTAGGCATGACTCCTACCTCCCAAAGCTTGAAGTGCCTGCAAGTTTGGCGAAAACCTTCAGCAAGGAGAAGAGGAATCCAAATATTGCTAAGTAAACACTAAAAGTTGGGATTTTTTTCATTCAGTTTAAAAAGGAAAATTGCTTTAAAAAGGAAAAGAACTTAAAAAGTTATTTCAGGAAATTCTAGGTTTGGGTTATCTTTTAACCAAACAGCTAAGAATTTAATGTACTGAGTTGGACTGCATTTTGATAATAGGCTTAATAAAGTAACCTTTAAAAACAGAAGAAAAACTAAATATCTGTGGAAAGTGAAGAGTTTCTGTGGAAGATTTTGTTGCATAAAAAGGTAAGTTATTGCTTACAAAATCTAACCAGCCAATCAAATGTAAAGAGTAAAATACCGTGTGATAACAAATTTATCTGGAGTTAGTGACCACTACTAAAAAGATATTTTATCAAGAAATTAGAAGAAAACTCTTCAGTTATTTTTCTGAAGAACCAAGAAGTGGAGGTGATATTGAATTCTATCTGCCAACCTTTCCCTTGATGACCCCTTACAGGTTACTTTTTGTGTTGCCACAACAGGAGCTCATGTTGAGCAGCCTTGCTCCGGAAAATACTGAGATAGGGGAAATATTAATCCTTAATTCCAAAGGTTCTGAGCTTTGGGACAAAAGAAAAAAACAATAGAGCAGCTGAATCATGCAACTGTTGAGGCTGATACCCCTCTAACCCATCTTCCTGTTCCCATTGGTGGTGGATCCCATAATCTTCTGAAAGATGTGTAAAAACAATGGAATAAAACACTCACTGGGAATGTTTTATGTTAACTAGTCAAAGTAGTTGCCTCTTGCTTTGAAACCTCATGTGTAATTGCATTCAGAGAGTTTAAAAAACAAACTTAGTGCAGCAACATCTGCTGTGACTTTGCTGAATCTCATAGAATTTCAGAAGCACTCAGGTGTCCCAAGGTGGAATTTGATTACTGAAAATATGATTATTTCCTAAGAAATATAATGAAGTGCTGGCATAAATAATAAAATAACTGCAGAGCTGTCAGCTTTGTGTCTTTTCTGGTCAGTTTGAATAGCTATTTTAATAATCTCTCTGCAGATCTTTAGCTACAGTCATGGAATATAAAAGTAGCATTAGTGGTGTTAGCCGTTATTTTAATCTCAAGAAAGAAGCCCAGGGAAAGATTATGACAAGGATTATGTTGTAATTTTTTATTTCAATTAGATTTTAAGTATCTCATCCGTGTTTTTGTCTTAGTAATATTATGCAGTATTTCAAGGATTATAAATTGTGGAGCTTTTAACTTCTAAAAATCTGTGCAACAGGTTGATATTGAGAAGGCTGTTACAGCTTTTGAGAATAGGGGAAATTATAAACAAATCAGCAGAAGAAAAACAGCGGCAGAGAAAGAAGGGTAAAGGATTAGAAAAGCATCTCAGGACAGAATTATGCAACGAGTCCCTGAATTTCTGTTTCCTAGAGGCTTCTGCTGTCCACCAAGTGCTTTGGAGAAATATTGGTGTGAATTGTTGTTAATCTGCTTCCTTTCACTGCTGGTGCTGATGTCTCCCTTAAGGAGCTCTGGATAAAGAGAGGTGTGGCTCATAGCAGAGTTGCACCAATAAAAAATTACATTTCCATGATCAGGCTCACACCTCCTCACCCAGTCACGTGCTGCCCATAAGAAGTACCTTTGCCTCATTGTCTGGCTGAAATATGGATTTTATATCCAAATAAATTACAGCAATAGCGATTCGTAAAAATGAAGCACATTTTCATTATTGATCTGTTTCTTGGAGGGATGGCAAAACTGGTGCTGCATGTTATTTATTTCTGCTGTTTGCTACATGAGGCAAAATGTTATTCCTGCTTCTTTGTTTCCTTTGTCTTAAACTTGCAGAGCTTTAAATGACGTAAACTTTAAATAATATTTCATTTTAATGTAACATATCGAGATCTGCAAAACCAAAGAACTCTCACATTCTTTTTCCTCTAACAAGACAAGCAAGTTTTATCACGTTTTATGTAGAAAACATAATTTTAAAGAGAAAGGACAGACTAGGGAGGCACTCCTACAAAATATTCAGCAGCTTCCCATAATTATGGTGCTGAGTTGCCAAACAGTGCAGTGAGGCCATGGTGAAATGTGGTCTCTGCAAGACATCTGTTGAGTAAAAGTTTCTGCTTGTAGGGAACTCAAAAGACATATCAGAAGGGTCTAAGTCTTTCAGAAAAGCTTTGATGTCTTATAATTCTGGCACTTCAGAGCCCCAGTCTCAAAAATGCTTTGACAGTTAAATCAGCTTCAGGTTGTTGATGAGTGGATCTAATGAATTATACAGACTTTAAGGCAGGCCAACCAGATGAGGCCTCAGAAAACATATGCATAATCTGTTTTGTTTATTATATGAACATGGGGATGTTGAATGTTGTAGATAAGGTAGGCCAGGGATTCCTTCTCTGCTTGTGCATGAACACTGAAAGTTTCTTTTTCCAAGTGATTATTCTTGCTACTAGTCTGGAATATTTATCGTGCTTTCTGTACCTCTCTTTCACACAGAAATCTGTTTACAGAATCAAGAGCTCAGTTCTGTGAAGTGCATCCTGCTCTTATTGCCAATTGTCATTGTCTCAGTGGCAAACAATAGCACTGAGTACTCAGATGAACCTTTTCTGTGCTTGGAACCTCTAGTTGCTGATCCAGTTTTGCTGTTACAATAAAATTGCACTCTAAAAGAGCTTCAAATGGGATGCAGTTTAATTGGAGATAACAATTCAATGTGAACTGTGAAATTAATGAGAGTTAGCACTGATTGCATTGGATCAGGTCCTTTGAGTTTGGACTGATGAGTTTGGAACAACAATTACTTGTCATCACGTGGGCATGTTATTGGTTTGACAGATCCCCAGGGAAGCAGCACTGTGGGCAAAAGACACGGATTCGTGTGAAAGCTGGATCACAGAAAACCCCTCTGCTCTCCCCTGGTTATGGAATTTGCAGTTCCACCATGTGCGTTTATTTGTGTTCCTGTAGCAAATCAACTCTTTATAAAATAACTCCAAAAGCTGGAGAAATGAGAATAAAACAAGCTCCTCACACAAGATGTGCCTTAGATGCCTTGAAAGCACTCTGGGCTAAGAATAAAGTCTCAGATGGGAGATATGTATTTATCATTTAAAACAACCCAAAAATACCAGATGGAACAAGAGACTGTATGCAAATCCCCTTCTGAAATTCACGTATCTGTTGAAATATATCTCATAGTGTCACATACCCCCAAAATAAGTAGTTTCTCTACAGAGGACATGGAAATTAGGGTGAACAGCAGGACACCAAGACCTGCAGATGAGAAAGGAAACTGCTCATGGCAATCAAATCCAAAGAAGACCAAGAAGAAATCTGGAGGCATCTTCTCCAAACTCAATTTCTCAATATTAAATGGATTTGATGGCAAAAATGCATAAGTTATGGAGGCTGAAAAGGGAGTGATAGTGACAGCTTTGTTCAGGCAAGATCCCTGGGCACCACCAGAGGCAGTTCACTGTTCAATGGATATTGAGTTGGTCCCAGGAGGATACAGAGATGTTAAATGCATGACCAGCCAGCCAGAAAACAATATGGCATCATTGTAATTCATTATACAGATCAAGAGGCCCAACCTCCTCTGATCTACTGGTCCTACTTCAAAATAAATGCCCAGAGAGGGTAATGTAGCCTCAGAGAGGGCACCTATCACAGAGCAATGAAAATATTTATAGAAATCTTCTATAGAAAAGGAAAAGTAAAATTGCCATTGGTTACCTTTGCAAGCAGCTTAGCAGCTGGGAACTTAATCAGAATGTTTGTGGTTGGGAAATGGTGATTGAACTCCCAGTTCCACAACACAATCACAAAGAGGCAGCCAGTGAATTTCAAAGGTGACAGGTTTGGTGTCAATGAAAAGAAGGGACATTTGACACAAGGCCCTAATAAAGGATAAAATCAATTGCCCTACACTGCAGTAAAAGAATATACTTACAGAAATCCAGGAAACAGTTGCATTTCTGTATTGTTAGCAATGATATTTAGAATCAAATCGCTCATCCCAGGCAAAAAAAAACCCAAAACCCAAAACCAAAAAGAAACAAAAAAAAATCAGTGCTGGGGGAAAATAATTAATATTTGTTTGCTGCCATAATCAGGTTTTTCCTGATGTTACAGAGCAGGCTGAGACCACCAGAGGCAGAGAGAGATTAACTCCACACCTGCCTTCTCTAAGGACTTCAGGGAGCATCTGCCACTGCACAAGTGCTGCAGTTCATGGGCTATGTGCTAATAGGTTCAGATCCAGTTAGGTGGTGCTGAGGCTCCAAAACAGATGAAATAATTATGAGATCCTGGAGCCAAAAGCTTCAGAGTGCTCTAATAAAAACTGATTTAAGGCCACGGGACCTTTTTATTTATTGCCTCATCAGCCCAGTGGTGAGGGTTTGAATTATGTCAATGACAGTAGCTTGTCACTGAATCTGACCCTTTGCTGTCCAGGTGCCAGAAAGTTCCTTCCTCTGCATCCATTCCACCTTCACTCTGCTTTTGAAACACCCAGAGGTTTCATTGTCACACTCACCTGTAAATCAAGCACTGCTGGGGAATGTCCTCAATGTGGGAAGATCTTACAGCAAATATTTCAAATAAACAAGGGGGAAGGGAAGCCAAATAAGCATTTTTGGAGAGTATTTCAAACAGGAATTCATTGTATTAATGGAATCATTAAGGCTGCAAAAGACCTCTCAGAGTGTCAGGTCCAACCATTAACATCACAATGCCAGGCCCACCACAAAACCATGTCCCCAGCTGCCACATCCACACATTTTTTGAACACTTCCAGGGACAATAACTCCAACACTGCCCTGGGCAGCCTGTTCCAATGCTTGACCATATTTTCAGAGAAGAAATTTTCCCTAATATCAAATCCAAACTTCCCCTGGAACAACTTGAGGCTTATTACTCTTGTCCTGCCATTTCTTGAGACCCTGACCCCGACCTGGCTACAACCTCTGTTCAGGTGGCTGTAGAAAGCAAGTTTCCCCCCAAAACCTCCTCTTCTCTGGCGTAAACAACTCTCTGTTGCTTTTTCTCTTCCTGTTAGCAGCACTCCTGATGGGATATTTGTACACTTGATGAATTTTGCTGTTTAAAAACCTGAGCAACAAAATGTGTGTACCCCATGATGCTTTGTTATAAGCTTCCATCCTCCAAAATTTGCACACAGGCCCCAGATCCTGTTTTATTCACTTTTTCTGGCAAGCTTCATCTTCTGCTACTTACTGGTATGGTATTTTAATGATCTCCTGGGAATAACAGGGGTATTGTATATAAAAAATGAGAAAAACAAGCAGCAAAATAAATGACATGGTGAACTCTTGTCTTACCCTGAAAACTATTAAACTGGGTCATCTATGGATTCCTAGTTGTTCAATACTTGAAGAGTCTCCTAGATTTCTTTTTTATATTGGCTTTTTATCCATATTTTGCCAGATTTATATGGCTATGTGCTGTATACTGTGAAGATTTCCTCTCAGGAGGAATCTACCAACACTCTATTATTTCTTAGTGACAATGTTTTTTTCCTTGTTGTGATGAAGTACTGCCTTCTGAGAGAACAGAGGAAAAACTAGGAACAAAGTATTTTGTTTTTCAAAACTCACTTTTGTTCTTTGCAGGTAGTCAATATTTTTTGTTAAATCTTTATTGAAATAATATTATTTATTGAGCTTTCAGGTGGAGCAAATAATGTCTTTTTGATAAAGACAGAAAAGCCTTAATCATGATAACTAACATTCAATAAAAATAATATTGTCATCTTTAAAAGTTGTCAACACTTTCCAGATAAATATATGAAATACCTGTGACATTGAACACTTCAGCAGAAAGTGTACATCCTGTAGAAAAATATTGTTTTAAGTGGAAATAATTTTTCCCAGAAATCATTGGGTCAGCACTTTTGAATTCATCAGAAAAGAGCTTTTTTTTTTTTGCTATGGTATTTTGCAATACATATCTAGACAAGGAAAAGAGATTTAACCTGTGGAAATTCTATCAAATGGGAATAACTACCTGTTCATATTTGAGAAGGAATTAATGTGCTTAATACAGTCAATAAATACGCCTACATTTAGCAGTGCTTAAGTTTTGGGTTCTCTCTGCTCCTTCACTTTGGTGTTGGCAGAGAAGTTAAGGCCATGTGGAAGTTCTCCAATTTGATCATGACTCCCCACTGACAAAAACACCCTGAAGGAAACAGTGTGATCCCAGACTGATATGTGGCACTGCAAAGTTAATACAACTTTGACTAGAGCTGATTTGTACCTGTTTGAGAGAGGGAAATTTTAAACCTTCACAACTAGCTCTCTAAACTTACTTTGTAAAACAAAGGCAAGAAAATGAGAAATCATTAGGAAAATCCAGCTTATAATAGTGTCGCGAGGGCTTGAACCCACTGTCAAAGTATTGCACATCACTGGAGGAACCTTAACTGTCTGTGCATGCTTTTAGGTGGCAGCTAATCTGAGATAATTGGACTAAAGCTAAATTGAATTAGCCCAGGATAGTCTCACTAACAGGACACACATGGACAGCCACCATGGTTCACCCAGCCCAGGAATGGCTCAGCTGAGGAAATTCCTTATCTTTGTGAGCCCTGGGAAGAAAGTGTCAGCCTTGGTGATCCTCCAAACCAGACAGGGCTGAAATGTATTCTACAAGCTACCCTGTGCTTTCAGAGTGATGGGCTGGATGATTCAATTTGGCTTTTTCATTCCTTAACTCTTATGACTTTCTGGGGATGGCTTCCCTCTGGCCACCTTCCTAAATCAGTGTGAGACTCCAGCCCAAGACAGTATCTCAGGAGAGCTTTACAGCTTGCACTTTACCATGTGTCTTTTGTCAAAGTAGCCAATATTGAGGCATCCAGTGACTTTTTTTTATGCCTGGCAGATCTGATAAACAGGCAGAGGGTACTCAAAAGAAAAGGAACAGATTGGAAGCCAGAGGCTTTTGTGAGCAAAACAACTTACATCTGTGATGGGCCTGGGCTGAACAATTTATTGTAAGCAGAAGTGCTGAAACTCATACTTTTTAGGACAAGCATGCCTTTTTAAGAAAATGGAATGCTTATTTGTGGGGAATAAACCCCAACCTCAGAAACCTGCCAGCAATCCTATGGCTCTTGGATTTGTTTTTGTGCAGTGAGCAGCACTCTGGAAATCTTTGGATAGGAAGTTTTCCAAATTGTTTCTCAGAGGCAGTCAGAGTGCATCCAAGTGTTACTGGCACCTGCTGGAATGCCAGAGCAGAAAGATTTCCTGACTCCAAAGGTAAAAACCCCCTGTTATTGCATGAAAATACCCTGTTATTGTAGGAATCCCTGCTGCCCAACTATGGTGTTTCCAAACACCAGATTAAAACCAGGCAAGATCCTTCTCACTATTCTCACCCAATACCTCTAGAGATTCTTCCTTCCAAAATTTGGATGCCATAATTTTGGTTTCATCTTCTACATTATCCCTGAATAACCCTTCTTCCTTTCCTGTTACTGTTATTTTGTATTCCAAAAGAACTTTGTAGGGTGCACCTGAACATATGTGTGCTTTTAAACATCCTGCTTAATTCAGTATTTAACTAATTATGGGGCAAGAAGCCTGGAGGGTTTGCTTTGCTAGTGAGGAGACAATGCAGAATTTAAGCACCATGTACAAAAACATTTTCTATCATCTTGGTTTTCTTGTTATGCCCAGTAATCTCTTTACATAGACAGACTGAAATTTCTTCTACCACTAATGCAGTCATGAAAAGAGAGAGAGGAGCATCAAAGGGGAAGAGGGACACAGGTTGCTACTACAATAATGGAGGGAAAATGAGAAAAATAAAAGCAAATCATTATTTTGAAATGCTTCCAGCTGATACAGTAAAAGTATGGAGTATGAATTCATTCTGATTGATGAAATAGGAGCTCCTTTGCACAAAGTCATCAGCCTAACAGGCTGGTATTCATTCCCCCTTGGAACAGTGGAGAAGGCATCTCCAAAAGAGGTCAGTTGTCTTAGACATTGTCTCTGCTCTGGATAAATCACTCCTGGAGGTGATTTTCTGTCTCAAATGAAAAGCAGGGAGCCTGTGTCTACTTTTGACTAGACACTTAAGATTTGGAAAGCTGAAATTGTAGCAAAGCTCAGCAAAAAGGGTTAATATTTGCCAATACCTGCCTTCGGAGTTGTCATTTTTTGGATCATAAATGGTGTAAATGAATGTCACCAGCTCCCAGTTTCCCTGGGAATGTTAATGTATAGACAGGCAATCTTTGAGCCCCCAAGATTATTTCTATTTTCCACAAAATGCCTTCTTACATAATACAGTATCACACTGGGAGTATGTGTGCAAATGATCATCCTGTGCTTTTTGCCCAAGAACACTGCAAGGGAATTTATGCCCCTGCTCAATGTTCTGCTGCAAAAAACCTCCTATTGCAGACAACTTATCAAGAGGAAACCCCTGAGTAAGACTTTTATAGCACTCTGCTGGAGATTTGCCACCAGTCTGCTCTAGCAGTATGATCCCACACCACAAGTATCCCCCATTCTGATTCTTTTTCCTTTTCTGATTTTATCTATATCAAAGAAAAAGAAAAACCCTCTAATGGACCACAGTGGGGGAAAAAGAGGTTTCACTTTAATTATTCATAATGCAATTTCGCAGCAACTATATCATGTGTTTGCTCAATTTTTAACTGCTTTTAAAATGGAGACGAGGATTTTATAAATGCATCTGCTGGTGGTGTCTCTGAGGATGGGAGATGACTGAGAGGTCTTGGCTGAATCTGTATTCCCAGAAATAATTGCTTCATTACTTGAGTGAGTTACCTTGAGCTGAGCTGATGTGATTCTCCATCTGTTTCTGTGCATTTATTGAACTGGTGCCACTGGACAGTAGGGAAGAGCTCTGTGTAGTCCTTGAAAAACTCAAGGAAGTCAGAGCCTGGAAATGCTGAGGAGGCTGTGGCTTTTCCTGCTTCAGTCAAAGCAGATTTGATGGATAAAGTGCAATGTTTATATCCTCAATATGTGAGCTCAATTTCCAGCACCACCTAAGAGTGACTGGTCAGCTTCAGGCACCATGTAACTGCTCCTCGCCTTCAAACTACAGGTCTAAAATGGGAATTGTAAAGATGATGATTGGCTTCCTTCTCACTATTTTTGTCTGTTTTTGGATTAAGAGTGTCCTCTTTGTTGATATTTGTAGCCTTTCATGCACATACATACTCCACATTGCCTGTCAGTACTTGCAGATTTATTTAATAAAGTAAGATCATTATTAAACACTTAATATCCAATCCTATGGGTTTTTAATAAGATCAGTACTTCAGGGTCTGTGAAATGAATCTCTGAGAAATATATGAGTGGACCTCTTCTACTTAAAGCTTCTCCTGCCTTCAACTCTGCTCAGCCTATCTGTGTATGATAATGTATACTTAATACTACACATTTCTTGGAACAATGGCAGTAACATTGCAAAGTGTCCTTGGATCTGCAGAATACGGGTGTAAATGCTGTGCCTATTTAAATTGTCCTTTCAACAAATTTTATTTTGCAGTTACAGATTGTGTACCACCCTTTGACTCATTTGGTGCTCTCAGAAATCTTTATATCAAGAGGTTCTTCTCATCTTTCCTAAATTTGCATTTGTCACTTTCTCTCGGGGATATAAAATAGAAATTTCCCCATCAACAATGTCCAAAAAACTGTGTGAACAGGTTGCTAAGCTGCAGCTCTCAACAAGGATAGCAAAGCTGTGTTACAGAGCTGTTGTGATGGCCAGAGATCAAAACAGTCAAGCAGAGAACAGAACAGAGCTGACCCAGGTCACTTCAGAGGATGAAATAAACTGTGTGGTCAGCATCTGTATTTTTTTGTACTGACTCCTCTTTATTGATAAGCACAGAGAAGGCACCATCACTATCCTGTCTGGACCAGCCTGAGCTGCAGATTGTTGCTGCTTTTAGATTTGTGTTCTGGATCTGGTTTGTAGCAGAGATGCTCCTCTCATGGTCCTGTCTACTCACATCCTTACAGGACTACACCTTACTGAGATGAGTGAATCACTAGAAATATTGAAGATCACATCTTGTTGTCTTTCCAGGGACAATTCCTTCCTTTAAGTCAACATCCTTAGAAGTGTGCTAATGCAGGTCTCAGAGTGGGGAAACTTAGATATTCGAAATATTGTGGTGTTCCAAATAATTCATTGCATAGAAAAAGACAAACAGGGAATATACAGAACTAATAAGCACGAGTCTAATGGTGAATTCTCAGCTGGATTAAACATTGACATAGTTAAAGGGCCAAAAATTGAGTAGAATAGATTGAGGCTGTGCAAAAGCAGGACAAGAAATGGAGTGCCGCTGCAGTGCCAAGCCTAATCTTGTCCACGTTTTGTACTGACATGGTGACCAAGAGATGGGAACGCTAAAAAAGTGTACAAACAAAAAAGTGACACCAAACTGGGAGCACTGATCAATACTAACAAGGCAAGAAACTGGATCAAAGTCGACCTTGAAAAATTGCACCAGTTTTTCTCCAAATGACTTCTGAAGTCTTTTATGGGAATGGAAAAGGACATGTAAACCCTGGAGAGGCAGGGAGCCTAATTAACAGTGGGACTTTTAAAGTGCAGACTGAAAGCTTCCAAATACCAGCCACAGAGGTGATATCAATGAAACACTTATCTGTGTGATGATCCATCACTGCTTGGAAAGCATTGTGCTGGATGGATGACAGCAAACAGGGGAAAAAGTGAGAGAATGAAATCTATAGATAAGCAGCACAAACTGAGGATGGCACTGAGAGAAATGTTGAATGGGGATACAGAATTCGTGAGCTTTGGTGTTGATTCCCTGGTAGTTTTGCAGGAAGGAAAAAACCCCACCAAAAAAAAAAAATCTCTCACTATGTCTGGTAACAGGTAGAAATTAAAAATGTCTGAGTCATATAAAATTAAATGGAAGAAACACAAAATCAAGCTGAGCCCACCAAATGGCATGGAAATTCTCACTGCACATGGTTCCAGGTTGTGCCTGTAATTGTAGTCAGTGTTAGTTTTGGTGATTTTTCTGTCATTTGTTCCTGTTTTCAAGGAAGCAGGTAAGAACCACCTGTGTATGTTATATTCAGCTAAAGGATGGCCAGAGGATAATTTGATTTTGTAACAGCTTCCCAGGCATAAATGCTTATATTCAATCTGCACTGGAATAAAACCTAATGCCCTGGTACATTTTTACAAAATGAATTTGGTCTGGAACATTTCATTTTTAAATCAGAACGGTTCAGTTAAAATCTCTGAGTAAAGTGAAAAGTGTATGTTACGTCAGAAATTTTATTGTGGGACAATGTTGAAACAGCAGTCTTGAAAGAGACTTTTTGGATTATCCAGCTTTTGTGCTTTCACAGTCAATGGGCTGTATAACATTATCCAAAACCAAAAAAGTGCTCTCTTTTCAAAGCAAGCTATTCCAGACTGTGGATTTTATAATCATTGTTCTAATATTTTGAAAGAGTATTCAGATCTAATACACTTTTTAAAAAAAATTTGAATACCTTGTGTAATGTTTATTAATAGTGGTAGTTTTTGAAGAATAAATGAAGTTAAAATGCTGACCACTTAAAAAAGAACTAAAATGACAAAAATTTCAGAAAGATAATGTAGATTACATTGATATGATGCTGTGAAAAGGCTAGGGTAAGAACTGGAGCTGGTTCATTTCTGTGTTAACTAAAATAATGATGGAAGCCTGATTATTGCTTCCAAAGCTCTGGGTAATACCTTGTCTAAGGCTCTGTCTCTTCCCTAAAGTAGCACACTGTGCTATAGAACTTTGTAAATTTTCCTAGGTCATTAACCAAATCTAAATTAAAGGTAAAGTGAACACTCTACAGCATTTCTTCCCTGCTGCTGATTTAATGTCTTTTCACCCCAAAATCTCCTTGTGGGGACCAGGGCAGAGAGATACCTGTCACTGAACAATGCATGTTGAACATCCTCTGAAACCTATGGGACTCTTCCATGTGATCCAGCATCCTTTCCCTCTCCTCTTTGTTGCGTTATTAAAAATAAAGAAGAACAGCTGCTGCTGTAGACGTACAGGTTGACAAATTTACAATAGGTGATGCCACCTGTGCCTGCCTGATTTAATCACAGCCCAAACAATCTGCCATCCATTTACAGAGGGGATAATGTTCAAGAGCATCTCAAAGTGACTCAGGAGCAGGAGGGTGAGAAAGCAGTGTGGGAGCAGTTTGCTCAAACACCCTCTTGGCTACAAAGGAAGTTTACAGAATATGGCTGGTGGACTTGAAAAACCCTTTCCCTGCTTTTATAGAGCAGGGAAAAAACGTGGTAAACAGCTAATAAACACCATATCCAACACTTAGTGCCAGATGGACTCATCTGCACAGTGTTGTGTGAGCTACTGCTGGTCCATCTGTGGTGAATGCTCCTTGCCAGTTGCTTGGCTTCCAGAGTGCTTGGGAGGCCATGCCAGAGGAGGAAGAAGCTTCTTTGTTGTACAGGTAGAAGTTTATTTTCTGGAACCACCTACAGCAGCCTCCTCTCTGTTTCCCCTATAAAATTATGTCAGTATAATTACGTCTGTTCATCACTCTGATTCTTTATGGCAGCTGTGCTTCTAAATTCCAAATACCCACTTCACGTGCTCTTAGCTTTATAAGCTTGCAAGATTTCTCATAAAATGTTCTGTTCAACTTTAATAAAAAAGCTTCACAGACCAGAAAAGAAGACTAAATACACCAGAGTCTCTCATAGAACGTATGGTAAAAAGGCAGCAGGAGTGGGACTGTGACCTGTTACTAAAAATGTTTGTGGAAAAACACCTCAGTGGAATTTAGGTATAATTTTCCTTGTTTTGCAAAGGATCTTCACATTTAAGTCACAGTTGAAAATATTTTGCTGGGGATGGAGTTTTATTTTGGTTGTTTTTTTTTCTTTTCTTTTTTTTTTGCCCCAGTGAACAATATCTCACCACAGAGGAAAATACAAGGAAGGGTTTTTTTTTCCTCCAAGTAGACACAGTTACTCCACATTGACATCTGGAATTTGTCTTTTTATTTTTTTTCATAATGGTCAAAAACCTCTAACTATCCTATTTCAATTTGTGGTGAACTTCTCTAAAATTGATCCCACAGAATTATTTTGAGTGTTCTAATGTCTTTATTGTAATGAGAATTAAGCAACTTTGACTTGACATAAAATAAGTTGATTAATAACTAATAAAAACTTTTTAAGAGACATGGTTTAGCAAGCTTTGATTTAAACTGATAAGAAATATCCTTTTTTTCTCAAATAGGTTTTTGGAAATGTTTGATGCTTGGGTTTTTGTTTATATTTTCTGTGCTTTTTTTTCCAGGGTTGCTTATTCTTATAATTTAAACTCACAGTGCTTCATTGGATCAGGTCTTAAATCAAGCTTTTAGCTTTGACCTGTACTTTATCTATCACTTATGAGGTTGCAGAGAGGTAAGGAAACACAAAAACATTTTCTGTAATTCTGTATGATCACTATTAGCTGTAGCTCTTCAGAGTTTGTGGAATCCTGGGAAACCAGTCACAACTTTTTTTTTCACTGTTTTAACTGAAATTCCCTCTGACCCAGCCAGGAAAATTTATCAGTGTGATTTTGACTGATATTTTGAAACTAGCCACACTTAAAGGCTTAAACTCATGAAGATTATTCTCAGTAAGCTATGAAGGTAATTAAAAATGTATATATATAGCTTTAAATAATCTATAAATAATATTATATTTTTCTGCACTATTTCAATATTACCTTTCCATAGTCTGTCATAAAGCTTCATATAATGAGTAAAATTATTTTAACATATGGGTTATGTTACAAAAGCATCCTTCCTCTTTGAAACCCCTCCTTTCATAGTCCTGCTGGCCCAGAAGTGTATTTCTAATGAATGAATAAAGTAATTGAAGCAACTTCTTAATTCACTTCAGACCATCTTTCTTCAGGGGATGTGATTGTAAAAGAACAGATCTAAGGCTAAGAAAAATAAAGAATCACTAAAATTACCCTTCAAAGGCCGTTTACCTCCCCTTGTGGATTTTTATGCTAATGTCTCTTTTGTTTCCCTTTTTCTATTTCCGTTGAAAGCTAAAACCCATAAACTAAATCTTTCAAAAATCTTAACAGGGAAATGTGTCAAAACATCAAAAACCTTTTCAGAAATCTGAAAGGATCTGGAACAGAAATTAAAGTTTAAAATGGCACAGTACCATTCAGTGATTCAGGAGGTGTATGTTTGGAAAGGCTGAATCATGGGTGCTCTTTATATACACATATATATGTACATATATATATATCTGTATGGGTATTATATATTCTATAATAAGAATATTGATCTGGACAGATTCAATCAAAACAAACTAGGAAAATTCAGAGAACCAAATGAGGAGAAAGGACTTTTACTGAAGGTCAGATATTAAAGGAATTGTCTCAGTGTCTAATTTTCACATGATGATGATAACCTGGAGCTTAGCAGGACTTTTTGTAAATTTTATTTTGGACGTATGCACTTGAGGGAAAGGGAAATCCAAAAGAATCTATAGGAAAATATCTGGTTAATTAACTATTTTGAACATTTTAAGCAATGGGGAGAGGAAAAGTAAAGAGAGAATATTTTTCCCAACTTTTTGAGATTAAAGTATTTGCCTTTTTTCCATGTGATATTTTGCAGCCTACATTTGTTTGAATCTGTTCTATCTTGAGAAATGTAAAAGCACCCAAAAATGAAAAAAGAGAAAAATACCCCCTTTGAAATGCAAATTTTTTTACTTTTCCAGTGTTCTTTTGTCAATTACAAAACATTAAAAATCACTTTCTGTAATCATATTTTGGTTTAAGCTGAAATATCTTTTTAGTTTTCACTATCAAATTAAATTAAAATACCAGATCAGCACAGTACTTTGTTTTTTGTTCTCTTTGATCAAGGTCTTGGATGTCAAGCCATTAACTTCATGAAGTGAACTTTTGCCAAGGAATGGCATTTTCTGAACTAAGGAGTAAAAGATGGGAAACAGGCTTTGGGTTATAATCCCTGATAAGCAATTTTTCTTAACCTCCTCACCCACCCACTCAGAGCAGTTGTGTCCATGAAAAGTTTTTCAAGTTGTGGGTCAATTTTGTGGGTCAAACTGATCCTCTTTAAGTGCACATCAACTTGAAATACTTCTGTGCTGTATCTGGAATTCAGGTGTGTGCCATAAAGAAGAGAAGGATCTGTGTGTTCCAGGTTGCTCAAACCTCTGGCACTCAGTCTTTATCCAGGGTGTGATAGCCCTGTGCTCACTTTCTGAGTCAGTCACAGAGTAGTTACAGAGTAGGAGCAAAGGAAAATCTTCAATTCTTTCTGAGAATATTTATCATTAATATGTCTTGGAAGGGATCAGTCCATGTGATGGCATGTGCTACAAGGAGAGAGATTAGTTTTTCTTTCATATCCAGCTGAAGATGCGCTGAAATTTGGATTATTTTTATTTTAAACCTTTAAGCAATGCACAAGCAGTGCAGTTATCCTGATTAAGTGCAGCAGCAAACTGGGGCTGCAAACCCTTCTTTGCACAGTCCAGCTCCTGGCATGCTGCACAGGCTAATGAGAAAAATAACAGAAGCTTCACAATTATTCTCTTCCTCCCTGGCACTGGCTGGAAGCAGAGTTAATTGTTATTCCTTCTCCAGGGTAACTGCCAGCCCTTAACTCGTGGCTGAAGTTGCTGCTCCCTGAGATAATGGAAGCAAACAGGGACCAGAGTTTACAGAAATTTGTATTTGTCAAGTGCTCATAGGCACTTCACCTGGTGTGTGCTGGGGACAGAGAGCTGGGCAGGAGGCTGTTTTGTTAACCTCATTTTCTCTGCTGAGTGGACTGCAGGCGTGTGTTTTAAACATCCTTGTCAAGCTTTGAGCACTCACGTGTCTGTAACACAGCAGCCACGAGGCCTTTCTGCTCTTATCTATCTTTGCTGGTTGCTGTCAGTTTATCCCATTAACCTGGCCAGGGCCCTGCAGGATGTCAGGTCAGAGTTTTCCCCCACAGTCCATTACCACCTCAAAATTCAGGAGTCTCTCCAAATATCCTCATGTGTCTGTTTGCCCATCTGGGAGAAAGCAGGGAAAGTTTTCAGAGCTCTGCTCTGAATTAATCCCACTTAACTTCAAGCTTGTGGCCTGAGAATCTCATTGCTCGTGGCTTTCTTTGTGGGCAGTGAAAGGAGCTGAAAACTCCACAGGGAAACAAACATTCCTGTGTTAACTGTCCTGGGTCTATTCCTGTCTCTCTTGATATCATTGTGTGACCCTGAATTAGGGAATTATTCTCCAGTACAGAGTGGCTGGGACAGTGAATTTTCTGGGATGAATTAATTATTTATTTATTTTTATATTCTTACTCTCTAAAGAACCCTGACTACTCTTTTCATGGTCTGCTGAAACATTGTAATTGTCACTGCCTCATGTTCTAGCGTGTGTGAAAATGCACAATGTATGCATGACTACATAATCATGCAATTTTCCAATCAGCTCAACTCAGACAGGGCTTCAAATTGCGACCCAAAAAATAATTCTAATATTTAAGAACAGAATTATTTTTCTTAATAATTTCAACTCAGATTGTAGTTTCTCCAATGGCTGCAGCATCTTCCTGGCTGTGGCTCTTTGAAAATCCACTGAACACAATTTATGGGTAAGCAAACAGTTTCCAAGAGCAGATTGTAATTTGCACTAGGTAATAACTATTAAAATAATGATTATGTACAAATAAGTTTCCAGAAAATGACTTTTTGTTTGTTTCTCCTGATTCTGCTCTCCCTGTAATATATATTCCCTCTGTATTTCTCTCTTGTGGCTGTTTTGCAATGATTATTCCTCAGATCTCTCAATAACACTTAAGGATATGATGTCTTTCCTTATTTTGTGATCTATTTAATTAAGTTTTTCACAGACTTTACTTCTTGCAGTATATTTTATTCTTCATCTTTTTACTCCCATGTTTTACATCACAAAATATTCTGATGGAATTACTTTAGGAAATAAAATACAGGTAGAACACAGAATGCTGTCCTTATGTGGACTGCAGGGAGAGGTAGAAAAAGGTGATGGATTGTTTTTCTCATAATGACATTTTCAGCAGAGCTGAAGACCAGAACACTTCAGATCTGACAGGTGGGTAAACACGTTTTTCATAACAGATCAAACAATTCTTGACCATTTTGAGTGGAAACAGTCACTTACATGGTGACTTTAATTCTCATAATTTATGAAAACCAGAAAGTAATTAGCTCTGAGCAATGAATGACTGATTAAAAAGAAAAAAACTAAAATCCCCAAAACAGAGTAACCTTGGCATTTAGTATAATAGGTTTTTGTAAGATAGCTCACTCTGATTATTTTATCTCACATTCTCCTAGCTCAATGACATGATTTGCCACTAACAAAGTAGAAATTATTCTGTTTGTTTACAGATTTCTTCTATTTACAGCAAACTGTGCCAGCAAAGGTTAGAGACCAGTGCATTGTGTAAACTTCTCGTCTTAGATGATTAATTTTGTAATACATCAGAAGAGAATATTTCAGGTGTATAAACACAGGAGTTGCCTCAGGTGGAAGATTTTGAGTCCTTGTGCCCTGACTGAAGGAAGGCTCCTGGTTAAAGGCTGGGAAAGAGTGGAAATCATGGAGCTGGTGTGTTGGTGTGAGGCCAAAAGAGAACCAGGTTAGGGAAACTTGGTCAGCACCAGAGATTGACTGAGACACTTGAAATGAGGAGAAGGTAGGAAGAAAGTTGTAATTATCAGTGCAAAAATATTTCAGAAGAACTAGTTAAAAATAATCTATCCTTTCTCAATAGATTCAGAGAATCATAAAATCATAGAGGGCTTGGGCTGGAAGGGATCTTGAGGAACATCCAGTTCCAAAGCTGCTGACAGGACAGGGACACCTTTCTCTATCCCAGGTTGCTCCAAGCCCTGTCCAACCTGGCCTTGGACACTTCCAGAGACATCTGGGGCAGCCACAGCTTCTCTGGGCACCCTATGCCAGAGCCTCACTACCCTCACAGGGAAGGATTTATTTCCTAATATATAATCTAAGCCTACCCTCTTTCAGTTTGAATCCACCACTTCTTCTGTCACTTTTTGCTCTTGCAAAAGTCTCTCTTCAACTTTCTTGCAGGTTCCCTTCAGGTACTGAGAGGCCACAATGAGGTCTCCCCAAAGCTTCTCCTCTCCAGGCTGAACAATCCCAGCTCTCTCAGCCTTTCCTCCCAGCAGAGCTGCTCCATCCCTCTGCTCATCCTGGTGCCTCCTCTGAACTCTCTCCAGCAGCTCCAGCTCCTTCCTGTGTTGGGATCCAAGAGCTGGAGCAGCTCTGCAGGTGGGGTTTCAGGACAGAATCTCCTCCCTCACCCTGCCCACACAGTTTGGTTGCAGCCCAGGACACAGCTGGGGCTCTCTGGCCTTGCTGAACCTCACGAGATTCCCGAAGATTTCATTTCCAGTCAGCAGCAGACTGGTTTGTGAAGCAAAGCCCTGTTATATCCCTCAATTGTTTAGATTCTAAGCCATGCAAAAGTCAACTGATATGAAGAATCATAGGATTTAGCAAGGTCCTGAGAATTGTCTCAGGCAGATTTTCACTTTTTCTGGGTAGTACACATGCAGTATTCCCCACCAGCCACTGCACAATATTTATATACCTGTTATGTCATTACTGATGTTTCAGATTCGCCTCCAGATGTGCTGTTTTCCTACTCAGAAAGCAGCCTTACTTAGATGAAACACTATTTATGAAAGAAATCAAATGGCACTAGGGGTATTCTCTATATGAGCCATGACTCCTAAAGCTCCAGGTCTTCAACACATGAATTTTAATTGGCTTATGTTGCCTCGTGTTGCCAAGAACATTCTGCTGATACAAAGATCAAATTTTTTTTTTTAAACTCTGGACTTATCCCCAAATGTAAAAGCATTATTTGAGTTTGTTTAGAATCCACAACACAAACAAATAAAATGCTACCACAAAACTTTAAAAGAACTAGATTGGTACAAATCTTTTTACTGTGTGAAAATCTTTTTGCTCTATTGGTTTTTGTTTTCTTTTAACTACATGCTGCCTGAAATATGCCAGCAAACACAGGAGGATGGAAAGGTTTAGGTTCATGATAAAAAGATAAAGATAATTGACATAACAAAGTAAATTATAAATTGCAAAAAATTTTAAAAGTCAATTACAAAATAGAACCAACTTTTTTAATTACAGTGGAAAGAAAAATGAGTGGATTTTCATAAGAACATGCACAGATTACCATTTTCAAAGGGAAAGCCTTTAAAAGGATTAGATGTGCATACTCACAGGTGGATTAACTGCTGTGAATATAAAATGTCAACTCTGTTCCAAGACTGTAATACCAAGAATATTGAACAAAATCTCTCGTCCCTTAACAAAAAAAGAAGTATGAAAGCATCGATTTTAGCAAGAACCTAAAGAACAAACACAGCTCAGAGAGTAATTAATTATAGAAATGGGATCATCCAATCATTCCCTCTGCACATCTTACAGGGAAAGATGAGAGAAGAGCTTCCATTGGCGATATCCAGTTCAAAACTCAACCTCTCTGGGAAGCAGGGGAGTCTGTTACATTTTAATTGTCTGTACAGACAAAAGTAAGTGGAGTTAATATTCCAGAAAGTTCCCAGAGAAGCAAATTTTGAGGCACTCAGTTTCTCCTGGGCTTTAGCTCTGAAGTTCATCAATGTGTGAGTTCATCTGAAGAAGGAAGCACAAAGGCACATTCAGGGACAGACAGAAGGGTAAAACAATAGGAAAATCAGAATTCAAAGCTGGAGGAAGCAAGAAACAGACCCTGCCATACCCTGCCATCACTCCCTTTTGGAGTTATCAATTAATAATTGATTATTGCATCAATGTCTTTGCTGCATCCCCTGCTAAACACAAGTGCAAGGTGAGATGCCAGGGACTCTGCAAAAAGGGTGGTTTTCCAGAGATTTTCCTGCAAATCCAACAATTCTGAGAAGGAATCATCTGATCCGCTCTTTACACTTTTATTAAGAGAATATCATCAAGAATTTAGTTTTCCTCATGTAATTTATTAAGAGATAATTCAGACTCAAATATCCCATTCTCCTGAAAAAAAGTTTAGACCAAAAGTAGCAGCCATGGAATATCCTATTTAGACTTTGACCCTTAACTTTATAAAGCATGCTCTTTGATTAACCATGTGTGTGCTCTGCTTGTTCTCCTGATAACTAATTCTTGAATCTGGTTTCCCCATCATCTGTGGCATTTCTACTCTGATGTATGGATTGTGTTGTTTTGTCACAGTCATCAGAGCTTTTGAAGGAAGGATGCATAGAACTGAAATATTGCAATTTCACTTAGGAGGCAGAACCTGAAAAAATATGCATGAAGCTCAAAAAGGAAACGAAGGTATTTATTTTTCTTTTTTTTTTCTTCTGGTTTCTTGAGGTCTAAAGCATAACAGTTTCAAGGTTTTCTTTGAACTGCTTAACGACATGATTCCAGAAGCTGTGGCTGCTAAGGGCCAAATTCACAAAAAAAAATCACAAAACACAGCAACCCTAAATAATAGATTCACTTTCCCTCTACAAATTTGTGTGATTTAGTGGAGATATGAAGGGAAAAAATGAGTTTTCATTTCACTTAAGTAACAGTTTAACAACTTGTGAAAGTAAGCTGAAGCTGTTGGAGAAAGCATGAAATGAACATTTCTGGAATACAAAAGCAGAGAGAATTTTTGTTTTATAACAATTACTGTATATCACAGGAAATGAGATATTTTGTCCCAGCAGAGAGCAATCTGATTGTGTAAGGCACTCAAGGTGACAAGAGTGGTAATAAAGCCTCTCATGACAAATTAGCAGCTGCAATAATAGATCAGCTCATCTGCAGCACCAAGGCTGCAGAAATTGAAGTACAAATACTCATGTGTACTTTAGATGCAACATTAGCATTGCTTTCACTGACCTCCCTTTGACACCTCTCTATTCAACTCAGTTGGATACAGAAACACAAAAACAGTCAGCAGAATACACTCCTGAAATCCCATTTAACTCCTCAATCACACAAATTCAATGAGAGGAAACTGAGATGGGAAAAGAAGGCCACCAGCTTATTCAGACATGATTTGCCCTTTGTGAAACCACTTTGGTTGTCTCTAATCACCTCTCTGTCATCCACATACCTTGGCATGCCTTCCAAGTCCATCCATTTCCATGATCTTACTGACCACAGAGGTGACTGGTGAATAATTCTCAATAATTCCTTCTTTTAACTCTTTTTAAAAATGGCTGTGATGTATGGTCAGTCAGTGGAATAGGCTGCCCAGAGGAGTGGTGGGATCACCACCCCTGGAAAGGTCCAAAAGGCACTTGGGAAAATGGTTTGGTGGTGAATGTGGTGGTGCTCATTTATTGGGGGATGAGGATACAACCTCTTTTGTCTTCCTTTTCTGGCTAATCTATTAGTAGGACACATGGCTCCACTTTTGGGTAGAGACCCTAGTTATCCAAATGTGTCAATATACTGAAGAACAATTTTGCTTTCTGTTTTTCTCCCAGATCCTAATTCCTTGGCCTTTCATTCACTGTGTGTTGCCTCATCTGGTTTTGAGCAGATCAGATAACTTCCTCTGCTATTGAGTATGTGTGTTCTTGATGGTATTTGCAATTCTAAAATCTGAATTATTGTGAGGGACATCAAGTGGTCATTAATTCAACCTGCTGCTCAGGAAGGGTTAATACACAGCCAATTCCCAGCCTGTGAGTCTGCACTGGATGATGTCAATCCCAGGATTTTCTCTTTTTAAAATGGATCTCATTATGTTCCTGTCTGTCTCTTCCTCAAGCTTAATGATGTTCTTCTGATTGTGTTTTCCTTAGATTTTCCTTGGACTCCTTGGCACTACCCATTTTCATGGAAGCTGCTTGAAAATGAGAGGGAAGGTTCTAAATGTGTTCCCAGTTTCCTACTTTGTGAAATATGGAAAATACAGGTTTTGGCAAAGGAAAAGGAAATAATTGTCAGGAGGGCTGGAGGCAAGGTACTGGGAAATTCAGGGGCTTTTTGGTCCATTAGGGTCCATCCCACTGCCCCCAGTGAGAAAGCAGGACACGATTCAGAGAAGAGAATCCATCTCTCTATGGACTCTGCCATCTCACAGCTGGCAATTTTGCCTAAGAGACAATGGGACCAAGCCCTACCCACTCTCCATGTAAGTATCATCATTAATCCAAAGGATAAGGAGTAATTATTCTTGCTGCTTTGTCACAGAAAGCAACCCACAGTAAGTGATATCACAGACACAGCGATATAATTTGACACACAATAGAATGTAACACACTCACATCCAGATGGCCACTGTTAAAGAGAAGGTTTTAAATACAGCCATGAAGATGTGATTTAAGCCCCTGATTTCTGAATGCTCATGGAAAGAGGAACAAAACACTGTCAATACCCTTATCATTTATCATTAGCAGCAGGAAAGAAACAGTCAGAACCCTGCTACAGCATTTATCCTACAGTGATTCTAATTCTGGTGGGACATTTTAACTGCAGAAAAAAATGCTGCCCTTAGAGACAGCTAATCAAAAATATACAACTAATAAACATAGTGGTCCTAATGATAATTTATGATCAGCTCACAGCTATAACAAACATTTTGCTGTGGTGCTAAATGGAAAATAGAAAGTAAACACTCAAAGGGAGGTTTCACATTTCAGAAAGCAGGTTCTGCTCATGTTGCTCTAAAGTGATAGCAGAGATATTCAGTGCTGTGCAGTCATAGAGATGATTGGCAGCTATTTAGAAAGCCAATCCAGGAAGCTGCAAGCATCCTTTAATTCCACCTAAATATTATTTTAGTTACTGCCAGTTGTTGCAAATATAAACGAATGTTCTTTTTACTTGTATCAGCTAAAGAAATATCATGATAGATTGCACGAATTATAGAGAAAAGCAGACTTATTCTGGCTTTGCTGTTACAGCAGTTCAAATCACAAGCCAGCATCAGTATTTTTCCTCATGGAGTCTGAAGGCACATAAATATTAAAATGTAATTTGAAATTTCTGGCCAGGTCCCAGAACAGTATTGTTTATGCAGTGTTTGACAGTGCTATTCAAATAAATCAAGTAACAAATGTG
The DNA here is from genome assembly GCA_034509425.1 of Eopsaltria australis. NCBI lineage: Eukaryota > Metazoa > Chordata > Aves > Passeriformes > Petroicidae > Eopsaltria > Eopsaltria australis. Next base: position 319,206 of record JAVTVJ010000447.1, on the reverse strand, counting down.
TCATGATTACTGTGAAAGTGGAAACTGCAGCACTAACAACTATTAAGATAAATGATGCCATGCGTGGAAAGTGTTTTATGGGTGCTCTGTCTCTGTGCATGGGTGTGCAGGCGTGCACAATCAGCTGTCTCCCAGGAAAATTAAAACTGCATCCAGGGATGAATATTGCAAACAGCCAGCTCTGCAAACAACCAGCGATGACAGCACAGTCACTTGTTGTGCATAGGATAAAATAGACTTCTGCTTTGATATTTCACTAAATCTTGGCTGCTTTTGGGTAGGCTTAGGATTTGGGGGTTTTTTTCTTATTATTATTTTTTCCCTAACAGACAGACAGGAAGATTTTTGGCAGTAATCAGAGAAATACAAGGAGTTACTATAGGCAGCTGTCTGTTGCTTTTTGTAGCAGCATGTTGTTGTGGGATACTAAATTGTAATCAAAAGTAGGATTTAATCTCCAGGAAAAAGAAGGCTGGAATTAGAGGTTTAGGGAGGGACTGATCACGTTCTAGGCCCCATCTCCACAATGTGGATGTCTACAGCTGAGCCGTTCAATTCTGTACATTGTCATGTGAGAGACACAGGCATTTTTAGAGAAATCATCTGACCTATTTGGGATGTTTATATTTAGCCAATGTCACTGTGACACAGACTGAGCATCTCTGAGTGCCTGTGAGCAATGTTTGCAGTGGTGTCACATTATCTCCATTCAAGGTCTGGGCCATTGTGTGTTGTTCTGTTGTCTCTGGCTGCCTGAAGCCAATGGAACATGGGAGATCATTTTTTTTTTTTTTTGCTCTACCAGGAGCTTAGAAAACTCTGGTTAACTGTCCTCATCTTCTAGAGGTAGCAGGAGCATGTCTGAATCCAGGCAATATAAATTAGTGCAGTTTTCAACTGGTGGGCATACCTAAAATGCAGGAGGTAAGTGATGACTTGTTATATAAGCCTAACATGAATAAAAATAGAAATCTGGTGAGGATCACGGACCAATAAACACAGGTACATCTTTTATGGTTGGTGGTAAAAGATGTCAAGCTCTGAAGTCTTTAACCTGACTCTGCAGGGTCTCAGATCTTGTCTGAGCTCACCTTGGCTTGCTCTGATTTCTGGTTGTTTCTCTGCAGTAACAAAATCAAGGCATTCCTTGAATGAGGAATTGGGTTCTAGTTTAGCTTTAGTTTGCAATGATAACAAGTACAAGTGAAATTAGGACAACACCAGAGTAAAGGGGAAGTGTAGATGGAGTTTTTCCTGCCATTGTAGCTGTATTATTAATTAGGATTTCCTGTAATTATATACATAATTACACAAACTGAATTAACTAGATTGTTAAAAATTTAGATGTACTAACAATAAGTTCCTAGCTCCATATATATGGTGTGCTCTATTGTGTCCATAACAAAACTTTTAGTATAACAGGGTACTAATGAGCTTGGGTAATTAGGTATCCACAGCAGGTTTAAAGTCAGAGTAGTCTCAACTTAGCTTGTTCTATCTTTACTTTTGGCTTTGTAAATAATAATGAGACTAAAATTCTCATCAGAAAATTGATTAGAGTGTACAAAGTCCACTGGCAAAGTCTTTGATTAGGACATTGATGATGCAGTACATTGATTAAAGAGCTCTTGATGAGATTTGCACTCGTCTGTAGTTCAGCAAAGTTCCTTTGGCCAAAAAGGTGAGAGTTATGCTTTAAAACTGATTTTGTAACCTAGGAGATCAAGGTCCTGGTTGGTATGAAGAGGATGTTGCCCTCAGAGCCAGCAACAGACCTCAGATGGCAGCCTTGATATGCTGCAGGAATAACACAGCCTTTGTACCTGTAGAAGTTTCAGTTAAAGGCTCATTTCACTAAAAGTAGAGAGAACAAATGAGTGCACAGCTCATCCTCAGTGTCTCTACCTGTAACCATGGTTCTACCCTCATGGCAAAAATCCATGGTCACTCAGAGTGGAATTGCCACACACTTCATCAGCTGAGCTCAGACAAACCATGGACAAACTTGTTAAGTATGCCAAAAAAAAAATGTAGGAGGGAGGAAAGACTTGCATAACTTTTCTGAAGAGTTTGAATACCATGCTTGTAAATAAAACTTGTACTACTTTACAGCTAAATGCATCTATTAAGATTTTAATTAAAGCTGATGGAGCATGTAGAGAAAAAGTGGAAGAAAATTAGGACTTCAAGAAATATTCAGAAATTTAAGTGGGCATTTGTGACCACATGGGAGACTGGGGAAGGCCAGTGCCAATAGACCTGACAGTCCAGCAGAAACAGGTGAAAGTTGATGTTTGGCCTGCTTAGAAAACTCATTTGCCAAAGCAGGACTTCTCTATGGGTGGGAAATCAAATCCAGCTGTAGTGTAAGATGCCACAAGCCTGAGCATGAATTTTCTCTGCACAGTGCACTAAGTCTGGAAATGTTTGTGATCTTTGTATGCTATAAATCATATATTTCAGTTTTATCCTGTCTTAGGCAGATAACTCACTTTATGGAAATGAACGGGGAATAGATCAAATAAACACTTTGTACAACAAACGCAGTTAGTTTGATATTCACAAAGTATCTCTTAGTCACCAATCAGGCGAAACAAGAAGAAAAGACTGATTCCAAACATGATTGTGTCATTTTTGATGTCTGGAATCAGTTGCCCAGGGCTCTTTAAAGCAGTTGCTTGTGTTTTAGAGTAATGATTAATCAGAATATTTTAAAGGCTGATGGGTAATTCAGTATTTATAGGAAGCTTAGTTTTTGGTCCCCATTTTACAGCTCCCTGTCATGGGATTGATTATTGCTCACTGTAGCTGACCAGTGGAAATTAGTATTGCTGTAAATTTTCAGCCAGCTAATCAGCAAAAATATCCAGGAAGAAAGTAACTTCATACATTGCCTATGCTTCATTAGAAATGAAAAATAATTATTTTTGTCTTGGCTGATTGCTTATTTTATATGTATGCATATGCAAAATAGAGAATCAGACATAACATTGTGCCATCTCTGCTGCCCAACTTGTTGTGTTTCTGGTTTTTTTTATCCTACAGCATAATTAAAATCAATATAATATTTTCCTTTACATCTATTCAGCTACAATTTTCTGCTCCTTAAATACCTTTTTTTTCCACAGACTTATGAAAGAACATAGGAGAACTATTTGTAATACTTCCCCCATTGTCTTTTCCTACCCTTTCACCTCAAGGTTTCGTATGAGTGTGAAAATTTCTTACCTCCCTCTTTTGTTGTTTCTGAAATAACAGAGAATTTAAACATGGAATTTCTTTTCTTACCAGCAGACATCATCAGATGAGAGAGTCAGTTTGGGCATGCTGGGAACTTTCATGTGATGAGATATCTGAAATTTTTTAACTCTTTTGATTTATTTGTTTCTTTTAAATGTATAGACTGTTCTGTATCCACTTTCTACGAAGAGAAAACTACACTGCCATTTGCTAATAATGGATATCTGGGAAATACATGAGATCCCTAAGGAAAACAGAAGTGATTTTCAGTTCACTTGCAGCCTGGAGAGAAGCAGAATTTTCTCATTTGTGGGGAAATAAAAAATTCCAGTGGTTTATGTACTTCTAGGGTCTGCTGTTAAAACTCAGAAATGCACATGTCAGAGGAACTGCCAGTTTGTGCACAGATACAAAATGTGTTTTCCTGAATTATTAATTCACATACCCGTGAATTGTTGTGCTTTCAAAGTGCAAACAGTCATTACAAGAAATGACAGCAAAAAGCTGAAGACAATAAGGCAGCTTGCCAATATTGCAGAGTTAGAGTAGAATGTGAAAACCTTGTGCTGAAGGTTAATGTCACACCTTAATAAAATTTTTTTGAAGTTTATGACTAAAAAGTCCAGATGGTAAACCAACAGCTCAGGTGAAGGAATGAACCCACCTCATATCTTATAATAAGCCCAATGTATGATTTAAAATGGCCCCCAGATGAGTTTTCATTTCCAGCTCCCTCATAATTCTGCATAGTGAAAGGTTTGATAATGTATAAAAGCGATTAACTGCAATGCTGAAATCCACAGAGTCATCTTTTCCCTATGATATTGAAAATATCTGTGGTATATTATGTATGGTTTTGTAAATGATATACATTTTTCATAGCTGCTTTCACTGGCAATTTTCTTCTTCTAATGGCTGTATAATTAAACAATAATGGGATATTTAGGCTTATGTATATTCATGCAGAAGTAGTTATAACAAAAACCCCTATAATTAACTATGACCCCCCCAAAATACACTTTTGTTTATGCACCAATTTTTTATTTTTCATCGACCTTATTTTTTCCTGCAGATAATAATATTGACAAGCAATGTAGAATATGAACTCTCACAAGGTCTTTGTGGCTAAAGGTTTGTTTCCAGCACAGTTTGTATTAACAAACATTAACTACATTGCTACAGCAATGCCTAGGGCTTGGACTTGTGTATTTTCAGTGATCTTACTACACATTGTTTTCTAGTCCAAATATACAGAGTAGAAAAACTCAGGGAGATTTGTTTGATGTTTCCTTTACTGAGCCTGTGGTGCAAAATCAGCTTCTTCAGTATCTTTTCCAACATAATGAATTTAACATTGTATCCACTCAGATTTTGCAATGTCCTCTCATGATAGTATTTTGTGCTCTACCAGCTCTTGAAATGTTCAGATCAGTAGAAAATAGGATATTTCATGTTTCCACTCCTTCCCAGTGATCTGCAGAGGGCATGAGTTCCAGCTGGGAGTTCATGGCCTCTTGGATTTTCTGAATTTAAAGTATTAAACTCATTAAATTCAGGAGAATTTTGTCATTGACTTCAGAACATCCATTGACTTCTGTGGTGCCAGCATTTAATCCTTTCACTTTTTCTGAATACTGTGCCTGAATTTGTATACGCAACCTCGAATTTCAAATTAATTTTCATATCATAAGTATGGATTTGCAACATTAGCATGGCAAACTAACAACCTGAGTTAATTAATTTATTTTATTCTTTTTTTTTTGGCATCTGTCTTGTAGTGGGCATTATTGTTGTTGTTATTATTATTATTATTATTATTGTTACATTTTTTACTTTGAAATTACTATTTCACAATACCTGTTTTTAGGGTTTTTTTCCTTTTCCATGGATTTTGTTGGCTCATGCTGCCATAACTTGACTGTGAAACTGCAGCACTGCTCTCCATGGGCACAACCCTTGCTACTTATTCCAACTTGACTCCCATAAAGGAAAATTTTCTCAACCATCACAAGCAGAGACAAAGTTTTCCACACCTTGGTCTGAATTGTGACTTTCTTGAAACTTTATGTGAGGAACCTCACACTCTTCATAAAACACCTCTGGGAAGAAATTTGTAAGACAACAGACTATGGTCATCAAAGACTAACTTGAAGTTGTAAATGTGAGAGGCTGTAAAGATTTAGGTTCTGTAAATATATCTTTATGGAGATTAACAGAATGCTGTTTCTGAAGCGTATTTCCTAGAAATAAGGGTTTGTAATATTTGAAAGATGCAGTTCTGTGATGCTTCTTGTCTGCCTTGAAACTCACCCAAACAGGTTGGAACTTTTCAGGTGAGGAAAGGACCCGAGATTTGGCAAAGATATGAAATATGGATGATGGAGGCAAAAAGATCAACGTGACATTGACAGAGGTTCTGTGAGAGGCTTGGAGAAAGGGAATAAATAACAATTGAGCATTGTTTGTTTTCTGAAACAACGACAAAGGCATCAAATAAAACTTGGAGGTGAGAAGTGCAGATATGAGATGTTACTGCCCTCATCCTACTTGTATCTTAAACTTTCTGCCTTTTCTTATGAATGTTTACAGGCATTCAAAAATGCACTGGAATTTTATTTTTTAGAAATTCAGCCCATTCAAATATTTTTTAAAGAAATTACTTTTCACTTCAGCACTGCATACATGGATGGGATTATGGATGATCTATTCTCATGTTTTCAGAGGCTTGTAAAACTACAAACATGCTGGGAAACAAGAGTGAGGACATAAGGTGTTGTTTTGGCTTGTTACTGTTTTCTGACATATTTCTAGGCTGTGATTTTCAGATATAAGAGATGAATGAAGATCATGCTGACTTTGAGCAGTCTTACATATATTCTTGAATAAAAATGATGCCCCACACTACATAATGATATATTGAGGCTGAATTTTTGTTCGTAGGTTATATTGTATTTTTTTCTCTTCATGTTAGGCAGGCTGGCTAAGAATTTCTGGTCAAAACATTTTCTTAACCCTGGGTGAAAAAACTACTTTTGGTCGTATTTGTACATTTGGTATTTTTAAAATGTGAGACTGGAAATTTATTGCCTTAATCACAGTAAAAACTAGATTATTGTGGTCCTCAGATTTCTCTCTGGTGTCCCACAAGACTTGTACTGAGCCTGAGATGTTAACTTTTGCTTCTCTAGCCAAAGGCCCTCAGGCTGACTTCTGTTGTCATGCATTACAGACATCTGGCTGCCACGAGGAATCATTTCCATGGACATAGAGCTGAGACTGTGGTGAATTTTGGGATAGATAATTCAGTGAGAACCTTGTCTAGAAGAGGGATTTCGTGAAGTACCTACATTGCAACTCCTTCAGCTTATCTTGGTGGCTTTTGAACAGAAAGAGTTGGATATCAGCTGAGATTCATCCAAAGATTTCTATTTTCTGTGGATGTCTTTAACCAGAAAATTGGCAAAAGGAGAGGCAATTCCAGCAAGGTGAAGGTGATCCTGAGATCACAGATAGTTCTGCTTCTGGTTTTATAAAACTATCCTTTTAAACATAGGGATTTCTTGCACACACTATTATTCCCCCAAACTCTAATAAAAGTCACAATAATGTCATGTTCTATTGCATTTAATTCAGTAGAATGCAGCTGAGAGACAGAAATTATTATTGGCTCCTTTAGCCAACTTTCTGCTGCTGTGAGCTGATTCTGTTTTTTCCCCTCTCTCTCATTCCTAATATCAGGACCTTAAGAACATGAGGTTTATTTAAGGTGAAAGCAATATCAGGAGCCCAGAAAACCAAACCAATATGTGAAATCAAATGTGATAAATTGCAATGAAAAGGCTATGGTAGCAGTCTCTAACTCAGGAAAATTGAATTCTTAGAAAAGATGATGCAAATTAAGTTCTATCTATTGTACAGACCTGAAAAACTAAAAGATAGGATCAGAGCTGAAAAATGTATGTTTACAAACAGCAATGCAATGAGTTAACTTGGAATGAACAGTAAAATGGCCCCCATAAAGTGCACTACGGCATATATAAGTTATTACATTAAATATGGAATTAAGTACATATGCATTTTTGTATATCATTATCTCTCTGAGGTTGGCAGTACAGTTCAGAACAAAAAATTTTGAACAGTAATTTTTAATTAAGCCCAGAATTACCCACTGCATCCAATGCTGTTGGTTATCCTTTACCTTGAAAGAATTCTTCCAAGCAGATCTTTCAAATCAATGCTTATTTAGTCAAATAGTAATAACTTACAGGAATGCTGGTCAATCAGTAGTAAAAAAAGCACCAATTTTCACAGAGACAATATTAATAATCTTTTTCTCCAGCTGTCATTTAATCTGACTGCTCTGTGTGGATGAAATGACATGCTTACTTATGGAGAAATTACTCTTGACCTTAACAGCATGGTGGGTAAAAATTATAAATCTGGGGAGTATTTTCATGGCTTTTTTTTTAATCAAAAGGGTAATTATATAACAACATATATATATTGCAATCAAATAGCTCATATTCCCTTCAATGAGATGTACTTACAACTGGACATGTGCCAGAAAGTCTTTCCAAGCACGGTTTGGGTTTGTATTTCATTACAAACTTCACTGTATTTTAGTATCCATGAACATCTCTCTGTACAGATCTCAAAAATATTTACTAAAACATGGCAACAGGGAATGTGAAGGTTGGTGCAGGAATAAAGAAGTTTTCCAAGCAGAAAGAAAGGTCTCTGAGAAAATTTTATTCTCAAAAAGTGCTCAAAGGGTTGATGCCTTTTTCTGGTCTTAGGAAATAAAGGCTCAGACAGGGTTAGAGGGTTGGGGTTGTTTCCCTCGGTATTTTAATAGGATCCCATTCCATGGCTTCTGCCGTCCAGGTAGAACACGCCGCAAAAGCCCCGTCCCCCCAGTCGAGTGTACAATTAAAGACTCTACACATTAGCATATCTACCAGGAGGGCCCAATAAGGGGCCTGGGTGGGCTAACTTCTAGTTTACTAAATCTGTCCTACTAGGGGACCTTGAGGGCCCATGAAAACAGGGTGTTTGGTCTCTAGCTCTACGTGGTTTCAGGGGTGTTTAGTCTACTGGCCTGCTAAACACCATGAAACCAGGCTAAACTATCACCTAAAGCATCACAAGTGTGCATGCTGATACTTGTGAATATAGGGAACAGTGTAAGAAATATTCAGGAGAAAAAGCAGAAAAAATCCTTCAGGCATCAGGTTTACAGATGTGGGGAAATGATGCAACTCAATGGATAAGATTTGCTTGTTCTTCATTTTGTTCTACTGGAAGCTCAAAGTGGGGATATTTGGATTTGTTCTTTCTGAGGGTTGAGTGATTGAGGTCTTTTGTATCAGCTCCACATTTTAACAGACACTACAAATGCAGAGAAAACAACTGCTGTCATCACACCTCTCTTGCACAAACTAAATCCAGCCTCTTCTGTTGAGGAACGTGGTGACAATTGAAAATCAGAATCCATCAGTGCCAGAAGCTACCATCAAATGGAGAGCAAAGATTATTTTAAGCATGTTAGTAGGATTTTGAAAACCATCTGAGCTGCTTCACTTCTGGTTGTGCAGATAATGTTGCACCAGCCATCTCTGGTTTTACATTTTGACCAAGTATTTTTTCAACATAGCTAAGCTGCTTTTATTCCAATATTTAAAACAAGCAAAGAGCTCAGGGAGAAAAATGTTTTCACAGACTTTACAATCAGAATAGCAATATGTACAGCTGTTTTCCTTTCCAAATAATTTGCAGTTTGAGAGCTATTGAAGATGTCTGCTATTGATATAAATTGTAGGTGGATGTGTTAGTATCAAAATTGTTATTATAAAAAGCCAGGAACAGAAATTATTGCAGCCCAGATAAAGACACAAAAATGGTGTTCTGAAGAAAAACATTTCATCCCTAAAAGAACAATAAAGAATCCAGTATCACTGGTTTTGTTCTCTCAATTTTGTTGTATATTTTTGTGTATCTGTGTAAAGGTACACATGTACATTTGAGAATATAAATAAATAGATCTTCATGTTTGTATACATTTACACATGAACACATGCATATTGTGTGTTCAACTCCCTTCTTTATAATAGTCTTCTTTCTATTCAGATATTTTATTTTTCCCGTTTGAGATATTCCAGTTATGGACTCAGAATTTTTTTTCCAAAAATTCTCCATGGAAAAACCCAAAGCCATCACAAACCCTATGCTCTACGTGATAATCAGGCTTTGACAGTGTTGGGATCTCATCTGAGAACAAATTCAACGCTGGTGTGGAAATCAATGGACCCAATAATTCTATGCTCAAAAAACCCTCTTCTTTTTCTTTTTCTTTTTTGTTGTTGTTGTTGTTGTTTTGTTTTGTTTTGTTTCAGCCCCATTTCCAATTCTCCACGTTGTGAAAGGTCAATAACTTACAAGGTATTTTGTATAGTCATGACAAATATGGGTATGGTTACAAGAAAGATGACAAGGATCGTTTGGGGTTATGGTTGGAATTTTTCCTTTTTTTTTTAATATTTTGTTTGTTTGGGTTTTTTTGGTTACTTGGTTGGTTGGTTGGGTTTTTTGTTTTTTGGTTTTTTTGGGTTTTTTTGTATGGTTCTGAAGATTTATCATAATTCAGCAATTTACTTCAAAATTTAAGAAGTCTGGAAAAGCAGAATAACCTTTAACCCAGAAGTGCCAGAGGAGAACACAACTCAGAGAGTGACATTATGATACAAATCAGATGTTTCAAGAAGAGCATGAGGTTCACACATTGGCAAGGCTGAGCTCTAACCCCCGAGGAATTTTTCAGGGAACTAGTGAAAATACAGATCAATTGTTCACTATCACTTTCATGTTGTGGAGATTCACACCCAGGCGTGCACAGAGCTGTAAAAGCAGCACAGTTCATCAAACCTGAGTTACCAGTCATGTAGATAAGAGCATCATAAATCTGGATCTGAGAGGTAACAAAATGCCACGAGTGATAGATCACTTCAGCTACTCCAGCACTGCTAAGAACATGAAAAAACAACTGATGGAAGGACTGAAGTTTGGATAATGCCCTCAAATGAACAGCCAGAGCAGCAGTGAAGAGTTCACAGCGGTGAAAAATTTCTTCTTGTGCTGAAGGAATCCAAGTCACTGGCACCAGATGAGATCTCAGAGATTCCCTGCTCTGTCCCTGACACTGCCTTGGGGTGGGGCTGGGGATGAGTCCCTTCTCCAGTGTCATCTCCTTATCAATATCATTGAGGTATGGATGGCTTTCCTTCTGAAACTTCCCACGAAAAGGTGAGAAATACCCAGTTCCAGTGAAATCAAAACATATATTGCTGAATTCTCTGAAAATATATTTATTATAGGAAAAGAAAGGAAGAGCACTCTGAGAAAGTTTCAAAACCCGACCATACCTGTACATGCTTTGCTTTTAAATTTTGATGAAATTGTTGGATTTGTGGTTTTTTAAACACGTGAAACAATTATTAATTTTTTAAGTGGTGTCAATATGTTTTCTCTGGCTTTTGCTTTTCTCTTTTGAACTCCTTTAGAATCAGGACAAGGCCTTTATGTTTTCATGGCTACTCTCACATCACTCTTGTTTGAAATATATTTACTTGGAAATTTATCCACCACCAGCAGCTGAAAGTAGACATTATCTCTTTATTTTTAGTATTTTAAAATAATGGAAGAAAAGGCATAAATGTTGTGGAATTATATTATTTTATAGATTTCCAGGTGTTTTTTCAGATGTCTTTTTTTAATGTATTCGTTTTTCTAACTTTTCAAGTAATTCTCCATTCAAATTACAAAGTAAATTCTATACTTCTTATGGCATTTTTATTGTCTGTGCTGTGGTTGGAGGCCTTCAAGTTGCTGACAGCTGGAGCATAAGTTATGACTAGAAAATGCACTTTTAGGATTGATAGCCATTTCTACCTACATTATTTTTCATAAATGAAAATTTCTTCAGCTGACATTGAATAAAATTGTTCTTCTAAAAATAATTTCACGCAGGATTTTCTTTATAGATAAGACAAACCAGGAAAGAGATAAAACAAGAAACTCAGAGTTAAGGTTAAAGATAACAAAATCCAGTTATCTAAAGCAGTGATTTTTAGCCTAATTCCTTATCATCTTTAAAAATTAATGGATTATTCTGAATGACTCTGCAAGAAGCAGGAAACAAAAAGAAATCTATAGTGTGACACCTAAACTCCATTACAGGATGAGGCACAACTTAAATAAATTAGGGAAGCTCAAAATTGAAAAGGTTGAAAACATATGATTTAAAAGACATAAATTAGTATTAAAGATTTAAAACAATCTTAGCTCTGCCCCATAGGGGTAGAATCCAGATGTACATGTATTATTGTGAATTTATAGAAAATGCCTTTTATCTTGACAGCATGAATAAAGGAATATTTTCAGAATTAGCATTTGTGCCACTGCATGGTGACTTTGCACTCCTTTGTATTTTGTTTGAGCAACAGTGGGACTCTAAAATGGTTTCATAACTTAATGTGTCTTTTTGTATTAAAAAACAAAAAAAATAAAAAGGTGTGCTTTCATTTTATTTTTTTCTTTTTTTTTTTAAACTTATATGAAATTATTAAGCAGGCAGCACCTAATGACAGAACTGTAGAACTGTCTCTAAGGAACTGGGATAAACACAACATGGGCCACAGATCAGAATTGATTTATCTGACAAGCTGCATTCTCAGACAGTTAATAACTGGAAGAGTTGTGTGGTATCAGAGTTATTTTAAAATCATCAAGCTCCTGCTTTTATTTTTTAGGACTGATATTTATTATTTCGAGTCAGAAACACACAAACTGAGCGTTCCTGGAACTAGAGCTCATTGTAACAGAAATTAATTCAGAATATTCAGAATTATATACTGTTTTATTGGGCTGGACAAGAGTGTGATTTCTAGATTACAGAGAAAGGCTAGGGGGAAAAATAATAAAATAGCAACTTTTAATACCTACTTGAAGACTAAACTATTAAAATGCCACACGATGGTGTTTTCTTCCCTGGCTGCAGGCTTTCAGCTCCCTTTGACATCAGGGAATGCTGCAGAGGGGCTCAGACACAGAAGAGCTGCCTGTGCAGCCAAAGACTCAGGAGGTGTTATAGAACCAAGAGATGTTTAAGGGAAAGCTGTGCTAAGAGCTTCACAGACAATTAATTAATCATGAACTGGAAAAGAGTCAAGTGTCTGGAGACTGGAAGGTAAATGGGGTCTAAAACTCGGGAGATTTCCATCTAATCTCTGCCAAGTCCAACCCTGAACGCTCCTGGTGCAAAGATCCACATCATGTTCCTGTGCTTTGGGTGTGAAATGTTTTGTTTGAGCAAGAGAAAGAACTGTCAGTGTAAAATAATGAAAGCAAAGACCTGCTAAAGACTGTTAGACTATTCCTCTGCTCTCCTAGGCTTACCCCTGGCACTCTAAATTCTCCAGACTTATCCTTTCATTAGAGATGAGAGGATTGTTTTTTCAGGCAGACCATTTGAGAATTGAAGCTAATCCAATTTAAATAGCCATGAAAATTTAAAGTAACCATTAAACAAGCCAAGGTGGTGCTCCATGATCTTTTTATACCTTTGTGCCCTCTCTCATTTCCCACTCCTGCATTCTGACTTACATGGGTCAGAATGATTCTCATGCTAACATCTCACTCTCCCTGGCCATAAAACATTTTGTACAAAGCTTGATGTCTTCAGAAAGGTGATTTTCTCCAGTGGGAATCCCAAATCAGGTTTCCAAACAAACTGCTCCGGGTTCTGGAGTTGTCCCTCTTTCACTATTGACTGTAGGTAATATTTCACCTTAAATTAGGAGCTTTGTTCTAGAAATCTAAGGTTTGATGAGATGGTGAGCTGTTTTAACTGATAAAGGTGTATAATTTTTTGTTTTTAAGAGCAATCCCAGTGTCTAGAAATTGTGGTCCTAATTTTGTACATAAGTACAAAGTTTGTAAGAAGTCTTGAGAAATTAGATAAAAGATTTCAGTCAAATCTGCTATCCCGAAGGAATGAGAGGTACAGAAAACTTATTTATTATTAATAGCCCAAATTTTTTGTGGCAAGAATCATCTTGCCTTGTTTTAGAACCTGCATTGCAGAGGCCCCTCCATGAGCTCTCTGCTCACATCCCTGCTGTATCAATGTCTCTGACCAAACCAAATTAGCTAAGACTGTGTGAGATGAATCCTTTCCTTAACTCAGCTAGGTTTAAGTTTTTAATACACTCTTGGAGCTGTCTTTTCATGTGGAAAATAAGGGAGCCTCTGCCCTTCAGAGGTACTTGGGAGAAGAGCTGAAAGTCCTGCTCCACTGTTTGTGTCAACAGGAGCCTCATCGTGGGACCATGGGGAGTCTCTTTCACCCTTCAAAACTCTTCAGAAAAGAAAATAAATCTAATTTTCACTTCCAGCATCCTAAGAATTGCTACAATAAAGGTTCTTCCTAATGCAATCTCCTGACAGCACATTGCAGAGCAGAGCTGAAATATAAGCATGAAATGTAAGCAATCAGGATATGCAGAGTGACTGATTCAAACTGACATGACTCTGCCTGCCTCACAAACAAACAGATTCACTCTATTTGTTTCAGTTTGGGGCAGAAGAAGTTTCAACTCTCAAAAATACCCACAGGACAGAAAGTTCTATTTTGTTCCTGACGTAATCCTGTCCTGAATTCTATTAGAGCCTCCTGAAGAGAATCCTTTTAATTGACTCCTTTTTGACAAGCAGTATAGTTTTAAATTAACATACTGCTCTCCTGTTGCTCATTAAATAGGAGATATGATGGTAAAGTAGATGCAGCTAATTAGTAATGAATAAATTATTTATGGCTTCTTAAAAAGATGAGTGACCTGTAAGTTAACATTGTTGGGGAATTACTTTTTAATTGGATGTGATCTTACTGCTCTTCACATTTCACCTCAAAGTTTTAAGCAGCCATTTCTTAGTTCAAAGATCTGAAAGTTCACCTGCCAGAAGTGGTGGAACAGGGCAAAATAAGGGGAAAATCCTGTGAACTGTCTGTGCTGGAACCTCATAGAGTTCTGCAATAAATAATTTGCAGAATGAATTCCAAACCCACCAAATCAGCAAATAAATTAATTGTATGCACCACCTTAAGTCTGGGAAGCATTTACAAACATAATTAAGTGCTGAGGCACTTAAATCTATTTTTCTCCCAATAGCAAGCAAAGAATTGCCATACTGAGATAGGCTACAGCTTTTTCCTGTTCCAGCATTCTGCTTGCCAACAGGATAGTTGGATTAGAAAAGAAATAATCATTATGCAGGCAGATCTTTCTCTGGGGACATTCTCTTTGCAATCAGCAGTTTATGGACTTTCTGGATGCCAGTTTATGCATCTGATTGTGTTTAACACTCAAAAAGATGGACCAATTTGACATGAATTTGCAGAATCCTTTTCTAATCCATTTAAGCTTTTATGGGAATTCCTGGTCATTTCCTGCTTGTTTCTATGTAATTTTTTCCTACAGTTTGAACTAAAAATCTCCTGAATATTTATTTAACAATACACAGAGCCTCCATAAAAAAGATGGGGATGTACTTTGCTTTCCTGTGTAGTGATTAAAGATGTCTAAAGACCAACAGTGATTTTTGTTCTGTGCTGCAGCCCTACAGCATTTTTACTTCTTCAAGAATTACATTGAAAATTTATAATAAATTTTTGACCATTTATAACAAATTCCGCATCATTTTTAACACAATTATATTGTATTAGAAAGAATAATGAGTGTGTTCAACACCCATCTCAAAATTTTCTCACAGAATCACAGAATGTTTGGGAAGGGACCTAAAAGACCATCGAGTTCCAGCCTCCTGCCATGGGTAAGGACACTTTTCATTAGACCAGGATGCTCAAAGCCCCTTCCAGCCTGGACTTGAACCCTTGAACACTTCCAGGGATGGGACATCCCTGGAACAGACACATGATTTTTACTTATACACATACACACACATATATATATATATTAATTTTTTTTGTGCTAGTGCTGCTTACCAAACTCAATAGTTTTATTACTTCATCTGGTTATTCCAACAAGGTTTTGAAGTAACACCAAACAGAAGGACATAATTTCAATCAATCATATTTGAGCTTTTGCAACGAGTCATACTCTCTGTGGCTTGTGAAAATATTATCAGTACTTTTAAATATAGTTTAAAATCAATATGTAGAAGTCCTGTATAGCAAATGCAATGTAAGAATCATGTTTTTCTCAATAACTGCAATGTCTCAATTAATTCAGAATCACAAAAAAGAGCATACTGTAAGTATGTTTATTTTCCATTTGAATTAATATTTTAGACATATCATAAATATTCCAGGAAGTAAGTTTTCTTTATGATATAGACTCTGCAGCTGATGCATGCATAATTCAAGGAGAAAAAAGTATAAATACTCAGGTGTTTATTAGAACCACAAAGTCAGAAAATGTCCATGTGCAATTTCTGTGAACATTATTCCATATGAAGTTTATCTTTTCTCCTTTAGTCATTTACCTTACTTGATTTAATAATTAAAGCTGATGGAAAAAAATCTTTTGCAAATCTGAGCTTTGAAATATTTATTAGAATGGAAACAAAACATCACAAGAGATAAATAAGAGAAACTGAGAGATGAGATTACTTGCTGGAGTCATGTTTGAAGAAGGAATCTTTCCTCCTCCAGTAAATGGTGTTTTCACTAGAACCTGTTCCCTTCCTTATGGAATCTCTCATATATTACACTTTTCTTTCCTTCTTACCACAACAAAATCACAATGGATCCAGGGTTAATCACGGGGAGAACTTCTGGTTGCTTGTGAAGCCAACTCTGCACCCGCTTTCCAAGCCATGGCTTTGGCAAGCAGCTGTTCAAATAACCTTTATTGTTTTTTCCTCCAAAATGCTTCATAAATTAAAACATTTCCAGAATAATCAAAGCTTTAGACTTCATAAAAACAGAAAGTAAAAAAGCTCCTGGTATTTCAGGTTGACTGTTCCATCCATTATGACTGTGTGTGCTTTTCTCCCAGTTTCTTTTGTTATTCTTGTTTTCTCAATCTAAATAGGATTATTGCAACATCTGGCTTCTGGTACAGCTGTGATCTTTCCAGATGTGCTCTATGCCCAGGGATTGATTATCTGTTTTCTAAGGATTAAGTGTTTTCTTAGCCTGATTATCCTTTTAAGCGGCATGAAAGGGGATCCATCAAGCCAACTCTTCTTGAAATTCTGTTTTTTCTAGGTGCATTTATATATTTATGGAATAAATATGATGATGGGTTTGAAAACAGATGTCAGCTTTCTGCCTGACATCCATTTGTTAAATGCCACCACTTAAACCATCTTCACCTGTCCCTCCCATCTTTCCCTGTGTTCATTACATCCATTGCAGGGAAAATCAGTTTTATCACTTGACCTTGATCATATTTCCTCTGATCTTTTTAAGTGGGAAATCAACATTTTTTTCCTAGTGACCTGACTTAGCAAGCATGAAAGATTATTTGCTCATTTAGTATCTTTTCTACACTAAATGCAGGTGATTTCCACCTAAACTCTGTAGTTAAGTGCAGAAATGCCGTACCTGGAAATACAGCAGGCTCCAAATGAGCGGTTCTGTGCATCTGAATGCCTAAAAAATACTAAAGGGACTTTTTAAAGATATTCTTTAAAAAAGGGAAACCTTCCCATTTCCAGTTTTTCAACTGGCAATTTGTTGCAGACTGAGTGACCACTGAGGAACACACAAGGAGTGAACACAGTTATCAGCTTCCAGGAGCATGAAAAATTTTTCTAAGATTTATTTGAATGCTATATTGCACACCAACCTTGGTTTGAATGGAGAAATAGACATCTTAGAAAGTGTTTTTGGCAGAATAATTTTGGATTGGAAGCAGGTAAAGAAGAAAAGCTTAGGTAAGGAAGAATGAAGAATAAACCCAAATAAACCCACCCATAATTGTAGGAAAGATTGTTCATTCATGTCCATTCTGCTTCCTTAAGATTACGCCACATTTTCTTTGGAAAATGGAATATTATAGCTTTATTTTATATTGGTTTGAAACCATATTAAAACAGTACCATTTTTAACTCACTTGAAAGTTTACCCTGAGCCAATTAAACTTTACTCTGAGTCAATCAAAGAGTGTGCCACACTTTCCATGGGACTGGAAAAACAAATTGTATTTTCCATAATGTGCTGCACCTGCCCTCTAAAGAAAATGTGATGAATCACATCTTCAGATCTAATGTGTAAAATGCACTTTAATCCCCAAATATGAGATGAGAACAAACCTGAAAGCATCTGAACCTCAAACCTCATGTTGTCTTTCCTGTGACACCACATTACTGCACAATGTCAGTATTCTTCAGAAATAAATTGTTACTTCAGACCAACAAGTCAAGATATTTCTCTCCTAATTATTTTTTTTACTGCTGAATAACTTACTGCACTCTATAAACGGCCAAAACACATCCTGGTTTCCATCAAAAAGATATTCAGAATTTTTTAATATATTGAAGTGTGCCAAGTTCCTGTAGACAGAATATTTTTCTTTTAACTCACTTTTAAATCCCATTTTTCTTGGTAAAATGTATGAAAATAGTACAGAAGGTGTGCAAAGTACAGGTAAGACAAAAATTAATAACTGCTGCCTGTACATAAAGATATTAGTATTTTCCTCTGACTTACTTTCTATGGATTTTAGAATGACTTATTCCATGGATTTTGTGATGTCCTTGGACATAAATCAGCTCACCCAAACTATTTTTTGCATTAGATATTTACAATTATTTTCTTTCTGTATTTCTAATACTTTATCATCACATGCATGGCTAAAACAGGAGCGTAGGATCTCATTACACGTTCCATTTCTCATTGCCTTTTAAAGGAGTATCCCCCTCTGGCCACACAAAGTGAATCTAGTGATTTTCTGAACTGATTGCTCACTGCCTTTTACCTTCAGGGACATTTACAGGAAAGTAACATGAGACTAAACTTACTGGAGCTGCAGGGCATTCTTAGATCATCTTGTGTTTTCTAGCTCGCTGCCTGAAATGCAGAGTGCTGAGGTTAAAAAAAAAAAAAGGAAAAATATAATGGTTTTCCCATTATGCATTTTAATCTCAGCTGTATATTCCCTGCAAGTCCTAACATTGGTTGTAACATCTTTCTTCATTCCCTTACAACGAGACATTTAATCAACTGCTGAATGAGACATTTCTGCTTTTTACACATTCTGCTTTTTCTCAAAAACACTAAGTTCCTCCATTCAAAATTATTCTATGTTTCCAACAAGGAGCTAAACTCATGTGTCTTTTTACTTCTATCATTTCCTTCAGACAGAACATGTAAAAAACCTGTCAACTTCCTATGGAAAATTTATCTTTAACATCATAAAGTTTAGGATTAACTTCTAGGAAGAATCTTCTGGAAGGGGAAAGCACTGCCTTTGCTCAATGAGAGATGCTGGATTTTCAGTGAGATTTTTCTCTGCAGCCAGGCAGGATCTGACATTCAGTGGACTGTGTTTGTACAGAGGTCTCTGTGAAGGAAAAGCAGCAGAACACGTTCCTTAGACTGATGGATATTTGGATGTGAGGCAGGAAATGCAGCCAGACTCTGATTCTGCATTGTCACCTGCACATCCAGGGTTCAGTATCACCTGACATGAGTATCTTTAGAGGATATCATTCAAATATCTGTTAATTTACCACAAGTATCAGTTACTATAAAAGGAGAAAAAGATACTGTAGAGAAAAGTCAGCACACAGCTTTGTTGGGCTTGACGCATCTGGAGCGTGCCCCATCACAGAGAGATCTGGGATTTGGGGGATGTTTTAAATTGAAACAACCTTTGAACATATCCTGATAGGGGGAAATTGCATTAGAACTGCCACTGGCAACCCCAAACTGCCTCTAGAGGCAACTTTCAGCACTTTTGCTTCAGACTCAAAGTAAAGTCTCGTGAGGTATGGAGGTGGCAGCACTAAATCACCGCAGCTGATGATCATCAATATGGGTAAAACTTGGGATTTTGAACATTAAAAGCAGACAGAAAATGTTCTCTGAATGACAAATGCTAAAATGCATTGCATTTATTGGAAGCAAAGAAACATTTGGTGCTGCCTCGTGAAAGGTTCTCTATAAATTAAACCTGAAGGCATCCCTCAACCTGCAGTTTTTCAATGTTAAGTTCTTTTTATAAACACCTTTTAAAAGAGGCTTTATGATTTAGGATTTTTATTCTGACTTTTGAACTCATAAGAGATTCATAGATGGAAGCACACATGGGCAAGCAAGTATTTATCGGGGCTTCATAAAGCTGTATTTTTTTGTTGCATTCTTATATTTTCAGAAGGAAAGTTTTTTTCTTTTTTTCCCTCAGAAATGATGCAATGACATTTTCATCCTAAAAATTAATTTCAACAAATAAATTTGACACCAAATATTTCAATTTTTCCCCCAAAATAGTCTATTTAACAATTTATTTTGAGTTTCAGTTCACATGTGAAGGGCAGGGAGGAAACCAATCTCAAAATTCTGACTGTTGACTTGGAGAGAAACATGTGCATGGTTGCAAGACAGAAAATAAATACAATAAATGAATAAAACAGTAATCTGGATGCAGAGGCTCCAAGAACTGAGATAAAACCTTTCTGGAACTTTTGAAAATAGCAGAAAGATAAATTGCAGTTGTCATATTCTGTATAAAGAGTTGGCCAAAGGTGGAGTGGTTACAGTCCTGTTTGTCAATAATAAAGCAGAGAAAGTCTTTAAATATTATTTGCCACTTAAGATCTGCTCCTTTGGGGAGGAATAAAAGAATGCAGTCATTATTTGCCTCTCCCTCTTGTACCTCTCATGCTCAGTGGACTGGATTCTGGTATTGGTTATATTTAAGTGGAAAATA
This sequence comes from Eopsaltria australis, assembly GCA_034509425.1. Classification (NCBI taxonomy): domain Eukaryota; kingdom Metazoa; phylum Chordata; class Aves; order Passeriformes; family Petroicidae; genus Eopsaltria; species Eopsaltria australis. Next base: position 299,017 of record JAVTVJ010000447.1, on the reverse strand, counting down.
AATAACTTTTTAAGAGAATACACAAGCCATGATTTCAAGTGGCTCTCGGAGCTGAGTGAATGTATCCATACACTGCTTTTTCTTACAGATTTTATTTTTTTTTCTTTTATTTAAAGCTCTGCCCACAACTCTATTTGTCTGGTACAGTAACCATTTCAAAGCATTGCCTGGAGAGCCTAATTTGTGTCTTGGCTTATATCAGATTAATTTTCAGAAGGGTGAGTCAGGAACATAACAAGGAAGTTGGGATGAGGTTTGTTCAGTGACATTTATTCAGGAACATGGTGAGAGAGTCACACAGACAGAGAAGAGGCTGCCCAGCCTTTTCATCCTTGCAGACATATGCAAATCCAAGCAAGGTCAAATTGAGTTTGTGAGCTTTGGTTTCATCCTTTGTGGATGTTTGTCCTCATCACAAAACCCAAATGGAATTTAATTCAATTGAGTGGAAAGGCAGGAATAACAGGCAGCACAAGCCTCAGATCAAATGTGTTGGCAGCAGGATCTGGAAAGTTTGTAAGACATCTGCACTGGCCCTTAGCAAGCTTTTATTGTCAGGCTTTCTATTTGAACCTAAAGGCTCATCAAATCAACAACTGAAACAATTTTCAAAGCTAGAAAAAAGAAAAAAATACATAATTGACTGCTAGAATACTTTCTAAACAACAGAGAAACACTAGGGGAAAAATAAAAACCAAACAAAACCCAAAAGAAAAGAAAAAGCAAAATCTATTCTTAAAATTATGTACTTAGAAGACAAACAGAGGAGAGGAAGAGGAAAGAGCGCTAAAGAAATGCTGAATATACTCTCTAAAGAAAAGTACCCAGACCAGACTGGCTTGTGGGAATTTTTATTAGTTCTGAAATTAGAAACAGAGCACTGAGGTTGGGGAGAGGGGAGTGTCTCAAACCAGCTGCAACTCATTTTAATTAAGGGCTAATTAGCAAGTAGAGCCTGCTGGAAGTGGGAGAAGTCGATGTCCCTATATAATACAGAGCAGCTCTCTAAAGCATTTTTTGAGCACTTAGGGATACTGGCAGAGGGGAGAAGAAAAGAGATAAAATATAGAAGTGCTTAAGTGTTTCTGTAGGTATTTTCTTTTCAAAAGTCAGTGTTTCTTTAGAAATTCTTGTTCTATTAGTATAAAAAGGTTAAAGATGAATTTCTAAAGAAGTCAGGGATAGAAATCTAACTGCCTAAATATCTTACTTCTTGAAGTTTATGAGATTCACATTTTCCCTCTTCTGTTTCCTTAGTTCCAATGGTAGTTATTCAGAAAGCTGTAATTTGCTATCGTATGGAATTTTTTTTTAGTAAAAATGGTAGTAGTATTCTCCTAATCCTGAGATATTTCTGTGTTGACTGGATATTTATGATCTACACCTCCTTACAAAATATAAAGTAGATCTAAGTTTTCAAAATCTGCTTTAATCTTCATTTATCTAAATATAATATCTTTCACATGTGAGATCTTAATAGGTGCCTATGTGATATTTCCTGCTGCGCTGAGTTCAATTTATCAGGGCTTTGAAAAAAAGATAAGAAAAATTAACTAGGACAGTTTCACCTGCTTATTTATTCTTTTGAATACTGCCAGGGAATAATTAACTATTTTTGTGAGTAATAGCAGCAGAGGTATTCCCTGTCTAGAAATGGCAGTGTGCTCTCATATCTTGAGCTCTGTGTGTATTTAGAATGAGCAACTTACTGAGGTCCAGCTGTTCTGTATCATGCCACAAATTTTTTATGAGGGTGGCCAGAAAAGGCTGGATTGTTTAACAGCAGTGAATCCCTGGAAGGGAAGTGTTCAGGGCCAGGTTGGATGGGGCTCTGAGCAACCTGGACCAGTGAAAGGTGTCCCTGCCCATGGCAGAGGTTTGGAAAGAAATTATCTTTAAGGTCCCTTGCAACCCAAGCCATTCTGTGATTCTAGGAATAAGAAATTTTAACTTTAATGGTTAAAATCTTAATGGTATCCAGGCTATCTGCAGACCAGCTGGGTGGAGGGCAACAACTCTGAGGGATTTCTCTCAATGGGTAAGATACTCTTGTATAAAACTTAACTCTCTCAGGGCTAGGAATGTGTTTCCCAGTATTTAATAAGGTTTGGAACCAACAGATGGAGATAAGGAGGGTTCTAGTGACTGAAAAACGGCAGTTGTTGTGCTCACCTTGTTAAAGAGTGAGGTGTCAGAAAAGAACATAAGAGGATATAAATCTCTAAAACTTCAATTCCTTGTAGAACTATGTATATAAGTATTCTTGAAAGTCAAAATTAGGTACGTGAGCAAAAGGAAGGTGCCAATGGGAAGTGTGGATTTAAGGGTAAAGTGTGGGTAAGACTTTTGGGGTGGTTTTTTGGATATAATTTACCTTGACTTCATTAGATTTCCAGTATGCTTTTCATAGCATCCTCTTTGTCTATAACCCAAAGAAAAAACAAACCCTAAAAAACAGCAGAACAGGAGCAACAACAAAAGGAGAACCCACCAAACAAAAACCCACAACCAAGTTATGAAAAAATTTAATATTCTGTTTGAGTAACAACATATTGTAGCTGGATGTGGGAAGAGAGGAAATATGATGAGAACAAGAATTCATATTAAGCACCATGATTTTATAAATTCTACCATCAAAGAACAAAGCAGAGGCATATAGCAATAATCCAGAGCATGATATATTTACTCCTAATTTGTAGATGTCTTCTAATTAATATGAAAAAAAGAAATAAAACTGCAGAAGGAAGTGGTGACTAAGATTTGGAATAACAAAATTCTTAATGGGGTGCCTACAAGTGAAATAAACCTGAAGATCTAAAGCAAGAGAAATGATCTGGTAATTCAGATATAGTGTTGTAAATAGGTCCTGGCTGGACCTCAGAACTCAGAAAATTACTTTGTCATTGTTTTTTGTTTGCCTAGAAGGAAAAGGAGTTTTTCTTTTCTAAAGCTGTGAAACTCTCTGTTTAGAAGATGTGCCTTCTCATTAACATGAGATTTCTTCACTGCTGTAATGAAGGGTTGGCTACTGGCTATGTTAAACTTAATTATAATTATTTTCATCCTAACACCTTTGTATCTGATGATTGTTGTCTTGTCAAGCTGGATAGCAGGTGCATAATCAAAAGGGAAAGTGCATCTAATGCTTAATTCAGGGTAATTGGCTTGATTTTTTATGATCTGTGTAAAATAACCTGTATAAGATAATGTAGTTGATTAATCTTTTTTTTGTCCAGGTTTACTGTATTAATTAGAAAACATCAAATAACTACAAAAACCTAATTTAGGTCAAGCTTATTACCATAAATAACTTACTTAAATTGTTTATTTGGGCAACCAAAATAAGAAATTTAGAACTGCATGTGACATCGTTGAACGTGTGGACTGTCGTAATTTTCTCAGTAAAATGATATGTGGAAACACCTGTCCTGGTTGTATTAGGGTGAAGCAAGTTCATAATTATGTTATGCTCTAGAAGCATATTTCCCAACATCAACAAGTTAGTTAAGATATAGTGATTAATCTTACTTGACTCCTTTTTCTGGACTAACTCTAAGGTCAATGTCATTGCCTCCTCCAAAGTTTTACATAAATCAAGTTCTCATTGTTCTTAGTAACATTTGCCAATTGTGACTCACCAGCTGATGGGGAGTGTGGATAGGATACCCAGATCACTTCTAAAACCTCGTTTGGGGTATTAAACTGGATTTCAAACATGTTGAAATGTGATGTCAATAGTTCCCAAAAAAAACCAAGTTTTTAAAAATTTTTCAGTTAGCAGCAATTGTTTTGTTTGCTTTAGCCTGATTTGAGCATAATCAGAACTTCGAAAAGGAGACAACCCAATTTTCCTGCCAGTTTGGTTGCCAGTGCTTTGAGTGGAAGCTGAAACTCAAGCTCTGCATGTCCTCACTGTTCTAGCACATGGCTATAAGGGGCAGGTAAACTATACCTGCTTTTTAGCTGCTTTTTGTTCTAGCAAGTAGCAGACAATGGATATTTCAGTATTTTTATGTTCTCTTTTAAATTGGTGTTAGGTCCTGGAAGCAGCTCCCTTACGAAGAATTTACTCCATGTTTGATGAGAAGTTCATGTAAACGTGCTGCTCCAGAGGAACAGCTCTTGGATAATCAGGATACAAATTATTTCTCTTTATCTCGAAGTCTGTGAGCAGCCAAGTTGATGGTCCAAGAGCTGGAAATATAAGGTATGTAGAGCTGAGCTCTGGTGGTTCATATAGGTTGGATATTGCTCCATTGTTAGAACCAGAAGTCTTTGAGCTGTGATGAGACCTTCAGCGCTGCTCTTTTGTTCACTGTATCTACAGAAAGAATCTGGAAGTATCTTTGTGACAGAAATATTGAACGAGCAGCTGTTCTCGAGCTTGAAAGAGGCTTCCTAGAGAGGCTGAGTGCATAGAATTGCAGCTTAGAGTTACTGCCAAGCACTATTACTGGTTCAAAAGAGAAGGAAACTCCATTCTGACAGTTCTGGGGAAAAAAGAGAGTTTGGGCATGTGGACAGAAGCTCTGTTAGGGCACTTTGAATCAAGGTCAGACAACCATTCTGGTCTGATTTATTCAGAATTTTAGGTTGCTTTGCAAAATATCTGCTATTAGGTATAAATGCACAACCATTCAGCAGCCAGATTTCCTTTTTGAAAGGTGTTCTTCAGGGGCAATGGGAACATTGTGGGAACAGCCACTCAGTAATGCAGTATTATACTCATGAAAGTCTCACAAAGCTGCTATGAAGAGATGTTCAGATCTTTGCAGGTAGGTAGATCAAGAGAGTTAAACATTACCTGTGTAAAAAAGAAACAACTTTTCTCTGAGAAGCCTGGCTATGGACAGGAGACATTTTCTACATATTTCTAAGAATCCAGCTTTGAATATTAGGAATATTAAGCTGCCAAAAAAGTTGGCAGAGGCACTTGGACTTCAAGCAGATTTTATGGTGCTCATTGCCTTGATTTAGCTTTATCCAGTTCTAGGTTTTAAGCTCTTTTCCCCCCTGCCCCCATCATCCCCAATATTATTCAATGTCTAATTTCACATACTTGGTGAGAACTATAGAGATAAAATACAAAGGATTAAGTTCAGGGCAGGATTGTAGTTTAGGTAACCCTATCTTCTGTAGGAGTAAATCCAGGGAAGCAAGGGAAGTAGTGCATTTCTTCTGATTTATGGGATACATGGTGCATTAAAATGTTCAACAAAATATATTGCAGTATTTATTTACTCCTACTTTTATGCCATAGGATTTCAGTTCTGCACAGCTTAAGAAATAACTTCTTAATTTGTATCTGCAAGCAATTATGTCAACACCTCACATAAACAATTTTATTACAAAGTATTAAAAGTAGTATTTGGAAAAACACTGGATATCTCCCATGAGTCTGGCAACTTATACTAGTCGCAAGTAACAACGGAAAAAACAGTTTCAATGTTATTCTATGTTTAGCAGTGTTCTTTTGTAACATTCTTTGGTATCAAGGGTGGATATATTTTGTCTCCAGCTGGACAGAGAAGTCAGCTTCCACCTCAAGAATATCCTAACCAATAAGAATTTTAATTCCTTTCTTTATGCTCATCAGTCACTTAGTAAGAAGATACTTTTGTGTTCAGTTAGCCACACTGAGTAGTGCCAGGTCCTGCTATTGACCCAAAGAAGTTTTCTGACTCTTGTTAGTATCTTAAATAGCATGATTTCTTCCTGTTTGGAATAACTATAGTGCAAAACTTGGTCTAAAGGATGGTCCCTGTTCTCAGGAATGAGGCTTCAAATGAGCTTCCAGATTGAGTTAGTTCTGAGGGGAAATTATGATGGGGATTGAATTGACCATGTGAAGCCTTTCAGCAGCTTGGGAAAATGTTGAATAGAGATGTAGTCTTTCATTCAGGATTTGTGGTGTTAGGGCAGGAGTAGAGCTTGCAGTGACCTCAGATGAATCAGACTGGAATTGACTTCTCCAGGTCTCACCAGCTGCTTTTAACCTCTGCACAGATTTTTGAGCTTCTTGGGCATCAAAGTTGCTGTGATTGTTTCTGCCTACGTTTACTCACCACATATTTGTGACTTCTTTTGTACTTCAGAAATTGTAGGAATAAGGCTTTAAAGCAATGAGATATGTGGTTGTTCCTCTGAATACATTGGAGGATACCTGGGTAAAATCAAACTTAATTTATGGCAAAGATAAGCTTGATGAATTGCCAATTAACGTTAGAATTAATGTTAGAAGGTGTTCCTGGTGTAACATTGTCCACTCAGAGCAGATGTGTACCATGGCTAATTTCTAACAGCAGAGCTCCACTGACCTCAGTACTATAAACAGAACGCTGTTTTCTAGAACAAATTTAGAACATCTGATGAAATCAGGTAAATGCAAGCACACTTTTGATTTGTAAAAAACGGGCTCCAAGTTTATCAGATTTTGAGGAATAAAATGGGAAGAACTCCAAGCTGCTACATGACTATCTAAGAAGGATTTGATGGCAGCTGCATTTTACACTAAAGCTTAGGGCAGCTTGGGGCTTTTTGCAAGATATATGCAAACCAGCCTTGCCTCTAGGTTTAATCAGTTTGGAAATCTTTGTCTTTTCAAAGAAAGGCCAGGCAGAGGGTTTTATTCACAGAAGATTAATGCATGCTTTTTGGGATTTTTATATTGGTTCATTCTTCTTTCCTGCTGTCTGCAGTGATGTCAGTTGCTCGTGTTTTCAACCAGTAAAACACAAGCTAAAATTATAGGTTGCTAAATATAGATAACATGCCACATCATTTAGTTTGACAACTTGTTTGTAATGAAGACCCCCAAAGCAAAATCCAAAATGTTAATTGGGGCAGAAATGAAACCTTGCAATAATTTTTGCTCATTGCTTCTTAATTACAACTTAATAATGGGTAGAAGATATGATTATAAAGCCCAACAATAAATAATATATGACTGCTGTTATGTCTGAGGAGAGTTTTTCTCTCTCTGGATTCTGTTTAAGAGGCAAGGGTGACAATTTCAAGGTAAAACATTCTGCAGCACAGCGATCTTTGTTAGTAAAAGTTAAATAAAATTGAATTCCCCTTTTATAAACAGATTAAATCACTTTTAGCAGGGAAAATAAATAATGCATGTTTTATAACCCTAGGCTGAATTCAACTGCCTTGAAATCATGGTTATTTGTGAAAAGAATTCTTTAAATCTCTAGGAATTGGAATTCTAAGTGGGAACTATTTTGTTTATGTATGCACTAGCATAAGGAGGAAAAGATGTGGATTTGCTAGCCATTAAATGAAAATAAAAACTGTGGGTTTATATAAAATATATAAATAAATGCAACGTAATGTGTTTTATATTTCTTGAGGATGCCCATGCATGTGTGTATGCAAACAGAGCATTGCAGAGTATTTTTAAAGAAATATTGCAAAAAATATTCATTTGCAGGTATTGAAGTTAAAATTCATATGACTTAGAAATTAAGATACCAGCTCAGATTTTCTTTTTTTTTTTCTTTACTAATAGAAAGGTTTTTTATGTAAGTATCCATGTTCCATGAAGTAATGATCAGGTAAATCACACTGGTAGTGGGCTGGGTTCCCAGGACTTTCCCCTCCAGATGAAAAACTTAGCACTTAGGTTGTACAATGAGGATTTTTGCCTAAATAATCCAAATCCACTTCTGTAAATGGTAGAGGAAAAACCAGTGGTGATAGCAGCAGTAGATTACTGTAGGGTCATCAGATGGAATAGTGCTGGGACACCAAGACATTCTGCATTAAATTATTTTGATACATTGATACAAAAATCATTCAGCATAACCAAATGAAGACTGATTTAAGAGTAAAACAATCTCACTCTGGTGGTGACCAGTTGGCATAATGGCTGAGACTGGCACAGGTGGCAGAGTAGCTTCTCCTGACTCTTCCTTTTTGTCTGAGGTGCATTAGCCAGTACACTCCTTACTTGTTTTTTTCCCATTCTAGAAATTTTTCACCCATGTTGCAGCTTCATTCATGTCCAGTAGACTCTTCTTTACTATTAATCCTGCAGCAGACACTTCTACTGCAGCTTATATTTATTTCAGAACTATTCTCACAATGTCCATTTTAAACTTTGGCTCACGGTTTAGTTTAGTCATCGACATTTTGTTTCCTTCTCACGCAGATTTTAGTGAGAGAGAGAAGCTGCATCCCAATCATGGTTATCTGTGCAGATACTCCCCTGAATAATGGAAATCCCACAGGTTTATTAGCAAGCTGCCAAACCAGGGAGTGTGCCATCTTGACTCCTTCATTTGTGCTTCTACAACTGACAGAATTGGTTAAAAGAATTATTTAAACCCCATGCTCTGACAATTCTCCTGTAGATAAATTCCTATAACCAGTTATGTTTTAAGATTGGGATAGAAACTGCTTGACTGGTGAGTTTTTTAGGATACTAGGATGAGGCAAGTTAGCCCAGAGGGATATGTTTTCTTTCTTGCAAGACAGTTCTATACCTATAATTTCTGTACAAAAAAATATACGTCATCTTGGAAAGGCTTTCAGCCCTTCAGGGTCAGAGAATGGTGGTTAATGTAGTGACATGAACATCCTTGGTTATTATAGCAAAGATACTAACACAGGATGTTATAGCAAGGCTATTTGTAGTAAATAGCTTTGCAATAAAAGCACAGCCTTTTGCAATAAAAGCAAAGAGTGGAGAGCAGGTGGAATTGTTCATTGTGTTCAAAGTGTCGCGTGGCTTTTTCTACCCATTTCTATAATAAAAGAACAAGAAAATTATTAATGTAGTTGTTAACTAAAAACTCTGAACTGCCTTTGGAGGCTGTACTTAAAAAGCCAAATGGACTTTTCAATTCTGCCTGCCTGGCATTTACACAGTGTTAAACCTAAATGCACAATTTTCACATTAACTGATGTTCTAGATCATGACACAGTTAAAAGTGTAAATGCATCCTGTGCATATAAACACAAACCCTATTGTCAGCTAATTCCATAAATGTCTGCTTTGAATGCTAAGGGAATTGTCACTTCAACTGTAAAGCAAGATTCTACCTGTCTGCTAATAAATAAGACTGATCCATGCACAATATATGAACATGAAAAGATCAAGCTTTTATCCAGGGACACACTAGGTTGAAATTTTTTATTTTGGGTTTTTGTCAGGGAGCAGAGAACTGATCATATGACTTTTTTCTGTATTTTTGTGCAGAAATTTAAACTTTGAATGGTGCTCTGCTCACTCCTCAAATATTACAAAAAGATTCATTAACAAAGCAAAAGGATAAATGGTAGGAAAACTGAGAGAGAAGAGGCAGTAGAAATGAGAGAAGTTATTCCAGGGACTCTGAAGTTTTTTGCCTTCATAATAGCAACACAGATAAGTTAGATTCTGGTAGTTTCTGTCATTACTGTAATGCTGAAAAATGTCATCAGCAGCCATTCGGGCATAAGATCTATTCTTGCAATACAAGGTATTGAGAAGAATAAACTCCCTCCTTCTCATCAGAATTCTTTGAGGTGTTTTAAGTCAGGCACATGCAAACTAAGTCATTTTTAAAGAGCAGGTCTATCCCAATATTCCCAATATCCAACTTATAGGAGCCTGAAGAGCTAGCTTTGAGTTGGTAGCTGGACAGTTCATAAATTTAAAAATATTCTTCAAGCCAAAAGGTACCTCATGATGATTTATCCTCCTATGCAGTTTGGCTCATGGAAATTCAACTAATGCCTCTTTATTAGGTCCAATAATTTTATCACTTCATGAGCTGAGTATTTGACATTGGGAAAACCTCAGATGCACAGTCACAGCAATTTGTTAAATAATTTGTTAGCATTTTCTGTAGCTGGACACCTTCTTGAACAACCTCCTCCACAGAAAAATGGTGATGTGCAAAATTCTTTTTTTTGTCCTATTTGGGGAAATTTTCCTCTGATGTTTCCATATAACAAGAAGACACATTAAGGTTGATATGGGCACTGCTGTATTCTGTAATGACAGAATCCTTGAGCTAAAGTTTCCAGGGTCCTGGACCTGTACTTCTAAAAGTTTGATGCACAACTGCCTGTGGCAAGAAGTACATTTTTAACTCTCCACTTTGAAAATGCATGCTTATTTTGGATCTGCTTGATTTATATTTCATTCCATCGAAGGAGACAATGAACGACTTGTTATCTTTTTATCTTTTATGTGCCACTGATGGCATCTGTCATGTATTTCTTCACACATCCTTTTTTTCCAGGCTGAAAAGAGCTGGTCTATTTTACACTCATCATGCTGATACCATCCTGTACCTTTGATCATCCTTGTGTTTCTACAAGGATTTGGAGATGCACTGAGAAGCTAAATGACATTGCAGGACAATTCCAAAGCGGGGTTCACAGATCGCTCTAAAAGGTCTTGTCCTACAATACAGATTGTGTTTGAAGCCACACATTGTACCTCAAACCACCTCTGCACCAGCTGGAAATGGCTGCAGCAGATTTTCTTTGAGGTGATTATTGGTGTTACGTTCTCCTCCCAAAATGCATGAAGCCAGTAAAGCACAGGAAGAGAGGAGAGATGTAAAGGAAAGTGGGATTATATCCATGCTCGTGTTGTTGAAAAATATTAACATATTAAAGGCAAAAGTTGTTTCAAGCTCTGACACTCTTAGATGAGTGAGGTAGCTGGATCTGTATATCTAATGTGATCTGTATATCTAAGGTTTAGTGCTTTATATATACATTTCAAGGGGTGGTAGGAGATTTTACCATTTGAACAGTCTAAAAGACACTTCAGACAATAAAATGCTTTGAAACTTTTCATTTGCATTTCTGAAAACCACTTGTCTCACCAAGGACGTGCTTTCTGCCACTTTGTTTTGTATTTCATGTGCTGATTCTCTCAAGCTAAATCATAAACCACGTGGTGTTCTTAAGGATTGTCTCTGTAAACTTTGCCTTGCAGATTGTGATCCCTTAGAGCAAGGGAAATAGACTCTTCTATGCAAGGAAGACATTTGAAAAAGGTACATAATTTACTTTTCTTGCCAGAAGGGATGCTTTGGAAGCAGTGCTTGTGCTGTAGCCTGGTTCTGAGAATTGCTTTAAAGCCCTGTCCATCCAAGCCTGTCTCCATATGCAGTTCAAACTGCTTGAGTTCCAGCTGTCCACAAATCCTATGTGCCTGTGTCAGGATGATTTTTGTGGCCTATCAAGAAAGGACTCTCTGCCTGTTTGCCAAAGATGGGTTATGCTGAGATAACATGCATGCAGTTCTGAGGACACTCTCAAATGCATTCTGCTTGTAAAATTTTAATACTTTCCCCCATCCTGGCAAATTCCATGAGATCTGCTCTAGCAGAGACCACAAGGGCCATAGCAGACAAGCAGTGAAGAAAGGTTAGTTTGCTCTTGTACTGACTCTCTCACACCCAGAAATACCATGGAGGTAAATGTAGATCTTCCATCCATGCAGGGACAATTTTCACAGACATTGAAGGTCAGCTGCCCATGGATCTCAGGACTTAATGAAATACAAGAAAACATAAGTTCCTCTCCTTGGCAGTCACTGGCAGGAGTTACAGTGCTGGGCTATTGTTCATTTGCTGAGCAGTCAATGGTGCTCTTGGAATTGTCATCTGATTTCAGCTGACACTTCTGGGAAGGAGAGGGAGAACTTCAGGGAAAAGAGCCAGGTCCTCAGCTGACACAAGAAGACAAGCTTCATACTGCTGTACTTCAGCAGCCTGAGTTTAATCCTGCAGAAAAATCCTTTGGAGAAGGTGTAACAATCCCAGGTACGAAGTCTCACAACTCATTTTCTTATTGGATTACAGTTTCTCACCAGTCTCAAATTAAAGAACTGTGATAAAATACTGCAGAGATGATTTTCTAATAGGAGACAATGTCCTGCTGTTTAAACAGTTTAAGTACAGAATGTTGGCTCTGGGAGCAAAGGTGCCTTTGGAAAAGTGATGTTACCATATGAAGATTTGGAAGTACACCATAATGGGTCAGTTAAAATGGGCAAAGCTTGTGAGAATTAGTATCACATCTGTGGCTTGGAATCAAGATCTAATGTGGGCTGTGAGGTTTCATCAAGGTCAAAGCACTCCCCAAATATTGTAGCATCCTGGGATGCAAAGCATACTGGCAAATGAGCAGGTTGTCAGATCTTATAGGCTTTCAGATGTTTGGCGAGGACCATGCAATTTGAATGGAAAATGTTTTAAAATTATAATTCTGGAACTGTTTTGGTGACATGCACAAAGAAAATCTTGAGGGGAGATTTAAGCAGAGGTCTACAGGTGACAAGATTTACAGTGTGCCTCAAAATTACAGTTGTAAAATATTTGTCATTAAGTACATTTTAATACACTTAATTAAATATTTCCATGCCTGTCTTACACTGTGCATACTGAATTCTCTCTAAGACCACTAGAAGAACTTTAGGATCATGAAGACAGTTTTCTTGCTGGAGATACAACAGTGCTGCAAGATTTTGATTAAAACACCTGGTAAAGAGGCTTTTATTCTTGGTTTACACTGCAACACACCGCTGACACAGGAAGTAATTAATTACATGCAGGGAAACCCCTCTCAAATACTTTCTCAGTGCTGATTTCCAGGAAAGAATCCTCCTGAGAAATGAAGTAAATGAGATCAAACAGATCAAACTCTCAATCTGATTGCAAAAGCATCTCTTAAATTGAAATAAAAACAGTGTAGGAATTGGATGGTGAGTAAATGTCCTAAACTGGATGAGAGGAAAACACACAGAATCTGTGCATTAGGACTTAATTGTGTGCCTCTTATTCACATCTTCTCTGAACATATTTAAAAACCTGGGTTTGCCAGGCTTGTGTTTGATATCAAAACATACTTAATCAGAAAGGCTGTGGGTGTTTGACCAGGTTTATTCCAGCAGTGTTCTCCCTACCAGTGCCTCCTACCATGAAGAAATAGAGAAACTCTTCATTTTTGTGGCAAGTTGTCCAAGTCAGTGTTGCCACAGGAACTCCAACTTTCCAAATTCTTTGTCTTCTCCATCTCAGATTATTCACTTTCACTTTTGGCAATGATGTTAGTTCTGGGTTTGACAATAGGCTTTTGTTTGGAAGCCAATAAGGAAGGGTGCATAGGTTCAACGTGGAGTTTATCCGACACCCTGAACTTCTAAAATTGCAGCATTGACCATGGCAGAGTGTGAATGAGCCAGCAACATACAATGAAATATTGTTAAACTCAGTTTTTGCAGATATTCCCTTCAACATTTCAATAAAGTGTTAAATGGCAGACATTTGTGAGATTTATAATAAAAACTCTATTTTCTTGATTTATCTGCCTACACACAGCCTTTTCTACAATGGATCAGATAGCACAGAGAACCACAGTGATGCATCCTAAAACCACTCAATGCTTCTCATACTTGAGTAATTACTTTAAAATAAAAAAAAATTGTTTCTAATAAAAATAATTAATTTATAATAAAAATAACCTGTTTCTAATGACTGTGTCTTGAAAGTTGATATTGCAGCTATTTTTCTCACTGTCATGATGAACAGAGACTCTTAAATTAATGAGAATTTTTCCTTTTCCTTACAGAGGCCACTTCCTCCAGAGGTTTTGAATGTACTAATAGCTATACCCAGGGAACTTGGACCAGTTTGGTTCTTTGTGGGTGTCCATTAAAATAAACTGTACTATCAATGTGATTTTATAACCTTTGAGAAAACTGTGAGAGAAAGAAAGATGAAGGATACATTATCAAATTTCCAAGAGCACAGAATTTGGAAGAAATGAAGTGTAATACCCTATGTTCTCTCATTGGAGAATCTTACTTGTCTGAAGATACAAAACCAGAGAATCTTTTAGGTTGGACAAGATCTTTTAAATCACTGAGTCCAACCATTAGCTCAGCATTGCCATGTTCACTACAAACCCGTGTCCTTAAATTCCACATAAATTCATCTTTTAGATGGCAAGTTTACTTATTTGCTTTCTTTTAAGTGCACAATTGTCTTTTGGAAGGAAAAATATCATTGAGATTGAAATTTTTGATGATAATATGCTTTTTAAAGAAATTCAGCATTATTGGAAATTACTTCAAATTCACATTGGCTTCATTTTAAAAAAACAAATCACCCAACCTATTTAAACTCATTCTCTTTAATTTAACACGGTGAATAACTTTATGTTTGAACTTTGTTTTTAAAATTTTGGTATAAATTTTAGGTGACAATAAAAATAGGTGGAAAGTCACAGGTAAGTGCTACTGTTGACTGGAGCTCTCTGTGAGACACTGCAAAGTGTTTAATGGAGAATTAAAACTTTCCCACTTTGTTATTCCAGGGCTGTGTGTGTCTCTCTCTTTATCCTGAGCACATGCACTTGGATGAGGGAAATAAGTGACTCCCTTATCACAGCTTGAGCTGGTTGGGCTGAGTCTAAAAAAGCTCTTGCCATAATCCTCTCCTTGTTCAAAGTATTTTAAAGCACCACAAATGTGGGGTTTTGGGGCCACGCCAACGCTGTCTGGCAGTGCCTGAACAACTCCCACCTCCTTCCAATGAGTTGGATTCAAGGCATGGAGCCCTCAGTACAAGAAGCTGCTTCATGTGGTGACTGTGCAGCTAGGAAAGGGTTTCTTTTTGTAATTTTTTTGTTCTTAATTCCTCCCCACAAAGCCCATATCCACTTATCACTATACAGGGGAAAATTCAGACAAGTTCACGTACATCTACCTGGCAAAACAACGGAAACCTTATACCTGAAATTAAGGTTTGTTTCATTGAATATCAAACATATGTTCAAAATGGACCCATTAACCAAGACATAAATTTCCACAGTCACAGTCAAAGGACAAATCTGAAAGGCATTAATGAAGAATTTTAGGATAATCACATTTAATTGTCTGTCTGTGCACGTTTTCTACTCCATCTCAGTACAGAGTTGACTAATCGATGACTAATGAAATCACTTATATCTTGGAACATTTATGGAAGAAAACTGTGTTAGCTCTTTATTAGGCTTCTGTGGGAGTGTTTAAGAATGACTTAGTGAGAGAAAGATCTCCCCTGTACAGTGCATTTTATAGCTGATTACAGCCTGGAGTAGATACAGATTGATGGGCATGCTTAGGGCTCTCCTGAGACCACAGCTGGCACAGATCCTTTGGGTTCTTCTTTGAGCTTTACATATAGATTTTTTTCATAAAAAACCCCAAAACAGCAGCAGGTAAAACCAACCAACCAAAAAAAACCCAAACCAACCACCAAACCAAAAAAAAAACCAACAAATTAAAAAACCAAACCAAAACCACAACAAATCAAACAAACAAGACCAAAAGATTTAAAAGAGTCTGGTGCACAATAATAATATTATAATAATATTAT
Source organism: Eopsaltria australis (assembly GCA_034509425.1). Classification (NCBI taxonomy): domain Eukaryota; kingdom Metazoa; phylum Chordata; class Aves; order Passeriformes; family Petroicidae; genus Eopsaltria; species Eopsaltria australis. Next base: position 283,643 of record JAVTVJ010000447.1, on the reverse strand, counting down.
AATAATAGATAATAATAATAATTTATAATTTAACAATACATGTAATATTTTTGTGTTTATGCTGCTGCAGAAAAAAAAAATTAGTGTAGATACCCAGTGAATGACAAATGCTCTCATGTTTTCTCTTCTCTTGGAAATGCATCAGCATCCACTATCTCAGCCCCTTCTTTGCTAGTGTGTTGGTCAGAATAGTTAATGGAACACACAGTAAAGAGGAGGATAGCACTAAATCTAATATCTGATATCTCCTAAGTATCCTTTTGAAAAAATGATAGTTATCCCCATCACACTTTGAAGCCCTAAGGTAAAAAGAACATAAATACAATTATTTGCTGTTAGGTCTGTCTGCTTCAAATTGCAGCAAAACTCTCAAAGAGCAAATACCACATCCTGTTTCATGTTTTAATCACCATAAACTATAATGGGATTCATATCAGCAAACATTTATTGCACTGTATCACAAGGATATTTTTAGTTACTTTGAAGGCTGTTATTATGAAAAAAAATTTGGACAAAGGGAAAATGATAGCTGCTCTTAAATTAGATATTAATCTGAAAGCAACACTTATGCTAAACAGTAAAGATAACTTTTCCGGGAATTTAAAATTAAAACTTCTGATGTGCAATTAAAGCAAGGAGTTAAGTACTTCAGGTTTTTTTCTGGTTTTGTCCTTTGCTTGCTGAGTTGGGTGTTTCAAAAGTTTACCCTTGTGAGAGTAGGATGTCTGAGAAGTCCAACTGGATTATCCAGCATGAAGGCAAGAGCCTCTGAGGTAAACAAGGATATAGCATGGAGAAGAGTAATAAACCCAGCTCTGCTGAACACAGCATTCACTCCTGAAAGGAGGAAAGAGGTAAACAGGGTGAAAATTTATAAAAACAAATGTGTGGCTTGACTTACTTACTAATCCAACCTTTTCAGTGCATCTGATGACTGCATTTTCCTGGATGAACTGAACAGGGTCATTTAAGGGACTCCTGATTGTTCATCCTCTCTGCTGCTGCATAACATCGGCCAGAGAATTCCCTGCAGAGAATTTAAAAAATTGTCTTTGAATAAGAGTTTCTAGAACTTAATTTAGAAAATCACTTACATGGCAACGATAGACAATAGAGAAGATATCCTGACCTTGAAGTGAGTTGTGCTGATTGACGGTTATTTTTCTTTGCTGTTTAAGACTGTAAATAACTTCTGGATTGAATGTGCCTGATTTCCACCTCCAACTCACAGTCAGGGAACACTTCTGATTTCTCCCTGGTAATTTAAAACTGAATATTATCCTGTTTTAAAAGATGCATGAAGAACTTCTGCCTCCCCTATGATCCAAACACAACATAAGAATGCAGTGAGACATGGATGGATGGATGGATGGATGGATGGATGGATGGATGGATGGATGGATGGACGGATGGATGGAGTCTACAACTGCCTATTATCCTTTGCCCTAATTCATGCCATATGGAATTAACTGGATTAGCCCTGGGTGATGAAGAGTTTGGGAAACTGTCAAGAAGCTCTGGGTTGCAGTTTAGGTCTCATTTCTCATTCCCTGTGTTGAACTGAGCATCGTTATAAAAAGGATATTGCCTGTCCTTTTAGTTCTCTGACAGTTTAATATTGGTGGACAGGGTTCCTTACACACAAACTTTGAATGCAAGTGTATTTTTTGTATAAAATGGAAAAAAACACCCAGGACCAAGCAAACAATTCTGATGGCAGAAAGTGAAGTCATTGTTCTTCTACATGGTCAAGATTAAGTTCAGCTAAATCACTGCAGCCAAATAATTGCAAATAATTGACCTATCGTAACAAGTGTTTTGCACATAGTTGAAAAGAATAAATTTATCTGGTGAAAGGTCATTTTTTACTGTGTTTCTTTAAAATTTTCCAAATCATGCAGTTAGGAGAAGGGACAGACTGAACACGGCCGTTTTCACATCCAGCTCCCCTGGTCATTGCAAAAGAGATTTTGCACAACAGATCCATTCTGTTGCATATAAATTTTTAATATTTTTTCTACTTTTTTCCCTATCACTTTTTCTTCTTGACTATCAAAAAACCTCTGAGAAAACTCTATTTAACCTAAGACTAAATAATGGAATGAAGTAAGAAGAGAATGAAAATAGAGACAACTCCTTTGATCATTTAAAGTGAGTTCAAATACTTAGCATAAGAAAATACTGAGGGCAGGAAAACCTCAAGAAAGAAAATGTACAGAAAAAAGAGTGAGAGAAAATAGATATTCTCAATACAGCATGCTTCCACAAAATAAAGAAATAGGAGGGGGAGAAAATAGTTGAATCTGAAAGATGATGGGTTTTACATTTTCTGAAAGGTATGTAGAATTTAATTGTTCTTTTCTTTTTTTCTCTTTCATTACCAACGTGCCTTGAAAGGTGCCAAATACCCTTTCAAAACTTGGCTTCAGATTTATTATCCTGATGACTTGATCTTACACGACATTTGCTTTGCTTTTAGTCTCCATTTATTTTTAGCTGTGTGGCAAGAGCAACAATTTCATGGTAACCCAAAGTACCTGTGAATCATTCATGAATATTTGCTGAATGAGCAGTTATTCCTCTCTTCCTCCATTTGCTTCTCTGTCTCTTGCAACATTTTAGCGCAATAAAACTGAGAGGAACTTGTTGATTCTACTAATTTCTCTACAACATTTTGGAACCAAACTTAATTAGATGTTAATTGTAACAAAAAATGTGATGTTTGTAAAAGAAAAAAGCTGGCAGGTTTTCCTCTTTGGGTAGGGAGTGAAAATTGAAAGATTTGTCCTAGATCAATATAGAACAAATTTTCTTCTAATAGTCACAAAATATCCTTGTGATATTTTGATGGTGACCAACATTTTACAAGCTTTGCCAGAAACCATTTGTAGGCAAAGAATAATTCGAACTATACATGACATTAACCTAACTTGATATATTCTTGGAGATTTCACAGAGCCAAATTTTACAGTTTTTTGCATTTCCACAATTTTCAGCAAAACTGGGGCTCTTAAATACCATATGTGTATATATATATATATATATGTTTTTCTTTGACACTGTTTCATTGGCATTTCTACAGACATTTTAATCATCAGCTAAACTTCCTCACAGTGGCTGGGTAGCTTCCTGAGTAGTAAAAATATAGTGTATTACTGAAAAATAAATAGCTGAATTGAAAGATTTAGCTGCATTTCATGTCTTTTTAGTCATCCAAAATACAGTAGCACTACTTCTCTTCCAGATATTATAGCTCAATGGAATGACATTCTACTACTCAGCAGCATGAGAAAGAACCTGAGCCACCAAAAATATTGTCATGAAGCTTTATTTTTCCAGGACCAGAAGCAGTGTGAGTGAGAGTGTCACTGTGAGGTCAGTTCAGACCCATATGTCCAACCCTAAACCAGCAACCCTGGGCATAAACATATTTTGTTTCCTGTTAGTCATGAATGACTTATCCCAGATCTGCTGGAAAATTTTCAGATCTGAGAAATGAACATACATAATACAGCAATAAGCGCAAATCTGTGTGTTCCCTGTCCTAACTCTAAATTTTTTGCAGGGAATCTGTTATTAATTGAGAGGAGCATAAACCAGATTAATAATTACCTTTGTCTCAATGTCACTGGCTTTTGTTTTGAGAATCGTTCAGCTTCATCCACCTACAGCTTCAATATTTCATAAAGATTGCCAGTTTGGAACCATTGTTGTCATTCTTGTACGTTACATCCTTCCAGTCATGTCGATCTCTCTGCAGGATCAGGGCCTTGATTTCCATATTTGAGCAGTGTAATTATGAAGGATGTTATCTGGGTGAAAATGTGGTTCTGCCAAATGTCGGATAATTTGCAAACAACACAAATTCAGAGCGTCTGCCTCTTGAGTATTTTTGGAAAGGTGTGGGGAACAACCAATTGATGATTAAGAGACCTCCCAATAGACAAACTAAACAAAAGGTAACAATTTATCCCAATGTTTTGGTTCACTGCTGATGAATTTTCTTAGCATCTGCTTAAGTGTTTGATTAAAGTATTCTACAAGCCCATCTGTTTCTGGCTGATATGAAACTCTGTGTGATGGGGGAATTTTTAACAGCTTGCACACCTCATTTAGCAGAAAAGACATAAAATTAGTGCCCTGATCTGTTGAATTTTCTAAGGGTAAGCCCACTTTGATAAGAGCATTAATCAATTCATTAGCTTCATACTTTACCAGCTAAGGCTCCATGGCAGTACTGTGGGGTTTGAATGTCCAAGTACTCCTTCCAAGGTTTGTTACATTCCTCAAACAGAAAAAAATTGACTAAATGAGAGTTACTATTCGAATCAAATTTTCCTAGTCTGGCAGTACAACACGACACTGGATAATAAATGGAGAGGACACGCTTAGGATGCCTCCTAAACATTTGTTGTTCCCATGGGGAACTCCAGCTCCAGATGTCTGCTGGAAATGCAATCCAGAAGAGAGGAAACAGCCTGGGAGGTTCTTGGAGTGTGTGGAACACACTGGAGCTGCTGATTTCAACCAGAGAAGGAATTGTGGGTGATATGATGGTCAAAGGCCCTTTTGGGGCACAGTGATCACAAAATTATAAGAGTTTGGGATTTCTGGAGAAATAAGGAGGGCTGCCAGCCAAACTTCTGCCTCAGACTTCCAGAGGGCAGTATTTGGCCTGGTTGGAGGATTGGTTGAGAGAATCCCTTGGGATGGAGAGTCCCTGGTGGGACAGTCCTGAAGGGCAAAGGAGTCTAGGAAGGCTGGACATTCTTCAAGAGGGAAATTTTATAGGCTACCACAGGGCCAGAGAATGCACTTTGTGCTATTTGATTTACTGCTACAAAATTACTTCTAAAATTCTGCTACTGTGCCATGCACTCATTCTGCAGGCAAATTAAAAGATCTTCCTCTGTTCCAGTTTCGTCTCTGTAAAGTTAATTTCATGGTACTGTTATTTTTATAAAATCTCAGTTACAGGATGCTGGTGAAGAGATTTTTCCTTTGCAAGAGTGAATTTTCAGGGTGTATAGAAGGTGACAGCTAAGCTTGAGATTATCATGACCCCAGGCCAATGTGTGTTTCACTGCATGCAGAAGTCATGATCCTGTGCTGCTGTGTCTATCAGCAGGACAGCTTTCTTCATCTGTTCTATTTGTGCAGTTTCTACACAGGGGTTCCCATCTCAGGTGAAGCCCTTAGATAAAGCTTTCATGTGAAGTAAAAGAAAAAAGTATAAACATTATTGGCAGGAGGTTCCTGTTGGGGCAAATTTCCTCCCACCTTATGGCAGCAGAAGGAAACTGCTTAAGATTTGCTCATTCCTTTCTGCAAAACTGCACTGAAATGGATCCTTTGCTCCAGGAACTCCTGCCCTGTGGAGCACAAGTGTGCCAAGAGGTCCAAATCCTTAGGATGAATTTTTCTGCCTGTTCAGAGAGTGTATAAATAGTTTAGAAGAAATCAAGGGCTTGTTTTTAATCTCAGGAAAATGGGCATATGCTGAGCTCACAAACTATATTGGTAGAGTCTGAATTAGGGATGAGCTCAAAGTATTAAATCCTGATGCTGGACAGAAATCTGTGAGCATCAGAGAGAACCGAGACACCGGATTTTTTCTGGGGTCTTTCCTAAAGTAGCAATGGAGGTATCAACACCATTTACCTAATCTTTAGAGTATTGTAAAGTTACTTTACAGTATCAGCCATGATACAGTAATAAATGAAAATCAAGATCAGTTTGCCTTTTTTTGGTACTTTTAAATGAATAAGCAGACAAAGCAAGTCTCTACATTGAGATGATGTAAACATTAAACTTAACCTAGCAGCTTTTCTGAAGTTCATTTTTTTCTTTGTGTAGAAGAAAACATTCCAGCTAATATGATCAGCCTGAATAAAACTAATTACAGTCTTATTTCCTATCCTATGTCATGTGTGAATATTTGCCTTTTCCTGTAATTATGAGACATAAAAAAGCATAAAGGTTGGATTAGTAATTAAGCTACTGGAAGCCAATGTGCATTTTCTTATATAAATGCAAATAAATATGCATTTACATGACCACCCTTAATCAGCAGAACCACTGAGAGCCTTGAATGGCAAAAGGGCATTTCTAGACTGCTGTGTCTTTCAAACTGTTACTGTGATCATCTCATACAGGTAATTTTTTTATCCAATTGCTTTCTCTAACTTCCTTAGAAACTTAGGGAACCTTTCCTTTCCCTGCAGCAAAATCTTGAAGGCAATGATTGGAGATATTTTCTCTTCCTATCATTTGCTCTTTGTTGTTTCAATATTGAGCTGCACAAGTGAGTTCTCAAAGCAGCAAGAACATTCACTTCTAAAACTGAGCAAATTTTCTTCACATCACAAATTACAGAAAACTGAGAAATGCAATAATAAAACTATTGTGGGTTTAGGCCCTTATATTTGTGAGTTGCCCAGGATAAGCTCAGAATTTGCAGGTATTCCCTAAATTTTGAAGGTTCCTAGATTTTAAGGCATTGCAATTTCTCCCTCAAAATCTGATGTTCCATAATAAGGAGGGAAAAAAACAGGATCAGGCAACTTTGTGAATCCATCACAGGAGCACATCCCAAATATGACATGCATTTAAAAACCTTGTTCTGCACTTGCTTATGGCATAAACATTTGTGTGTATGTGTGTGACTATAAATTATCAATGTTGAGCATGAAGCTGGAACATTTTCAACAGCACAGAAACTTTGTGAGTCAGTAAAGGTCAGAGAGGTGTGTGAGATCTTTCAGAGAGATCTAATAAATTTACTGATTACTGCTTTCAAGGTCACCAGGACTGCTGTGATCAACATGTTTTTCTGTGATGGAAGGTTGAGAGAATACAGTTGTCTTGTTCAAGAAAAAGAAAGGACTTGTTGCGGTGGTTCTGAACCAGGAAGGACGAGGACTTCTGGTGGCATGTTCCACAGACAGAGAGTTTCCCCCCGAAGCTGCCAGAGACAGTGGTTTGGACAACCAAGCCACGAACCCCAAGTTCCTGCTATTGGTTCCTTGATTTGTCTGTTATGTATCCCAGTTCTGGAACATTCCCTGTTACCCCCTTGTTCATTCGCTGTTCTCTCTTCCCCCCCTCCCCTCCCTAAACCTCATTCGACCATGCACCCTGGTCCCTCCCCTGTATTGCCCCTGTGCCCTCAGTTTATTGGATGTTATTCCTCCCTTAAATATCCACGGAATGAGCTATTCTGGGCTCTTAGTCCCTGAGCTCCCTTGCGGGTAATAAACCTGCCGAACTCTCATACTAAAAGTCCTCCTTCTCTGGGAGTTCTTTGCTATCCTTCAGTGCTCTGAGGGCAACAACTCCTCAGCCCGAACGTGGACTAGCGGTGCCTGTCGTCGGCTCACTGGAGAAGCCTTCCCGAACGCGAACGGCTTTCCAGGTTCGCGCTAGCGCTCTGCTGCTGGTATCAGAGCGGGATAAAAGCAGGGAACGCATCAGGGACTGAAGGAATGCAATCTTCAAGTGCTCAGAATGTTTGTTATTTAAAAAAAAAAAAAAACAACAAAAAAAACCAGAAATACCTACACACTACATTGAAACAAGTACCAGTGACCTTCAGCTTCTGCCTTAATATTAACAGAGATTAAACACCAGGAAAGCCTGTGCAAAAATATTGCAGCATTCTTAACCGGAGTTTCAAAAAAAAAAAAAAAAAAAAAGAAAAGAAAAAAAATTAGAGAAACATTTGTCAGTGAAGATTTAGGTCTTGTTGGTGCTGTTTGGTGGAGGGAGCTGACTTCTAATGATGCCCTCATGTCCATCCAAAATGCTTTTCTGAAGATGTGTTTTTCTCTACTTACATTAACTCTATTAATTTATGGTTAAACTAAAAGAGAGGTTTTAGATATACTTAAGGTAAGTGTGGCATGACAGCAGACGAACATTCAACTGTGGAGACAAAGGTAACAAACACTAATGAGGTAGCAAACATGCACTGGAACCTACTTAGAGTGCACTTCAAATCATTACAGAAAAAGTCCCTGTAGTCTTTACAGATAATTCTTTGTGCAGCTGCAACTGAACAAACAAAACATAAAGACATTTAGAGAAGGTCTAGAAACCAAACTCGAAATTATGATAATATCATCACATATTTTTCCTGGCTTAGTCTTTTTTAGCACTGTTCCTTCTCCATTATCTCACCTCAAAAAATTATATAGCACAAGGGAAGGGATCCAAAGAAACCTGATGAAATTCTTGAAGGCATGGGAAGAATGCTCAGTTTTGAGGTGATTAATACAGGATGTTACAGAAGCACGCAGGGTAATGAATGTCACAGAGAAGGTAAATTGAGAAGTCCTTGCTCACTTTTTTTTTCCAATAAAGCACAAGGGCATGTGTTAAAATATTAAAAGCAATCAGTATGAAATTAATAACATGAATGTGAGTTCTTGCATGTGACATAATTACACTGCTGAGCTCACTGATATGGCACTTAATGGAGGATCAAGCCCTAGAATTGTTGATTTACAAAAAAAATAGTCTTAATTTTTTGCTAAAGACAATGTCTACAGTAGCAAAAGATAGGCAGTGAAACTGTTGGGATTTGCCATAATTCAGGCTCACAAAAATATTTGGGCTCATTGGAATTTGAGTGAGGATAGGTTTTAAAGTCTTCACTAGGATTTGACTGCCACAGTTGTGGAGTTCCCATTTGTCAAGACCTTTCTCTGAAAGTGCCGGGGGTGAATGTACCCCAAGAGATTGTGGCTGAGAATCTCTGAGCTGCTTGCTGTAAAAAATCAGCAGCCTCAGCATTGTGCCTGAATGAAACAAAAGAGACATAAAATCTCACTGTTCTCTTTGTGCATCTGATTTCTCAAAGGTTGCCAGCCTTTTTAATCAAGATTCTTTGTCTGCACCAGCACTTGCACTGTCACCAGTTCTCCAACAAGGAAAAGCACTTAATAGTGAGGTGTCCAATTGTTCAGAACAATGTTCTTTTGAGTCCAAGGCAAAGTGATTTTGCCAGTGATGACTTCTGTATCTGGTGCACGATGGATCTCACCTGGTTTCATTATTCTATAATTTTCTAGAAGTTTCTATTCAAAGCCAAGCACCTGAATCTTCCTCTGTGGTCAGTGGCAAGAGGCAACTCCAGAGTTAGGCTGTTAAACCTCTTCCCTCAGCAGTCACTGAATCTTAGATAAATTAAACTGTATTTGAGTTACATTCAGGCCTGAATGACATGATAACAAATATCACAAATAACAAGTTTGTTCAGTCCTAGACAGCCCTGAAATTAGTCCATTGCATACCTGATCTTCTATAGATGCTTCCAAAGTAACAGCAAAGTTCTCTGCAGCCAGAATTTCTTTGAGAAAACCTATTCTGCCACTCAGCAGCTAAATATCTGCTCTTCAGATGATGTGATCAGCAAGTGGAAGCATTATTCAGCAAGCAGGATCTTACAGAACATTAAAAAATAAAAACTGCAGAGCCAGGTGCTGAAAGTGTCCACTTGGAAGCACAAAAGTGGAAGAAAAGCATTGGTCATTTCCCAAATTGGGTTGTTCTGCTTGTAAAACTACATTTTTCAGCTTAAAGGCATTCTTTTGTAACTTTACTACTTCAGATGATTGAAAATGAAATATTCAGCAGGTTTCCACTACAATCTTGTAATGCATATTTCAGACATATTACAACCCACTTTTTGAAGGATGAAGAAAAAGCACCTGAACACATACTGAAGTCTGCAGTTTGTAAATTCTTAGTTCCTGAAGTTTTGGTCTCTTTTCTGTGACGTTGGCAATTATATCACCACCATCTGCTGATCAAACAGCAAACAGAATTTCAGGATGACAGCATTGTCTGTTACGAAGTTTCCATGGAATGTCACATTACAAGGGAGTCTTTTTATTAATTCTAACATCAAACAGTAATAAATTGGACTGAAGAGGCTTCTGTGCTCATTCTTCCCATGCCACATGTCTGCCTCATGTTTCATTGCGTGGGTTTTCTTTGCTGAAAGGGAGTTTTAAACATACATTTGCTTCAGCTGGAAAAGGGGAAAATGGTTTACTCTTTCAGACTTTAAATGTAATTTCTCAAGTCAAGTGCAGGCAGCCCTGAAAGGTAAATTATCTAACAGCAAATATTTTAGGAAGGGAGGAATCACCCTGTAGGGATGCCTGTGTCATCTTTGAACACAAAGACAACATACATGGCTAAAGATTTACTACCTTTATTCTCTGTATGTCTAGTGAAGAGACATTAAACTCAACAATAATGCACTTGGGGTCACTGAGATATTTGTTGGTGCTCCTGACGATGTTGGCTCCAACTGGGAAACAAATTTGGTCCTCGAAAGTGACAATTTTTACACTTCTGAGGAGGTCAGACAATCCCAAATGGTCAATTCCGTGCCACATAGGGAATATTCTCTCTATTTACAGAGGTGCTGGCAGGTCTGTCCTGGTGTTTGCATCCCAACAGCTGAGACTGTGATTTATACGTCCTTCTCTCTGTAGCACCACAGTTTTAGGCTGTTTTTGCTCAATATTGCCAACAGCTGCAAGTCTGATAGAAAGAAATACTTTAAGTACTATTTAATTCAGGCAGAGGAAGGAATTCAAACAATTTCTTCCCAATCATTGGAGTATTATAGCAAGTCCCACACCTTGCCTTTTGAAATGCAACCTGTTTCATAAGCCATCTTTGTAAAGAGCTCTCTGGAAGAAGCATTGGCACCAAAGAAAGGATTACAATCTATTCCTTCCACTCTTTCTTTTGATTGTCTTTAAGTGAACTCCTACTGAGTGACCTCTAAATTGATAAATTGAGTTAACTGATCTCAAAAAGCAATAAACTTATTGTTTCTATGCTGTTGGTGACTTTGTCAGTGAACTGAAAAAAGCCCCACATTGAAATTGATTCAATCTCATCAATAAATTTTTACACATGAAAAAGCTTCTTTAGTACAGCATTTCTCAAGAAAATAATGTTCTAATGATAACCTCATATATAGCTCTAGAAATGAACAATTCTGTTTGGAAAACAGACTTTGAGCAGCAACCAGTAAATAAAGCATTGATACATCTGTTATCAAGTTAAAAAAAATAGCAGGCTATTATAAGACTGCAGCAAGTCATTTTTATTCCACTTTTCAAGAATTGATCCCAGAAGAAACTCATGAAGTTCCACATGGCCAATGCAAGGTCCAGTGCCAGAGTGGGGGCAGTCCCCAGCACCAGCAAAGGCTGGGTGAGGAGGGGATGGAGAGCAGCCCTGCCAAGGACTGGGGTAGGTGTGGATGGAAATTGGACATGAACTGCTCTTGTGGGATCCCACCTGCAGATCTGTGACCTTCTCTGGGGGCCTCCAACAGCAGAAAGACATGGCTCTGTTTGAGCAGGTCCACAAAGATGCTCTGAGGGCTGGAGCACCTCTCCTGTGAAGGCTGAGAGACTGGGCTGGTCACTCTGGGGAAGAGAAAGCACTGGGGACACCTTAGAGCAGCCTTTTGATGCTTAATCAGCATTTAAATAATGAAGAGGGACTTTTTATCAGGGCCTCTAACAATAGAACAGGTGACAATTGTTTTAAACTTTAAAAAGATAAATTTAGATTTGACCTGAGGAAGAAACTCTTTACTTTGAGGGTGGCGAGACACTGGAACAGTTTTTACACAGAAATTGTTCATGCCCCATCACAAGAAGTGTCACATTGGACAGGACTTGGAGTAAACTGTTCTACTGAAAGACATCCCTGCCCACAGCAGAGGGGCTGGAGTAGAGGACTTTTAAGGGTCCCTTCAGTCTCAAACCATTCTATGATATTCAGGTCTGAATTAGTCAGAACACTGTTGGGAAAAAAAATTAGCATTCAATTTTATAATAAAATTCTACCCTCTAATGGAAAAAACATGAGGTGCCAATCTCTGGTTGCTGGACAAAAACAGTTTCCTACATTCCATAGTGTCTGGGTGGATTATTTTGCAACCCAGAGACCTTTTGATCTGCTTTTCTGTGGGTATGTTAAACATCTGTGTGAAGAGTATATCTGTACTGATGAAATTTCATAAATACAAATGTATTTGGTACTGAAGTGGAAAATATTTCACTGAGAGTTTTAACACTTCATATTCTACAGAAAACCTACTGGCCAAAGACATTTATGGGTGAAAAAAAAGAAAAAGAAAAAACAAGTTTTCATGATACAAGTCTGGTTAAAAGAGGCAGAAAATAGAATGAATTTTCTTCTTAAACTGTTTTTTAACAGAGTTATCCAGGAGATTTTGTCACTCATGGGAACTGCTTGTATGTCTTTTCACTTCCTATTACCACTGGCTGTTTATTCTGGTCCCTAATGTCAATACTGTGCTGTGCCAGCCATCTTTTTTTTGTCCATCTTTTGGGATTCCTCTGATCTTTGGCAACTTTATCTCAGTGCTTTGCCAGTTGCCTTAGAATAAGAATGTAGCCATTGTCAGAGCAGTTGGTTTTGTAGGCTTGGTTTTGTTTTTGTATTCTTTCCTTTCTTGCATCCTCGGTGACAAATTGCGTTGTCCTTTCCCCTGACTCTTCTCTTGGCACTGAATTGGCTTCCAAGTAATGTGGATTTCTGGGATATCCGACACCCTGATGAATGACATTTACCAGGATGTACATTGTAACTCATCCTACAGGCAAATAAGGACACACTGTAGCTGTTTCTTGGATCACTTTAACCCATCCAGCAGCTTGCATCGTGTGCTCATTATGGAGACAGCAAGATGAACAGCAAAAAATGCATAACCAAAATAGAGTGGAAATGTAAATCTCATGACAGTTATCTCACTCAGCACCGTGTATCATAGTGCACTGGCCAGGAGTGCTGAAGGTTCAAGCTCAGAACCCCACTTTGTGCAGTTCTGAGTCAGAGCAATTTATTATCTCCTCTTTCAGCTCAGGAAGCACTGAAACCTGAACTTCATTCATCCAGGTCTGAGTGCTCTAAGTACACAGACATGAAAGCAGTCTCTTAGCAACCCTCACAGAGCCAGTTCCTTTGGTGTTTGAGGCAGCATCTCGATGAACATGTGGCTGATTCCATGACTGGTGGATTTACTCTACTGCATTTGTAAGGATATTCATAGTCCAGATGTGTTTAGAAAAAGAGTCAGCATATTTCCCAGAGTCAGTGTCTTTGTGACAGCAGCACATCTCTGAGAACTCTCAACACCATGATGCAGTGGAATCACTTACCTCACCCTCTACAGGGATTTTTCTAGCTCTAGAACAATTTGGTTAACTCAAGGAAATCCCTACATCAAAAATTTTTTGATATCTCATCCACACGATTCTTCACCAGGAATGTCCTTGAAAAAGGCTGAAGGGAAAACTCTGATTACCCCTTTTCCCAAGAAGTTTCCTTAGCTGAAGTTGCTAACAAGGACCAGACTTGACAGCCTGGAATGTGTTTTTGCTTGTTTTATTTTTTGTGTCCTCAGTCCTGCATGGCACTCGGTGACTGGGTGTTGCAGAGGCTTGGGCAAGGCGTCAAAGACGTCTGCCCCGCACCCAAGGGTGGAGCAAGATCTCCTCCAGCACTGGCCGGTCCTGGGGGTGCTTGGACAAGCACCAGCGGATCAAATCCTGGCACTCTGGGGAGAGAAGGCAGGAAGCGCTGATCACTTGCAGAAGGCTCCTGCCCTGCAGCTCCCAGCCGCTGGGCTGTGCGGTGCCAGCTGCCAAAGCCTGCCTTCTTGAGGCCGCATACCAACCTGGAGAGATCAGCTCGTTGAAGAAGACCTGCCCCGACACGATGTCACGGTCCTCCTGGAAGGGCATGTACCCGGAGACCATGACATAAAGCAGCACACCCAGGGACCAGGTGGTCGCCGAAAGGCCCTGGTAGCAGCCAAGGCAGATCCACTCGGGTGGGCTGTACATGCGTGTTCCTAGGGGAGACAGGGGCAGGGCTGGCCGGGTGCAGGCTGGTGCCTTCCAGAGCCCGGTGCCAGCCTCCTGGCTGAGCCAGGGCCTTCACCGGGAGCCACAACTTCCCCCTAAGGCCACCCTGCGTCCCCAAGACATTTGGCCAAAGCCAAGAAACCATTCTGCAAGGCAGAGAAGGCCAGCGCAGCAGCCCAAGCCCTTGCAGGCCTGCCAAGCTGAGCGGCTGGGCCTGGCTTCTGCAGCCCCCCTCTGTCGGCAGGGCCGGCAGCCGGCTCCTGGGCCACGGCATCTGTCCCGTGCCGCGGGGCAGCCGGCAGCCGGCTGAATGTCACACCCCGCAGCCCGGCAGGAAATGGGGCCGGGCACTGCCTGGCACTGGCAGCTGGGCCCGGGCTGTGGCTCACCGGCAAAGCGTGTGAAGGCCCGCTCCTGGAGGAAGGTGCCGCAACCGAAATCGATGAGCTTCAGGTCGCCACTCTCCGGGTCCACGAGGAGGTTCTCTGGCTTGATGTCCCGGTGCAGGACGCCGCAGGCGGTGCAGTGCCGCACGGCCTCCAGCACCTGGCAGAAAAGCCAGCGTGCCTTCTCCTCGCACAGGAACACTTGGTCCGCCAGGAAGTCAAAGAGATCCTGTGATGGCTCCGGACGCTCCATGACCAGCAGGAAGCTGTCAGGCAGCTCAAACCAGTCGAGGAGCTGGATGATGTTGTGGCAGCCAGAGCCCACCATCTTCATCAGCACAATCTCCATCGGAACAAAGGTGCCGTCGGGCTGTGAGCAAGACACAATGCCTCCAGCAGGCCGGATGCTGCCCTGCGCCTCCGCTGCCCCCTGCCTCGGATGCCCCAGGGCCCCCTTGGGCAGCCTCCCTGGTGCTTGCCATTCCCCCCGCCCAGGGGATGCTCGGCAGGTGCCCCCCTGCCTGGACCCACCGTCGGTGTTCGGCATCCCCGGGCCCGCCGTGCTCCGGCTGAGCCCACGCTGAGCCCACGCCCGCTGCCCCCGTCATCCGCCGCCTGCAGCCCTCGGGGCCCCGGCCTCATCCCTGCCCTCCCGCCACGGCCTGCTCTGTGCCGCGGGCCCCGCTCACTCACCAGCTCGTACCACTGCAGGACGCTCTCCCGGGCTACGCGTTTGATGGCCACCTGTGAGCCATCGAGACAGGGCTGAGCTCAAGCCCTGCCACCTGCCCCGGCCCTGCCCCGGCCCTGCCCCGGCCCTGCCCCGGCCCTGCCCCGGCCCTGCCCCGGCCCTGCCCCGGCCCTGCCCCTCCTCTCACGCCCGCCCGTCCCGGCCGCTTCTTACCGGGCTCCCGTCGGAGAGGCGGCTCCCCGAGAAAACGGTGCCGAAGCCACCGCTCCCCAGCTGCGGGCCCAGCTGGTACAGCTCCTGCAGCTGCTTCTTTTGCCCTGCGGCCAAGACAGAGCCATCAGCCTTGCGCCCAGGGCCCCCCAAGTGCCCACGAGTGAAGCCACGGCCGGGCCCCGTTGCTCTCACCTGCTTCCTGCTGCGCGCCGGGCAGCGGCCACCGCCTTGCAGCCGTGGGGCTGGCGGGCACGGCAGGGGCAGGGAAGAGAGCAGAGGCACATGCAGGAGGCGGAGCGCAGCGGGGCAGGGCGGCACCGTCGCTGTCCCCGGCGTCGTGGGCTGCACTCAGCTCTTGAGGACGGCCGGGGCTAGAGCCCGAGCTTTCGCTCAGGAGGGTCCCAGGAGCAGCTGCAAAGCAGAGAGGGCTTTTTTAAAGCCGTGCCATCAGAGGCACTGAAAAGAGCCAGGGACTAGGCTGCTCTCAGAGGCCCTGGCCTGGCCTGGGGATGCCACTCAAGAGCCCCAGGGGAGCCTCAGACAGCTCCTCCGATCTCACCTGCTATCAGAGAGGCATTCCTGGTACTTGGTGGCTGTCCCGAAGCAGCGTCCTGGAGATGGAGGAAGCTCCCTGGTTTCTCGAGGATTGTCTCTACCACCAGGCAAGGGCTGTTGCCAGCCGGCACTGCCGGCACAGCATCCTGGGAGCTGTGGGCCGGCAACTGCTGGCTCCAGGACACGTGCTGCTCCTCTACCACCTGCTCCTGAGATGGCTCCCCTGCATCGGGCTGGGCTTCCACTTGGACTCGAGGGCTTTCCCTGGCCACGTCGATGGTCAGGGATGTGCCCGTGTTGTCAAAGGCCACGAGTCCAAGGGAGCTGGGAGACCTGTCCACGGGCTCTGCACCTTCTGCCGGCTGACAGGTCTCAATGAGCCTCTCTGAGGGGTGGAGGCTGTCAGAGATAGCGGAGGCTCCTGGCAGGGTGGACGTTCTCTGACGGCCTGAGGTTCTCGCAGGGATGGCGCGTCTCCGATGGTGCGCCATCGTTGCAAGAGTTGAGGCTCTCCCAGAGATGGAGATTCTTGCTGGGAGCAGCCTCTTGAAGGGATGGAGCCTTCTGGAGGAGCTGGAGCGGCCACAGCAGGGCACGCGGCCTCGCTGCACCAGCTGCGCCAGATCTCTCCACAAGGCCTTCCACATCCCAGCGCAGAGCGGCACTCTTGTCCCGTTGCGAGCCCAGAGGAGCAGCATCAGTTCCTGCAGCTGCTGGGCCACTGCCACGCAGGGGCTGCAGCTGCAGGGGCTGCCCGGGGGGCTCACGGGAGCACGTGGCCGCTTGCGAGGGGTTGCCCGAGGCCCGGAGGACCTGGGAGCCACAGGGGCTCCTCGTCTCCTCCGTGAGCCTCTGGGCCGGACTCCAAAGGGGCGCTTGCGCCTCTTGGCTGGCCCTGTCTGCCGTCTCCATGGTTGCCAGTGGCCAAGGGCCCACCAGACAGCCACAGCGGCCAGCAGCAGGACAGCAAACACAGTCATTAGGACGCCACCGTCACCCATGGCTGCGGCACGTCCCGTCGCGACTGCACTGGCAGCAGCGGCTGCTGGCCCCCCTTATATAGCCATGGCGCGGTGATGTCACAGTGCCGTGGCCAGGGCAGCCGTGGGACATCACAGCCCCTTTGTGCCGTCACAGCCCTGCCCCAGCCCAGTGCTCAGCAGTTCCACAGGGGGGGAGAAAGGGGCTCCCTGTGGGCACTTGAGGGCGCCCTGGAGCAGAGTGCATGGAAGATTGTTGTCTAAGCAGGACACAGGGATGAGCAGGGGAATGGTGATGGTGTCACATCCTTGGTGGCCGAGCATGGGACATGGATTGTCCAATGGGGCACCGCAAAGTCCTTGGGGAGGGCAAGCCCTGCCCAGCAACATCCCAACCATCTCTGTGATATCTACAGCATTCCCATCCTGAATCCAAACCCAGCTCTGTGCCACTTCCTGGGAAGAAAAGGGATCCTAGCCCATTGAAAACCAATACATCAGTCAGCACACCCTGTCCCTGCTCATCTCACACCTGGACACCTGCTCCGGAAGGATTCTCTGAGGGACAGGATCAAAACTCCCCTTCAAATCCTGAAACACAATCCGCATTGCCTTCCCATCACCCATGAGCAGGGTGACCTTATGGGAGCGGGATAGTCAATCAGTTAGACAGGAATTTCCCTCTGTTATATCATGTTGCCTATGGTTATCCTTGCGTGTCCTTCCATCACTTTCCAGTACCTCCGAGTATGACCTCCACCATTTTTCCTGCTATCAGGTTTAGATTAACAGGGCTGGAGTTTCCTGGAAATTTCCAAGCCCTTACTGTCAAGTCAGTTACAGCTGGAGAGCATTAAGCCAGCATGGACCTGTTTGGGCTTTCAGGTCCTTGATCAGATGATTTAGGGTGTTCCTGCTGGGACACATCTGGATGAGTCCCATCCAGCACCACAGCCTCATGTATATTGTTCTGGTCCAAGTTGTCCCCAGCAATCCCAAATGGATGATCGCTGTCCCTTGCACACTGTGCCTTCACCACCGGACACTCTTCAGCTTTCAGAGAAGTTGGTGGTACTTGGCAGAGGCAGGGTCTGTGGGACAAGGACAGTGGGAACTGCTAAAATTAGAGAGGATGCCCAGAGAACCAAATTCCCCCAGGATTCTGCCTCCCTGAGTGGGTCAGCCTGTCCTGAGAGGGTGCTTGGCATGGCTTTGGGTGTCGGGGTCCTGCTGGCCCTGGTGGGCAGCACAGCCATGGAGGGCTGAGCTGAGTGTCAGCCACCCATGGAGAGCTGGGAGAAATTCTGCGGGCAGGACACAGGATCCCAGTGACCTCCCAGGTGTCCCAGTCCCTTCAGCATCCAACAAGGTGCTAAAACCCAGCGTCTGGCTGGCCGTGAACCTGTCTGGATGTTATGGCCACCGAGGGTCCATCCATAAGTGGCTGCTCCAGGAGGTCAAAGAGGAAGCAGTGAGGAGAGCCCAGCAGCTCTTAAAAATTTAATCAAACCACCACCTGCCTCAAAAATTCATCATAAAACTATTTAAATTTTAAAACACAATTATCTGTCGAAAGCACTTGAGCACTTCCAAATCCATAATAAGAAATTGTTCAAAAAGTTCTGAGGATGCTTCAATTAACACAATTATTCAGCAAAGGAACGAATGAGCAATACCCCTTCTGGGAAACTAGCAGCAATAGCAGTACACTGTTTCTGAAAATAAATAAATATATTTATTTTCAGAAATCAATCTCTGCCATATTTTGATGCTGGGTGTCCATCCCCATGTGTTCTAAGTCCAAGCTACATATATTAAAGGATTTAAATTGTCTTCTCTAGGTCTAATTCCTGCAGCCATATATCAATCCTGACTCTGCAAACTCAGTGCTTTTCAACTAAAGCCAAATTTTACACTGGGCATTTGTTGTCAATAAAAACACAGGCAATGGTGAGTCCTGGTTAAGAGGCTCAAATACATCAAGCAGCAGCTTACGAGGATGACAGCCAATTTCAGCCCCATTTTAACCATTCCAGGTAATCACTAAGGCCCAAATGAGCCATACGGAGCTGTGATCCCACCTGATGCAGGGGTTGTCAAAGGAAAAATGACTGATGGTCACCGCTGGGGAGAGCACTCAGCTCTCTCCACTCTCTGGGTGTAACCAGGTTATACTTTTGATGGTTTGATAGTTCTACACTGCTTCACCTCTGGGAAAATCTCTTCAACAACACAGTCAGCTTCAGTGAGGCCAGAGGAGCAGATTTTTGTCACTGTTTTCAGGGTCCCATTTAACAAAGAGAGATACTGAAGGAGTATCTTCTAGGGTGCAAGTTAATTAACCATTCTGCCTTTTATTTTTTTTTCCATGTCCAGCACAATCTGGACGTTCTCTTTGTCATTAAAGACCAATAGAAGGATGAGGAGGCCACGATTTTACCTAGAGCTTTATCTAAATACTGAGAAGTTTTTTTTTTGCTTTTCATATGGCAAGGATATTATATGCAATACTTAACATTTGCTTTTTTCTGACAGACTTTAAGTGAACTTGGATGTGTTACATGTAAACTAGAATTAATTGATTAAAACTGTCACATAAAAAGCAGTAAGAAATAAACTCAGTTACAGAGGTATAATGAAAAATTACGTGCTATGATCTACATAATATCTGCCAAGTAAATTATAACTAACATGAAGACACTTCTTGGAAAACTGGAAATCTGCCATTCAGGGTAAAACTGAAGGTACAGACATTTAATGGGCAAGAAAAACATTAAATACCTCCAAATATTCAATGTAAATATTTAATCTTGTTTTCTCTTTCCATGAGAATGAGAGGCAAATCTCCTGCTGCAAGAGTAACTGAAGGAAATGAACTGTAGAGAAATATTAAATAACCTGGAGGTACCTTATGGAAAAATCTGAATACTGAGTACAGGGGCTTTGACTCTGTCAATAGCAGGGAACCACTTTAGTTCCTAACATAGTGTAAAAGTGTTCTAATTTCCACAGTACATGGTTGCTGTGTTAACCTAGCAGTGTTATCAGAGCACCAGAGAAAAAACTTTGGTGTGTCATGAGGCATTTGAATGCCTGAAATTTTATGTAAGTAAATAAAAGTGTGACTGTTTAAAAAAAGTAAAATATTACTTTTTTTCATAAGCCTATATTATTGTGTTTTTAAGCTTCAAACCAATACATATGCATTTTATCTGATTATAATACTAATTGAAATGTTGTTTTATTAACAGCCACCGTATTAAAGTGACAGCACATTAAAAAAGTTGCAGGATATTATGGACAAATATTGCCACCCTGTCAGCAGATTCGAGGGTAGGATGTGATGTTAGTCACTCTGCTCTGGACCTGGCTGCAAGCTTTGCCTTGATTTAAACTCCCCTGAACTGCTGCCCAGACCTGAGCCAGGATTTTGCACATTAAAATCTGCATAAATCTCACTAATACCGACAGCACAGCAACACTTTCATTGTACTTTGCACAAGTGGAATCATTCACACAGGCCCTGTGAGGCTTGAACACACAGAGAAGTCCGTTAAAAATTATCTTGTTTAGTCCACTTCTGTGTCCTTGATAGTCTTTCTGCGGTGGCACACAAAAGATTTGCTGTTAATTATCCAACTGCCTGCTAAAGGCTGCCTAATTCTGCAAAGAGGAGGTTTGATGGCTGTGTTAGGAACATATTGAGTGAGCTCCCTGCTCCTTCTTGAGGTGAGCAGAGGGTTATATTTGGGCACAAGCACAGCAGCTCACGTTAACAGGGCAGCAGAGCCCTCAGAGAGCTGCACAAGAGCTGGGGATGGCACAGGAATTCACGTCTGGCTGTCCCCAGCTGGGAGCTCATCCTCCCTGTCCCACACAAAATGATTATTTCAGTGACTTCTGAGTCAAATCCAGGCTCTGTGCTTCTGCAACTGTAGCAGCAGCAGCCAATTTTGTCTAGGAAAACGGAATTCCAGGTCTTTTTGACTGTCACATTCACTCCAGATTTAATGCTGGAAATCCTGGCTGTCACAATTATCTCATTTTCCCTTTTTTATGCTATTAAAATTTAGCAGTATATCTGTCTGAATTCATCTGATCTACTCAGAACTTGACAAAGGCTCACCAAATTCTTAGCAAATGTATCCTTCCATGGCCAAGAGTGACATACCTGCTGCACATGTATCTAAACCAATAGAACTTAAAACTTTAATTTCCTTCAGTTCACCTTGAATATGAAATAAGCCTATAGACCTTTGAAAAAGAGAGAGAAAACTCTATGGATTTATCAGAATCGTCTAAAATGGAGAACTAATCCAATTATGTATTATTTTCTCTCCATGACATTTAGTTAAATTAATTTAATTAATTTTTGCTTAATTTAAGGACTGAAAACACAGATGAAAGTCAATAACAATTAATCTCTTCCTAGAAATGGTTCTGTGTGCCTAAACAAGAAGTGATGTGAGTATTCTTGGTGACCATGAATATTCATAAGAACTGACTGTAAAACAAATGTAAAATGGCTTTAGAAAACAGGGACTTAGATGAGGAACTTTAACATTTCATCTCTAAACTCTTCCCTTATCCCCAACAGCTTTTGTCCACAAAGAGAAGGAATGGAAGAAGCAATTACTGTATTTCATCACATAGGGCAAACAGAATCCTGGGACGAAGATCTGGCTTCAGTGAGGTACAAGCAGAACCACCCTTGTCATCTGAAGTTTCCTTCCAGAAAATAAACATTGTCAGCTCCAATTAGAGCTGGGTTGTCACAAGTGTTCAGTTTGCTCCCTGCTGAACATCACGGTGGCTGCCCAGCTTTCTACTGAATTCCCAGCCTTGGATGAGCCCCTGAGGGTCCCCTTGGGGAGTACAGTCAGTTACCCCAGCTAAAGAACCCTTGGATGATAATAAAAAATTTTAAAAATTAATTAAATAATAAATAAATAAATAATAATAATAATAATAATAATAAAGTTAGTTAAACAATGAATTCTATGAGCTAGTCATGAGGAAAACACAAAGAAAGAGGTGAGCTTGTCCACCTCAGCAGCTAAGACAATGTCTTCCTCTCTTTTATCATTCTCAGTGTCCTGGGTTAGGTTAGAGGGGTCAAAATCTAAGAAGTAATCTGTGTTGCAGGAATGCAGGAAGGAATAGAACTTCCTTCCTGCGAGAGAGAGAGCCAATAATCAGGTAGTTTTAAGAATTGATAAGTAGGTAAACCAATTAAAAAGTTGGTCTGCCTTCAAGGAAAAAACTATATATAAGCAGAGACTCTCTGACGCTCTTCCTCTTTAGACTTGCTGCTGCTGTGTAGAGAGGAGCAGCTCCTGCTTCTCTCACTGGTAAGGCCCCCTCCTACCTCCTTCCGAAGGAGGGATGGGGGGGGGGAAGGGAGGTTTTACGGCAGCCGTGCCGCTGCAGCCGGGCAGGCATGGGGGAGGAAATGATTGGAATTTTTAGCAGATCTAGCTCAGCCGGTGTGTCAGCTACACGAGAGAGAGAGCCGGGCCAGGCAAGGACCGGGCCGGACTTCATCCAGCTCGGGCCAGGCCCTGCCCTGTCACCCCGGGCCCAGATGGCCCTACCAGGCCGAGCCAGCTTGGCCGAGCCAAGCAGAGACTCTGAGAGCGTCTGGCATTCAGCTCGGACCTGTTCAAGCAGCCCGGCAAAGAGCACGTGATCTTTACACTGCTGGAGAGAGAGAGAGACAGAGATTAACTCTCTCCATGCCTAGACTAAACTTACAGACATCTATCTTTCTTCGCAGAGAGAGGAACGAGTAAGGACATTTACATAGTGCAGCGCAGAGACTTTACAGTCAGTGAGGAAAGCAGAACTGATACCTAGAGGGAGGTGCATGAGAAGGTGCTTCAAAAATGAAGCTGAAAACTCTTTTAGAGAACCATGGTTGGGGACTGAGCTAATAAATTCTCTGTAATATATGAAGATATAGTCTAAAGGGGGATGTGAGGTTCTTATTGCAGCCAATGAACTAAAATACCTAAGTACAGACAAGTAAGTGTTAAAAAAGTACAGCCTAATGAGAAACTAGAACCAAAAGAGAAGAGAAGCTGTGACTCAGAGTCCTGGTCCCGGGGAGAATGCTAGAAAACCTGAGTTGTCAAGAGAACCTGTGCTGCTAAGCACAGAAGAAGGGATTTTTTTTGTTGCTGCAGTTGAACTGGGCATCTTTAAAACAGGTACTCTGTGGACTGTTCATAACCCACCATAGTGGCTGTGGGAAGGCTACTAGTGTGGGAGAGATCCACCATTAAGCTAGACTTTACTCTGGGCGGCGGTTAATGGTGAGGCAGAAGACCTATAAAAACTGTATTTTTCTTACAGAAGATCCATGGTGTAAACAAAAAAAACTCCTCTCCCTAAATGAACTGGAACAAGAGCTGTTTCTGAGGTGGTAAACTGACTAGAGGTCAAAGTGTTGTCTTTTGTATGTTGTCAGGGAGAATGAAATAGAGAGGTGGGGAAGGAGGGGTGGTCTGGGGAGTTTGTTCTGGTTTTTTTTTTCTTGAGTTTTTTTTCCTTTTTTCCCTTTGTCTTAAATATATTAATAAAACTTCTTTGTACTTTATAAAGTTTAAGCCTGCTTTACCTATTCCTAATCCTTATCTCACAACAAGCAATCAAGTAAATTTAAGTAAGTGTGCTAGCATTTAGCCACAAACCTAAATAAGCAAACTAAAACCACAACACTCAATGGTGCGTTGGCCGGGAAACCGAACCAAATAATAGGCAAATTGATGGGAGTTTTGAGATAAAGATTGATTAAGAGAAATAATAGGCAAAGCATGTATTAAAATACAAGATAAAGTAAATGGTAGTAGAAACTGTGTATTGTAGTAGTCATATAAAGTCTAAAGGTAGAAGTTTGTGTAAGAAGCTTTCTGTTTAGTTTAGTACTTTTTCTAAGTAAAGATTGTATGATTAATGTAATTTTGATAATAAGTCTTATATATGGTTTTTCCTGAAGGCGAGAGGTGGAATGTCCTGGGTTAGGCCAGAGGGGTCAAAATCTAGGAAGTGATCTGGGCTGCAGGAATGCAGGAAGAAATAAAACTTCCTTCCTGTGAGAGAGAGAGCCAATAATCAGGTAGTTTTAAGAATTGATAGGTAGGTAAACCAATTAAAAAGTTGGTCCGCCTTCAAGGAAAAAACCATATATAAGCAGAGACCCTCTGACGCTCTTGCTCTTTGGACCTGCTGCTGCTGTGTAGAGAGGAGCAGCTCCTGCTTCTCTCACTGGTAAGGCCCCCCCCTACCTCCTTCCGAAGGAGGGATGGGGGGGGGGAAGGGAGGTTTTACGGCAGCCGTGCCGCTGCAGCCGGGCATGGGGGAGGAACGGCTGGAATCTTCAGCAGATACAGCTCAGACGGTGTGCCAGCTACACGAGAGGGAGAGCCAGGCCCCTGCTCCGGGCCAGGCAAGGACCAGGCCGGACTCCATCCAGCTCGGGCCAGGCCCTGCCCTGTCACCCCAGGCCCAGATGGCCCTACCAGGCCGAGCCAGCTTGGCCGAGCCAAGCAGAGACTCTTGAGAGCGTCTGGCATCCAGCTCGGACCTGTTCAAGCAGCCCGGCAAAGAGCACGTGATCCTCACACTGCCGGAGAGAGAGAGACAGAAATTAACTCTCTCCATGCCTGGACTAAACTCACAGACACCCATCCTTCCTCGCAGAGAGAGGAACGAGTGAGGACATCTACATAGTGCAGCGCAGAGACTTTACAGTCAGTGAGGAAAGCAGAACTGATACTAAAAAGGGGGTGCATGGGAAGTTGCTTCAAGAGTGAAGCTGAAAACTCTTTTGGAGAACCATGGTTGGGGACTGAGCTAATAAATTCTCTGTAATATATGAAGATATAGTCCAAAGGGGATGTGAGGTTCTTATTGCAGCCAATGAACTGAAATACCTAAGTACAGACAAGTAAGTGTTGAAAAAGTACAGCCTGATGAGAAACTAGAACCAAGAGAGAGGAGAGGCTGTGATCCAGAGCCCTGGTCCCGGGGAGAATGCTAGAGAACCTGAGTTGTCAAGAGAACCTGTGTTGCTGAGCACAGAAGAAGGGATTTTCTTTGTTGCTGCAATTGAACTGAGCATCCTTAAAACAGGTACCCTGTGGACTGTTCATAACCCACCATAGTGGCTGTGGGAAGGCTACTGGTGTGGGAGAGATCCACCATTAAGCTGGACTTTACTCCGGGCGGCGGTTAATGGTGAGGCAGAAGACCCATAAAAACTGTATTTTTCTTACAGAAGATCCGTAGTGTAAGCAAAAGAAACTTCTCTCCCTGAATGAACTAGAACAAGAGCTGTTTCTGAGGTGGTAAACTGACTGGAGGTCAAAGTGTTGTCTTTTGTATGTTGTCAGAGAGAATGAAATGGAGATGTGGGGAAGGAGGGGTGGTCTGGGGAGTTTGTTCTGGTTTTTTTTCTTGAGTTTTTTTTTTCTTTTTTCCCTTTGTCTTAGATATATTAATAAAACTTCTTTGTACTTTATAAAGTTTGAGCCTGCTTTGCCTACTCCTAATCCTTATCTCACAACAAGCAATCAAGTAAATTTAAGTAAGTGTGCTGGCATTTAGCCACAAACCTGAATAAGCAAACTAAAACCACGACAAAATGCAAATAAATATGCATTTACATGACCACCCTTAATCAGCAGAACCACTGAGAGCCTTGAATGGCAAAAGGGCATTTCTAGAGTGCTGTGTCTTTCAAACTGTTACTGTGATCATCTCATACAGGTAATTTTTTTATCCAATTGCTTTCTCTAACTTCCTTAGAAACTTAGGGAACCTTTCCTTTCCCTGCAGCAAAATCTTGAAGGCAATGATTGGAGATATTTTCTCTTCCTATCATTTGCTCTTTGTTGTTTCAATATTGAGCTGCACAAGTGAGTTCTCAAAGCAGCAAGAACATTCACTTCTAAAACTGAGCAAATTTTCTTCACATCACAAATTACAGAAAACTGAGAAATGCAATAATAAAACTATTGTGGGTTTAGGCCCTTATATTTGTGAGTTGCCCAGGATAAGCTCAGAATTTGCAGGTATTCCCTAAATTTTGAAGGTTCCTAGATTTTAAGGCATTGCAATTTCTCCCTCAAAATCTGATGTTCCATAATAAGGAGGGAAAAAAACAGGATCAGGCAACTTTGTGAATCTATCACAGGAGCACATCCCAAATATGACATGCATTTAAAAACCTTGTTCTGCACTTGCTTATGGCATAAACATTTTTACGTATGTGTGTGACTATAAATTATCAATGTTGAGCATGAAGCTGGAACATTTTCAACAGCACAGAAACTTTGTGAGTCAGTAAAGGTCAGAGAGGTGTGTGAGATCTTTCAGAGAGATCTAATAAATTTACTGATTACTGCTTTCAAGGTCACCAGGACTGCTGTGATCAACACGTTTTTCTGTGATGGAAGGTTGAGAGAATACAGTTGTCTTGTTCAAAAGAAAGGACTTGTTGCAGTGGTTCTGAACCAGGAAGGACGAGGACTTCTGGTGGCATGTTCCACAGACAGAGAGTTTCCCCCCGAAGCTGCCAGAGACAGTGGTTTGGACAACCAAGCCACGAACCCCAAGTTCCTGCTATTGGTTCCTTGATTTGTCTGTTATGTATCCCAGTTCTGGAAAATTCCCTGTCACTCCCTTGTTCATTCGTTGTTCTCTCTACCCCCCTCCCCTCCCTAAACCTCATTCGACCATGCTCCCTGGTCCCTCCCCTGTATTGCCCCTGTGCCCTCAGTTTATTGGATGTTGTTCCTCCCTTAAATACCCACGGAATGAGCTATTCTGGGCTCTTAGTCCCTGAGCTCCCTTGCGGATAATAAACCTGCCGAACCCTCATACTAAGAGTCCTCCTTCTCTGGGAGTTCTTTGCTATCCTTCAGTGCTCTGAGGGCAACAACTCCTCAGCCCGAACGTGGACTAGCGGTGCCCGTCGTCGGCTCACTGGAGAAGCCTTCCAGAACGCGAACGGCTTTCCAGGTTCGCGCTAGCGCTCTGCTGCTGGTATCAGAGCGGGATAAAAGCAGGGAATGCATCAAGGACTGAAGGAATGCAATCTTCAAGTGCTCAGAATGTTTGTTATTTAAAAAAAAAAAACAAACAGAAATACCTACTCACAACATTGAAACAAGTACCAGTGACCTTCAGCTTCTGCCTTAATATTAACAGAGTTTAAACACCAGGAAAGCCTGTGCAAAAATATTGCAGCATTCTTAACTGGAGTTTCAAAAAAAAAAAAAAAAAAAATTAGAGAAACATTTGTCAGTGAAGATTTAGGTCTTGTTGGTGCTGTTTGGTGGAGGGAGCAGACTTCTAATGATGCCCTCATGTCCATCCAAAATGCTTTTCTGCAGATGTGTTTTTCTCTACTTACATTAACTCTATTAATTTATGGTTAAACTAAAAGAGAGGTTTTAGATATACTTAAGGTAAGTGTGGCATGACAGCAGATGAACATTCAACTGTGGAGACAAAGGTAACAAACACTAATGAGGTAGCAAACATGCACTGGAACCTACTTAGAGTGCACTTCAAATCATTACAGAAAAAGTCCCTGTAGTCTTTACAGATAATTCTTTGTGCAGCTGCAACTGAACAAACAAAACATAAAAACATTTAGAGAAGGTCTAGAAACCAAACTCAAAATTATGATAATATCATCACATATTTTTCCTGGCTTAGTCTTTTTTAGCACTGTTCCTTCTCCATTATCTCACCTCAAAAAATTATATAGCACAAGGGAAGGGATCCAAAGAAACCTGATGAAATTCTTGAAGGCATGGGAAGAATGCTCAGTTTTGAGGTGATTAATACAGGATGTTACAGAAGCACGCAGGGTAATGAATGTCACAGAGAAGGTAAATTGAGAAGTCCTTGCTCACTTTTTTTTTCCAATAAAGCACAAGGGCATGTGTTAAAATATTAAAAGCAATCAGTATGAAATTAATAACATGAATGTGAGTTCTTGCACGTGACATAATTACACTGCTGAGCTCACTGATATGGCACTTAATGGAGGATCAAGCCCTAGAATTGTTGATTTACAAAAAAAATAGTCTTAATTTTTTGCTAAAGACAATGTCTACAGTAGCAAAAGATAGGCAGTGAAACTATTGGGATTTGCCATAATTCAGGCTCACAAAAATATTTGGGCTCATTGGAATTTGAGTGAGGATAGGTTTTAAAGTCTTCACTAGGATTTGACTGCCACAGTTGTGAAGTTCCCATTTGTCAAGACCTTTCTCTGAAAGTGCCGGGGGTGAATGTACCCCAAGAGATTGTGGCTGAGAATCTCTGAGCTGCTTGCTGTAAAAAATCAGCAGCCTCAGCATTGTGCCTGAATGAAACAAAAGAGACATAAAATCTCACTGTTCTCTTTGTGCATCTGATTTCTCAAAGGTTGCCAGCCTTTTTAATCAAGATTCTTTGTCTGCACCAGCACTTGCACTGTCACCAGTTCTCCAACAAGGAAAAGCACTTAATAGTGAGGTGTCCAATTGTTCAGAACAATGTTCTTTTGAGTCCAAGGCAAAGTGATTTTGCCAGTGATGACTTCTGTATCTGGTGCACGATGGATCTCACCTGGTTTCATTATTCTATAATTTTCTAGAAGTTTCTATTCAAAGCCAAGCACCTGAATCTTCCTCTGTGGTCAGTGGCAAGAGGCAACTCCAGAGTTAGGCTGTTAAACCTCTTCCCTCAGCAGTCACTGAATCTTAGATAAATTAAACTGTATTTGAGTTACATTCAGGCCTGAATGACATGATAACAAATATCACAAATAACAAGTTTGTTCAGTCCTAGACAGCCCTGAAATTAGTCCATTGCATACCTGATCTTCTATAGATGCTTCCAAAGTAACAGCAAAGTTCTCTGCAGCCAGAATTTCTTTGAGAAAACCTATTCTGCCACTCAGCAGTTAAATATCTGCTCTTCAGATGATGTGACCAGCAAGTGGAAGCATTATTCAGCAAGCAGGATCTTACAGAACATTAAAAAATAAAAACTGCAGAGCCAGGTGCTGAAAGTGTCCACTTGGAAGCACAAAAGTGGAAGAAAAGCATTGGTCATTTCCCAAATTGGGTTGTTCTGCTTGTAAAACTACATTTTTCAGCTTAAAGGCATTCTTTTGTAACTTTACTATTTCAGATGATTGAAAATGAAATATTCAGCAGGTTTCCACTACAATCTTGTAATGCATATTTCAGAAATATTACAACCCACTTTTTGAAGGATGAAGAAAAAGCACCTGAACACATACTGAAGTCTGCAGTTTGTAAATTCTTAGTTCCTGAAGTTTTGGTCTCTTTTCTGTGTCGTTGGCAATTATATCACCACCATCTGCTGATCAAACAGCAAACAGAATTTCAGGATGACAGCATTGTCTGTTACGAAGTTTCCCTGGAATGTCACATTACAAGGGAGTCTTTTTATTAATTCTAACATCAAACAGTAATAAATTGGACTGAAGAGGCTTCTGTGCTCATTCTTCCCATGCCACATGTCTGCCTCATGTTTCATTGCATGGGTTTTCTTTGCTGAAAGGGAGTTTTAAACATACATTTGCTTCAGCTGGAAAAGGGGAAAATGGTTTACTCTTTCAGACTTTAAATGTAATTTCTCAAGTCAAGTGCAGGCAGCCCTGAAAGGTAAATTATCTAACAGCAAATATTTTAGGAAGGGAGGAATCACCCTGTAGGGATGCCTGTGTCATCTTTGAACACAAAGACAACATACATGGCTAAAGATTTACTACCTTTATTCTCTGTATGTCTAGTGAAGAGGCATCAAACTCAACAATAATGCACTTGGGGTCACTGAGATATTTCTTGATGCTCCTGACGATGTTGGCTCCAACTGGGAAATGAATTTGGTCCTCGAAAGTGACAATTTTTACACTTCTGAGGAGGTCAGACAATCCCAAATGGTCAATTCCGTGCCACATAGGGAATATTCTCTGTATTTACAGAGGTGCTGGCAGGTCTGTCCTGGTGTTTGCATCAGAACAGCTGAGACTGTGATTTATACGTCCTTCTCTCTGTAGCACCACAGTTTTAGGCTGTTTTTGCTCAATATTGCCAACAGCTGCAAGTCTGATAGAAAGAAATACTTTAAGTATTATTTAATTCAGGCAGAGGAAGGAATTCAAACAATTTCTTCCCAATCATTGGAGTATTATAGCAAGTCCCACACCTTGCCTTTTGAAATGCAACCTGTTTCATAAGCCATCTTTGTAAAGAGCTCTCTGGAAGAAGTATTGGCACCAAAGAAAGGATTACAATCTATTCCTTCCACTCTTTCTTTCGATTGTCTTTAAGTGAACTCCTACTGAGTGACCTCTAAATTGATAAATTGAGTTAACTGATCTCAAAAAGCAATGAACTTATTGTTTCAATGCTGTTGGTAACTTTGTCAGTGAACTGAAAAAAGCCCCACATTGAAATTGATTCAATCTCATCAATAAATTTTTACACATGAAAAAGCTTCTTTAGTACAGCATTTCTCAAGAAAATAATGTTCTAATGATAACCTCATATATAGCTCTAGAAATGAACAATTCTGTTTGGAAAACAGACTTTGAGCAGCAACCAGTAAATAAAGCATTGATACATCTGTTATCAAGTTAAAAAAAATAGCAGGCTATTATAAGACTGCAGCAAGTCATTTTTATTCCACTTTTCAAGAATTGATCCCAGAAGAAACTCATGAAGTTCCACATGGCCAGTGCAAGGTCCAGTGCCAGAGTGGGGGCAGTCCCCAGCACCGCAAAGGCTGGGTGAGGAGGGGATGGAGAGCAGCCCTGCCAAGGACTGGGGTAGGTGTGGATGGAAATTGGACATGAACTGCTCTTGTGGGATCCCACCTGCAGATCTGTGACCTTCTCTGGGGGCCTCCAACAGCAGAAAGACATGGCTCTGTTTGAGCAGGTCCACAAAGATGCTCTGAGGGCTGGAGCACCTCTCCTGTGAAGGCTGAGAGACTGGGCTGGTCACTCTGGGGAAGAGAAAGCACTGGGGACACCTTAGAGCAGCCTTTTGATGCTTAATCAGCATTTAAATAATGAAGAGGGACTTTTTACCAGGGCCTCTAACAATAGAACAGGTGACAATTGTTTTAAACTTTAAAAAGATAAATTTAGATTTGACCTGAGGAAGAAACTCTTTACTTTGAGGGTGGCGAGACACTGGAACAGTTTTTACACAGAAATTGTTCATGCCCCATCACAAGAAGTGTCACATTGGACAGGACTTGGAGTAAACTGTTCTACTGAAAGACATCCCTGCCCACAGCAGAGGGGCTGGAGTAGAGGACTTTTAAGGGTCCCTTCAGTCTCAAACCATTCTATGATATTCAGGTCTGAATTAGTCAGAACACTGTTGGGAAAAAAAATCAGCATTCAATTTTACAATAAAATTCTACCCTCTAATGGAAAAAACATGAGGTGCCAATCTCTGGTTGCTGGACAAAAACAGTTTCCTACATTCCATAGTGTCTGGGTGGATTATTTTGCAACCCAGAGACCTTTTGATCTGCTTTTCTGTGGGTATGTTAAACATCTGTGTGAAGAGTATATCTGTACTGATGAAATTTCATAAATACAAATGTATTTGGTACTGAAGTGGAAAATATTTCACTGAGAGTTTTAACACTTCATATTCTACAGAAAACCTACTGGCCAAAGACATTTATGGGTGAAAAAAAAAGAAAAAGAAAAAACAAGTTTTCATGATACAAGTCTGGTTAAAAGAGGCAGAAAATAGAATGAATTTTCTTCTTAAACTGTTTTTTAACAGAGTTATCCAGGAGATTTTGTCACTCATGGGAACTGCTTGTATGTCTTTTCACTTCCTATTACCACTGGCTGTTTATTCTGGTCCCTAATGTCAATACTGTGCTGTGCCAGCCATCTTTTTTTTGTCCATCTTTTGGGATTCCTCTGATCTTTGGCAACTTTATCTCAGTGCTTTGCCAGTTGCCTTAGAATAAGAATGTAGCCATTGTCAGAGCAGTTGGTTTTGTAGGCTTGGTTTTGTTTTTGTATTCTT
Organism: Eopsaltria australis; assembly: GCA_034509425.1. NCBI lineage: Eukaryota > Metazoa > Chordata > Aves > Passeriformes > Petroicidae > Eopsaltria > Eopsaltria australis. Next base: position 251,801 of record JAVTVJ010000447.1, on the reverse strand, counting down.
TCCTTTCTTGCATCCTCGGTGACAAATTGCGTTGTCCTTTCCCCTGACTCTTCTCTTGGCTCTGAATTGGCTTCCAAGTAATGTGGATTTCTGGGATATCCGACACCCTGATGAATGACATTTACCAGGATGTACATTGTAACTCATCCTACAGGCAAATAAGGACACACTGTAGCTGTTTCTTGGATCACTTTAACCCATCCAGCAGCTTGCATCGTGTGCTCATTATGGAGACAGCAAGATGAACAGCAAAAAATGCATAACCAAAATAGAGTGGAAATGTAAATCTCATGACAGTTATCTCACTCAGCACCGTGTATCATAGTGCACTGGCCAGGAGTGCTGAAGGTTCAAGCTCAGAACCCCACTTTGTGCAGTTCTGAGTCAGAGCAATTTATTATCTCCTCTTTCAGCTCAGGAAGCACTGAAACCTGAACTTCATTCATCCAGGTCTGAGTGCTCTAAGTACACAGACATGAAAGCAGTCTCTTAAAAACCCTCACAGAGCCAGTTCCTTTGGTGTTTGAGGCAGCATCTCGATGAACATGTGGCTGATTCCATGACTGGTGGATTTACTCTACTGCATTTGTAAGGATATTCATAGTCCAGATGTGTTTAGAAAAAGAGTCAGCATATTTCCCAGAGTCAGTGTCTTTGTGACAGCAGCACATCTCTGAGAACTCTCAACACCATGATGCAGTGGAATCACTTACCTCACCCTCTACAGGGATTTTTCTAGCTCTAGAACAATTTGGTTAACTCAAGGAAATCCCTACATCAAAAATTTTTTGATATCTCATCCACACGATTCTTCACCAGGAATGTCCTTGAAAAAGGCTGAAGGGAAAACTCTGATTACCCCTTTTCCCAAGAAGTTTCCTTAGCTGAAGTTGCTAACAAGGACCAGACTTGACAGCCTGGAATGTGTTTTTGCTTATTTTATTTTTTGCGTCCTCAGTCCTGCATGGCACTCGGTGACTGGGTGTTGCAGAGGCTTGGGCAAGGCGTCAAAGACGTCTGCCCCGCACCCAAGGGTGGAGCAAGATCTCCTCCAGCACTGGCCGGTCCTGGGGGTGCTTGGACAAGCACCAGCGGATCAAATCCTGGCACTCTGGGGAGAGAAGGCAGGAAGCGCTGATCACTTGCAGAAGGCTCCTGCCCTGCAGCTCCCAGCCGCTGGGCTGTGCGGTGCCAGCTGCCAAAGCCTGCTTTCTTGAGGCCGCATACCAACCTGGAGAGATCAGCTCGCTGAAGAAGAGCTGCCCCGACACGATGTCACGGTCCTCCTGGAAGGGCATGTACCCGGAGACCATGACATAAAGCAGCACACCCAGGGACCAGGTGGTCGCCGAAAGGCCCTGGTAGCAGCCAAGGCAGATCCACTCGGGTGGGCTGTACATGCGTGTTCCTAGGGGAGACAGGGGCAGGGCTGGCCGGGTGCAGGCTGGTGCCTTCCAGAGCCCGGTGCCAGCCTCCTGGCTGAGCCAGGGCCTTCACCGGGAGCCACAACTTCCCCCTAAGGCCACCCTGCGTCCCCAAGACATTTGGCCAAAGCCAAGAAACCATTCTGCAAGGCAGAGAAGGCCAGCGGAGCAGCCCAAGCCCTTGCAGGCCTGCCAAGCTGAGCGGCTGGGCCTGGCTTCTGCAGCCCCCATCTGTCGGCAGGGCCGGCAGCCGGCTCCTGGGCCACGGCATCTGTCCCGTGCCGCGGGGCAGCCGGCAGCCGGCTGAATGTCACACCCCGCAGCCCGGCAGGAAATGGGGCCGGGCACTGCCTGGCACTGGCAGCTGGGCCCGGGCTGTGGCTCACCGGCAAAGCGTGTGAAGGCCCGCTCCTGGAGGAAGGTGCCGCAACCAAAGTCGATGAGCTTCAGGTCGCCACTCTCCGGGTCCACGAGGAGGTTCTCTGGCTTGATGTCCCGGTGCAGGACGCCGCAGGCGGTGCAGTGCCGCACGGCCTCCAGCACCTGGCAGAAAAGCCAGCGTGCCTTCTCCTCGCACAGGAACACTTGGTCCGCCAGGAAGTCAAAGAGATCCTGTGATGGCTCCGGACGCTCCATGACCAGCAGGAAGCTGTCAGGCAGCTCAAACCAGTCGAGGAGCTGGATGATGTTGTGGCAGCCAGAGCCCACCATCTTCATCAGCACAATCTCCATCGGAACAAAGGTGCCGTCGGGCTGTGAGCAAGACACAATGCCTCCAGCAGGCCGGATGCTGCCCTGCGCCTCCGCTGCCCCCTGCCTCGGATGCCCCAGGGCCCCCTTGGGCAGCCTCCCTGGTGCTTGCCATTCCCCCCGCCCAGGGGATGCTCGGCAGGTGCCCCCCTGCCTGGACCCACCGTCGGTGTTCGGCATCCCCGGGCCCGCCGTGCTCCGGCTGAGCCCACGCTGAGCCCACGCCCGCTGCCCCCGTCATCCGCCGCCTGCAGCCCTCGGGGCCCCGGCCTCATCCCTGCCCTCCCGCCACGGCCTGCTCTGTGCCGCTGGCCCCGCTCACTCACCAGCTCGTACCACTGCAGGACGCTCTCCCGGGCTACGCGTTTGATGGCCACCTGTGAGCCATCGAGACAGGGCTGAGCTCAAGCCCTGCCACCTGCCCCGGCCCTGCCCCGGCCCTGCCCCGGCCTTGTCCCGGCCCTGCCCCGGCCCTGCCCCTCCTCTCACGCCCGCCCGTCCCGGCCGCTTCTTACCGGGCTCCCGTCGGAGAGGCGGCTCCCCGAGAAAACGGTGCCGAAGCCACCGCTCCCCAGCTGCGGGCCCAGCTGGTACAGCTCCTGCAGCTGCTTCTTTTGCCCTGCGGCCAAGACAGAGCCATCAGCCTTGCGCCCAGGGCCCCCCAAGTGCCCACGAGTGAATCCACGGCCGGGCCCCGTTGCTCTCACCTGCTTCCTGCTGCGCGCCGGGCAGCGGCCACCGCCTTGCAGCCGTCGGGCTGGCGGGCACGGCTGGGGCAGGGAAGAGAGCAGAGGCACATGCAGGAGGCGGAGCGCAGCGGGGCAGGGCGGCACCGTCGCTGTCCCCGGCGTCGTGGGCTGCACTCAGCTCTTGAGGACGGCCGGGGCTAGAGCCCGAGCTTTCGCTCAGGAGGGTCCCAGGAGCAGCTGCAAAGCAGAGAGGGCTTTTTTAAAGCCGTGCCATCAGAGGCACTGAAAAGAGCCAGGGACTAGGCTGCTCTCAGAGGCCCTGGCCTGGCCTGGGGATGCCCCTCAAGAGCCCCAGGGGAGCCTCAGACAGCTCCTCCGATCTCACCTGCTATCAGAGAGGCATTCCTGGTACTTGGTGGCTGTCCCGGAGCAGCGTCCTGGAGATGGAGGAAGCTCCCTGGTTTCTCGAGGATTGTCTCTACCACCAGGCAAGGGCTGTTGCCAGCCGGCACTGCCGGCACAGCATCCTGGGAGCTGTGGGCCGGCAACTGCTGGCTCCAGGACACGTGCTGCTCCTCTACCACCTGCTCCTGAGATGGCTCCCCTGCATCGGGCTGGGCTTCCACTTGGACTCGAGGGCTTTCCCTGGCCACGTCGATGATCAGGGATGTGCCCGTGTTGTCAAAGGCCACGAGTCCAAGGGAGCTGGGAGACCTGTCCATGGGCTCTGCACCTTCTGCCGGCTGACAGGTCTCACTGAGCCTCTCTGAGGGGTGGAGGCTGTCAGAGATAGCGGAGGCTCCTGGCAGGGTGGACGTTCTCTGACAGCCTGAGGTTCTCGCAGGGATGGCGCGTCTCCGATGGTGCGCCATCGTTGCAAGAGTTGAGGCTCTCCCAGAGATGGAGATTCTTGCTGGGAGCAGCCTCTTGAAGGGATGGAGCCTTCTGGAGGAGCTGGAGCGGCCACAGCAGGGCAGGTAGCCTCGCTTCACCAGCTGCGCCAGTTCGCTCCACATGGCCTTCCACATCCCAGCGCAGAGCGGCACTCTTGTCCCGTTGCGAGCCCAGAGGAGCAGCATCAGTTCCTGCAGCTGCTGGGCCACTGCCACGCAGGGGCTGCAGCTGCAGGGGCTGCCCGGGGGGCTCACGGGAGCACGTGGCCGCTTGCGAGGGGTTGCCCGAGGCCCGGAGGACCTGGGAGCCACAGGGGCTCCTCGTCTCCTCCGTGAGCCTCTGGGCCGGACTCCAAAGGGGCGCTTGCGCCTCTTGGCTGGCCCTGTCTGCCGTCTCCATGGTTGCCAGTGGCCAAGGGCCCACCAGACAGCCACAGCGGCCAGCAGCAGGACAGCAAACACAGTCATTAGGACGCCACCGTCACCCATGGCTGCGGCACGTCCCGTCGCGACTGCACTGGCAGCAGCGGCTGCTGGCCCCCCTTATATAGCCATGGCACGGTGATGTCACAGTGCTGTGGCCACGGCAGCCGTGGGACATCACAGCCCCTTTGTGCCGTCACAGCCCTGCCCCAGCCCAGTGCTCAGCAGTTCCACAGGGGGGGAGAAAGGGGCTCCCTGTGGGCACTTGAGGGCGCCCTGGAGCAGAGTGCATGGAAGATTGTTGTCTAAGCAGGACACAGGGATGAGCAGGGGAATGGTGATGGTGTCACATCCTTGGTGGCCGAGCATGGGACATGGATTGTCCAATGGGGCATCGCAAAGTCCTTGGGGAGGGCAAGCCCTGCCCAGCAACATCCCAACCATCTCTGTGATATCTACAGCATTCCCATCCTGAATCCAAACCCAGCTCTGTGCCACTTCCTGGGAAGAAAAGGGATCCTAGCCCATTGAAAACCAATACATCAGTCAGCACACCCTGTCCCTGCTCATCTCACACCTGGACACCTGCTCCAGAAGGATTCTCTGAGGGACAGGATCAAAACTCCCCTTCAAATCCTGAAACACAACCAGCATTGCCTTCCCATCACCCATGAGCAGGGTGACCTTATGGCAGCGGGATAGTCAATCAGTTAGACAGGAATTTCCCTCTGTTATCTCATGTTGCCTATGGTTATCCTTGCGTGTCCTTCCATCACTTTCCAGTACCTCCGAGTATGACCTCCACCATTTTTCCTGCTACCAGGTTTAGATTAACAGGGCTGGAGTTTCCTGGAAATTTCCAAGCCCTTACTGTCAAGTCAGTTACAGCTGGAGAGCATTAAGCCAGCATGGACCTGTTTGGGCTTTCAGGTCCTTGATCAGATGATTTAGGGCGTTCCTGCTGGGACACATCTGGATGAGTCCCATCCAGCACCACAGCCTCATGTATATTGTTCTGGTCCAAGTTGTCCCCAGCAATCCCAAATGGATGATCGCTGTCCCTTGCACACTGTGCCTTCACCACCGGACACTCTTCAGCTTTCAGAGAAGTTGGTGGTACTTGGCAGAGGCAGGGTCTGTGGGACAAGGACAGTGGGAACTGCTAAAATTAGAGAGGATGCCCAGAGAACCAAATTCCCCCAGGATTCTGCCTCCCTGAGTGGGTCAGCCTGTCCTGAGAGGGTGCTTGGCATGGCTTTGGGTGTCGGGGTCCTGCTGGCCCTGGTGGGCAGCACAGCCATGGAGGGCTGAGCTGAGTGTCAGCCACCCATGGAGAGCTGGGAGAAATTCTGCGGGCAGGACACAGGATCCCAGTGACCTCCCAGGTGTCCCAGTCCCTTCAGCATCCAACAAGGTGCTAAAACCCAGCGTCTGGCTGGCCGTGAACCTGTCTGGATGTTATGGCCACCGAGGGTCCATCCATAAGTGGCTGCTCCAGGAGGTCAAAGAGGAAGCAGTGAGGAGAGCCCAGCAAGGCAGGGAGGGGAGGAGATGAGGGGGCAGGGGAGGGAATCACTGGCTTCTGGAGGACCAGGCACTGCAGACTTGGCACTGTTGACTGTCAGGATGCCCTGAATGTATGCAATACTTTTCACATTTTTTGCATAATCAGAGCTCTTAAAAATTTAATCAAACCACCACCTGCCTCAAAAATTCATCATAAAACTATTTAAATTTTAAAACACAATTATCTGTCGAAAGCACTTGAGCACTTCCAAATCCATAATAAGAAATTGTTCAAAAAGTTCTGAGGATGCTTCAATTAACACAATTATTCAGCAAAGGAACGAATGAGCAATACCCCTTCTGGGAAACTAGCAGCAATAGCAGTACACTGTTTCTGAAAATAAATATATATATTTATTTTCAGAAATCAATCTCTGCCATATTTTGATGCTGGGTGTCCATCCCCATGTGTTCTAAGGTCCAAGCTACATATATTAAAGGATTTAAATTGTCTTCTCTAGGTCTAATTCCTGCAGCCATATATCAATCCTGACTCTGCAAACTCAGTGCTTTTCAACTAAAGCCAAATTTTACACTGGGCATTTGTTGTCAATAAAAACACAGGCAATGGTGAGTCCTGGTTAAGAGGCTCAAATACATCAAGCAGCAGCTTACGAGGATGACAGCCAATTTCAGCCCCATTTTAACCATTCCAGGTAATCACTAAGGCCCAAATGAGCCATACGGAGCTGTGATCCCACCTGATGCAGGGGTTGTCAAAGGAAAAATGACTGATGGTCACCGCTGGGGAGAGCACTCAGCTCTCTCCACTCTCTGGGTGTAACCAGGTTATACTTTTGATGGTTTGATAGTTCTACACTGCTTCACCTCACTGGGAAAACCTCTTCAACAACACAGTCAGCTTCAGTGAGGCCAGAGGAGCAGATTTTTGTCACTGTTTTCAGGGTCCCATTCAACAAAGAGAGATACTGAAGGAGTATTTTCCTAGGGTGCAAGTTAATTGACCATTCTGCCTTCTATTTTTTTTCCATGTCCAGCACAATCTGGATGTTCTCTTTGTCGTTAAAGACCAATAGAAGGATGAGGAGGCCACAGTTTTGCCTAGAGCTTTATCTAAATACTGAGAAGCTTTTTTTTTGCTTTTCATATGGCAAGGATATTATATGCAATACTTAACATTTGCTTTTTTCTGACAGACTTTAAGTGAACTTGGATGTGTTACATGTAAACTAGAATTAATTGATTAAAACTGTCAGATCCACATAAAAACAGTAAGAAATAAACTCAGTTACAGAGGTATAATGAAAAATTACGTGCTATGATCTACATAATATCTGCCAAGTAAATTATAACTAACATGAAGACACTTCTTGGAAAACTGGAAATCTGCCATTCAGGGTAAAACTAAAGGTACAAACATTTAATGGGCAAGAAAAACATTAAATACCTCCAAATATTCAATGTAAATATTTAATCTTGTTTTCTCTTTCCATGAGAATGAGAGGCAAATCTCCTGCTGCAAGAGTAACTGAAGGAAATGAACTGTAGAGAAATATTAAATAACCTGGAGGTACCTTATGGAAAAATCTGAATACTGAGTACAGGGGCTTTGACTCTGTCAATAGCAGGGAACCACTTTAGTTCCTAACATAGTGTAAAAGTGTTCTAATTTCCACAATACATGGTTGCTGTGTTAACCTAGCAGTGTTATCAGAGCACCAGAGAAAAAACTTTGGTGTGTCATGAGGCATTTGAATGCCTGAAATTTTATGTAAGTAAATAAAAGTGTGACTGTTTAAAAAAAGTAAAATATTACTTTTTTTCATAAGCCTATATTATTGTGTTTTTAAGCTTCAAACCAATACATATGCATTTTATCTGATTATAATACTAATTGAAATGTTGTTTTATTAACAGCCACCGTATTAAAGTGACAGCACATTAAAAAATTTGCAGGATATTATGGACAAATATTGCCACCCTGTCAGCAGATTCGAGGGTAGGATGTGATGTTAGTCACTCTGCTCTGGACCTGGCTGCAAGCTTTGCCTTGATTTAAACTCCCCTGAACTGCTGCCCAGACCTGAGCCAGGATTTTGCACATTAAAATCTGCATAAATCTCACTAATACCGACAGCACAGCAACACTTTCATTGTACTTTGCACAAGTGGAATCATTCACACAGGCCCTGTGAGGCTTGAACACACAGAGAAGTCCGTTAAAAATTATCTTGTTTAGTCCACTTCTGTGTCCTTGATAGTCTTGCTGCGGTGGCACACAAAAGATTTGCTGTTAATTATCCAACTGCCTGCTAAAGGCTGCCTAATTCTGCAAAGAGGAGGTTTGATGGCTGTGTTAGGAACATATTGAGTGAGCTCCCTGCTCCTTCTTGAGGTGAGCAGAGGGTTATATTTGGGCACAAGCACAGCAGCTCACGTTAACAGGGCAGCAGAGCCCTCAGAGAGCTGCACAAGAGCTGGGGATGGCACAGGAATTCACGTCTGGCTGTCCCCAGCTGGGAGCTCATCCTCCCTGTCCCACACAAAATGATTATTTCAGTGACTTCTGAGTCAAATCCAGGCTCTGTGCTTCTGCAACTGTAGCAGCAGCAGCCAATTTTGTCTAGGAAAACGGAATTCCAGGTCTTTTTGACTGTCACATTCACTCCAGATTTAATGCTGGAAATCCTGGCTGTCACAATTATCTCCTTTTCCCTTTTTTATGCTATTAAAATTTAGCAGTGTATCTGTCTGAATTCATCTGATCTACTCAGAACTTGACAAAGGCTCACCAAATTCTTAGCAAATGTATCCTTCCATGGCCAAGAGTGACATACCTGCTGCACATGTATCTAAACCAATAGAACTTAAAACTTTAATTTCCTTCAGTTCACCTTGAATATGAAATAAGCCTATAGACCTTTGAAAAAGAGAGAGAAAACTCTATGGATTTATCAGAATCGTCTAAAACGGAGAACTAATCCAATTATGTATTATTTTCTCTCCATGACATTTAGTTAAATTAATTTAATTAATTTTTGCCTAATTTAAGGACTGAAAACACAGATGAAAGTCAATAACAATTAATCTCTTCCTAGAAATGGTTCTGTGTGCCTATACAAGAAGTGATGTGAGTATTCTTGGTGACCATGAATATTCATAAGAACTGACTGTAAAACAAATGTAAAATGGCTTTAGAAAACAGGGACTTAGATGAGGAATTTTAACATTTCATGTCTAAACTCTTCCCTTATCCCCAACAGCTTTTGTCCACAAAGAGAAGGAATGGAAGAAGCAATTACTGTATTTCATCACACAGGGCAAACAGTGTCCTGGGAGGAAGATCTGGCTTCAGTGAGGTACAAGCAGAACCACCCTTGTCATCTGAAGTTTCCTTCCAGAAAATAAACATTGTCAGCTCCAATTAGAGCTGGGTTGTCACAAGTGTTCAGTTTGCTCCCTCCTGAACATCACGGTGGCTGCCCAGCTTTCTACTGAATTCCCAGCCTTGGATGAGCCCCTGAGGGTCCCCTTGGGGAGTACAGTCAGTTACCCCAGCTAAAGAACCCTTGGATGATAATAAAAATTTTAAAAAATTAATTAAATAATAAATAAATAAATAATAATAATAAAGTTAGTTAAGCAATGAATTCTATGAGCTAGTCATGAGGAAAACACAAAGAAAGAGGTGAGCTTGTCCACCTCAGCAGCTAAGACAATGTCTTCCTCTCTTTTATCATTCTCAGGTTTTTTATTCTCAGGAAAGGTTCCTAGAGCTTTTTTGGGTTTCTTTCTGTCTGTGAAAGAATCCACAGAAATTGGTGTGCACGTTACCCGCCTTTGGGATGTGAGAGGCATCAGTCAAGCCACCCAACTTTTGCAGAAAGAACTCTGCTGCCTGCATACCAAGGCACAATTTAATCAAGCTAGATATTTTAGCAAGTGATAAATTAAAATTTTTCCACTGGAAAAAGAAGTATTAAATATTCCTTTGGAAAAAAGGCAAATCCTGGTGAATTCTTTAAGAGGCCAGGTACCTCACCTGAGCATCACATAAGGCAGATTGGCCTGAAGAAGAAAGGGTCTCCTATCCAGAAGGACAAGTTTTTAACCACTATAATCTCTACTTTTTAAACACAGCTTGATTAGTGGGAAAAGGGGCTGTTTCCCTGGCAACAGCATTTATGAGCATAAAGTAAATATAGTAGTTGTAGAAAATATTCTAGTGTGTGGAGACAGAGAGTAACTGGATTTCTTTTGGCAGCAGAGGATGGATATTTAGATTATCCCACCTATGATATCAATGTAGTATGCTAGGTTCTATTGTAACTTTAATTTTTGCTGAAGTATTCTTAGCTACACAGTGTCATGCTTTAACACAGTCACTACTCTGCCAAAGTCAGAACTGTTAGAAACATAAAAAATGGAAAAAATAAATACCCCAGTGAGCAATTGTTCAGTGAGGAAGTTGGGGAATCAGACACATCATTTACAAAAGAAGAAAACAATCAATTTGAAAATGGCTAAACTGACTGAAATCTTATTTTCACACCAATGGTTCTGGTCTCGAATCTCATTTTTTATGCTGCACAAGGGGCACAGGGAAAGGAAGCATTCACACTAAAGCCAAGGTTCAGCAACAAGTTTCTCCCTGCCTTTTGCAAAATAAATGGAGATTTCTGTTACAGCAAGTGGGGAAGGAAGAACTCACATCTCTGCTTTGTACAGAAAATAGAAACCTGTTCAGGACATTTAAAGGCTACGCACACATAGAGCGATTACAGCTACTGTAGAAGGCTAAAGGACACACGTGGACTGGGAGAATTAGGATAAATTAGGCTGATTGAGCAGGTGCACCCTCTTGTGTTTTTTCCCATGCAGAGTTTGTATCTCTGTGCAACAGCTCTGCTTTCTGCTCCCCGGCAATGGCCTGAGCATGCTGCTGTAGCCTCTTTCCACTGTGTAAAGCACACGACTGCTGTGCTCTGATAATGAAGTGTTTAGGATCCATGGAAAGTGGGCACTGACTTTGCTGGGAATGGAACTTTGTCTCCCCATGCACTGGGGACAAAGGACAGCTCTGCTTATAGTTGACAGAATTAGAAAACAAGAGGTTCTCTTTAATATACATTAAATAGAATTTACTATTGATGTGAAAAGAGGTGTCTGGAGGATGGTTCTGAAACTTCAGAGGAAAGTGTTAGTTGGAGAGATGGGAGTATTTTCTTAGCATCTGCTTAAGTGTTTGATTAAAGTATTCTACAAGCCCATCTGTTTCTGGCTGATACGAAACTCTGTGTGATGGGGGAATTTTTAACAGCTTGCACACCTCATTTAGCAGAAAAGACATAAAATTAGTGCCCTGATCTGTTGAATTTTCTAAGGGTAAGCCCACTTTGATAAGAGCATTAATCAATTCATTAGCTTCATACTTTACCAGCTAAGGCTCCATGGCAGTACTGTGGGGTTTGAATGTCCAAGTACTCCTTCCAAGGTTTGTTACATTCCTCAAACAGAAAAAAATTGACTAAATGAGAGTTACTATTCGAATCAAATTTTCCTAGTCTGGCAGTACAACACGACACTGGATAATAAATGGAGAGGACACGCTTAGGATGCCTCCTAAACATTTGTTGTTCCCATGGGGAACTCCAGCTCCAGATGTCTGCTGGAAATGCAATCCAGAAGAGAGGAAACAGCCTGGGAGGTTCTTGGAGTGTGTGGAACACACTGGAGCTGCTGTTTTCAACCAGAGAAGGAATTGTGGGTGATATGATGGTCAAAGGCCCTTTTGGGGCACAGTGATCACAAAATTATAAGAGTTTGGGATTTCTGGAGAAATAAGGCAGGCTGCCAGCCAAAATTCTGCCTCAGACTTCCAGAGGGCAGTATTTGGCCTGGTTGGAGGATTGGTTGAGAGAATCCCTTGGGATGGAGAGTCCCTGGTGGGACAGTCCTGAAGGGCAAAGGAGTCTAGGAAGGCTGGACATTCTTCAAGAGGGAAATCTTATAGGCTACCACAGGGCCAGAGAATGCACTTTGTGCTATTTGATTTACTGCTACAAAATTACTTCTAGAATTCTGCTACTGTGCCATGCACTCATTCTGTAAGCAAATTAAAAGATCTTCCTCTGTTCCAGTTTCGTCTCTGTAAAGTTAATTTCACGGTACTGTTATTTTTATAAAATCTCAGTTACAAGATGCTGGTGAAGAGATTTTTCCTTTGCAAGAGTGAATTTTCAGGGTGTATAGAAGGTGACAGCTAAGCTTGAGATTATCATGACCCCAGGCCAATGTGTGTTTCACTGCATGCAGAAGTCATGATCCTGTGCTGCTGTGTCTATCAGCAGGACAGCTTTCTTCATCTGTTCTATTTGTGCAGTTTCTACACAGGGGTTCCCATCTCAGGTGAAGCCCTTAGATAAAGCTTTCATGTGAAGTAAAAGAAAAAAGTATAAACATTATTGGCAGGAGGTTCCTGTTGGGGCAAATTTCCTCATGCCTTATGGCAGCAGAAGGAAACTGCTTAAGATTTGCTCATTCCTTTCTGCAAAACTGCACTGAAATGGATCCTTTGCTCCAGGAACTCCTGCCCTATGGAGCACAAGTGTGCCAAGAGGTCCAAATCCTTAGGATGAACTTTTCTGCCTGTTCAGAGAGTGTATAAATAGTTTAGAAGAAATCAAGGGCTTGTTTTTAATCTCAGGAAAATGGGCATATGCTGAGCTCACAAACTATCATTGGAAGAGTTTGAATTAGGGATGAGCTCAAAGTATTAAATCCTGATGCTGGACAGAAGTCTGTGAGCATCAGAGAGAACTGAGACACCAGATTTTTTCTGGGGTCTTTCCTAAAGTAGCAATGGAGGTATCAACCCCATTTACCTAATCTTCAGAGTATTGTAAAGTTACTTTACAGTATCAGCCATGATACAGTAATAAATGAAAATCAAGATCAGTTTGCCTTTTTTTGGTACTTTTAAATGAATAGGCAGACAAAACAAGTCTCTACACTGAGATGATGTAAACATTAAACTTAACCTAGCAGCTTTTCTGAAGTTCATTTTTTTCTTTGTGTAGAAGAAAACATGCCAGCTAATATGATCAGCCTGAATAAAACTAATTACAGTCTTATTTCCTATCCTATGTCATGTGTGAATATTTGCCTTTTCCTGTAATTATGAGACATAAAAAAGCATAAAGGTTGGATTAGTAATTAAGCTACTGGAAGCCAATGTGCATTTTCTTACATAAATGTGTCCTGGGTTAGGCCAGAGGGGTCAAAATCTAGGAAGTGACCTGGGCTGCAGGAATGCAGGAAGAAATACAACTTCCTTCCTGCGAGAGAGAGACCCAATAATCAGGTAGTTTTAAGAATTGATAGGTAGGTAAACCAATTAAAAAGTTGGTCCGCCTTCAAGGAAAAAAACATATATAAGCAGAGACTTTCTGACGCTCTTCCTCTTTAGACTTGCTGCTGCTGTGTAGAGAGGAGCAGCTCCTGCTTCTCTCACTGGTAAGGCCCCCTCCTACCTCCTTCCGAAGGAGGGATGGGGGGGGGAAGGGAGGTTTTACGGCGGCCGTGCCGCTGCAGCCGGGCAGGCATGGGGGAGGAACGGCTGGAATCTTCAGCAGATACAGCTCAGACGGTGTGCCAGCTACACAAGAGGGAGAGCCAGGCCCCTGCTCCGGGCCAGGCAAGGACCGGGCCGGACTCCATCCAGCTCGGGCCAGGCCCTGCCCTGTCACCCCAGGCCTAGATGGCCCCAGCAGGCCGAGCCAGCTTGGCCGAGCTAAGCAGAGACTCTGAGAGCGTCTGGCATCCAGCTCGGACCTGTTCAAGCAGCCCGGCAAAGAGCACGTGATCCTCACACTGCCGGAGAGAGAGAGACAGAAATTAACTCTCTCCATGCCTGGACTAAACTCACAGACACCCATCCTTCCTCGCAGAGAGAGGAACGAGTGAGGACATCTACATAGTGCAGCGCAGAGACTTTACAGTCAGTGAGGAAAGCAGAACTGATACTCAAAAGGGGGTGCATGGGAAGTTGCTTCAAGAGTGAAGCTGAAAACTCTTTTGGAGAACCATGGTTGGGGACTGAGCTAATAAATTCTCTGTAATATATGAAGATATAGTCCAAAGGGGGATGTGAGGTTCTTATTGCAGCCAGTGAACTAAAATACCTAAGTACAGACAAGTAAGTGTTAAAAAAGTACAGCCTAATGAGAAACTAGAACCAAAAGAGAAGAGAAGCTGTGACTCAGAGTCCTGGTCCCGGGGAGAATGCTAGAAAACCTGAGTTGTCAAGAGAACCTGTGCTGCTAAGCACAGAAGAAGGGATTTTTTTTGTTGCTGCAGTTGAACTGGGCATCTTTAAAACAGGTACTCTGTGGACTGTTCATAACCCACCATAGTGGCTGTGGGAAGGCTACTAGTGTGGGAGAGATCCACCATTAAGCTAGACTTTACTCTGGGCGGCGGTTAATGGTGAGGCAGAAGACCTATAAAAACTGTATTTTTCTTACAGAAGATCCATGGTGTAAACAAAAAAAACTCCTCTCCCTAAATGAACTAGAACAAGAGCTGTTTCTGAGGTGGTAAACTGACTAGAGGTCAAAGTGTTGTCTTTTGTATGTTGTCAGGGAGAATGAAATAGAGAGGTGGGGAAGGAGGGGTGGTCTGGGGAGTTTGTTCTGGTTTTTTTTTTCTTGAGTTTTTTTTCCTTTTTTCCCTTTGTCTTAAATATATTAATAAAACTTCTTTGTACTTTATAAAGTTTAAGCCTGCTTTACCTATTCCTAATCCTTATCTCACAACAAGCAATCAAGTAAATTTAAGTAAGTGTGCTAGCATTTAGCCACAAACCTAAATAAGCAAACTAAAACCACAACACTCAATGGTGCGTTGGCCGGGAAACCGAACCAAATAATAGGCAAATTGATGGGAGTTTTGAGATAAAGATTGATTAAGAGAAATAATAGGCAAAGCATGTATTAAAATACAAGATAAAGTAAATGGTAGTAGAAACTGTGTATTGTAGTAGTCACATAAAGTCTAGAAGTAGAGGCTTGTGTAAGAAGCTTTCTGTTTAGTTTAGTAATTTTTCTTATTCTAAGTAAAGATTGTATAATTAATGTAATTTTGATAATAAGTCTTATATATGGTTTTTCCTGAAGGCGAGAGGTGGAATGTCCTGGGTTAGGCCAGAGGGGTCAAAATCTAGGAAGTGATCTGGGCTGCAGGAATGCAGGAAGAAATAAAACTTCCTTCCTGTGAGAGAGAGAGCCAATAATCAGGTAGTTTTAAGAATTGATAGGTAGGTAAACCAATTAAAAAGTTGGTCCGCCTTCAAGGAAAAAACCATATATAAGCAGAGACCCTCTGACGCTCTTGCTCTTTGGACCTGCTGCTGCTGTGTAGAGAGGAGCAGCTCCTGCTTCTCTCACTGGTAAGGCCCCCCCCTACCTCCTTCCGAAGGAGGGATGGGGGGGGGGAAGGGAAGTTTTACGGCAGCCGTGCCGCTGCAGCCGGGCAGGCATGGGGGAGGAACGGCTGGAATCTTCAGCAGATACAGCTCAGCCGGTGTGCCAGCTACACGAGAGGGAGAGCCAGGCCCCTGCTCCGGGCCAGGCAAGGACCAGGCCGGACTCCATCCAGCTCGAGCCAGGCCCTGCCCTGTCACCCCAGGCCTAGATGGCCCCAGCAGGCCGAGCCAGCTTGGCCGAGCCAAGCAGAGACTCTTGAGAGCGTCTGGCATTCAGCTCGGACCTGTTCAAGCAGCCCGGCAAAGAGCACGTGATCCTCACACTGCCGGAGAGAGAGAGACAGAAATTAACTCTCTCCATGCCTAGACTAAACTCACAGACACCCATCCTTCCTCGCAGAGAGAGGAACGAGTGAAGACATCTACATAGTGCAGCGCAGAGACTTTACAGTCAGTGAAGAAAGCAGAACTGATACTAAAAAGGGGGTGCATGGGAAGTTGCTTCAAGAGTAAAGCTAAAAACTCTTTTGGAGAACCATGGTTGGGGACTGAGCTAATAAATTCTCTGTAATATATGAAGATATAGTCCAAAGGGGGATGTGAGGTTCTTATTACAGCCAATGAACTGAAATACCTAAGTACCGACAAGTAAGTGTTGAAAAAGTACAGCCTGATGAGAAACTAGAACCAAGAGAGAGGAGAGGCTGTGATCCAGAGCCCTGGTCCCGGGGAGAATGCTCGAGAACCTGAGTTGTCAAGAGAACCTGTGTTGCTGAGCACAGAAGAAGGGATTTTCTTTGTTGCTGCAATTGAACTGGGCATCCTTAAAACAGGTACCCTGTGGACTGTTCTTAACCCACCATAGTGGCTGTGGGAAGGCTACTGGTGTGGGAGAGATCCACCATTAAGCTGGACTTTACTCCGGGCGGCGGTTAATGGTGAGGCAGAAGACCCATAAAAACTGTATTTTTCTTACAGAAGATCCGTAGTGTAAGCAAAAGAAACTTCTCTCCCTGAATGAACTAGAACAAGAGCTGTTTCTGAGGTGGTAAACTGACTGGAGGTCAAAGTGTTGTCTTTTGTATGTTGTCAGAGAGAATGAAATGGAGATGTGGGGAAGGAGGGGTGGTCTGGGGAGTTTGTTCTGGTTTTTTTTTTCTTGAGTTTTTTTTTCTTTTTCCCTTTGTCTTAGATATATTAATAAAACTTCTTTGTACTTTATAAAGTTTGAGCCTGCTTTGCCTACTCCTAATCCTTATCTCACAACAAGCAATCAAGTAAATTTAAGTAAGTGTGCTGGCATTTAGCCACAAACCTGAATAAGCAAACTAAAACCACGACAAAATGCAAATAAATATGCATTTACATGACCACCCTTAATCAGCAGAACCACTGAGAGCCTTGAATGGCAAAAGGGCATTTCTAGAGTGCTGTGTCTTTCAAACTGTTACTGTGATCATCTCATACAGGTAATTTTTTTATCCAATTGCTTTCTCTAACTTCCTTAGAAACTTAGGGAACCTTTCCTTTCCCTGCAGCAAAATCTTGAAGGCAATGATTGGAGATATTTTCTCTTCCTATCATTTGCTCTTTGTTGTTTCAATATTGAGCTGCACAAGTGAGTTCTCAAAGCAGCAAGAACATTCACTTCTAAAACTGAGCAAATTTTCTTCACATCACAAATTACAGAAAACTGAGAAATGCAATAATAAAACTATTGTGGGTTTAGGCCCTTATATTTGTGAGTTGCCCAGGATAAGCTCAGAATTTGCAGGTATTCCCTAAATTTTGAAGGTTCCTAGATTTTAAGGCATTGCAATTTCTCCCTCAAAATCTGATGTTCCATAATAAGGAGGGAAAAAAACAGGATCAGGCAACTTTGTGAATCTATCACAGGAGCACATCCCAAATATGACATGCATTTAAAAACCTTGTTCTGCACTTGCTTATGGCATAAACATTTGTGTGTATGTGTGTGACTATAAATTATCAATGTTGAGCATGAAGCTGGAACATTTTCAACAGCACAGAAACTTTGTGAGTCAGTAAAGGTCAGAGAGGTGTGTGAGATCTTTCAGAGAGATCTAATAAATTTACTGATTACTGCTTTCAAGGTCACCAGGACTGCTGTGATCAACACGTTTTTCTGTGATGGAAGGTTGAGAGAATACAGTTGTCTTGTTCAAAAGAAAGGACTTGTTGCAGTGGTTCTGAACCAGGAAGGACGAGGACTTCTGGTGGCATGTTCCACAGACAGAGAGTTTCCCCCCGAAGCTGCCAGAGACAGTGGTTTGGACAACCAAGCCACGAACCCCAAGTTCCTGCTATTGGTTCCTTGATTTGTCTGTTATGTATCCCAGTTCTGGAAAATTCCCTGTCACTCCCTTGTTCATTCGTTGTTCTCTCTACCCCCCTCCCCTCCCTAAACCTCATTCGACCATGCTCCCTGGTCCCTCCCCTGTATTGCCCCTGTGCCCTCAGTTTATTGGATGTTGTTCCTCCCTTAAATACCCACGGAATGAGCTATTCTGGGCTCTTAGTCCCTGAGCTCCCTTGCGGATAATAAACCTGCCGAACCCTCATACTAAGAGTCCTCCTTCTCTGGGAGTTCTTTGCTATCCTTCAGTGCTCTGAGGGCAACAACTCCTCAGCCCGAACGTGGACTAGCGGTGCCCGTCGTCGGCTCACTGGAGAAGCCTTCCAGAACGCGAACGGCTTTCCAGGTTCGCGCTAGCGCTCTGCTGCTGGTATCAGAGCGGGATAAAAGCAGGGAATGCATCAAGGACTGAAGGAATGCAATCTTCAAGTGCTCAGAATGTTTGTTATTTAAAAAAAAAAAACAAACAGAAATACCTACTCACAACATTGAAACAAGTACCAGTGACCTTCAGCTTCTGCCTTAATATTAACAGAGATTAAACACCAGGAAAGCCTGTGCAAAAATATTGCAGCATTCTTAACTGGAGTTTCAAAAAAAAAAAAAAAAAAATTTAGAGAAACATTTGTCAGTGAAGATTTAGGTCTTGTTGGTGCTGTTTGGTGGAGGGAGCAGACTTCTAATGATGCCCTCATGTCCATCCAAAATGCTTTTCTGCAGATGTGTTTTTCTCTACTTACATTAACTCTATTAATTTATGGTTAAACTAAAAGAGAGGTTTTAGATATACTTAAGGTAAGTGTGGCATGACAGCAGATGAACATTCAACTGTGGAGACAAAGGTAACAAACACTAATGAGGTAGCAAACATGCACTGGAACCTACTTAGAGTGCACTTCAAATCATTACAGAAAAAGTCCCTGTAGTCTTTACAGATAATTCTTTGTGCAGCTGCAACTGAACAAACAAAACATAAAAACATTTAGAGAAGGTCTAGAAACCAAACTCAAAATTATGATAATATCATCACATATTTTTCCTGGCTTAGTCTTTTTTAGCACTGTTCCTTCTCCATTATCTCACCTCAAAAAATTATATAGCACAAGGGAAGGGATCCAAAGAAACCTGATGAAATTCTTGAAGGCATGGGAAGAATGCTCAGTTTTGAGGTGATTAATACAGGATGTTACAGAAGCACGCAGGGTAATGAATGTCACAGAGAAGGTAAATTGAGAAGTCCTTGCTCACTTTTTTTTTCCAATAAAGCACAAGGGCATGTGTTAAAATATTAAAAGCAATCAGTATGAAATTAATAACATGAATGTGAGTTCTTGCACGTGACATAATTACACTGCTGAGCTCACTGATATGGCACTTAATGGAGGATCAAGCCCTAGAATTGTTGATTTACAAAAAAAATAGTCTTAATTTTTTGCTAAAGACAATGTCTACAGTAGCAAAAGATAGGCAGTGAAACTATTGGGATTTGCCATAATTCAGGCTCACAAAAATATTTGGGCTCATTGGAATTTGAGTGAGGATAGGTTTTAAAGTCTTCACTAGGATTTGACTGCCACAGTTGTGAAGTTCCCATTTGTCAAGACCTTTCTCTGAAAGTGCCGGGGATGAATGTACCCCAAGAGATTGTGGCTGAGAATCTCTGAGCTGCTTGCTGTAAAAAATCAGCAGCCTCAGCATTGTGCCTGAATGAAACAAAAGAGACATAAAATCTCACTGTTCTCTTCGTGCATCTGATTTCTCAAAGGTTGCCAGCCTTTTTAATCAAGATTCTTTGTCTGCACCAGCACTTGCACTGTCACCAGTTCTCCAACAAGGAAAAGCACTTAATAGTGAGGTGTCCAATTGTTCAGAACAATGTTCTTTTGAGTCCAAGGCAAAGTGATTTTGCCAGTGATGACTTCTGTATCTGGTGCACGATGGATCTCACCTGGTTTCATTATTGTATAATTTTCTAGAAGTTTCTATTCAAAGCCAAGCACCTGAATCTTCCTCTGTGGTCAGTGGCAAGAGGCAACTCCAGAGTTAGGCTGTTAAACCTCTTCCCTCAGCAGTCACTGAATCTTAGATAAATTAAACTGTATTTGAGTTACATTCAGGCCTGAATGACATGATAACAAATATCACAAATAACAAGTTTGTTCAGTCCTAGACAGCCCTGAAATTAGTCCATTGCATACCTGATCTTCTATAGATGCTTCCAAAGTAACAGCAAAGTTCTCTGCAGCCAGAATTTCTTTGAGAAAACCTATTCTGCCACTCAGCAGTTAAATATCTGCTCTTCAGATGATGTGACCAGCAAGTGGAAGCATTATTCAGCAAGCAGGATCTTACAGAACATTAAAAAATAAAAACTGCAGAGCCAGGTGCTGAAAGTGTCCACTTGGAAGCACAAAAGTGGAAGAAAAGCATTGGTCATTTCCCAAATTGGGTTGTTCTGCTTGTAAAACTACATTTTTCAGCTTAAAGGCATTCTTTTGTAACTTTACTATTTCAGATGATTGAAAATGAAATATTCAGCAGGTTTCCACTACAATCTTGTAATGCATATTTCAGAAATATTACAACCCACTTTTTGAAGGATGAAGAAAAAGCACCTGAACACATACTGAAGTCTGCAGTTTGTAAATTCTTAGTTCCTGAAGTTTTGGTCTCTTTTCTGTGTCGTTGGCAATTATATCACCACCATCTGCTGATCAAACAGCAAACAGAATTTCAGGATGACAGCATTGTCTGTTACGAAGTTTCCCTGGAATGTCACATTACAAGGGAGTCTTTTTATTAATTCTAACATCAAACAGTAATAAATTGGACTGAAGAGGCTTCTGTGCTCATTCTTCCCATGCCACATGTCTGCCTCATGTTTCATTGCATGGGTTTTCTTTGCTGAAAGGGAGTTTTAAACATACATTTGCTTCAGCTGGAAAAGGGGAAAATGGTTTACTCTTTCAGACTTTAAATGTAATTTCTCAAGTCAAGTGCAGGCAGCCCTGAAAGGTAAATTATCTAACAGCAAATATTTTAGGAAGGGAGGAATCACCCTGTAGGGATGCCTGTGTCATCTTTGAACACAAAGACAACATACATGGCTAAAGATTTACTACCTTTATTCTCTGTATGTCTAGTGAAGAGGCATCAAACTCAACAATAATGCACTTGGGGTCACTGAGATATTTCTTGATGCTCCTGACGATGTTGGCTCCAACTGGGAAATGAATTTGGTCCTCGAAAGTGACAATTTTTACACTTCTGAGGAGGTCAGACAATCCCAAATGGTCAATTCCGTGCCACATAGGGAATATTCTCTGTATTTACAGAGGTGCTGGCAGGTCTGTCCTGGTGTTTGCATCAGAACAGCTGAGACTGTGATTTATACGTCCTTCTCTCTGTAGCACCACAGTTTTAGGCTGTTTTTGCTCAATATTGCCAACAGCTGCAAGTCTGATAGAAAGAAATACTTTAAGTATTATTTAATTCAGGCAGAGGAAGGAATTCAAACAATTTCTTCCCAATCATTGGAGTATTATAGCAAGTCCCACACCTTGCCTTTTGAAATGCAACCTGTTTCATAAGCCATCTTTGTAAAGAGCTCTCTGGAAGAAGTATTGGCACCAAAGAAAGGATTACAATCTATTCCTTCCACTCTTTCTTTCGATTGTCTTTAAGTGAACTCCTACTGAGTGACCTCTAAATTGATAAATTGAGTTAACTGATCTCAAAAAGCAATGAACTTATTGTTTCAATGCTGTTGGTAACTTTGTCAGTGAACTGAAAAAAGCCCCACATTGAAATTGATTCAATCTCATCAATAAATTTTTACACATGAAAAAGCTTCTTTAGTACAGCATTTCTCAAGAAAATAATGTTCTAATGATAACCTCATATATAGCTCTAGAAATGAACAATTCTGTTTGGAAAACAGACTTTGAGCAGCAACCAGTAAATAAAGCATTGATACATCTGTTATCAAGTTAAAAAAAATAGCAGGCTATTATAAGACTGCAGCAAGTCATTTTTATTCCACTTTTCAAGAATTGATCCCAGAAGAAACTCATGAAGTTCCACATGGCCAGTGCAAGGTCCAGTGCCAGAGTGGGGGCAGTCCCCAGCACCGCAAAGGCTGGGTGAGGAGGGGATGGAGAGCAGCCCTGCCAAGGACTGGGGTAGGTGTGGATGGAAATTGGACATGAACTGCTCTTGTGGGATCCCACCTGCAGATCTGTGACCTTCTCTGGGGGCCTCCAACAGCAGAAAGACATGGCTCTGTTTGAGCAGGTCCACAAAGATGCTCTGAGGGCTGGAGCACCTCTCCTGTGAAGGCTGAGAGACTGGGCTGGTCACTCTGGGGAAGAGAAAGCACTGGGGACACCTTAGAGCAGCCTTTTGATGCTTAATCAGCATTTAAATAATGAAGAGGGACTTTTTATCAGGGCCTCTAACAATAGAACAGGTGACAATTGTTTTAAACTTTAAAAAGATAAATTTAGATTTGACCTGAGGAAGAAACTCTTTACTTTGAGGGTGGCGAGACACTGGAACAGTTTTTACACAGAAATTGTTCATGCCCCATCACAAGAAGTGTCACATTGGACAGGACTTGGAGTAAACTGTTCTACTGAAAGACATCCCTGCCCACAGCAGAGGGGCTGGAGTAGAGGACTTTTAAGGGTCCCTTCAGTCTCAAACCATTCTATGATATTCAGGTCTGAATTAGTCAGAACACTGTTGGGAAAAAAAATCAGCATTCAATTTTACAATAAAATTCTACCCTCTAATGGAAAAAACATGAGGTGCCAATCTCTGGTTGCTGGACAAAAACAGTTTCCTACATTCCATAGTGTCTGGGTGGATTATTTTGCAACCCAGAGACCTTTTGATCTGCTTTTCTGTGGGTATGTTAAACATCTGTGTGAAGAGTATATCTGTACTGATGAAATTTCATAAATACAAATGTATTTGGTACTGAAGTGGAAAATATTTCACTGAGAGTTTTAACACTTCATATTCTACAGAAAACCTACTGGCCAAAGACATTTATGGGTGAAAAAAAAAGAAAAAGAAAAAACAAGTTTTCATGATACAAGTCTGGTTAAAAGAGGCAGAAAATAGAATGAATTTTCTTCTTAAACTGTTTTTTAACAGAGTTATCCAGGAGATTTTGTCACTCATGGGAACTGCTTGTATGTCTTTTCACTTCCTATTACCACTGGCTGTTTATTCTGGTCCCTAATGTCAATACTGTGCTGTGCCAGCCATCTTTTTTTTGTCCATCTTTTGGGATTCCTCTGATCTTTGGCAACTTTATCTCAGTGCTTTGCCAGTTGCCTTAGAATAAGAATGTAGCCATTGTCAGAGCAGTTGGTTTTGTAGGCTTGGTTTTGTTTTTGTATTCTTTCCTTTCTTGCATCCTCGGTGACAAATTGCGTTGTCCTTTCCCCTGACTCTTCTCTTGGCTCTGAATTGGCTTCCAAGTAATGTGGATTTCTGGGATATCCGACACCCTGATGAATGACATTTACCAGGATGTACATTGTAACTCATCCTACAGGCAAATAAGGACACACTGTAGCTGTTTCTTGGATCACTTTAACCCATCCAGCAGCTTGCATCGTGTGCTCATTATGGAGACAGCAAGATGAACAGCAAAAAATGCATAACCAAAATAGAGTGGAAATGTAAATCTCATGACAGTTATCTCACTCAGCACCGTGTATCATAGTGCACTGGCCAGGAGTGCTGAAGGTTCAAGCTCAGAACCCCACTTTGTGCAGTTCTGAGTCAGAGCAATTTATTATCTCCTCTTTCAGCTCAGGAAGCACTGAAACCTGAACTTCATTCATCCAGGTCTGAGTGCTCTAAGTACACAGACATGAAAGCAGTCTCTTAAAAACCCTCACAGAGCCAGTTCCTTTGGTGTTTGAGGCAGCATCTCGATGAACATGTGGCTGATTCCATGACTGGTGGATTTACTCTACTGCATTTGTAAGGATATTCATAGTCCAGATGTGTTTAGAAAAAGAGTCAGCATATTTCCCAGAGTCAGTGTCTTTGTGACAGCAGCACATCTCTGAGAACTCTCAACACCATGATGCAGTGGAATCACTTACCTCACCCTCTACAGGGATTTTTCTAGCTCTAGAACAATTTGGTTAACTCAAGGAAATCCCTACATCAAAAATTTTTTGATATCTCATCCACACGATTCTTCACCAGGAATGTCCTTGAAAAAGGCTGAAGGGAAAACTCTGATTACCCCTTTTCCCAAGAAGTTTCCTTAGCTGAAGTTGCTAACAAGGACCAGACTTGACAGCCTGGAATGTGTTTTTGCTTATTTTATTTTTTGCGTCCTCAGTCCTGCATGGCACTCGGTGACTGGGTGTTGCAGAGGCTTGGGCAAGGCGTCAAAGACGTCTGCCCCGCACCCAAGGGTGGAGCAAGATCTCCTCCAGCACTGGCCGGTCCTGGGGGTGCTTGGACAAGCACCAGCGGATCAAATCCTGGCACTCTGGGGAGAGAAGGCAGGAAGCGCTGATCACTTGCAGAAGGCTCCTGCCCTGCAGCTCCCAGCCGCTGGGCTGTGCGGTGCCAGCTGCCAAAGCCTGCTTTCTTGAGGCCGCATACCAACCTGGAGAGATCAGCTCGCTGAAGAAGAGCTGCCCCGACACGATGTCACGGTCCTCCTGGAAGGGCATGTACCCGGAGACCATGACATAAAGCAGCACACCCAGGGACCAGGTGGTCGCCGAAAGGCCCTGGTAGCAGCCAAGGCAGATCCACTCGGGTGGGCTGTACATGCGTGTTCCTAGGGGAGACAGGGGCAGGGCTGGCCGGGTGCAGGCTGGTGCCTTCCAGAGCCTGGTGCCAGCCTCCTGGCTGAGCCAGGGCCTTCACCGGGAGCCACAACTTCCCCCTAAGGCCACCCTGCGTCCCCAAGACATTTGGCCAAAGCCAAGAAACCATTCTGCAAGGCAGAGAAGGCCAGCGCAGCAGCCCAAGCCCTTGCAGGCCTGCCAAGCTGAGCGGCTGGGCCTGGCTTCTGCAGCCCCCCTCTGTCGGCAGGGCCGGCAGCCGGCTCCTGGGCCACGGCATCTGTCCCGTGCCGCGGGGCAGCCGGCAGCCGGCTGAATGTCACACCCCGCAGCCCGGCAGGAAATGGGGCCGGGCACTGCCTGGCACTGGCAGCTGGGCCCGGGCTGTGGCTCACCGGCAAAGCGTGTGAAGGCCCGCTCCTGGAGGAAGGTGCCGCAACCGAAATCGATGAGCTTCAGGTCGCCACTCTCCGGGTCCACGAGGAGGTTCTCTGGCTTGATGTCCCGGTGCAGGACGCCGCAGGCGGTGCAGTGCCGCACGGCCTCCAGCACCTGGCAGAAAAGCCAGCGTGCCTTCTCCTCGCACAGGAACACTTGGTCCGCCAGGAAGTCAAAGAGATCCTGTGATGGCTCCGGACGCTCCATGACCAGCAGGAAGCTGTCAGGCAGCTCAAACCAGTCGAGGAGCTGGATGATGTTGTGGCAGCCAGAGCCCACCATCTTCATCAGCACAATCTCCATCGGAACAAAGGTGCCGTCGGGCTGTGAGCAAGACACAATGCCTCCAGCAGGCCGGATGCTGCCCTGCGCCTCCGCTGCCCCCTGCCTCGGATGCCCCAGGGCCCCCTTGGGCAGCCTCCCTGGTGCTTGCCATTCCCCCCGCCCAGGGGATGCTCGGCAGGTGCCCCCCTGCCTGGACCCACCGTCGGTGTTCGGCATCCCCGGGCCCGCCGTGCTCCGGCTGAGCCCACGCTGAGCCCACGCCCGCTGCCCCCGTCATCCGCCGCCTGCAGCCCTCGGGGCCCCGGCCTCATCCCTGCCCTCCCGCCACGGCCTGCTCTGTGCCGCTGGCCCCGCTCACTCACCAGCTCGTACCACTGCAGGACGCTCTCCCGGGCTACGCGTTTGATGGCCACCTGTGAGCCATCGAGACAGGGCTGAGCTCAAGCCCTGCCACCTGCCCCGGCCCTGCCCCGGCCCTGCCCCGGCCCTGCCCCGGCCCTGCCCCGGCCCTGCCCCGGCCCTGCCCCGGCCCTGCCCCTCCTCTCACGCCCGCCCGTCCCGGCCGCTTCTTACCGGGCTCCCGTCGGAGAGGCGGCTCCCCGAGAAAACGGTGCCGAAGCCACCGCTCCCCAGCTGCGGGCCCAGCTGGTACAGCTCCTGCAGCTGCTTCTTTTGCCCTGCGGCCAAGACAGAGCCATCAGCCTTGCGCCCAGGGCCCCCCAAGTGCCCACGAGTGAATCCACGGCCGGGCCCCGTTGCTCTCACCTGCTTCCTGCTGCGCGCCGGGCAGCGGCCACCGCCTTGCAGCCGTGGGGCTGGCGGGCACGGCTGGGGCAGGGAAGAGAGCAGAGGCACATGCAGGAGGCGGAGCGCAGCGGGGCAGGGCGGCACCGTCGCTGTCCCCGGCGTCGTGGGCTGCACTCAGCTCTTGAGGACGGCCGGGGCTAGAGCCCGAGCTTTCGCTCAGGAGGGTCCCAGGAGCAGCTGCAAAGCAGAGAGGGCTTTTTTAAAGCCGTGCCATCAGAGGCACTGAAAAGAGCCAGGGACTAGGCTGCTCTCAGAGGCCCTGGCCTGGCCTGGGGATGCCCCTCAAGAGCCCCAGGGGAGCCTCAGACAGCTCCTCCGATCTCACCTGCTATCAGAGAGGCATTCCTGGTACTTGGTGGCTGTCCCGGAGCAGCGTCCTGGAGATGGAGGAAGCTCCCTGGTTTCTCGAGGATTGTCTCTACCACCAGGCAAGGGCTGTTGCCAGCCGGCACTGCCGGCACAGCATCCTGGGAGCTGTGGGCCGGCAACTGCTGGCTCCAGGACACGTGCTGCTCCTCTACCACCTGCTCCTGAGATGGCTCCCCTGCATCGGGCTGGGCTTCCACTTGGACTCGAGGGCTTTCCCTGGCCACGTCGATGATCAGGGATGTGCCCGTGTTGTCAAAGGCCACGAGTCCAAGGGAGCTGGGAGACCTGTCCATGGGCTCTGCACCTTCTGCCGGCTGACAGGTCTCACTGAGCCTCTCTGAGGGGTGGAGGCTGTCAGAGATAGCGGAGGCTCCTGGCAGGGTGGACGTTCTCTGACAGCCTGAGGTTCTCGCAGGGATGGCGCGTCTCCGATGGTGCGCCATCGTTGCAAGAGTTGAGGCTCTCCCAGAGATGGAGATTCTTGCTGGGAGCAGCCTCTTGAAGGGATGGAGCCTTCTGGAGGAGCTGGAGCGGCCACAGCAGGGCACGCGGCCTCGCTGCACCAGCTGCGCCAGATCTCTCCACAAGGCCTTCCACATCCCAGCGCAGAGCGGCACTCTTGTCCCGTTGCGAGCCCAGAGGAGCAGCATCAGTTCCTGCAGCTGCTGGGCCACTGCCACGCAGGGGCTGCAGCTGCAGGGGCTGCCCGGGGGGCTCACGGGAGCACGTGGCCGCTTGCGAGGGGTTGCCCGAGGCCCGGAGGACCTGGGAGCCACAGGGGCTCCTCGTCTCCTCCGTGAGCCTCTGGGCCGGACTCCAAAGGGGCGCTTGCGCCTCTTGGCTGGCCCTGTCTGCCGTCTCCATGGTTGCCAGTGGCCAAGGGCCCACCAGACAGCCACAGCGGCCAGCAGCAGGACAGCAAACACAGTCATTAGGACGCCACCGTCACCCATGGCTGCGGCACGTCCCGTCGCGACTGCACTGGCAGCAGCGGCTGCTGGCCCCCCTTATATAGCCATGGCGCGGTGATGTCACAGTGCCGTGGCCAGGGCAGCCGTGGGACATCACAGCCCCTTTGTGCCGTCACAGCCCTGCCCCAGCCCAGTGCTCAGCAGTTCCACAGGGGGGGAGAAAGGGGCTCCCTGTGGGCACTTGAGGGCGCCCTGGAGCAGAGTGCATGGAAGATTGTTGTCTAAGCAGGACACAGGGATGAGCAGGGGAATGGTGATGGTGTCACATCCTTGGTGGCCGAGCATGGGACATGGATTGTCCAATGGGGCACCGCAAAGTCCTTGGGGAGGGCAAGCCCTGCCCAGCAACATCCCAACCATCTCTGTGATATCTACAGCATTCCCATCCTGAATCCAAACCCAGCTCTGTGCCACTTCCTGGGAAGAAAAGGGATCCTAGCCCATTGAAAACCAATACATCAGTCAGCACACCCTGTCCCTGCTCATCTCACACCTGGACACCTGCTCCGGAAGGATTCTCTGAGGGACAGGATCAAAACTCCCCTTCAAATCCTGAAACACAATCCGCATTGCCTTCCCATCACCCATGAGCAGGGTGACCTTATGGGAGCGGGATAGTCAATCAGTTAGACAGGAATTTCCCTCTGTTATATCATGTTGCCTATGGTTATCCTTGCGTGTCCTTCCATCACTTTCCAGTACCTCCGAGTATGACCTCCACCATTTTTCCTGCTATCAGGTTTAGATTAACAGGGCTGGAGTTTCCTGGAAATTTCCAAGCCCTTACTGTCAAGTCAGTTACAGCTGGAGAGCATTAAGCCAGCATGGACCTGTTTGGGCTTTCAGGTCCTTGATCAGATGATTTAGGGTGTTCCTGCTGGGACACATCTGGATGAGTCCCATCCAGCACCACAGCCTCATGTATATTGTTCTGGTCCAAGTTGTCCCCAGCAATCCCAAATGGATGATCGCTGTCCCTTGCACACTATGCCTCCACCACCAGACACTCTTCAGCTTTCAGAGAAGTTGGTGGTACTTGGCAGAGGCAGGGTCTGTGGGACAAGGACAGTGGGAACTGCTAAAATTAGAGAGGATGCCCAGAGAACCAAATTCCCCCAGGATTCTGCCTCCCTGAGTGGGTCAGCCTGTCCTGAGAGGGTGCTTGGCATGGCTTTGGGTGTCAGGGTTCTGCTGGCCCTGGTGGGCAGCACAGCCATGGAGGGCTGAGCTGAGTGTCAGCCACCCATGGAGAGCTGGGAGAAATTCTGCGGGCAGGACACAGGATCCCAGTGACCTCCCAGGTGTCCCAGTCCCTTCAGCATCCAACAAGGTGCTAAAACCCAGCATCTGGCTGGCCGTGAACCTGTCTGTATGTTATGGCCACCGAAGGTCCATCCATAAGTGGCTGCTCCAGGAGGTCAAAGAGGAAGCAGTGAGGAGAGCCCAGCAAGGCAGGGAGGGGAGGAGATGAGGGGGCAGGGGAGGGAATCACTGGCTTCTGGAGGACCAGGCACTGCAGACTTGGCACTGTTGACTGTCAGGATGCCCTGAATGTATGCAATACTTTTCACATTTTTTGCATAATCAGAGCTCTTAAAAATTTAATCAAACCACCACCTGCCTCAAAAATTCATCATAAAACTATTTAAATTTTAAAACACAATTATCTGTCAAAAGCACTTGAGCACTTCCAAATCCATAATAAGAAATTGTTCAAAAAGTTCTGAGGATGCTTCAATTAACACAATTATTCAGCAAAGGAACGAATGAGCAATACCCCTTCTGGGAAACTAGCAGCAATAGCAGTACACTGTTTCTGAAAATAAATAAATATATTTATTTTCAGAAATCAATCTCTGCCATATTTTGATGCTGGGTGTCCATCCCCATGTGTTCTAAGGTCCAAGCTACATATATTAAAGGATTTAAATTGTCTTCTCTAGGTCTGATTCCTGCAGCCATATATCAATCCCGACTCTGCAAACTCAGTGCTTTTCAACTAAAGCCAAATTTTACACTGGGCATTTGTTGTCAATAAAAACACAGGCAATGGTGAGTCCTGGTTAAGAGGCTCAAATACATCAAGCAGCAGCTTACGAGGATGACAGCCAATTTCAGCCCCATTTTAACCATTCCAGGTAATCACTAAGGCCCAAATGAGCCATACGGAGCTGTGATCCCACCTGATGCAGGGGTTGTCAAAGGAAAAATGACTGATGGTCACCGCTGGGGAGAGCACTCAGCTCTCTCCACTCTCTGGGTGTAACCAGGTTATACTTTTGATGGTTTGATAGTTCTACACTGCTTCACCTCTGGGAAAATCTCTTCAACAACACAGTCAGCTTCAGTGAGGCCAGAGGAGCAGATTTTTGTCACTGTTTTCAGGGTCCCATTTAACAAAGAGAGATACTGAAGGAGTATCTTCTAGGGTGCAAGTTAATTAACCATTCTGCCTTTTATTTTTTTTTCCATGTCCAGCACAATCTGGACGTTCTCTTTGTCATTAAAGACCAATAGAAGGATGAGGAGGCCACGATTTTACCTAGAGCTTTATCTAAATACTGAGAAGTTTTTTTTTTGCTTTTCATATGGCAAGGATATTATATGCAATACTTAACATTTGCTTTTTTCTGACAGACTTTAAGTGAACTTGGATGTGTTACATGTAAACTAGAATTAATTGATTAAAACTGTCAGATCCACATAAAAACAGTAAGAAATAAACTCAGTTACAGAGGTATAATGAAAAATTACGTGCTATGATCTACATAATATCTGCCAAGTAAATTATAACTAACATGAAGACACTTCTTGGAAAAACTGGAAATCTGCCATTCAGGGTAAAACTAAAGGTACAAACATTTAATGGGCAAGAAAAACATTAAATACCTCCAAATATTCAATGTAAATATTTAATCTTGTTTTCTCTTTCCATGAGAATGAGAGGCAAATCTCCTGCTGCAAGAGTAACTGAAGGAAATGAACTGTAGAGAAATATTAAATAACCTGGAGGTACCTTATGGAAAAATCTGAATACTGAGTACAGGGGCTTTGACTCTGTCAATAGCAGGGAACCACTTTAGTTCCTAACATAGTGTAAAAGTGTTCTAATTTCCACAATACATGGTTGCTGTGTTAACCTAGCAGTGTTATCAGAGCACCAGAGAAAAAACTTTGGTGTGTCATGAGGCATTTGAATGCCTGAAATTTTATGTAAGTAAATAAAAGTGTGACTGTTTAAAAAAAGTAAAATATTACTTTTTTTCATAAGCCTATATTATTGTGTTTTTAAGCTTCAAACCAATACATATGCATTTTATCTGATTATAATACTAATTGAAATGTTGTTTTATTAACAGCCACCGTATTAAAGTGACAGCACATTAAAAAATTTGCAGGATATTATGGACAAATATTGCCACCCTGTCAGCAGATTCGAGGGTAGGATGTGATGTTAGTCACTCTGCTCTGGACCTGGCTGCAAGCTTTGCCTTGATTTAAACTCCCCTGAACTGCTGCCCAGACCTGAGCCAGGATTTTGCACATTAAAATCTGCATAAATCTCACTAATACCGACAGCACAGCAACACTTTCATTGTACTTTGCACAAGTGGAATCATTCACACAGGCCCTGTGAGGCTTGAACACACAGAGAGGTCCATTAAAAATTATCTTGTTTAGTCCACTTCTGTGTCCTTGATAGTCTTGCTGCGGTGGCACATAAAGGATTTGCTGTTAATTATCCAACTGCCTGCTAAAGGCTGCCTAATTCTGCAAAGAGGAGGTTTGATGGCTGTGTTAGGAACATATTGAGTGAGCTCCCTGCTCCTTCTTGGGGTGAGCAGAGGGTTATATTTGGGCACAAGCACAGCAGCTCACGTTAACAGGGCAGCAGAGCCCTCAGAGAGCTGCACAAGAGCTGGGGATGGCACAGGAATTCACGTCTGGCTGTCCCCAGCTGGGAGTTCATCCTCCCTGTCCCACACAAAATGATTATTTCAGTGACTTCTGAGTCAAATCCAGGCTCTGTGCTTCTGCAACTGTAGCAGCAGCAGCCAATTTTGTCTAGGAAAATGGAATTCCAGGTCTTTTTGACTGTCACATTCACTCCAGATTTAATGCTGGAAATCCTGGCTGTCACAATTATCTCCTTTTCCCTTTTTTATGCTATTAAAATTTAGCAGTGTATCTGTCTGAATTCATCTGATCTACTCAGAACTTGACAAAGGCTCACCAAATTCTTAGCAAATGTATCCTTCCATGGCCAAGAGTGACATACCTGTTGCACATGTATCTAAACCAATAGAACTTAAAACTTTAATTTCCTTCAGTTCCCCTTGAATATGAAATAAGCCTATAGACCTTTGAAAAAGAGAGAGAAAACTCTATGGATTTATCAGAATCGTCTAAAACGGAGAACTAATCCAATTATGTATTATTTTCTCTCCATGACATTTAGTTAAATTAATTTAATTAATTTTTGCCTAATTTAAGGACTGAAAACACAGATGAAAGTCAATAACAATTAATCTCTTCCTAGAAATGGTTCTGTGTGCCTATACAAGAAGTGATGTGAGTATTCTTGGTGACCATGAATATTCATAAGAACTGACTGTAAAACAAATGTAAAATGGCTTTAGAAAACAGGGACTTAGATGAGGAATTTTAACATTTCATGTCTAAACTCTTCCCTTATCCCCAACAGCTTTTGTCCACAAAGAGAAGGAATGGAAGAAGCAATTACTGTATTTCATCACACAGGGCAAACAGTGTCCTGGGAGGAAGATCTGGCTTCAGTGAGGTACAAGCAGAACCACCCTTGTCATCTGAAGTTTCCTTCCAGAAAATAAACATTGTCAGCTCCAATTAGAGCTGGGTTGTCACAAGTGTTCAGTTTGCTCCCTGCTGAACATCACGGTGGCTGCCCAGCTTTCTACTGAATTCCCAGCCTTGGATGAGCCCCTGAGGGTCCCCTTGGGGAGTACAGTCAGTTACCCCAGCTAAAGAACCCTTGGATGATAATAAAAAAATTTTAAAATTAATTACATTAATAATAATAATAATAATAATAATAATAATGTTAGTTAATCAATGAATTCTATGAGCTAGTCATGAGGAAAACACAAAGAAAGAGGTGAGCTTGTCCACCTCAGCAGCTAAGACAATGTCTTCCTCTCTTTTATCATTCTCAGGTTTTTTATTCTCAGGAAAGGTTCCTAGAGCTTTTTTTGGGTTTCCTTCTGTCTGTGAAAGAATCCACAGAAATTGGTGTGCATGTTACCTGCCTTTGGGATGTGAGAGGCATCAGTCAAGCCACCCAACTTTTGCAGAAAGAACTCTGCTGCCTGCATACCAAGGCACAATTTAATCAAGCTAGATATTTTAGCAAGTGATAAATTAAAATTTTTCCACTGGAAAAAGAAGTATTAAATATTCCTTTGGAAAAAAGGCAAATCCTGGTGAATTCTTTAAGAGGCCAGGTACCTCAGCTGAGCATCACATAAGGCAGATTGGCCTGAAGAAGAAAGGGTCTCCTATCCAGACGAACAAGTTTTTAACCACTATAATCTCTGCTTTTTAAACACAGCTTGATTAGTGGGAAAAGGGGCTGTTTCCCTGGCAACAGCATTTATGAGCATAAAGTAAATATAGTAGTTGTAGAAAATATTCTAGTGTGTGGAGACAGAGAGTAACTGGATTTCTTTTGGCAGCAGAGGATGGATATTTAGATTATCCCACCTATGATATCAATGTAGTATGCTAGGTTCTATTGTAACTTTAATTTTTGCTGAAGTATTCTTAGCTACACAGTGTCATGCTTTAACACAGTCACTACTCTGCCAAAGTCAGAACTGTTAGAAACATAAAAAATGGAAAAAATAAATACCCCAGTGAGCAATTGTTCAGTGAGGAAGTTGGGGAATCAGACACATCATTTACAAAAGAAGAAAACAATCAATTTGAAAATGGCTAAACTGACTGAAATCTTATTTTCACACCAATGGCTCTGGTCTCGAATCTCATTTTTTATGCTGCACAAGGGGCACAGGGAAAGGAAGCATTCACACTAAAGCCAAGGTTCAGCAACAAGTTTCTCCCTGCCTTTTGCAAAATAAATGGAGATTTCTGTTACAGCAAGTGGGGAAGGAAGAACTCACATCTCAGCTTTGTACAGAAAATAGAAACCTGTTCAGGACATTTAAAGGCTACGCACACATAGAGCGATTACAGCTACTGTAGAAGGCTAAAGGACACACGTGGACTGGGAGAATTAGGATAAATTAGGCTGATTGAGCAGGTGCACTCTCTTGTGTTTTTTCCCATGCAGAGTTTGTATCTCTGTGCAACAGCTCTGCTTTCTGCTGCTCGGCAATGGCCTGAGCATGCTGCTGTAGCCTCTTTCCACTGTGTAAAGCACACGACTGCTGTGCTCTGATAATGAAGTGTTTAGGATCCATGGAAAGTGGGCACTGACTTTGCTGGGAATGGAACTTTGTCTTCCTGTGCACTGGGGACAAAGGACAGCTCTGCTTATAGTTGACAGAATTAGAAAACTAGAGGTTCTCTTTAATATACATTAAATAGAATTTACTATTGATGTGAAAAGAGGTGTCTGGAGGATGGTTCTGAAACTTCAGAGGAAAGTGTTGGAGAGATGGAAGTATTCTCTCACCCTGTAATGACACACATGATATAGCAATGCCAGGGGAGCCAGACACAACACCCAGCAAGAATTCCCAAATCCCTGAACTGTCATTACATTATACAACACTTGATCCCAGCAGAGATGCTTTCCAAAGGGAGACAGGACTGAACACAGGGGTGTAACTGATACTAAATAATCCTTCTTTTATTTTTTCTTTTTTCCTAGGAGCTCACCTGTGTCAGGAGGAAGGAGGGAAAATTTGTGGGGATGGTAAAATTCAACTTCTGCAGTAAGGGAGATCTCTCATGGCCTTGTATAACCTTGGATTCCAGCAGTGCAGGGCTGTAGAGCCCAGTTTAATACAGAGACTTCAGCCAAGCCAAGTGTGATCCTGTTTCACTCTGGGCATTAACTCTGGAGATAAATACAGGGAGAATTAAGACAAATCAAAACTGGCTGTAGGCATGGGCAAAGCTGGCAAGGGATTGCTTGGGGCAGAGAAGAATAAAAGAGCCACAACCCTGCTGCCCATTTTATCCACATCAGGATTGAGGAGAGCCAGGCTGGCAGCAGCTGCTGCTGCTGGGGAGAGAATGGGAGGCAGCAGAATGGGGGCTGCACTGGGGGGGCTGCATGGGTGCACCCCTGGAAGGAGCTGCCCTCTGTGCCAAATCCTGCCTGCCTGCAGAGGGGTCAAAACTGATTTTTACACATACCTCTGAGAAATTCTGAGCCAGCTTTAAGTCAACAGGGGCTTAGAAAACTCAAAGGAAAAAAAAGGAGAAAAAATTCACAAAAAATGCTGCTTTTCTTCATGTTGAAGGTACTTATGAGAAGAGGATTAATGTAGTCTTAAATAAGCTGATATTCTGGGATGTAGGGAGAAGGATGAACTGCAAAGTTCTTTTCCTGACTAAAAAGGTGGTGTACAACCCAGTGAGGTACCACATTGATTTTATAAATCACTATTTTGTTTTGCAGTCTCCCTCTTCAACTTTTCTTTCTCTCATGCAGAAAGCTAAAGAAAATAGACAAACATGAGAAATTATTTGTCTTGCCATTGCATCTCTGCTTCCAATTCTGACATATTAGAATTGACTGCTCTTTCCATTTGAATAGAACTATAAGAAGGATAAAAAGGAAAATTCTAATTTAAAAAAATTGCTGAATTAAAGCAGCAATACAGAGAAACTTTCTTGCAAAACCTTTTCTTTTTTGAACACAAAATTTGAGCCTGAGACAGCCAGGAGTGTTATGTTTTTCTATAAAATTACTCAAAATTTAACCTAGTAATTAAGGCTACTTTGCCAAAATGGGTATTTGGTTATAAGCATTTTACTGTGAACAAATGTACAGAATTAGTTCTGCTTTAAATGATTAATGTCTACCTTTTAACAGTTTTTTTTCATACTTTCCTTGGTGCTAGGGTTTTTGTATTCTTCTTTATTATGCAGTCAAAATGTTTGAAAGGTTACTCCAAAGTATCATTACCCAGAAAAGGTTGCAAGATGCCTTCATAAGAATTCTGTATTTTGGTAGCATATAATTAAGCTGATTGGAAGTATTGTTCTCAAACTCCAGCTCTCTGTGATGCAGCTTCACGACTGTTAAATTTATTCCTGAAAGAAATTGGGTTTAGATGAAGTGAATTCTTGTCTCAAAAGTTTTATATTATCTATGATCCACACCCTTCCCTGAGAAGGTCTTGGGAGGAGATAAAAGGATCAGGTGAAAAGGAATTTTTAGAAATGAAGTAGAAAACTAAATTTTGATTTAACTTCCTTTAAATTTAAATTTAAGTTTCTTTAAATAATAAGCACTAGAATAAAGCAGCAGCCTAAAAATAAACAAGTGTTTTGAGCAGCCACATCATCTGAGCCCAAAGCACAGAGAGTGTCTGTCTGAGTTAATTAAACAACTTAGCTTCTGCCTACCACATGCAGGAGGGAGCCATTATTCATCTCATCCCATACTGAAAGGCTGCTCGATTTTGGGCGGATGTTTGAAGCAAATCAGAGCAGTCACTGCTGCCTGAAGAACGCTCAGTCCCTCTCAGACACGATTAAGCAGCGTTGTTTTGTGTCATTTGCATATGTTGCTGCTTCTCTCTCATTAAAAATGGATCTGCAGAGGAACTCAAGGTAAAAATATTCCCTTTATGATGTCCCATGATCACACGAAACAGCTGAGATCCATGAAAAAACAGCTTTGGGTGTTCCTCAGAGTAACTTTGTGGTCACTAATACTGTTATTGTGATTTCAAGAGGGAATTTTGTTCCCAGGTGACAGAGTTGCTCACTGTGTCTGTGGAGCTAGAAAGAGTCATGGCATCCTCTCTTAAAGCTGACTGGTTTTCACCACAGAGATGGTGATGTTCAATCCTGGCTTTGTGATTGCTGTTCACAAAACCAAGCATTATGTACATTCATCACATTTAATATCTTCCTCTATGAGTTGACTGCACAGTGTACCTTTCAGTTTTACATCAGTAGTATTTCTGCTTAAATATTTATTTTCTGTGAAGGAGCCAGATACCTAAAGAGTTGTAAAACCTTCAGCCTGGTCTGCTTAATACAAAAGGCCATGGGAGGGATTTGTTAAATTGAAAAGCAGAATTGTTTTTGCTACATCACTCCTGATAACACCAATCCACAAAACCACAGAATGGTTTGGTTGGAAGGGACCTTAAGATCATCTCATTCCACCCCCTGCCATGGGCAGAGTCACCTTCCACTATCCCAGGATGCTCCAAGCCCCATCCAAAATGGTCTTGAACACCTCAGGGATGGGGCATTTTCTCTGTATCTGCAATAAGGCATTAATTCCAGTTCTTTTGATGGGATTCTAAATGTGAAGGTTTCATGGATAGGATTGATGTGGTGAATCCATACCCTTGGTGACCTAGGACCACACTGACCTGCTGTAATGTCCATATTTTTGGAGCAGGACTATATATGGGAGCAGAAAGAACTGGAATAGCAAAATCTGCCTCTCCCACTGAATTTCCTGTGATGATTGCACTGCACTCCAGCACTTTATCACTGGCAAAAGTATGAAGTGAAGGATTATTGAATACTTTTAATTTCCCCTGTGTAATCTAATGGCTGACGAATCTGTTATAAATAAATTTATCAATACCTGGAATGGAGAGGTTCATATCCACTGACTGTATTAGTAATCTCTAGTGGAATGGTTTGTCATCATCTATTGGAAAAATGTAGTGTAGGGGAATTGATGTCTGGTTGATCACTGCTTTCTTGTGGGATTAATCCCTTGTGAACAATTTATAATGCTTATTCAAAACATGCTCATCAACAGCCCTTTTGAATTAACATGGTGTAGGCTTTGAAATGATGATCAGCTCTTCAAAGGAAGGACTGAGTAGAAGTGGTTCAGTTGTTTAGCATTAATCCAATGTCAAACATAGTCCCTGAAAATCATATGGCAGCATTTGATCTTTGATTAGATATTTTAACTACAAACATATTTTGTTACCTGTAGATAGCACATAGATCTAAGAAGAGTTAAAAGTCACTAACAAACATATTTTGTACTGGTGTGAGCATAGTTTTTCCTCTGATAGAATCTGTCACTGAAGCTTCTGCACATGAAAACATCAATCAATGGTTTTATTTGAAAGAGCACATGTGTGTGTTCACTTTGGCTTTGCCTCATCTGTACTGAAATTTAGGTACTTGATTCTTGCTACAAGTGACTCATACCACAACAGGATTAATAGATTTAGGAAAACTTTGAATCAGGCATGAAAAGATAACATTACAAAAAATTTCTTAAGATTGCTCTAAATGTTATGAAAACAAACTGCTAGGAGGACATGTTCAGATTTCTCTATGTACAGTTTCCATAAATATCATAGCAATTGGAGGCACATAACCTAAAATATATTTATCTGCTTTATTTACCAAAGAAAGTGTTCATAGTGCAATTGAGACATTAAAAATAGCCACAAATTTTTATGACATTGTAATGTGTTGAATATTAACAGGATAAAATCACAAATATTCTTCTTAGATGTCTCAGGAGAATGTTTCACTAAAATGTAGGAATTAATGGAATGCTAGCCTTTGTGGTTTTTTCCTCCTGTAATTTTTCCTGTGGTCCATTAATTCATACTTTGCCATCAGGTCTTTTCATACTGTTCTTGACAGGTACAGTGTGCTTACCAAGCCATGGGATTCCAATGATGATGCTTTTTCTAGAAATCAACTAAATCCTGAGCACCACTGGGAATAAGAGATGGCTCCACAATGCTTCAGTGCTCTCTTGCAGGTATTTTTGTCTTGGCTCCTTCCCATTTTACCTCCTGCCCAAGTACAGTTTGGTTGGCAAGGGAAATTCACTTTTGCAATATTTTTGTGGACCACTGAGTGATAGAGGTAGAATAAGTGTCTGAATAAGAGGGTAGGAAAAAATTCAGCAACTTGTGCTTTGGCAGAAGAGAGGGAAAGAGAGAAGAAAGAGGAGAGAAAGAGTGAGTAAGAAAGAGGAAAGGAAGGAAGGAAGGAAGGAAGGAAGGAAGGAAGGAAGGAAGGAAGGAAGGAAGGAAGGAAGGAAGGAAGGAAGGAAGGAAGGAAGGAAGACTTGAAGGAAGGAAGGAAGGAAGGAAGGAAGGAAGGAAGGAAGGAAGGAAGGAAGGAAGGAAGGAAGGAAGGAAGACTTGATTCCCTCATCTTTCTTTTCCTCATAACATAGATGAAAATATTTTCAGCACGAGCTTTTACTTTTTTCCCCCATTATGACAGGTTTGATTTTGTGAGGAAAAAAAACATTGGAAAAATGGAAAAGGAGCTGTTTTCAAGTGCACAATATGGACAATTAAGAAATAATGTAAATACTTTCCCAGTGAGAAAATAAAGGAAGATTTGAAGAATGAAAACATAAAACTAAAATCCTGTGGTAACATAAACATCTATATTTTCTGTCCCACTATATATATATACTCTAAAAGATTACACTGTTATTATTTCTATTACATTACTGATGAGAGACTGCTGCAAGAAAAATGAGACTTGGGAAAGATCAAACTCTCCAAGTCAAGAATTAGTTCCTGCTTTCCTGACTCTTTTCTGACACCTCTGGCATGAAACATCTTGGTTTTCCTTGGTGATAGGTGCTACACACAGTGGAATATCTACCAGTCCTGCTCATGCACAAGGTATTGAATGATTTCTCTGGAAAAAGATCTGTTCAAAAAAAATCTTTTATCACATCAGAGAAAGCCCTCAACTCCACAGATCACAGAAACTAAAAAACTTTCCATAATTTCTTTTCCAGTACTATGAGTGATAACTCTTTTCACTGTTTGGCAAACCGCAGTGATTTACGTCAAAATTAGCATTTATCTAAAATCACTTGGCAAGAAGGAGAAAATTCCAGCAAAGCATGCTCATCATTGAAATACAAACAGTGGCTGGTTTGGAAAGCAAAAGCTCAGAAAATGGTGATTGCTTCCATCATGCTCTGATTTTGCATTCACATGAATGGCCATGAGCTGGGAGCTGCTCTGCAAAACCCACCCAGAGCCAGCGCTGCCGCTCCTCGCTGGAGCAGCAATGTGGCAAATAAAACATTTAACAATGTACATCCACTCTGCTTTCAACAGCAGGCAGTTGTCTGTAGTGCACTTGGAAACTTTTAATCTCCCTCTTTAAGGTAAAGATGGCCTTTCCCTTGTTTAAAATGAGCTGGCATGTAATTTGTTGTTCCGCTCGTTAACCCAGGAGGCAGCCAATTCCTGTCATTTCAAATACATCTGAAACCAATGAAGCTCAAATGGGATTTTTGTAGTTTGCTGGTGGCACTTCTGCAATGCCCACTTATACTGGAGTTTGCTTTTGAAATACTGATCCCATCCAAATTATTTTTACATGTACTTTTCTTATATTCAATTTATTGCCAAACTATAGTAGTTATGTTAATTACAAGTTAGTGGTTGGTTTATTTGATTTATGTACACTCTGGTTTTTGCCTTCCCTGTTTCATCATGTTACAAAATAAATCACAGCGTTACACAGTGTATGCTTTTGTCAGAGCACTTGTTCTTATGTTCAACATAAAATAGTTATTTACACAGAATCTTTTGAACAACGGATGTGCCATTCTTTCTGTACTCTATAAAATTGTAGATGACACTTAAAAATAGAGAAATGTAAAAGACACAGAAGGGAAGGATCAGTGGAAAGTAGAGGAAAGCGTTTTGGCTAAGAAAAGGCATAAGTGAAAAGGCATAAGTGAAAAGTCAACGCAAAGATTTACAAAAACATGTTGTAGGACATGGAATCCTGGGGCAGTTAAGAAGACCTTATCAATGTGGGGAGACCAAAGAAGATGTCTGTGGTAATCATGTCTGCAGTGGGATTAAACAAGATGATCTCTAATTAATTTCCTTTTGGGAAAAATTAATGTTGCTTGGTTTTATTTTTTCTGTAATTCCACAGAGTTTCAAACTTTCAGCTTGAAAATTCTATACTTTGAGAAGATCGCACAGTTCTTCCCATACCAAACTAGAAATGTGGGAGATGGTAGAGTTTTGTGAGACAAAGAACTCACTGATCACTTTGTGACATAAATTGTGCTGTTAAGTCAAAGCAAAGTGCTTTGATCAATTTGGCAGAAAGCATTCACCCACCACAGACACAACTCAATGAAACAGCTGAGGGTTATTTTATAATGGGATTACAGTGACATTTTCTCAAATGTTTTAGCTGTTGTCAACTATTTAAATGGAAAATTTCCTTCTTCAATGCACATCATTTTAAAATAATTTCTGTCCAGTTCCAGAGGTAACCTTTTCTTTACAGGAACTGTGGCATATATAACCACGGTGGAAAAGAAATTACCTTCACAGTGATGCACAGAACACTTTCAACAAGGCTGCATATTTCAGGATGTCAGTAATAACTCCTGAAGCATCACAAAATAACCATTTGTGATGTAGTTGGGGTCAGCAGTGATGAAAAGTTATTGCCATTGGATCATTGATTGCCTGTGTGAGCTGACTTGAGGGGATTGATCCAACACAGAGTGGGCAGTGGTAAAAAACACTGCCAGGACTGAGGAGTGCTTCTTAAAACAAGAGAGAAAGAATCCCAGTGGACAGAGGGAGAGGCCCAGGGGAAAGAGGATGGATAGACCTTGCAAGAGCTTAGCAAAGAAGTGGAAATGCAACATGCACTTGGAATAACTACAGGGATGATGGTGATTGATTTGGGTCTTGGATCTCTGTAAATCATGTATACCATACATATTTACCATGTACTGTGTGCCACAAGCAGAGGACTGTGTCTGGGAGAGGAACTCAACAAGAAATTAAGACAGTCCACGTTGGTGTTGATCTAGGAAATACTCATCCCCATTGAAATTTTTGGATTTAAAGTCCAGATCCTGCTCTAATACTTCTGTGTGAAGCCAAATGCATCCAAACTGCGGTGACATGGAGATGTAAAGAATGACATCACAGCAGCATTCATCCCCACGTATCTGACAGAAAGGGAAGGTCCCCTTCATCCAGCTAAAAAAGGGAAGCAGTTTGTCTGCATAATAAATAGCCTGACTCTAAATGTGACACATCTTTTCAATTAAGGGAGGGTGGCCTCAAAGGCTGCTATTGATGAAATTCTGCAGATTATTATATCACACTCAGGCCCTTTGCAGTGTGAACTGTTCCTTGCATCTGTACAATTCATAAAAAACACCCTTGAATCAATAATAATTTCAGAACTTCGAAATATATTCTGTGATCTCATTCCAAAGCTTTCCTTGGAATACAGATTTATTGCATTATACCATGGACAATTAAACATAGGATGATAGACTTGTCCCCTCATCTATTCATATTATCTGACTGAAAATGTTTTCTTAGCAAATTGCATAAGGAAGATAAGCAACAATTGTTAATTTTCCAAACTTTATGTCCTTTTTGTTTTCATACGTGAATAGATGTGCTCTGAGATTCATTGTTTAGGCAACTGATTTCCTCCTTTCTATCTCTAATCTATAATCAACAGCTTGCAAACATCAAATGCAGAGGTTTTCAATTTGTATTCACTTCAGTGAAAAGTAAATGCAAAGTGCTTCTAGAGCAGAATATTACATTTTTCCTAAAAGTAAATAATTACCTGGAGAATCAATCCTTTGAATAGCAATCTTTAGAACTTGCATGGCTGGGTCAAATATTAGAAAATCATTTTTAAAAAAC
Organism: Eopsaltria australis; assembly: GCA_034509425.1. Lineage (NCBI taxonomy): Eukaryota > Metazoa > Chordata > Aves > Passeriformes > Petroicidae > Eopsaltria > Eopsaltria australis. The sequence goes on along the minus strand of JAVTVJ010000447.1, from coordinate 209,673 downwards.
CAAGAAACAACACACCCAAAGATTTAACTTCAACTCTAGAGGAAGTAAAGTTCAGTTCATAGTCACAAGACCATGAAGTATTTTTATTTCTGGCTGCTGCTGGGTTCAGCTGTGTTTGAGGATGTGAGATAACTGGAGAAGCAGCAGTTTCATGTAACTGTCCATTGAATCCCAGACATAATTCCAATGCAATCCTGCCTGGATTTCTGGTAGAATACCCTCTGACTGTGATTTCAGGTTTTGAGACAGATGCATGAGCTGACTGATCTGGGAAAGGGACTCGCTCAGCTGAAACTGCATTAAATTTAAAAAAAAAAAAAAGAAGGAGAAAGAATCCTAATAAGTATTGTGAACCCTCATCACTTGACACTAAATAAAGTCTTCATACAAATTATGAGGGGCAGGAGTGGTGTAAACCATAACGTCTTTCTTTCAGAGAAGTGCTGCTTGCTCTCCTCAGTTCCCTTGTTGGCCCTACACACTGCTCCAAATGCCTAAAATTGGGCTCCTGCTGATTCCAGCTCTTCCCTCTTTCCCAAGAAACAGGCTGAGTGCTGTAGGTACTGAAGCAGGAACATGATTGTCCCTATCTTCTTCACCCAAAAGTCCTGATCATTCCCCTGTGGCCGATGGCGTGGGCTGGCCAGCTGCCCACCAGGATCTTGGACTGCAGCCCCACGGTGTTTACAGGCCAGTGTCCCTGACCTGAGCAGGTTCACTGCTGTCAGACCTTAAGGTCCCTGGCCGCAGGCTGTGTCCCCCTTTACAATGGACACTGTAACCAGAGCCGGAGTGTCCGGGAGGGTTCTTTCGCCCTGGAATAATGGAGACACTGTAACACAGGGTTACCAGCTCTCTGGGCATCCAGGGGAAAGACCCGAGGCACCCTCTGCATCAGACTTTATTGAGGGATTACAGATAAATCACTGACGGGCTCAGGGGAGGAAACAGGGAGGGATCGGGGGACTGAAACCAACTGGGAAAGTGTATTGGGTCTGACTGGGGTAAAGCTCACAACCCTTACAGTGCTGTGTTTTGCTTTGGTAGCTGGCGTTGATAACAGAGCAGTGTTTTGGCTACTGCCAAGCTGTGCTGTCCCTGTGACATTCCTTCCCCCACTGAAGGGGATGGGGGGGGCAAGATCCTGGGAGAGGACACCAGCAGGCCAGCTGAGCCCAGTCAGCCAAAGGGATATTCCATACCATATGGCATCAGATCAGATATATAAGGGAAGGAAGAGAGGAGGAGGGGAAGGCACTCAGGGCTGGTCCATGTTTGCCTCCTGGAACAACCATCACACGTGCTGGAGCCCTGCTTCCCAGAAAGTGTCCGGACATCGCTACTGATGGGAAGTAGAGACTGATTGTTTTCTCTTCTTGCTCTTGCGCACGCAATTCTCAGCTTGCTTGTTCTATTTTCTCCCCGCTGTAATAAAACTGCCTTTTCTTACCCTGATAGTCTTTTTCAATATTATCCTCTCCCCTCTCCCAGCGGGAGAGGGAGTGATACAGTGGGCACCTGGCACCTGGCCGGGGTCAACCCATGACAGAAAGGAAGGGGGAGGAGAAGGGAAGACCAGCAAGGGGATGATACAATCAAGTACTATGTAACAGTGAACTTTCTGGAGCCTAAAGATGATAGACAGGAGAGTGGCAGGTGGGACAGGGTAGCCAGCCCCCGGGAAGCCCGGCCCATCCACAGGGCAAACCACCCCCGGCTTTGCCCCAGGGGAGTTCCCAGCCGTGAGCTTCCTAGTGGGGGAGAAAAGGGTTTTTGGGTGCTTGAACCACCACAAAATTCCACATTCTCCAGGCACCAACTCCATGGCCACATATTGAATTGTCTTTTATGAATTTCATGAGACTCTCATTTTGCAGCTGCAGGATGGAGGTGGATGGAAGATGGAGATACACTGGAATTAGACCCAATTCCAACCTGGATAAAAAGCTTGTGTAGGCTCTCCTGTGTTTCATGACATGTAGCACCTTTTATCCCAGAGTTCAAATGGGGACAGGAGGATATAGGTATTAACTTGGCTGACCAGTACAGGGCTTTATATCCTGCAGGTGTGAGACTAAATTTATTTGAAAAAAAAAATTATTTCATGCTCTCACCTACAGATCCTCTACCTGCCTATAATGCAATAAATCTTCTACTGCATAAAAGTTTTACCTTTTATGACACAAATCACTCTGTAACCTGCCAACACCACTTTTTGTAGTCTGTCTAAAGCATTTTTTACTACGATTTTGATGTACTTCCAGCTTTGCAATATTGTTTCCTTCACTCTTTCTATTATATATTTTTTTATAGGTTGCTTTTTTTTTTTAGAAAAACTTTTGTGCTTGTAAACCTATGAAATGCTGGCCTTGTCAGATCTGTGGAGAAAAATAGTTCTGTACCTTGTCTCCTTTCACAGCAAGAGTCATGCTGGATATATATAAAGTAGTGATTTTCAGCACACACAAACAGGAAAAAAAAAGTGAAGCCTATCCTCTTCTCTTGACAGCAGGAATTTAGAAAGCAGAATACAGCAGAGAAATTCTGCCTGAGTGTAACAAACATGTAGATCTGACCTCTGTCTTTTAAAATGGAAAGGCAGCATTGCACTGCCAGCAAGAGGCAACCTATGATTTTTATGGAAGTGTAGTGAGATGGGAAGAATTTTCAAAGGAAAAAAACAGGATCTGGCAAATTCCTAAGCTGCTGTTAATTTTGAAAGCAAATAAATTATTAAAAGTAATGCACTGTTACTCACAATTAATACATATTTGCTCTAAGGAAAAAGGAATATTCTTCGCAGTCTTCCCTTTAAATAAGACTTCAGGAATGTGGAGAGATTATAATCTCCAGGAGCAACTGATAATTTGGAAAACCCTTCCCTTATGATTGCAGCAATCAACCATGGCCCTGCTGCACTTCCAGGGTTGAGAAAGATATCTTTTGGTGCTTTGTCCAGTCTATTATTTAATGTGACATCTGCTCCTTTTCCCAGCAGCTAACTTCCTACAAAAAGGAGATAACTCAAGGTAAAAAGTGTATTTGCCAAATTTAATAGTTCTGGGGGGGGAGGAAAGATCAACTTTACAACATCAAGGCTGTGTGTTTCCATACAAATAAGGATTCAGAAATGCACATGTGACAATGCCTAAAGAAGTATAGCTGTAATTTGTTATTTCAGTCAGTCAGTGCTCAGTTACCCACCAGAGAAAGAAAGGGAAGACCAAAAATAACTCCAGTATTTCTTGAATCCTTATAATCCCTTTGTTTTCCTAACATGAAGCAGTTTGAAGATTGCCTTCATCTCCACTCCTAAAGATTTCTTGGGGTCATTCTGATAGTCAGCATGAGTGAGGTGCAAATGCATTTAGGTTGATAGATGAGTATTTTGGGTAATAACCTTAATTTGTTCTGGGCAATAACTTTAACATGTGTTGAAGCTGGGCCTTATTACACCAACCCTAGAAATTACTTGCTTTAGTGATTCTAATAATTGTTCATATTGCAAGACACAATAAAAAGTTTCCGAACTGTACTTCAGGCTAGGTAAAAGTTGAAACACTTCAGTATTTTAGGACTGTACAAGTCATTACTTGTAATTGCTTTGCTACACCCAAAACCTAAAATCTTTGTGGTGCCAGTGGTTTTCTACCAGCAATCCACTCATAAAAATCTCCTTTACTGATGTCTCATGCTGCCCTCTGCCTACAGTTTTTATAGTATCATGTTACATCTCTTGCAGCAATCAAAACAAACAGTACAGACAGATAAAAAATTAATTCTTTCATTCTCCTGGTATCTAAGATGACATTGGTGGTGAAATGTTGTTCTGTACATGTTGCTCTGAGCTATCCACATGCAAAGGTTAAATTGCTCCAAGAGAAAACGTCCTTGCAAGGTTCAAAGGTCATTTGTGATTTTGCTTTGCCTGCACTGATAGTTTTAAATGGGTTATTAAGCCCTGAAAAGCTCATCTGAAGACAGCTCATACACGTTTATGTTTGCCGACGGTTTCTGAAAGGAACATGAGAGGGAATAACTTTGTTTCATTACCATATAACCTCCTTAAGAGAGAGCTCTCAGTGACTTTATAGCAGTAACTGTGATTAATTACAGCTATTGAGAAGATCAATCTGACAGTTAAAATAACATTTGTTTTTCATCCTTTAATATTCCCCTGTGCAGATTTCATCCCAGCTATCAGAGCAGTGCATGTATGTGTGTTCTACTCTCCCCTGAGCAAAGGGGTGTGAAGGTCTACCTCACAACACTTTGATGACTTTTATTCCTTTAATCCTTAAGAAAACCCCCAGCAACATGAAAGGTCAGTTTTCCTCAAAATTCCCATATTTATTGATCCTAGACAGATTTAGAATTAAATCTGGCAAATCATGGCTGTTTTTTTTTTTAAATATTATTTACTCATTCCTTTGAGCACAAATGAGAACAGGGTAAAACCAAAGAAAAGCAAACGATAATTTAAGAAGGATAATTAGATAAACTCCACTGCAGGATGAAAACACTGAGCCGTCTGAGGAAACTGTGCAAAATGTGAGCACCCACAGGTCTGCAGATCTGCTATTCCTGGAAGTCCCTGGCACTGCAGCAGTTCAAGCTGCATCTTTAATGTCAGTTCGTCATGAAGAATTCCTATCTTTGCACTGTGACAAAGCCATATAACTATTTTACAAAGGGGGAAATGCCAGAAAAGAAAACAATTCTGTGACAGTTTCTTCTGGAATAGAAAAATCTCGATGTGTTCCATGGGGAATGTCCTTGTTTAGTTTATCCAGTTAAGCAGCAAGTCTTTGCTGTCCTCTACATTTTCCTCCTGGCTCATTTCTGCAGCTTTTCACCAGGCAGGTTTATGAAGACTCACAACGCATCCAGGTTTTTTCCTGTGCTTTGGATGAGAATTTTAAGCACAGAACTGACACCCCCAAGTCACCAAAGTGGAGGAGAAGCTCCTGGTCTCCTCTTAGGACAAAGCAATGGGATACCCTTTTCAACATTCTCCTACTCCAGTGTAGCTCAGAGCAAGGGAAAATTGGGCACAGTGTCAGTGCCCTGGCTGGATGGGTGTGAATTATCTGCACTCCAATGGTGTGAAAGTCTTCCTGGAAGGTAAAGGATTTTCTAGACCTGAAAGTTGCCTTCTACAAAGCTCGGAGGTGTAAGCAGATTCCAGGTTAAACACACGGTAATTGCAGATCATTTGGCATCAATCTGAGCAGCAGGCAGAGTGTGACACGTTCAGGTGGCAGACAGCTGGCAGGACAAGGATTTGGAAAGGAGTTCCACAGCCCCAAATTGTGGAGGGTTTGTCGTTTTCTCATCTGGCATTTCAAAGTTCTAAAGTCTGGCAGACTCTTCATTTGGGGTTCGGGTGAAAAGCTTGAAACTCCTCTAATAAGTAGCATTACAAATAAATATTTTTTTTCTTTTTTTTCTTTCCCTCTTTTCCCAAGTGGGATATAAATAATTTTTTTTAAAACTTAATCCTTTAAAATCTTAATAAATAAACACACAGACATACATGTGTTTGTCTCAGTCGCAGATTTCTAAATGAGTTGTTTTCCAAAGAGATTCTTTTGCCTAAGTGAAGTAATTCCTTTTTTCCAGATGGAAAATACTTTACATCCCTGCTCCTGCTAGATCTTCAGGCTGTGGGACATGGTTCAGAAAAGCTCTGAAAAGCTCTGAGAGTTGGACTAAGCTTTAATGAGGCTTTAAATGAGTCTTAAGTTATTTGTGAATGGAGTTTAGAAGACTGCAGTCAAAGCATGATTTTCTGTTTCAGGATTTGTCTTTTCCTGCTATTTCTTGTTATTTGATCCTTTTATGCCCAAAGTGTCCTACATACTTTGGCTCATACGAGCTAAATCTTTTAATTCAGAGTTCAAGGATTTGATGGAAATTTAGGTGGAATATAGCCAGACTGCTCAGCAATTTGAAGGATTAAGTCTTTTCCATATAGCCTACTTCTCTGTATTAGAGCACTACCACTTATTTCCTTTTCTTTCTTTCATTTTTTTTTAATGCTAATGTTCTGCAAGGATGATGTGAAAAATTGGATGTTTGGCAGCCAAATTTCTGTTCCAACTGTTGCCTGCCTCTAAAAAAATTTCTCTAATGATTCACAAAAAGCAGAATGTGGGATTTCAATGCTCTTTATTCTTCTGAATTTCCCAAACCACTTACCTGTGTTTTGACATCAAACAATTCAAGCTTTTCTTCCTTTTGAGAGCCACAACCTCAAATGCTTTTAGAGCCATCAAACCAGAAACTTGTTTTCCAGTGAATCACTCTTCCACATCACAGCCCTAGAATCCTTAGCCAACATTTATCCATTCCTTATTTGCCAAATAACAAACCATAAACCTCAAGAAGATTTAGCAGAACATTGAAGATGAGAAAAGAAATTTATAAAAATATTGATAAGATCTTGGCAAATCCATGCTTTCCTTTAGAGAAATAAGCATAAAAAATTGTACTTACAAAATGTTTGGAGGGCACAACGGTGAGGGACAGGAGAAGATGAGGCCAAGTAACTGAATGTACATGTGAGGCACAAATCATTGTACAACCCTTCTCCTCACTTCTTTGGATAAAATATCTGAGCAGAAGCTGCCTCCAGCCCATGGGCTGTGCTGTGCAGTGCAGGTGCTACATAAAACACAGCTGAATTCAGATTATTTTGCCTGAGAAATTCCGGACAGAGGCTCCACATCTTCAGTTTGCAATCACTGCTATGAGAGCAGGGTGCCATCATCAGCACAAAGATTTTGGCTGAAGAGCAGTGGGAATTCTGGTTATCACGGACTTGACAGGATCTCAGCAATGTCAAAATGAAAGATCAAGGCATTTGAAGAGATGTGTGGATACTCAATATCTTTCAGATGTGAATACTTAATGCTCTTAATACTCTCAACTACTTAATGCTCTTAATATTCTCAAATGAACAAGTGTCTGGAAATTACCAGCTTCAAGCTTCCTGGAAATTTTTAATATTGCCCCTTACATATAAAACCATAAACACTGCCCTTTTTGTGGCTTCTCCACAGAGAGAACAGTGACACACGTCTCAGAAGAGGTTTTATGGGAGGAGCAGCTCTTTTAATGCAGGAATCCACGTGCAAAAATATTCTCAGGTTGGAAGAGCAGTCAAGGAAACCTGTTCCCAATGACATTGATAATCCAAATAATCTGTGGACGGGAGTTCTGGGAAAAAAAATTAAAGTGAGTAGCTGGGGAAAATGAAAGTGGATTTAAGGTACCCTAATGGATGTTTCTAAGGGTAAATTATAGTGATAAGGTGCTGATTTTTTTCTTCTTTTTTTTTTTTTTTTGCTATTAGACAAAAACAGCACTATGATTCTTTTTAATAGGTTTTAGAAACATCTGTTATGATACCAAACAAAAAGGTACTTAATCTTAAATGACACAGTCTTTTCCGTTTAGAATGCAGTCTGCAAAATGAATACTAATCTCTTGGAGAATAATATGCCACCTTTACCTTATTTATTGCAGACATACTGTCATTATCAGCTATGCTGAACCAAGGTGACATCATGTGGGACATAATGATTGCTTGCTGGGTGAAGTAATCAAAGTTTATTCCTTTGGATTATTATGTGCTGAAGTAAACTCAGAGAAAAGCCCTCTCTCTTTCCTCCCTTCTCCTTTTCACTTCCATTAGGTCATGAAGGCTGATGACCACCGTGTGAGATGACAGCTGAATATGACACATTTCTTCCTGGTGTTTGTTATTTTTATTTCTAAAAGACATTTGTACCTCAGGACCAAATAAAAGCTTTCAGCTAACTCTGGTTTGCTCATGGAAAATATCCATAAGATGTGGTATCCAGCTGCCAAGAGAGATCAGGACACTTTGTCTTTTGAGTTTGGAAAGATTCATTTCACTCAACCCAAGACTTTTGCAGAAGACTTTTAAGTTATTGATCCCTCACTGATGTGTAGTGGCTCCTCTAGTGATGTGCAACTCCTCACTCCCCTCTCCCATTTCCTTTCCCCAGGCAATGTCTAAAGTTGAAAACAAGACCAAGCCATCAACACCTTTCCCTGCATCAAACCCTTTTGATTTTCAAGACTAATCAAATTATTTTCTGTCCACTCAGTAGCACCAGGATCTTCATTAAAATTTCATTATTAGTTAAAATGTTATTCTAAGTGATGTAAGGCATTTTATGATTTAAATTCCTTCTAAATTTCCCCAGTATGTGATCTGGACAGTCCATAAAAAGTTATTTTGACCCTAGAACCCCTTTTTATGGATTCATGGAGCTAGAGTTGCTAATGAAATAAATCCATAAACTGGCTTTTGGTGTTTAGGGGGTGATTGGTTTACAGACAGATTGTTTGTTTATTGTGTGACCCTCAATTGTGTAAGATAAAGCCACGGCACAGAAAAAGTTACAAAGAGTTATTGAGATTTTGCAACGCTGTTCTTACTCTCCTTTTTGTTGTATTTCCTTCTGAAATATCTGATATATAAACACTCCTGAAAACATCTCCCTCTCAGAAAGAAAAAAAATCCATGGTGTTCGAAAGTAGCTCTAAAGCACAGGGGGAGAAAATAAATGGTAAGAAGACCTTTCATATATAAGTACATTTTTTAATATATGTGTCTATGTGTATACATATTTTTCATGCCCTTTTTGCTTTGTGCAAGGTGCTCTTATTGGTTTATGAACATATCTATGTCAGTACATATATATGAATGCATTTAGAAGCAGCAGAAGGCCTGCACTGTGCTGCTTGTGTCTCTGCTATTACAAAGTGACTGGTACATTATATTTATTAAAAATCAATATGTCTTTTACAGATACATCCCCAAGCCATTGCTGTCTTAATGTTCTACCTCTAAAGAACAAGACTCTCCCATTCAGCTGAAATACAATTTTCTATCTTGAACCCTTGGACTCAATTTGTTTTTAAAGAGAAGTCATCCATAACAGTAATAGATATGGTGGCAGTTTCTTTAAAATGGAAGAAAAAAAAGTCCATTCTGGAGATTTAAGATAAAAAATATTAGAAAAGTGCAGGACTTGAGCACAGTGCACACAAGCTTATTATGCTTAAATAAATAGGTGTGTGCATGATGGTTTAATATAACATAACTAACTGAAGTGCCCAAAACTGATGTAATCCTGAACCTTGCACAGAGTACAACATCACTTATAAGAAATATGTGAATGGATATTGGGCAGGGATCTCCACTTTCCCCTTGGGAGCTTGTTTGATGCAATATTAGTGCTGCATAAAGGGAGCAGTGCTGCTCTCAGACCTCAGAGACTTCAGTGGGTCCCGTTCAGAACTCATTTTTGGATGAGACTATGACACCTACTCTATTCTTCTCTCAGAGGATGTTCAGGTTGGACATTAGGAAGAATTTCTTCATGGAAAGGTTTGCTAAGCATTGGAATGGGCTGCCCAGGGAGGTGGTGGAGTCACCAGCCCCTTGAGGTGTTTAAGAAATGACTGGACATGGCATTCAGTGCCATGGCTTAGCTGACAGGGTGGTGCTTGGTCACAGCTTGGACTTGATGATCTTGGGGGTCTTTCCCAACCAAAGTCATTCTGTGTGATTCTGTGATATTGCATTGGTCCATTTAATACAATTTCATAAAATGGCCATAGCAGACACCTGAAGACAAGTGTAAGAACAAATTAATTGTGCAGAGATACTTTCTCAAAACACTCCAGTTTCCAGCAGTCTGTGCTGCAAGGACATCTTCTGATAGATTTTTCTTCCATGAATTTTTTATATATTTTATTTTAATTTTATGCAAGCACTCAGCATCCAAACACTTTGGGACAAAGAGTTTCTCAGCTTACATGTATTTAGACATCTGTGTATTAAATTAAGATAGCATTAAGCCAAACCTGTCAGATTTTGAATGGCATTTACATTATCAACTTGAAGCTCAGGCAGGGAAATTCTTAGGGTTCAGCCATAAAGGCACCTTCTTAAAGTGGGAATTGCTCTTAAAATGTGCAAGCTTGATAGGTGAAATATCTCCATTTAATTCTGAGAACAGCAATTCCACATGCAATTGGGTTAGTAGTTCACTCGTCCCAGTTTTCCCATCAGCTTCAGTTTGTTATTCATAAGAAAAAGTTTCCCAACACAGCAGGAGTCTGGGTGGCAAATAGGGCTCTTCCAGACTGTCACAGGCTGAGTAATTAAAGGCTGACTGAGTAATCAGTCCCCAGCCTCTGTGCTGAAACCCCCAGTGCACCCTTTGTGGGACTGGAAATTGGATTGCAGGCCTTGGAATTAAAGAAGTAGTTGGAAGAAGATAAATTTTAAGTATTGTTGCCAATTCCCTGTGGCTTTTTACCAATACAACACTCCAGCTTCTAAATTTCTGGTGGATCTGTGTTTATCATGTCACAGAGTTACCTAAGAAGTCTAGAAATGCAGGAATGTTACAGTGCTTGTGCAAAATTATTGGATGCTGACATAAATGAACACAAACAGGGGACACATTGAAGGAAAACTGCTGAGGAAAGATTGCATCAGTCCACACAGCCCTTTGCAAATATATATACAAACTCACTAAGAGTAATTTTATTTGTATTGCTCTTATAAAAATGGGGAAAATACCACCTAGGGACTTTCCAGTGCCAAAATACTGAGACTTGTTTAGTTCTTTGTCCAGTTTTTGTCCTGACTGGAAGTTTTCATTGTCATGAAACAGAAATAAAAAAGGAAGCAAAAAATCATTAACCCTGTTGACACAATAAAGAAATACACCTTTGGGTCCATGAGTAACTGACAAATAAAAATACCAACAAAAATTCCCCTCCAACCTACAGACTGCTAACAAAATGTACTGCAAAAGAAACTTTTGTGCCAGAGGGTTCTTTCCAGTAGTCTAAGCATCTACACTAAATTCCCTACATGCTGCTCAGTTAAGTTCAAATCATCTGAATTATTGAATATGACAGAGAAAACCATCCTCATCTTGAAAAGAGCTGCATGCTCCTAGGGGCTGTCGAATTCAGGGAACAAAAGTAGTGCCGGGCCCTTCTGGTGTCATCCCACTGATGCCAACAAGCTTCCATCAGCATATCTGACAGCAGAATTTAACTCCTCATTTTTATGTAAAAGAAGCCTTTATGGTAGGATTGAGAAGCCAGGCCACTGCAAGCTGAATTTAAATATGTCAGTCCCCTAAGAACTGACTGAAGACAAAAGAATAATATTTATATATAAATGAAAAGCCACGTTTAAACCTTAAAATTGTTTCTATATATTTTAAAAAAACCCATATTATGTAATCTAAAAAAATACTTGCATTTAAATAAAAATTTAGCAAATGTCTTAAAGCAAAAATAAAATTTAAACAAATAAGATGTGTCTGGATGTAACTATCCCACAAATGGAAAATATACTGAATATTCACTGAGATCAGTGTATTATGAAACCCTCACTGTACTGAGTGTTTCATGCATAACTGTGTGTGACTGACATTGTATTCAGCCACAGAAACTGAGATTAGTTGAGACCAGAGACCAAGAGCAATAATCACAGGATAGATGTTAATAGAATACATGAATAGATTTCATGTTTCATCTATCCCACCTTGGAGGCTTTTCAGCCTTGATAGGAAAGGCAGACAGGGGTCCCCAGGAGATCTGGCACAGCCCAGCTTTACAGTCACTGTCTGCTGGTTGTGATCCCAAATCCATTGTGGAAAACTTAAACACACCTGGTAACACCCTTCCCTGGCATTGTCAGGATCTTCTTAACTAAAAGATTAATTCAATCTTTTTAAACTGAAAATCTTCAGGAATAATTCCCACTGGAGTCTGGCATGTAGGAAATTGCAGGGTTCACTCTGAGTAGTCTGGTTGAGTGCAGCCACCCTGTTTTGAAGGGGAAAGCAGCTCGCTGCAGAGGCAGTGAACACTCTTTAAATTGGTTCCTGCTGACAGGGAATGTTTCTGGTGAAGTCTAATTGTTTAAATGTTTTCATAAGTGCCTAGTTTCCATTTAATCCATCCCTGCATTAAGAACCTGTAAGACAGCAATAAAAGGTAGAGTGAAGAACCATCACAGTTCTGGTTGGGATCTCATCTTAAGATTGATCTTTGCAAACCTTAGCAAGCACTTGATGCATCTTCACATTGCATACAAAGTGCACTGTTCTGTGACATCAAGGACAATGTAACCAACAGATATAAAGGTGAATTATTTTTTGTAAAAAAGTATCTGGGTGGGGCTCCTGAGACTGAAAATGCTCATAAATTTAGCTTTATGGTACTATTGATCTACCAATCACCTGGACAGAGAACAGAGAACTGGTCAGGTCCAGCAGTTTTTAACATTGTTATCAACAGAGATTCATGGAATGTCTGAGTTTTGGTTCTTAGACCCCAAGAAAAGTGATAATATTGACATGCTCATCCTTGCCTTTCCCTAAGGAAGGTGTTAGAACTGTGTTCCTGATGTAGTTATTCAACGGAAATGTGTGCACTGAGCTTTCTTGTCCAAAGTCAATAAAGGTGAGGAGCAACCTGGAATTGAGTTGATTTCCATGCTATAAATATTATTAATATTTTTGGCTGATTTCTAGACTTGATTTTAAATGTTTTTTTCTTTATTATAATGCTGCTTAATATGCGTAAAATTTTTTGCACGCATGAGCCTCCTTGAGACATAAAATCAAGATACTGGTCATTTACCATTATTAACAATTTTATTTCAATCTCAAAGAATAGTTTCTGCTTTTTTCCCCCATCAAAAAAATCCAACATGATTAATTACACCCCAAGTGCCCTGTCAGCTGTGTAAACTATTTCTGCTTGATGTCTCTTCCCAAGACTTGTTGAGTGTTGCTCTGCATTTGTAGAGAGCAGCTGAATCCTACTCCAGGGTGTCCTCCAAGAAAACAAACAAATAGACAAACCAACAAAAAGAAGTGAACTTTACTTTGTTGATAGGCAACTTGCCCAGTCGTTTAATATTTTTCCTAGATTAATGAATTCATTTTTGCAAAATCCCATCAGATATCTGGCTCTATATCAATTTTAGTATGAGGAGTAAAGAGAAATATTGCATTTAGTAGTCTTAAACTGGTTCAGTGGTTCAGTAAACCAAAATACAAATTTATAACCCAAAGCTACCGAGAACACAAGAAACTGTAGAACACTGAGTATAAGCTTGAGCTGAAAAAAACTACTAAAAATGAAATTGAGTCCACTTTTGTGATGTTCAATTATATGCCTTAGACTCCGTTCCTAAAAAATGAAAACTGCACTGAAAAACTCCTTTAGATTCTAGCTTTTCCATGAGAGAAATATCAAAGTGTAGTCACTCCTCTCTACATGATCAGGATAAAAAGGCCACAGGGCTCTTTCTTCACTTGAGTCCACCTGATTTTAATTTTTCCAAGAGAGGATATTGCAAGGACTCTTTTGGAACATGTTCTCTCTCCTTTGGTTGTTATTGGCAGAAATCCTCAAATTGTTTTTTCAGAGGGTAATTATCTTTTCCATGTCAAGTCATTCCCTGTTAATTATTGTGAAATGTCAGCTGTATTTGTGATGGTTGTAGGATTTACCATTTTTCTCTTTCAAGGCAGGACTGTCTTCTGTTCTTCACTTAACACAGAAGCTGCTAAGCCCACTACAAAAGCAGGTGTTGGTAGCATTTTATGTTTAAAATGACATATTTTCATCAGTTTTGAATGAATGTAGACATTGAATTGAAGGTGGGTATATTGAGATATCTTCTAGAGCCATAGATATCAAGAACTGTTCCTGATAAAATAAATAAATTAAAAACCTAAAACGTTTTCTATTATAAAGTATATGCAGGAAAATGTAAACTGGGGAGTGGAAATGCCATAAGTTTTCCCAAGAATATACAATACCATTAAGCTTTATTTTAAAAAAATAAATATTTAGCCAGATGTTAGGACCTCAATGCTTTCTCATAAAACATAAAAGTTTTGATGCCATTAGACTGAAAAAAGCTGACTTCTTCTTAAGTGTAAGAACATTTTCTTGCCTGATGCATTCAATAGTACCAGAGATTTGAAGCGTGTTTTGTTACAGCAAATATTTTTCAATATTTCAAACCCCAAAAACCTCAAAAGCTGGACATATTCTAGATGGAAAGTATTATGACTGCTATCTTCTTATAAAAGATCTGAAAACATACTGGATCTAAGGATTACTTTAAGCAAATCAATTTTTCTTCAGTATCTCCTTGAGAATTCTATTTTTAATCACAATGTCAATGGAATTTCTGTGTAATTTAAAAAAAAAATTGATATATAGGGTCATGAATTCTTTTGGAAAAGAAGCAATTAGTAATAAATAGCTGACATCCTATAGAGTGATGCATCAATTTAAGACAGGCATGGTTTCTGAACACATCCTTCAACTGAGAAAAAATTCTCTCCCTCATATGTACTTCTTAGATATGTTTGAAATGCTAAATAATCTATTTCCAGAAAATGTCAGCAAATGTTTCTAATATATTTCCAAACTTTATTGCAAAAATAAAAAAAAAAGAAAAAGATATTACTTAGTATTATTGCTTAGGGTATTTAGGAAGTTTGGGGTTTGATCTTTTTTTATGCTTTTCACTCTTTTTGTGTTGTATATGACTCAAAAAATCTATTATTGTGCAGCACTAAAAAAATCAATGGTGTCACATTCTATTTATTTTTAATCACTAAAGAACACTATTATTCTGTTAGGGTTGGTGTGAAGGTTTTGATCATCCCGAAATGTCTCCTCTTGACTCTGAGCATGCTCTTTGTTATGTCTCACACTCTGTGCTTTTTATTCTCATATTGGCTTCTCCAGCCATTTTTCAAATTTGAGAGCATGTTCTGGAAAATTGGTGAGCAATCTGCTTGGAGGAGGAACACCACCACCAACATGAATTTTGGTTTTGACAAAGAATCATGGGCACATGGAATAATTTATGATGGAGAGGACCTCAAGAGGTATCTAATCCAACATCCTGCTCCAAGTCACCTCAGCTCTGAGGTCAGACCGAGTTTCTTAGATCCTCTTTTAGTCAGGATTGAGGGTGGAGGTTGCAAAAGCTCCTTGGATGTCCTGGACCTCTACATGGCTGTTCACACAACAAAAAACCTTTTTCTTGTGTCCAGTCAGCATCTCTCTTGTTTCAGTTTTTGCTGTTATCTCTTATCCACCCACCAGGCACTGCTGATGGGTCTGCCTTGAGTCTTCTCACTGACTCAACCTCTATCAGATCCCCCCCACATCTTTTCCTTCTTCAGGCTTAACAAATCCATTTTTCTCAGTTTCACCTCATGGGCCACATGCTGCAGCCTCCCCACCATCATATTATTAAAATCTCTTTGAAATTAACACTTCAGAGAGATCTTTTCAGAGTACATGTTCATTTTCATCTTTTTTTAAATAGAAAGATGCATTTTTCTATCCACAGGTGATGTTACTGTGAATAATTCAGGGAGGATAACCATGTCCACTTGTAGATGTTTGAGTGCATCTCATCTGTGCATTCTAAGATCAAGTTTTCCTCTACATCCCTTTAGGATTTTCTGGGAGACTCCTTTGAGATTGCAAATTCAGTGCACAGAGAGTAAATGTACCGGTATTGTTTTTATGTGGAAAAGTGTTCTTGTGTTCACAGCAATGATAGGAATTACCCTCACTTTACCCTCTTTTAGATTAAATAACCCTCACTTGCAGTTCATGACCCTGCTGTGTTGTGAATTTGTCCCTCCCTCACCACATTGAGGATAAGTCCACCTTCCCCCTGAAGGGAACTATGCTCATGTTAAAGGTTTCCTTTACTGAGCTGAGGATTCTGCCACTTGTGGAAAAATAAATGTTAGGGGCAGCTCTGATTGCTCATCTGCCCACTCTGGTTTGTTGGTAAAATATTACCAGCAAATATTGTTCTCTATGGGCCCCTTGAAAACATAAAAAGTACATGGAAAAATTCACCCACTGATCCAATGGATTGAATCTTTCATCCTTTGAGCAAATATAATTGAATTGGCTGTTATGGTGGCTGTTTTCAATTATTGCCTCAGAATTTATTGGCCTGTCTTCCTGCTGGAGACCTTGAGAGTCAGGCAGAGAATTCTATCAGTGACTGCCTTTAAGAAAACTGTTGTGGTAGCTAGTCTTGGTTGAATTTTAATATTTAATGTAATTGTAGTTAAAAGTGCACCTTGGCCCATTGCCATTGCTGAGCAGCAGCTGAAACAGCAGTCAGGATGCTCCACACAACCTGAAATGATGGTAGGTAACTGTATTCAAGCTTTTGACTCTTATCCCTGATCAATAAAGTCCATTAGGTCTAGAATGTTGTTTGTCCCACCCCAAGGTGATGTCTCAAGATGTGATTTTCTTGCTTGTAGTGGTGATAAAGCATTATCACCACACGGTGGGGTAGAGAGGAAAAAAAAATAGAGGAAAGTCAAGGCAGGGCAGTTTCGGGGAATTTGTGACAAGCATACACAATGTAGAGCTGGACTTTGCACTAATAATGGGCCTCTGATTTTGGTACATCCATGGGAATCCATTTAGAAGCCCCTGCTGGATGAATGTTGGTACTGATACATGTGGAAGTACAGGAACTCAGCACAAGGCAGCACCTGGATTCAGCTCAAGGATGGCAAGAGAGTTTTGTAACCTCAGCTGCACAATCCGCTGTCTGTAATATTTTGGGGATTTCAGCCAACTAATCTAAAGCTAGCCTGGGCATCTTGCAAACCCCAGTCACACACCTGAGCCCAGGACAGACAGACTTTTCACAGAAAGCACCTGTTCCATCTTGCTTTTGGTGCTGATGGCAAGAGAGGAGGAGAAATCCAGCGTGTGCAGCCAGAGCAGGCTGTGACCTTCACTGAGAAGAGACGTTGTGAGGGAAGCAGGGTGTGAAATTGGAGCTACCTGCTGTAATTTTGTGAAATTAAAATGAGATGAGCAGCCAGTGTTCCCAGCCAGCTCCTCGCAGATCAAAGCTGGGCTGCTCCATTCCAGCAGCTGACAGGCACATGGTGCTGGAACAGACTCGCCAGCTGACATTGCTTTCCTGAGAAATGCCAGCCCCTTGCATAGCTGCTGCCCTTGATAAAGAGGGATCAGAGGGTCGTACTCCTCTCCCTGCTGAAAGTTTATTACACAGGCAGATGCTCAAGCAGAACTTTTTAGGGGATTTGCTTCATCTAACATCCATCTCCTGCCAAATGTCCACTTCGATGTGCCACCTGAGTTGGCATATGTTGAAGCCAGGACTGCTTTTTTCTTTCCTTTTCTCCTTTTCTCTTTTTCTTTTTTCCCCCTTCCCTTCCCTTCCCTTCCCTTCCCTTCCCTTCCCTTCCCTCCCCTTCCCTTCTTTTTTATTTCCTCTTTTTTTTTTTTAAAGTGCACCATACTGCACTCATTTGATTATTTCATAAACTTTTTTCTAAACACATTTTTAGTCTCTCTGGCTCTCTGGAATTCCCCTAGCTTACTCCTCAGTAGGCTGCTGACACTCAGAGCTGGTGTGACATGCAGTGATGTGAAAGTTAAAAGGGCAATGCTTTGTTCTTTTCAGATGATTGCCATGAACTCTGCCTAAACCATGTGCATTAAGAACTATATTGTCACATAAATTCTAGAAGGACTAAAAAGGGCAAGTGAAGTTAAACCAAATTTTGAAATACTTTATCCCTGTGAACTTGATTCCCTGCTGTCATGCTACACAGGAAGATGGGAGGCAGGCCCAGGATGGTTTAGGGCATTGACTGAGTCTCTCTTTGCACTCCTTGCTGACCTGCTGCAAGAAAGTGAGGACTCTTCAGAAGTGCTCAACAATATAAATCAAGCATAAATGATAAATTTGTAATGTGTGACAATACAAATCCATGTGGTGTTAAATCTTTGTGTAACTAATGGGGTAAATATGTGTGAGTTAGGCAGGAGCCCCGATGCCCTGCCAACAATAGGTGATTAATTCTGTGCTAACAACCTATGATTTCTGAGACACCACATGAAGATATATTCCTAGATTAGATATTATATAGACATTAAGTCTCTGTTTCACCAAACACACTCACCATTTTCAGCTATATCTCTATAGGCAAAAATGTTACTTCAATGCATCACTTGTAATTAAAATGAAAATGATGACAAAATTGATCCAAGGTAGTTTTTTCCTTTTTCTGAGAAGCAATAAGTCGTCATTTCTGGTTTGCTTCTGGTGCAAAACTAATCCAAATCAGTGATTAAAAGAATCATTAGTAGTCTACATAAAGTTAGAAATTAGTATTTGTTCAGATTGCTACAACAATCCAGGGGGAGGCTTTCTTGGAGGAATGTGTAGACCCCATCCTGCAGCTGATGGAGCCTTCCACAGCTCATCTAACTCAGGAATGTATCTTAGGACAAGGGGGAATGGTTTTAAACTGCCAGAGGGCAGGGTTAAATTGGATATAAGGGAGAAATTCTTGAGAGTGAGGGTGGTGAGGCCCTGGCACAGGGTGCCCAGAGAAGCTGTGGCTGCCCCTGGATCCCTGGAAGTGCCCAAGGCCAGGCTGGACAGGGCTTGGAGCAACCTGGGACAGTGGAAGGTGTCCCTGCACAGGACAGGGGCTGGAATGAGATGATCATTAAGGTCCTTTCCAACCCAAATCTTCTATTATTCATGAAAGAATAAAATCATTTAACTTGATTCTATTCCAGCTACAGATCTGAGCAATGAAGTTATCCACTCCATGGCTGTCAATCAACAAAGGGGTTTTGTTGATTGTGTTTTTTTCCTTCTGAGAAAGTCTGAAAATTCCTCACTTTTGCAGTATTTTTGAATCTTGCTGAAGTCCTGCCTACACTCCCAGCTCCCTGTCCCTCCTTTTACCTCCCCTGCAGATTGATCCAAGAGGCAGCCATGGAGGAGGCCCAACACACAGAACTTTGGCCGCTCTGCTTCAGCAGCAATGGTTACACGAGGAAAATATTACTAAGGGTTCTAAATAAAATTAATATCTGGTTTCATCCTCACCTGTAGGGACAAACCAGACATCACAGATGAATGCTACAGCCAGCCAGGTATGAAAAGTACACAGTGAAAGCAACCCTCATCAATTATCTCCTGAGCACTGATGCTTTCCAGGCAATTACAACTCACATCCTTCGTCAGCCAGGCATTGCCCTAACCACCAGACAGAGTCATGATTCTTTCCCCTCCTTCCCTGTGGCCTGATGAATCTTTAATTCTTTCATTAAAACTGGATCAGCTTCAGCAAGAAGACTTGTCACAGCCTCCCATTTTGGTGACTAAATTTATTTCCATTAATCTGTTGCTAGCAGCATTCACTGCTTGTGGCTCGCTCGCTCGCTCGCTCGCTTGAAGGAGTTTTTGCTGACATGATTGTGTTGGCTGTTCATTTGCCAGTCTGTCCTTGGCTACTGGCAGCTGATCTGTTGGCCAATTTCATCAAGCTTGAAAGAAGGACAGAAGTTTTGCAGATAGCTGAGTACTGAAAAGCACCATAAAGATGGACAGGTGGATAGAGGGGGAGAGATTAATCAGTTTGGTAAAAAGAAGAGGAGGCAGAGCTCAAGTTCAGCCTTTCTGCTTAGCAGTGGGATTGTTTCATGTTGCAGATCCTTGGTTGCCCCTTGTGCAATGATAGGACACTCAGTGGTGGGAAGAGTAATACAGTGAATTTCAAATTCCAACAGTTCAGGCTCTGCTCTTTCTGATGAAAGGAACCTTTTCCCTTCAGAATTTCATGCCACAGAAAGTTAAATGAGATGATGTTGCTGGTTCTTGTCTCTCTTCTACTTCTGTCCATTTCTTACATTGTTTATATAAAGTCATGACAATTTAACTTTTCAAGATTACTGATAAAAATTTTGTATTAAGTAAATGTTATCATGCCTATGACCTGTTAATGGAAAAGAAAAATCCCAGTTGGATTCTCAGCTCTTGGTTTACCAGTACTTTCCTACTCATTGGAAAAAAAAACCCCTAAAAATTATTAAAAAGGATGTGGAGAACTTGGAAATATGTATTTATTGTAGGAAGTACCTTAAGCAATATTTGGGAAAAAAGTTTTAAAACTTTCAAGGTTCATATTTGACACCTGGAGTAGAATTAAAGAGAAAGGGAGAAAAGAAGCACGCAGGTAGGAAAGCAAATATTGCTTGGAAAAAAAACTGTTCAAATACCTGATCTTGGGAGGAAATATTGAAAATCTCTGCCCAATTTTGGTCATGATTTTCCAAATATCTTGAAATGTACAATGATTTATTTTTCTCTTTGCTATTTGTATCTCCCCTATGGACCTGGGATTTGACATCTCAGTTTCTCCCACGCCCATGATCAACACATTAGATTCTTCATTTGAATAAATTTAATTTTAATTTACTGCATGGTGGATGTTGCCCAGTTTCATTTATCAAGTGCCCGTGCCTATCTTGCCTTTCTGATTCTTAAATTATCCTAAATATATCTATACACTGCCCCAAAATTACTTAATTTACTCATTAACCAAATTTGGAATGAGAGGATCAAACAGTAAATTCAAATGTGAGTTTATTTATAACTTGTTGGTTCAGTCACTTGGGAAGGGGGATGAAGGCTGGTCTGGGTCTCCTCTCTCTGATTCTCAGTGATGCTGGGCTGTCTGTTAAAGCACTGATTTAACAGGTTAATACTAAAACTGACCTACTTTAAGATGTCAAAAACTCAGGTGGTCACAAAAGCAAACTAAGCTGTTGCTTCAAATAAAAATTCACTCTCAGTGAAAGCAAAAAGGCTGGATGAGATCCCCAGTAGTTGAAACTGTAGTAGGATAAGTACAGCTGAGGAACAGCAAAATTCTCCTTTAGGAGTACAATCCTACAGTTGTTCATTGCATTCATTGATTTTTATAAAATATAAGATCCACACTTATTCTAACCCTGTCATTTAGTGATGTGACAATTAACCTTGTCTTTAATTGGGAAGTAAAAAAAAAAACCTACTATGAATATTTCATCCCAGTAGGAGTCTTCCTTTTGAAACTGAAAGGAAGTAACTCTTCTTGACATTTCTCATGAACTTTGTCTCTTACATTTCCATAGTAATGGTCTCCACAGTGAGCCATCAATCTCCATATCATCTCAACCCAGAAAATTAAAAAAAACCAAAATATTTTAAGAGACCAGGAAGTAATAACCTTGAAGAGAACTTGTTTAACCCAATATATCCTAGAATTGCCAGCAGCTGAAGGAAAATTTAATTTCTAGATAAAACAGAAGTTTTACCATTTTTTACAATTCAGGATAGACCCCTTGTCATGCTGGTGTGAATATTCAGCACATTGTGTTAAGGTTCTTCCTTAGAGGAATATATTACTCAGTATGAGGATATTTTCCTAGGCTAAATTCTCACTTGGGTACATTGCTAACACACATTTAAAAGAACAGAACTAAAAGTTATGTGTCTAACTAAGACAGAATGGAAAAGAGTTTTAAAAGATTTTGTAGACAAATGTTATTTCTCACACCCCAGAGGTCTTGGCTAATACATCAGTATTCAAAAACCTTCAACCAACCAAGCACTCTCCCACAAACAAACAAAAAACCAGAGTTCAAAACCTCTCGTGGTTCCTAAAGTACAGCTGGAATTTTAAAAACCCAACTACTTACCTGAGCGTATAAAAAAAACATTATGAATAAGAGAGATAGAATTACAACTCTTTCAAGATTAGAGAAAAAAGCCCAGTTTTCACAGTTGTCACCAAAGGAATCTGTATAAGACTTGTGTTGTTTGAAATATTCATAAGCGATCCAAAAAAGGGAACGAGTAGAGAAGTGACAAAATTTGCAGATGACAGAAAATGATTCAGGACATTTTAAACTGAAAGACATGCAAGAAATTGCAGCAGGTTTTCCTGAGGCTGGGTGATAAAGAGCTACGTTTGCTGATGGAAGACAGCTCTTGTTAAATGCAAAGGAGCACACGCAGGACAGAAATTCTCACTGTACATAAAGAGAGACAACCACTAAATTAACTTTTGCCAGGCTGAAAAGGATTGAAGAGTCACTGTTTCTGGTCTCTACAGAAATCCTGCTTAGTAATAAAGAGCTTTCATGAAGGCAAACAGAGCATTGCTGTTAAAAACAGAGAGAATGAATCACAAAAAAAAAAAAATATATATATAGAGGAAAAATTTAAGAGAAATACTTAACTTTGTGCCTGTATAGAAAATTTTTCTTGACATGAAAAAGGAGATAGAATCAAAAAATAGACAGGTAAGAGCAAAGTCATGAGGAGCCTTCTCTATAAAGAAGTATTTTTAGCAATATTGCAAATTTAAGCAAGAATTTTATGACTTTTCAGATGAGAAAAGTGAGTGAGAGTATTATAGACACCAACAAAATAATGAGCCACATAGAGAAAGAGAATGAGGAATGGTCAGGAGAAAATTCTTTCATTATTCACTTTTGAAAACAGAGAAACGAATAAGCTGCTCTGAAACTGATAGAAATAAGCACTTTTTTTTCACCCAGTATATGAATAAATAGTGGAATTCAATGGGATTTTCAGAAGGTCAGAAATTAAATTGGTTCAAAATCAGACACATTTGTGAGAGAGAGCTCCTGTGGCAACTGCTGTAAATCCATCCTGCAGCAGAAATTGCAGAGGATGAGGGAAGGTGGGAAGACTGGAGGGACACAGCACTCTGAACTACTTTAGTGTTTGAGCAGGTGTTTTTTGGTTTTTTATGTAGCATCTTAGGACCAAAAGCATAATTGGAGGTTTCAGCTCTTTCACCACTTGTTGATTTAGACAGCAGTGTCACAGAATTCCTGAAATGCTGCCCCGTGTCTTTAAAGGAATTGCTTTCTGCACAGATCTCCATTATTTGTTAGTTTGCTTATTTAAGGTGTGTGAAAACAGTCTTTAAGTGTCAGAGGGACACAGAAGATGCTTTCCAAACCCACTAAACTCCATGCACCAAATTCTGCTTCTCCTGTGGTGTCAATGGCCTGGAACATGAAAGCAAACCAGTTTGGGCTAAGTTATTTTCTTTCTGTTTCAAGAGATTGATTAGATATGTTGAACTCTAAAAAAGTCCCCTGGGGAAAAACTGTACTCTGGTCTCACTATCTGCTGCTATCTATTTTATCTATTCAGATATATAATTCTAGGTTTAATTTCATGGACTCCTGAAAAGCTTTTAAAATGCTAGTGATGAGTACTGCAGCTTTCCCTGGCCTGCTCTTCCTGACAGCTTGGGTAGACATTAATCCTGCATTTCAGGAAGCAATAATTCCTGTATTTTCCAAGCAAACTGAAGGTAAACTGACAAATTAAATTCTCCACGTATTTTGCAATAGAAAAATGCAATGCCTAGTGAATCCTTGCAATGCCTTAAATCCCTCATAAGTACTTGTAAACTGTGATTTAATACCCTCTTAACTGCCTTTCACCAGTCTAAATGTGTTCAGCTCTTGAATCCCTTCCTTGTAGAGCCCTTCTGTTTGGAGGAAGCTGGGAAATTGTTTAGATAAGCAAACGAGTGCTCACAGTGTTGTCTCAGCGAACTTTCTATTAGTTTCTGGAAAGATTCCAGATTCCAGTTTAAAGTAAAGGCCACCAGACTGAGCTGAGGGGGGGTAGAGGAGGGAATTAAAAATACCGATTCAGCTGCAACAACAAATATAAGTTTGACCCAGGATTTAGCTTTGGCAAGATGCTCCAAGTAGTTTCCTTACACAGTGTAAGGAGGAATGGTTTATTTGAACAAGTTCAAATGATGAAATATCTTAACACTGGGGTTAGTTATCATATTTACCATGCACAGAGAAACACTGATTTAGTAGATGTGGCACATGTTTTGCATGGAATACTCTATAATCACACACTTTAGTGCTTCCTGTACTGCAGTGAACAAATGTTCCCCATCAGCTCTCCTTTCTGTTCTTCCCCTCCATTCCAATCTCCTATCCTTCCAAGAATAAATGTTCCATTGCTTCTGTAGCAAGTTAAAGAAGTTTATTCCCTTTTTTCTTTTTCTTTTGGCTAGTGTAAGCAGGAATGCTACAAAATACTATATTCATCTTAAATCTGCTTCCTTAGTATTTAAATTTGCAGTAAATCAACCCTTGGCTTCAGACTCCATGATGAAGGCTTAAAGACACCCACAGCTGGCTACATAAAACCATAAACTCCATGTTTTCTAACAGCAAAGGTCTTGGCTAACCTCTTTTTCAACCTTGTTCCAAAGTGCCTGTTAATTTAGATAATTCAGATCTGTGGCTTTCCATTCTCCTTGGAAATGGTATAACTGTTTTCTAAATAGCAGCCAAACTGCTTTTATCATTACCTATGTTTCTCATCACCAGGAGCTGGTGTTCCAAGAAAGAAATCCCAGGTACCACTGAAATGAATGGATTTGCTTCTTTTCCAAGTAAAGTTGAAGGGAATTTCATTCCACCACAGCACATCAGAGGTGCGCAGAAGATCACAGAGTTTTGGCCTCTAATTTGGTGTGACCTTGTCTCACTTCTTTCAGCTGTCCCCTAAATTGAATCTCAGCTGGTAATTATTGAATGGCTCAGTCCTTTCATGTTCATTTTTTTCTCTCTCCCATTTCACAAATGGAATTGATTGTTGCCAAATGATGCAGAGCTCTTTGGAGGAAGAGTCTTGGCATTGACAATCCTGGCAGTCCGATCAGATTTGTTTAGTTTCCCTTCTAATCTGTACATCCAATCCCAACTTCCCGATTTGCCAATCTAGAAAGCTTGACAAAAACTCAAACAAAAAACCCCTCCCAACACTGAAATGGTTTGATTTCCTTGATATAATTCTTTTCAATCTGATTCATTCACACATTTTGCCTTTTTTCCCCCCCTAAATTGTTAAAATACCTGTGCTGCATATGCTTCAGCATCTCCATGTGCCACCCAGCACTATGAGGATGAAAGACCTGGCTGGACAAATCACAGCTCCTTCAGACTCCACTGTACAAGCTGGAAAACCTCTGAAATTGGTCCTGCTTGCAGAGAGGCAGCATGTTTTAATTGTGTCAAAAGCACAGTTCAATTACTGCCCTATTGAACTGTTTTGAATAGGCTTGTATCTTACTGGCTGGTTTCAGGATGTAAACCTGCACAATTTCTTTCCAGAAAGGAAGTTACATAAATAAATAAACAAATGAAGGATTTTGGATTAATACTTTAGAAAATTTGGCGTTAATTTTGAGAGATTTTGAAATGGGCATTTCTATTTATCTGGATGGATATTCAGCTCTGGGAATCTGTGCAGGATCTCTGTCAATCTAGGACTTAGCAAGATTAACCTCCTTTGAAACCAAGGGTTTTTTGAGACTAACAGCTCCTTTTTATCTCTTTAAGCTATTGCTGCCAGTTAGTAGAAGCTTTCTGAGGAGAAAATAACAGTTTATTTTAATCCTGATTCAGGAAAAGTTAACTTTATACACTCACTCAAGTTCCACAGAGATCTAATCAGAGTCCCAAAGGCCATTCTGAGTAGAAATCCTAGGTCATGGCCTTCATAAACATCTTATAAATAAATATAATCTCCCAATTCAATAATATGCCAAAAAATATCAAAACTGAAATCTCAAATAATGGAATTTTGCAATTAAACATTAAAACAAGGCAAAAGATTTAGTGTGTGGAATGTATATCAATTGCATAGCTGACTGATTTTTGTATTGAAAGAAATACTTTTAGATATTCGCACAAATTTCATGTCCACATGTAAAGAAATTAATAATGAAAATTATATTGGGCTGAACTTCACCTAAATGTTTTGTGAAATGAGTCTCCAGTTCTGCAATGATTTCTATTCTTTGATTCCTGTAACCAGCTGAGTAAGCTAATAAATATGTAAAGGTGATTCAATTAAAAATGGCATTGAAAAGCAGGAAAACCCAGAGTTACATGAATAATTTCACACCCAATGCAAAATTGTCAAATTTTATCAGCTAGCCTTGTGTAAAAGGAAAATAGCATCTTTTGACAAGTCAAGCAGAATACATAGGCTGAGAGGGCAATTTGTCCATTCTGCTGTGTAAATACACTTGGGAAGCAGAATTATGGGGAAAAAACCCGTAGGGAACTTGATGGAAAGCTTTAATGCAGGATAGGATTCATCTCTATTGTCTGAGTGTGTGCTAGGAATTTGGTTGTCCCAGTAAATGGCCCACCACACACCAGCATGAATCTTTCACACAGACTGGGTGGATTTCCCTCTGAGGATTCTTTATATATTTTTTCCCCAATGGTTATAAAGGGAACATGTGCTAACTAGCTCAGATGTACTCATCTAACTTTGAGATGAGTCTAGGTTAGATTAATTTCTCCCTTCACCTTCTACAAATTGTTTCTGGGTAACTCAGAGTACTTATAATTGTCTTTGGACTCTAAACAGGACAGTATTTATTGACAGGGAAAGAGGAAAACCAACACTTACCCCACCATTCCTTGTTTTATTTGCTTTCTTGATGTGTTTCTGCTCCCCATTGCTGCTATACAGCCCAGTAATGACACACACATTTTGCCTCTTATTAAATGTTATTGTTTCATTACTTTTGATTTTTTTTTATTCACATACACAGAGGGATTAAAACATGAGTGAGAACTCTCTAAATGCTGGGTGGGGGGGGGGTTATCCAAATGTATGTCAACTGGAGATGAAAAGATAAAATATTGTACAATTTGATAATGACTAAAATCAAGGAGAATCACTTTCCCTTGACCATAAATTAAGCAAGAATAAAGCAGAGACCTTATCATGAAGTAGAAAGTATATGTCCAAGTGTATTAATTATAAAAAGGGGCTTTTCAACAGAGAAAAAAGCAGAGAGTAAAAATCCATGTTCAAGAAGGAAGACTTGTTGAAGCATAAAAGGGCAATTTGCCAAAAGAATTATGTTTCTGAAGGAAGCAGTGCATGCCAATTTTTAATCCAAAGCAAAATGTCTGTAGCTGAGGTCTTAACTTCTGGAACAAAGGGATTGTATGCTAAATAACACTTGTAAAACAAGCAAGTAATCTCTGCACATGCCTGTGTAAGAAATGAATGGAACATTCCCAATTTAGAAATGAGTAACAGTGAATCCTGAATATTTTTAATTAGTGTGTTCAGTTCCACTACACAGAAGCCAGAATAAGAACGAGGATGGCATGGTAATAAGACCCTGTACTAAAAAGAAACCCCAAATTCCCTAAGAAACACAGTTACATTCTTCAGCAGAGAAAACCTAATATTCTAGACCTCCTCCAAACTTTCATGTATATGCTCAGATGCAGTCCTTGATAGCAGAGCTAAATGTATGGATTGGCCCCTGTTCTTGAATAAGAAAGAAGTGGGACAGGCACCAGTCCATGCTGTGGATAAATGAACACAGGCTGTGAGACCTGGGGTTGTTCAGCCTTGAGAAAATGAGGCTCTAAGGAGATGTTGTTGGCACTTTCCAGTACCTAAAGGAGCTACAAGAGAGTTGGAGAGGAATTTTACAAGGGAATGTAGAGATGGGACAAGAGAGATTGTTTTAAACTGCAAGAGGACAGATTTAGATTAGATTTTATTTAACATGTGGGATTGGTGTGCGCATTCTTCAGCCCTGAACCATAACTGCCTGAAAAGACATCAGCTAAATTGTTCAGTCCTGCAGAGGGGGTGTTTGAGTGGCAGATCTGGTGTGGTTGTGCTGTCAGCACTGGGACGTAGTGTGAGGCTTTGAGACTTTAAAATGAGTTACTTGATTCCCTAGAGCATCACTTGGAGTATTTGGGATTATCCAGGATTATCCGATTAGCTTTAAGAAATTGTGCTAAACTGGAAGTGTATCATAGAATTATAGAATGGTCTGGGTTGGAAAGGACCTTAAAGATGTTCTGGTTCCAACACCACCCACCAGGTCAAGTTGCTGAGGGCCTCATCCAACCTGGTCATTTTGAATCTCAAGGCCAAGGCTTAGATGAACACAAATAAAGCCTTAAAGGTGCTCTGAAATTTGCTGACTAAACTGTGGGCACAAACCCTGCACTTGGTATGAAAGAGCAACACAACAACCAAAAATATTTCTCCCTTGTCAATTTTGAAAGAATTTTTTCTAAAAGCAGTGGTTTAATGTTCTGCTTTGGTGGAAAACGTAAAGGCGATTCTTGTACTTCTGAAGAAAGCAGCTCAGAGTTACCTGGCAATTCCAGCCCTTTGGAGCATTCATTTTGCCGGTAGAAGTTCCGTAAAGAGTCTTGGCTTATCTCCTCTTCACCTCCACAGTGTGTGCTGTTATTGCCAGGCTGCAGATGAACTCAGCTTTGTCTCAGGAGGCTGGAGACTGCACATGAGGTATGGATAAAAGAGGAAGAAATCTCTTTTTTGACACCTATATGTGATTAATCACTGGCTGATATTCCCTCCACTTCTTTATAGGTTTGTTGCATAAGACTCCTGACTAATCCCCCTGAAGGGCTGTAATTTGTAACAAAGTTGAAGTGAACAATATTACTTTAAAACCAAACAAGTAGCATATAGAACCAGAAGCCAGTAAATACACACAGGGCAGATCTTGTGGAAGTAAATTGATAAAAATTCAGGTTGATGAGGTTAATTATACTCAGAAGGGCTTTTCCTGCCTTAAAGAATATCTGTTTTGGTTCCCTGTAGATACGGATAATGCTTAATGGAGACTTGTAGGTATTGAAATACAGTTCCTTTGTGGCTGTCTGTGCTTCACAATGGCCCAGTCATAGGTGTGGAAAAACCCTAAATAAAACATAATTCAAATTTTTCTGCTTCTAAGGCATAAGTATTTCCCAGTACCTACCTCTCACCTTTCAATGAAACAAGAAAATACCAATCTATCAAAACTATGGCATTGCATCCATGACACGCACAGCTGGCTCCCTACAAAGCAACAGCATTGCAGATGAAAGATCAGACAAAAGTTTTCCATCATTTTAGAATGTACTTCTTGCCTGAAAACTTCTTGTCAAGAAAAAAATTCTTGATCACCTGACTGAGGAAATCGAGGAATCTCTTAAGTTTTGGGTTGACAAACTTTTAGCTCTATAAATAAAGTAAATGCTCTCTAGAGGTCACATCCCTGGGAGGTAACACACCTTGCTCTAACTAATATGTGCCTCTAATTTAAACAATAGTTTTGAAACAGGTACCAGACATTCCTCTGTTATTCCATTTTTCTGATATTTACTGATTTTTTTCTTTTTCTCCAAGATTATATTAAAGTATTCCCATCAATTCTCCCAGTCACATTGTGTAAAGCACTCTATATGTTTAATATTTTACCATGGAAATCAATGCAATGAAGAGGAGAATTCTGTAGAAAAGCTTTCCAGAATATGGATCATATATTTATGGTAGCAACATTCGGGATCCACTGAGTTTGTGGACTGAAATTTTCCAGGAAAGAGTGTATAAGAATAATACAGGGAAGAAAAGAGGCAATATATTATGATTGATCTGTGGATACTTGTTTTTCTTCATGAAAAAAATAAAAATATGTCTTCTCTTGGTCCTGTCCTCACTGCAAGGAGTCTATTGTCATCGGTTTATTCATGAGCTCTGCTTGTGCTCTGCCCATTTACATGAGCTGAAGGTCAGATCCCCAGTTCCACAGAACTCAAGATCCATCAAAATTAAAAGGATTGCAATCAATTTACCAAATGAGAACAAGTTGTTAATTGGGAGAATGAAAGAGATGGCCAAAACAAGCAGGCCTGGCATTTCAGAAGGTTGGACATGGATAGTAGAGGATCAATGAATCTGTAAAGTACAAGAAAATTTAGCTGAATTTCAAACTGTGGGATGAGCTCAGTAATTATATAAAAATCACTTGCTGTATAGCTCATAAGAAATCCATTAAATATGATCACTAAATGAAAACGAAGTTCAAAGGCTGGATTAGCTGCTGCATTTTTTCCAACACATATTTCTTTTCCTTTTTTTTTTTTTTTATTTTTACTTTTGAAGAAAAAGCCTATGTCCTAACATAACATACATAAAGAAAGGTGAAAGCAGATAAAAGGGTCAGCAGTGGATATTCATCCTGTGGGCACATGTGTGTTTGTCTGTTTGGAATTCCTGCTCAGCTTCCAACAGCTAAACCTGAGGACACAGAGCAGGAGCAGCCTCAGATCTTTTGGGCTGCCAGATTTGAGAGCCTCTATCATTAAATTGTATCAGATTTCCCAACCAAATGTTGAGATCATGTCTCTGGTAGAGCCAAGGGACACAATGTTCACCGAGGGCCTGCATTGTCCTGATCATAGGTCACAGTGTATGGTCACATAAGGATTTTCATTAAAATCTAAATGTTTCACAGCAGTGAAATGTTTCACGCAGTCAATCCCATCTTTGATGGGGCAGAAGAGTTGAAACATTGTTTTCACATTGTCAAAATATTTGTCACTGCTGTTGAAAATCCTATGAGGTTGGTTTCCATATCTTGTTAAAAAAATACCAAATTGCATTTTAATATAAAAATGTGTTTTAACATATGCTACCTAACATATCACCAGGAACACTGAAGCACAATCTAATGTCTTAATTGCAGTGAAATACTTTCTGATAGTTCTGAATGACAGATTTCAAACTTATTCCTTGGGAGGAAAATGCCTCATAAGAGAATGACCACAATCAGCTGAATGAAAGATTTTTGAAGTTTAATAATCCCTTAGGGACAGTGGCCATAAGCAAATGCCTACAACTAGATTGAGATGACTACACAAGAATATCTCATTTCTCTGCTTGTTTAATAACTTTCAATTAATTATTCCTTCCTCATCTAATCTTCCCAAGACAATAACATTTGGCAGAAGTTGGGCTTCCAAAAAGCAGGTGGGGATTGCTTTCATAAAGCTTTGTGTAATCCTGGTGTCTCTTCTGTCAATCCTTCTGAGCAAGATGAATTGAGGAACAGATCTGTGACATCAGTTCCTCATTTCTTTCCTTTCCTTGAACTTTTCATTACTCAGGTCCCTGAGACATTTCCAGAGATTGCATGTCAGTACCCTTTTTCCCATTTTTTTTTCGTATTTTAGACATTAAAATGTACTGTGAAAATGAACATGGATTTTTTTTTTTCCAGATGTTAATATGAGATACCAAGAAATTAGGAGACTTCTTTATGTCACAAGTGAAATCTGTGGTACCTCTGGGGATTCAGCTCTGAATTCTCAAATCCCACATTACTGACTGGCAAAATGGACCTAAATTTCCTTACAGCTGGCAGTCTCAGCTCTGTGTTATTGCAGGAAGATGGAATGTGGAAGCCGCCAAGGTGGCTTTTAACTCAAATGACTCTTTATCTCTGTTAAAATTAATCAAATTTTTCTTCTAGTATCCAGACAGCAATCAAACTGAATCCAGAGGAAAAAAACCAAAAGGAGAAGTCTTTTATTTGCTGGGGAACATAATAGGATCTAGAGTGGACTACCTACTATCTTATTCAGAAATGCTTTAAAATATTTAAAATCTATTTGGCTGATTCTGCCAGAGAGTCTGGGAATTCATTAGGATATAAAGGTATTTGTGGTCTGCAGGGAATAGTATAAAATGGATGGCCACAGGTACTTATGAATAACTTATTTGTCACATTTGAGTCATAACATTTCACAGCCTAATAAGGAAAGATGTGCAGTTTTATATGTTTAATTTACATATGTAGAACTGAATTGAGCATTTCTTTGCATACCTCAGCACCGTAAATAGCAGTAGATTTGTGATAACAGCATTAGCTACAGCAGTTTCATGAATTACTGTGTAATGTATCCCTGTACAATTTCAACACAGCCCATTTTTCTTCTCCCTCTTTGCTGCTGCTCTGGATTCTTTATCTGGGAAGCTGGAGACTAAATACAGCATTCACTGTGCCTTGAACTGGGAGGGATGGATAGACTGAAGATGGCTTTGAAGATTATATACCTATGATTGCATGAATATTCATGTTTGCAAAAAAAATTTGTATCTTTGGGTATTCCAACAGAACTGTACATTTTGTTAGCCCTGGGTCACTGCATAGTAAAAAATGAAGCTCTCAGAGGGTCAGAAGGAAAGCATCAGGATTAACACTCTCTTCTCTTCTGCCCATCAGTGTTTCCCTGGTTGTTTTTGTAATCTATATGATAATACATAAATATAATATAAATATAATAAATAATATAATATAAATATAATATAATTTATATATTTATTGTCTTTTCCTAAGCACCCTTAACCATTCAGAGGACACAGGGGTAGAAGGGATATTTACACTTGTATGACTTTCCTCTACCCCAAGTGGTCAGGAAGGTTAGGCACGAGCTGGATCTGATGTTGCCTGCTCTGAGGGGTTCATTTCTCTTTTGAGTCCTGTATAAAGTTTCCAAAGAGGTCAGGAAGTGAAACATGAAATCCTCTTTCCTAGATCAGATCTCTAACCCTTAGGCTAAGATTTTTTTATATCCTTTATCCACTACCAGTGGAAGGACAGCAATTAGGAACTTTTCCCTGGAATGAAAAGGATAGAAGTTTTAATCTCTTTAATCCCCTCTCAATTCTTTTAAAATAAATGTGTATAAATCCATAACAGAGGATGGAATCTAGACTCAGGAAGCAGAGAGTGAATGAATTTATATTCTTACCCATATTTAGTGTTTCTCACTTGCTCTATCCAAGATATTTTCCAAATCTCTGGACATTTCGTGGGTTTTTTTTCCAGATTTTTTTTTTCTTTTTGTTCTCCTGTTGAGGTTCATTTCTCTCTCCCTGTCTTATATTGGTCACTAGTGCTATCAGATTTTGGATCCTGTGCCAGAGGCTTCCATCTTAAGGCTGAGAGTCTGACTCTCTTCTACCACTGTACACATTCTATAGGTAGTGAAAATGGCAGTGCATATGAATTTATCTTTCATTGTCAAGTGCCCACATTGCAGCCTCGTGCCACAGTGTGAGCAATCTTTTCAGGGAAATTTCTATGAAAAATAGAAGAAAACACAGAAAAGTTGGGAATTCAGTAGAAACTCTGGTATGATTATCCAATGCACCCTGAGGTAGCTGTGTCCCTTTCCCAGGAATCATACCTTGAATTTAACATTTTCTGAGAATAAAATTGATTGACAAGGGCTTGTATGCATTTCATAAAAGAATGGCCAGATTCATGTGAGTTTTGGTGAACTGCTGGTGAGAACTAGGAAGATTTTCAATCAGCATTTCTGGAAAGATGTTTAGGAACCAGGATACACTTTCAGGAACTTTTTACATGGGAATTAGTCAGGACTCCCAGTCACACAGGTCAGCTGGCTCCCCATCTTGCCAGAGCTCATGAGAACTGGGAACAAGCTCCCCAGTGAATTTGTGCTGGCCAGGCAGAGAGGTAGCCCAGCAGTTTGAAATCTGTGATGTCCTTGGGACAGAGCTTCCCAAAGAGATGGTCCTGTCAGCTATTACTAAATACTGTCACAAATCATGCCAATTTTAGCCATTTTCTGCGGATTCCTGGGGAACAGATGTTACTTTAGCACAAAGGCTTGGTATTTCTTATGTGTTTCTTATTTTTTTCAGCCTATTTTTTTTTCAGGAATACTGAGACATCATAATTTTCTTCCAAGAAAAAAATTGCAGATCTGAATTTCTTTGGTAAAATTTTATTTACTTACTTCCTATTGTTCCTGTTCCTCATACAAAGAAATCTGGAGCTGACACCTGTATTTGTAATTTCAGGCATGATTTTTGTAGAATTTCTGCAAACAGAATATAAAATGTTTTTTACCATTTTATGATGCACTCTGCCATCAATTGGTGGTCTTCACTAAGGAAATAGTCAGAGAAGTTCTAATGGAAACTGTGGGTTTATGTGGAGAAGAAATATTCATACAGATCCTAGTTAAAATTACTGGAGATTTATAAAAGAAAATAAAATGAACCCTGTACTTTATGGTTTAATCCAAATCCTTTGGGATTACAATGAGACCTCCATGGGGAGATATTACACATCTGCTGGATGGGGAGAGGAGGATTTATTCATTCTTCTGCAGCATCTGGTTCTTGCACACATCAGGGAAGATGAGAGTTCATGGGTCTGATCCAGTGGAGCAATTCCACTGCTACACAAAATCTGGGTAATTATATCAATTCCTTCTTTTCCAAATCACTATTTCTCAACTGAGATATTAAAACATGAAAGAACAGTGATTGCAACATTTTTAAATGTCAACTGATAACAAGAACACCTATTAAACAGTAACACGAAGATCTATATCTAATTAATCTGCCAATTCTGATGAAAAAATAACATAAACAATTAAGTTTTAATTATGTCCATTGAAGTATTTAAAGTGCAATCTACTTGAAAAAGATGATTAGGCTTTAACTGAGATATTTCAAAGCAGCTCCAAGTTACTAACCAACCCACTTCCAAAGTGTCAATTAGCACAGTTTAGCTACTTTCTTACTGATATTCAAATGGTGTTTGAAATGTCAACAAAACACTTTAGCACATCTAGATGCCTGATAGGTTAATAAAATGGTAACAGATTGCTTTCCAACGTATAATTTTGAATTAATGACATTTTATCTGAGCTTTCTTCAACAGTGACAATCTAGTTTTTAATTACATTACAAAAGAAAACTTGCAATATTAAGTCTATAATTAAAATCTTAATTGAGTCAGGAAGTCAAAACAATAAAAAGGTTGTTGAAAAGCGCATTTATTTTATTATTCATGATTCCCTATGTTCCCTTCAAAACAGAAATAATATGCATATTATTAATGAAATTCTAAATCCATATTATTTAGACTTAATGGGACCCTCTACACTGAATTAAATTAAAGAAGGATCAGGCCATGTCTCTGTTTACCAAATAAGCATTCAGTGCATCATTTTCCTGGCCACAAGAATTCTTAATTTAAGGGACACAGGACTTTAACAGAGGCCAAAATTGACTGGGTTTGCAAATCCTGATTTTTGTGTTTACTTGTCCAGCTAGGGACAGAACAAGAGCTGCCTGTGGGAGATAAAGGTGTGAGATCCTCCTGTTCATGGCCTGGAAAAGAACTTTGGAACTCAAAGTTCCAAAGCTGATGAACTTGAGACATCATGGAGTTATCCCACCCTTCTTGTTATGGTGCTAGGTGAGGAATAAAATGTGTTCATCATATCACCATTGAATCATTTTTATTTATTACACAGAGGAAGTGAATGATGCACTAATTTTAGCATGTTAATAAAAATATAGTGCATTACATTCTAATCACAATCTAATGCAAATTTTGCTGCAGTAGCAATAGCTGTTTTCTCTCTTACCTGTTCTTAAACAACTTTTAAAATAAATATTTTAGACATTAATCAGCCTCAATTCTCTTTCAAAAGCTCTGATTTCTCCTGTATATGCCATTTTTAATAGGCTGTCTTTCTGAACAGAAGTTCACAAGGCTCTCCAGTGATACATTAAGATACAGCCTGGGAGAACCTCTGCTTGCTAAATCATTTACTTCATTATTTGCTGTTCTCATCTAGTGAAAAAAACCACCCTTAATTCCTGTAATACAATTAGTAGTTTTAGGCTATGCTGTTAAAACATGCTGTAGATTGATAATGCTTGAATATTTGGATTTTAGCCTCAGTGTATATCAGCATGTAGTAACTGGATATTGTTTTAATCAGACAGCATGTCCTCTGATCCAATTCACATTTTAATAATCCAGAATTCATCTATGGGACAAATGAATGTGAGATTAACCAGAGAACAGAAAGATAAATAAAGCAATAATAAAACACAGAGGTAACGACATTATGCAAATTGCACTATTAAGTTCATAAATCTGTAGATTTGATTCTCCTTTCATCCATCTTTTTCCCCTTTTGATTTCTTGCTGGTTATGTGATTTGTATAATTTTTCTCTCACTGGGATGCAAATCATGACTCATCTAGAAAAACAGGAGAAAAGCAGTAGGATTCAACTCACAGATTAGAGCACTGCAATTTAGGTGAGTGACAACAAAACTCTACATTCATGGTGTGGCAGTGAACTTTTTCTTCTGTGTAAAGGAAGTGAGAAAAAGTGGAATTTAAGCAGCACCAAAAGCAGTTTGGGTTACACAGCAGGAAGAGCTTTTCCTCTGCAGATAAGTCATGGACTAGAACATTGTGGGAATTTCTGCAACCTGTAACTCCATGTTTCCAAGACATGGGCAAATGTTCTTCATGAACTTTTATGATTAATTAATCCTATCTCTGTGCCTGAGTGCAGTCAGCTCAAATGACCCCTTGAAATTCCATCCTGACCCACTTTCTGTGATATATAATTTTAAAACATTTACTTCTCAAAGAAAATATTTTGCAAGATACTGATATGAATACAGTAGGCAGTAAGACCTAGTGAAAAAAATAAATACACATATTTAAAGTATCATCATCCAGGAGTCTGCCTCTGAAACAAAAGTGTTTCAAATGCAGAAGAGGAAAAAATAATTAAGAAGGGAATTCTTTCTTTGTATCAGTGCCTCAGACAGGAAACCAGGACAGGCAACTCATAAAAACGGGTCAAATGGGCTGGAAATAGTGATTCATACTTCAGTTATCAATCTATAAAAAGTAGTGTCGGAAGGATATCAGACTGTGAAATAAACTTAACCTAAGAAAGCATAATGAAAGCATAATTATGAGAGACCTCAATCATAAGAGTGATAATCATGAATGAATTATAACAGGATCAGTGCAGACAGCTTTTTGTATGGGCAGAAAGAGAGTTCTGAGAAAATGCCCGAACAGTCAGTCATGCCAATTTTCAATCTGAAAATTCAAGTGACTGAAGATACTAGGGGTGGAGGTAAGCTGGATGGGGATGGATATATAGATATAGATTAGATCTAGATAATGATATAGGTATAGGTATAGATATAGGTAGATATAAATTATATTGATATAGATATGGATAGATATACACACAGACACATTCACCATCTCTGCTATCTGTGACACTACTCTCACACAGTGCACAGAAGATGCACTTCTCCAGTTCCTCAGCTGCTCCCAGCTCTGCTTGAATCTATCCCACTCCATACCTTCTAGACAGTGATTTGAGGCTGTTTAGTACAAAAAACAGCCAAATTTTGTTTAAAACGTTATATAAATTTTCTTTTCCATGGCTGGCACCTCAAGATCAGAGAGACTTCTGCATTTCTAGAGCCAACTCCTGCTCTAGCCACCACTCAAACTTCCAGACAAGGGTTACTGAGGAAGCAGGAGCAAGTGTTTGAGTTTGTTTGTCTTATTCCTTTTTATTCCTTTCTCTTGTTAGATCACAAATAGATAAGTAGCTGCAGTCGAGAGGCTGTTTACCTGCAGCTGGGGAAGAAGATGGGGAACCAATTATTGAAAACAAAACGAAAAACAGGGGAAAAATTTATAATCTCATTTACTCTTACGAGTAAAAACCAATTATAAGTTAAATATATTTTTCTTTACTGTTGAAAATGTAATTTTCTTCTGCTTTTGAAACATATAAAATAGTTGTTTGCTTTCCCTTAACTTTTTGAACCCTCAAACAGTCATCCTTTTCTCTTCCCTTTCCTTTTCACCACTTTTAGAAATGGATATTTAAGGTCGATTTCAAGACTTTAATCAACTTTGAATTTATTCCAGTAAAAAAAAAAATTGATTAAAATGTTTAATTTGTGTCTGTGTTATTTTATAAATGGGAAGATTTGATAAGATAACCTTAGAATTTACTACAGATCAGCTTCAACCCCAAATTCCATATTGTCAGGGAGATATGAAGTCTCCATTGCACTCAGATATCAGCTCAGTTTGTTGTATCATTCTTACTGATCTCACAGGTGCCTCTTGAACAATGTGTGGAGACAATGATGACAACCCAAATCTCACACTTGGAAGTAAATTGCCTTAATCCCTATTAAAGTGCTAATTATTTGATTTCTGAGGCTGGTAATTAAGCAGAGCTTCGAGGATTTCTGTCATCTGCAGGTAAACATTCTTCAAAGACTCACCACAGCTCAACAGAGAAAATCTCCTTGGTGATACTGAATGCTCTGTTCCAGAACAGTTGTGTCTCACCATTACAAATCAATATATAAAATGCAATTATATAGGGTGCTTGTCTTTGAAAATAATGCATTTTCAAAGCAAATTTAAAAAATCCTCTGTAGGTGTAATCTAAAACTCAAAACATTCAAAGAAAAAAAAGGATTGAATTGGGTGTTTGGAAACATTTTAATCAATACAAATCTCTGCACTCTTCCTAATACACTGATTAGCATTTACAGTTTTCATGCAAGGGTCTGAATAATGACATTTCTTCATGTCAAATAATCTGTCCAATAGTACTTCAAGTACACCACATTCCACTGCATCATGACAGTTTTTAAATATTGATTAATTCATGGTTTTTGTTCAGGAGGTTGAGGAGGTTAAGAAAGAAAAATTAAAGTACAGAAAATTTATTAGGAAACTACAATAAGAAATTCAATGAATTTTACTAACTACCAGATACTATTACATACAAAAAAGATATGAGGAAAAAAATCCTTGGCTTTGTGAGCTTTATCAGTATAGGCAAATCACTGAATAATCCTGTAATGAAATTGTGCAATACAAATTGAAGCCATGTTGTAAAGCTATCTTGAACATGATGCTAGAATGATTTGTTATCAGAATTGTGTATTCATCTAGCTGTTAAACTTTTGATTTTCAGGAAACAATAGCAGTCAGAAGTAAAATATGTATTAAGATATTATCTGGCCCTTTGTCTTCCTCCAAGGACAGCACCTCAAAGATTCCTGATTGATGGTTTATATTTGATGTTGTTGTACATGACTGTGTTACCACAATAAACCAAAGGATTATCAACCTTTCTCTTCTCTCTCCACCCCTGCACTTTTATTGCAGTAGATTTTGGAGGGTATTAGGTAGTACAGACCCTGTGGGACAAATACAGCAGGAACAGAGGGGTGAAGATGTAGGGCTAGAGCAGGTTTGGTGTGAGATTCTGATCATGGAAGAGATTCTCAGCAGCTGGGGGTGGTGAGAGGGGATCTGTATTCCAACACTCACTGTGATTTCCACCTTCATTTCAGGCTGTTGGATGAAAATGAGGATCTTTAATCACATTTAGCAACTGAAAATTTAAATACAAATCCACCAACATAAAAGTTTCTTTTCAAATCCGAGCACCCAGCTTTTTACTCTCTCATATGAAAGTAAAAGTTCAAGCACTTTGATTCAAATGTAATATTTTCAAAAAGATAAAAGAAAAAAAATTAATTGCATCCCCCAAGGCACACTCAGTAGTTAATTTGACAACAAAGCCATCCATTATGAGCGATCAAGTGATGAGTTATCTCATCAAAACTCACAATACAAGATTACTCTAGTCTTTAATTAGAACAGTAGAAAAGAAGTCAAGCCAACAAAACATTTAACTCACCCCATTTAATCAGCTCCTTGGAATTAAACAAAAAGTCCCACTTTCAGTCTGGCAGTTTAAGACATGCAAAGGCATCAGCTTTCCAAAGAAAAGCACCCAAATGTGTGTATTTAATTTAACAACCAAAAAAGATAGCAGTTTCACAAATCTTCATTTGTATTGTTTAATCTCCTTTCTCCTGTTTGTGAGGCTCTTGTGGGTGGTAGGATCAGGTTTTAAAAATATCATTCTGCACATTCCTACATTTTGCATGTCCAACGTTGGAAGAGGTCTGTGGGCAGAGCAAAACTCCTGTCTGTCACCCACCTCTTCCCCATCTGTCCCTGAGGGCTGAGGTGCATCACTGGAAGGAGTAGAGATGAGTGGAATAGAATAGAATAGAATAGAATAGAATAGAATAGAATAGAATAGAATAGAATAGAATAGGAATGGAATGGAATGGAGTAGAATAGCATAGAAGAGAATAGAATAGAATAGAATAGAATAGAATAGAATAGAATAGAATAGAATAGAATAGAATAGAATAGAATAGAATAGATGGTGTAGGCAGAAATGTTGGGCTTAACTGAGCCATTTGGCCACCCTTTGACAAATCTTTCCTCTATCACTGTCTTGGGTCAGCAGCCATAAAACACAGATAACATTCAGGGTTTTGCTCCAGATCAATTAGGAGCAAGATCTTAGAACAGGTCTCACACCACCTATGCTGAAACTCATCAAAGGGTGGATATTTTCAAATAAAACCAGAAGGCAACCCAACAGAGCTCTGAGACTGAGGCACTAGTATATCCATACCTGGGTATAGAGGTATGAATAATAATAATATGACAGTGGAAGTCCACATGCTGTGCAAATTGCCTGGCAGGGTGTGCAGGGAGATTGGAAGGATCTGGGTGTGCCTGAGGCAGTTAAACGTCTCTGTGTATTAAATCTGTGGGGATTTTCCAAGGATTACAAAGGCTGTGTCCATACTTGCTCATAAAACAGTGTGAGGGCTTGGGCTCAAGCACTGATCTGTGATTAATTCACCAGATTTTAGCACAGTCCTAACTTGTATTATAGTAGGCACCAGTGAGCACTTTCTGGGAAAACACAGAAGCATCACTGGGCAGTGATCCCCAAAAAACCCCAACATGGTTACTATTACCATGTATTTGAAGAAGGACTTAAATCACTCTGAATGTAAATTGGGTTTATGCCACAGGCGTCAGGAGAAGAGCAAAGACCTTAGGCTGATTAATTCTCCTCTGTTCAGTTTTTAAATGAGTTTATCTGAATTATCTGTATTGATCAGGAGACTTTTCTTACCTGATGATAAAAAGGCAGTAAATTCTCACGTTTGTGTGCTCTCCCTCCACTTTCCTCTACATTTTTTTTGCTAGGAATATTTGTGGTGTATTTCAAAACTGATCCTGAATCTCAAACCAGTCCCTGGAACCAACAGACCATAAATTCTTGGTTAACCTTGAGGCTCTCAGATGGCAGAGACTGTATGAGGGCAAATCCTCACCACTGTATGTTTTCCTTCTAATATGATGTGTTCTGCCAAGCTCTCTGATATGATGGATCAAGCTCCCTGCATCACTGAAGCTCCACAAACTTATAAACCTACAGCAAATTTGCTCCACCATAAAATATTCTACTTTTAATACAGGAATGAGGTTCTTGCTGGTGCTACATTAAGTGAAACTGAATTGGACCAGGTAAAAAGTAGGTTGAGAATAATAGAAAAAACTCTTTTTTAGTAGTTGTTGGATGAAAAAAAAGAACAATGAACAATATCTGACCTGGTGACTTGCATTGGAATGGGAAGAATCATCTCTTTGGGAAAATGAAAAAGGAAAAAAAAAAAAAACCTAGCAAAAAAGGGACAGTTTTAGAAGAAAAAGTTAAGAAATGAGGAACTAGGACAGTCAGTGGCTCTGCCTCAGCTGAAGTGTGGTCTCTAATGACGCCAGTGACACATAATCAATTTATGAGTTTTGTTGTACTACATTCTCAGACAATGCAGATGTCATCATTTCCATGTCCCCTGAGAATGGGAAGTATTATATTATATTCACTCAAGAGTGCAAATGCCAGCAAAATTTGGCCACCCTAATTCACATGAAATTAATTTCTGCATAGTTCTACTCAGATATTTTGCCTACCCAATACTTGTCTCTCATAACAGCTTTTTTCTGGCAATCATTGAGAAGTCTGTTGAAATACTGATGTGATCAGAACTACAAAATCAGATTTTGGAGCTTTTCAAATTCTGTTTCTGCTGAATGACTTTCAGTGGTGCATGCCAGCTCTCAACCTAAATTTCTTAATACTCACAGAAAACATATGTTAAAGGGATTTGCAAAGAGGGATTTGCTTTTTCAGAGCCCAAATCTACCTCCATAACTGAGATTCAGCTATTTTATGTTTACCTCAATAATGCCTCTGCTGATTTCAATTAAATTTCACCATAATAAAGGAATGGGGGAGTGCACATGTTCTACTTTGTCATAGAGAAGCCTGGGCATAATCAAGTAATTAGACAACTATTAAGGATTTGCTGTTGTATTTTCATATTTAGTGAAAAAAATGTATTTTTAAAGAATTCCAGGAAGCTGTAGGTTTCAATCTTTTCATCAGCCAAGATGGCTGAGATTTTCACAGATAATGTAAGTGCCTAAATTCCTGATCAATACTCCCCTGTCACGCATTTCTATTCCTGATCAGCTGTTAACTGTCTCTTCCCTTATCAGAATTTATTGTAAGATTATTAATCCTAATTTATTAGGATTTATATGGTATTAAATGATCAAAAACCTTTGTCAGGATCAGCTGGTGGTAAATTATGTGCAACTCTCTGTTGATTCCTGAGGCAGCAGAAGTTGTCTTCAGGTCTTTCAGATCTTCTATAAACATTAAGGTTGAACTACACTGAGAGAGGAATAGGAAAGTTTCAATCACAAAGAATGCAGCATTTATTATTTTGGCAACGACTTTTCTAATACATAAAATATATATAAAATACTTACACATATGTAATTGTACCTAGAAAATGTATAATAGTTCATATGGTATAATTGGTATAATAATATTGCTTAATAATAATAAACACTATAAAGCAGGGTGGGGAAAAGCCTGACACATGCTTCAAAAGTGGTGAGATTTGGATGACTTGGACTTGAATATTTGTGCATATGTTATTCGAGAAACAGAGGTTGTGATTACCCTCAAATTATATAGAATTCTGATGAATGCAAAAAGTCTAATTATGAACAAATTCATATTCAAGCAGGAAGTAACTCATGCTTTCCAGATGAACAATTACTGA
Organism: Eopsaltria australis; assembly: GCA_034509425.1. NCBI lineage: Eukaryota > Metazoa > Chordata > Aves > Passeriformes > Petroicidae > Eopsaltria > Eopsaltria australis. Next base: position 166,911 of record JAVTVJ010000447.1, on the reverse strand, counting down.
CTTTTCTGTGGCAGAGAGTAAGGACCTTGAGGAAAGAATTCTGAATTTAATAACATCTTAAATATTACCATCATTTGCAAGTTATCACATACCTGCAGAAAGTAATAAACAGTACTGGAAAAGTTATTTGCATCCCAATGTAAGAATATTGCTCTTCCATTCAAGCCAAAAGTTTAATTTACAGACTCTGGAAATGCAGTAAAATTTCATCATTCTGTTTCCTGTTCCCATTTAGGAAACTGAGTTTCAAATTCTCAATCCTAGTGTAAGAATACAAGTAAAACAATCTCTTACTTTTTGAGCAGATGGGAACCTAAGACCAACCTCGATTTCAATTAAACTTATCAACTTCTCACACGTGAAAGAAATTTACACTCTCACAAAACCAGTGTCTGGTTAAAACCACAGTTTAATGGAACAATGAGAATTGAATTTGGCCAACGTGTTTAGTGCAGTGGCAATATGGCAAAGGCCTGGCTCAAGGGGCCAATTTTAAGCATACAAAAGGGTTTGAGGCACCACAGGAGAAAATTGGGCAGCATTAGAATATGGTGGAAAATGGGCTTAATCTCATTATAAGTGATGTTCAGAAAGATTCATCTAGAAGAAACCTCCTACTCTCAAGCACTGGTCTTGAATCAGTGGCGTTAATGAGATTTAATTATGCAATAATCAAAATTCCAGAGAAGGTAAAGACTATTGCACAAATCAGGCCGTGCAAGACGTGGCTCCTGAGCTGGAACTGAGCATTCTGAAACACTAAACCAGGGAGGTGTTTGGCTTTCTGTGAGCCCCAGAACAAAGCAGCTCTTGGAAGGTGCCTCAGGCCACCGCGACGCTCGCGAGCCACAGGTGAGCTCAGGGCTCTCTTCTCTTCAGAGGAATCTCGTTGAACTCTGACTTAGCAAAGTCAAGAGGTGGAAGTCAGCCTCTTCATTTTGAAAAATTGGCCCCATGGGTTTTTTTATTCGTATTTTAAGATCTACACAACTGTTTGAAGAAAGAAGAGGTGAGAAGGGCAGAAAACCTTCTTTTTTTCTAAAGGGTTCTTGTACTTATATCCAAGACTACTACAATAGAAAATATGAGAGATAGGATGCCCCTGACTGATAAAGCTCTTCCCATCCTTTAGATGTCTTCCAAGTCATGTAAAACTGAGACCCACCAACCCTTAATTCTTTGGGACACCTTTTGAACTTGTGGCTTTCAGATCGTGAACTCTTCAACAGGAAGTGTTGCAACTAGGCTGAAAATGATAGTTTGGTGATGTCTCCCTTTACCATGACTTATAATGTGAATACATTTATATTATCTTCCTTTTCTTGGAACTATCTTTTCAGGGCTTTTGTTAGTTTTTCATGTTGTTGTTTCTTGGGGTTGTTTTTTGTTTTGTTTTTGGTTTGGTTTGGTTTGGTTTGGATTCTTTTGGGTTTTTTTTTTTTGTTTGCTTGTTTGTTTGCTTTTAGGTGCATTGGTTGTTTTTTTTTTAATTAACATGGAATATTTAAATTTCTTATTTTCTCCAGTTATTTATCCTGTTTTATGGAGCTGCATGTAAGTATTATATGACAAATAGTCAACATTTAAGAGCTTGCTTGCAATTTTCTCTCAGGATCCTCCAATCAATGCTACAACAACAAGCCAGTCACAGTGAATGCTTCTGGTATCTCTAATCTCTCTTTTTCCTGAGTGCAAGCAGGAAAGCCCCATTTCTGTGGTGGAGAAACTCTATCACACCTCCTGTGACCTGGAGACCCTCAGCTGCCCTCTAAACCTGTCCATTCATTTCTCCATCTTCCACTGGGATAGGAAATATGTACATAAATCACCTGGGAATCAGTTTCCAACCACGCTTTTTGTCCTGCCTGTTTGCTCATTTTTATTAGAATGGACCTATGCTGAAGGAATCTCACAGGGCTTGGTACAAGATATGCTATCTAAAATCTTTAATTGAAATCCATAGCAAAGGATATAGGTGCCTACAGAGAAAAAGGAACTTCAGATTTTTGGATGTGGCCTTTACCCTCAAGCATTTTTGGAGGGATTTATGTGTCTCAAATTTTAAATAGTAGTGAATAGACTTTGTTTTTTGTAATCAGACTTCCTCATTTTAAAAGACAGGAACTATAAATTCTATTTTACATATGTAGAGGACACGATTCCTTTCGCTAGAGACAAAATATATGTGTATATTTAATGGAAGAAGAAAGGAGAGAGGGTCAGGAGAAGGGAATAAAGTGACATGATCCATGAATCTGGAGAATAAAATGAGATTCTATTAAACTTCACAAGTGAAAATGCCAAGTTGCACTTGGCTTTCCAAAATGCTAAATTGCAATCTTAGAATCGAGTTTCTCAAGTTCCCAGTCTCCTTCACAAGCTGGTTTCCCTTCATGGGTTGTTCTCCCTGGATACATCATGTCTGGGGCAGTGTCCTGTGAAAATACCAATTACAAGCTGTTGTTGGACCTCTCTGTTGGAAATAATGACATTTTTTTGTGGAAGATGCCTACTTTAAGGTAATTGAATGAACCATCAGGTTTTCTTTACATAAGTGAACTGCCCAGCCTAATACTGAAGAACTCCCAGAAAGGAAGGCTCCTAGGACTGAATTTCATGTGTCAGCCGGAATTGAAGCAAGAGAGTTTATCCAGGCCACAGCCAAGGGATATTCTATTCTACACTTTTATGATGACATTATCTTCATTATGAATCTAACTGCTGCTGTTGTTGGTGCTGGTCTTGTTTGGCCTGACTGAAAATTTTATTTCACAAAAAAGGTATGACCCATGCAACAGCTTTTACCTTTATCCACATGTGGAAGAATCAACACACATTCCAGCCAAACTCTCCAGGCAGCAATTGCAGGTTGCAGTCATAATGGTGGGAAATGAGATTGCTTCCCATATCTGCAAATTAGTACATTTTGCAGTAGATGCAAGGTTTTACATAATAATTTGTAAAAGCCCCTGGATATTCAGAAATCTGAAGGGGTAAAATCCTGAACCATGTTGAAGATGTCTTGTGCACTTCCCTGCTGTAATGGAATCAGGATTTCACCTGTTCTGAATTAAAACTGGCTTTAATTTAGCTGCTAAACAAGGCAGAGTTCTCATCATTCTGTGATAACAACGTGCCAATGAGATTTAAGTTCTTATTCCATTTTCCTTGTTAGAGATGTTCAATTTTATGTATGCTCCACTGACTTAATGCTTCTCAAACTACTTAACAGATTTATTCATGCCATTCTTCCAACTGAACATTGTTTTGGTTTCTTTTAAGATGTGTTGAAACTAAGAACAATGCTCAGATAATCCTGCTGTCTTCAAATCAGCATATTTAATATATATAATTGTATCATCCTATGGTGAAATTGGTGCACGGAAATCAACAATTGGAAGAAGAAACACAAACTCCTCAAAAATTCATTTAAAATTAGGGTTTTTTTGTGTTTTCCTACAGGACTTTGGTCAAGTATGTTGTTTTGGTTTATATTTAAAATGAAAACTATTATAATTTTGAATAAGAAAATGTGACTTCAGTGTTTTCTAAATGAAATGTTGCATTTGAAATAATGGTTCATTATGCAGCAAAAAAGTCCTAAGGCTGGGAAGAAATGTTAGTGGTGTATTTGCATTTGCATTTTTGCTTAAAGCCTGAATAAGAAACATTTTCTCTGCTTTTCTAAAAGAGGTGCAGTGAAGGTAATGATTTGAACTTGAATAAAAAGTATGCACAATAGCTAAAGAACCAGTTTAATATTAAACTTTTGGTGCAATTAATTACTTAGGCCTGAATCCAGAGTTAAGACTTTGGTCCTGAAAAGCTGTGAATTGGAGCATCAAGCTCTGGAGCGCCTGGCCCTCACAATGATACCCAGGATGCTCTCTTAGGCATTCAGGTTTTTCACACAGTGTTTAAAAAGTCTTGAGCTCAGAGTTATGCAATTGCAACCTGGCCAACATAACCTCATGGGGAGTTGAGCAACTAAGAATACAAATGGCAGGGTAGGTGTCCAAATTTCCTTCTTCTTGCAAAAGCAGATAATTGTAATTATTATTATTATTATTATTATTATTATTATTATTATTATTATTAGTCTTTCACGAATCTCCCCTCACTCCTCTGCTTTAACAACAACTGCACACTGCAGTCTGCCTTTTACTAGTACTGCCTCTTTTGGTGGACAGCTCACAGCTCAAGAACTGCAGGGATGTTGAAAGCTTTCACTGTTTCTGCACATATCAGGACATGAAAGGTTAGTAAGGTTTTCTGTGAGAGCTTCCCAGTCATTTCTGACTTAGGTGTTTATTAATTACTGCAGATCCTGTGTCATTTTCAGTCCTGAATTTTTGTGGTTCAGCTCTTTCAGCTGCAGATAAATTTATTTTTCAGTAGCACTTGATGAAGTGTTTCTGATTCCAACTCAGGACTAAGAGAGTTGTAAATCTTCCACAGCTTTTTAATTGAGAGGAAAAGCTTATACTAGCTGTGGGCTATGGGTGTAATATATTCATATTCATGTTGGCTTTTGGTTGTGCCCATATTAGAACAGAGCTGAGTCATGTTGGATCAGCCTGGAGATTCACAGCTGGGTTGCTTTGGGAGGGAGGAAGGGTGCATCACTAGCAGGAGTAAGTCTGTAGGAGGCTGTTAACTATAGACAAAAATCTCTCTGAATAAGCATTAATTAGCACCTTGCAAGCTGAAGGGATACTTTAGCCAGCAGTGGTTAGAAAGTGAGGCTTTGATCATGGTTCTCATCTGGAATTTTGAAGATTTCAGGTTAGTTCATGTTCCTGTCCCTGCCTCCAGGATGCAAATTAAAACACTGTTTTTTCCACATTCCATTTCCTCTTGTTTATGATAAACTCTTTGTCCAATGCTTGCTTGTTCTGGCTTTTTTTCTGTCTCTCACAAACTACTCTTCTAGCAAAATGAGGTTTCCTATTACAATTAGTTAATTGGTTCTGCTGCAATTAAGTAAATAACCCTTGGACACTGGTTTTGCTTTCAAACACTGCCCTCACAAAAAAATTGTCCCTGTGTACCAGAAAGAAATCCATGCTGGACAGAAATTGCAGTGCTGAGTGTCATTAGACTTCTTTTTGAAAGGAATTCTTTTTTTCATGCTTTATAACACGATAATTGGTTCAGCTGTGTGGAACCACTTTTGGGTCCTGCAAGGTCCACATAGTCAGATGAAAACACAACTATTCTCTGTAATGGGCACAGTTCAGCACTGTATTACAGACAGGTTTACAGGGGTTTTTTCATGTTCATCATGACTGAGATATAAAAGATCAATGATTACAACTGCTGGGAAAAAAAGGATAATTATGCAAATTTTAACCTTGTATCCCTGGAGGGAAAAACCTTTCCTAACTAAGCACTTTAACAGAAGATAAACAAGGCATTTTCAAAAAGGTCCAGCTAACTGCCTCATCAAACAATTCTATGATACCTTCATTATTGCTAGTCAGTGCCTCCAGAAAGAAAATCTCTTCTGTTTTACACAGTACTGAGTCTTTATAGTTGAAACCTTCCTTTCATTTGACTGTTAATAATGAGGGGTCATTAGCATTTATTTTAATGAAAAAAATTGATTATAATTTGACTAAACAGCTTCATGGACTCTGGCCTCCACTGCTGGGTTTTTATTCTGATGGCTGTGGATAAAGCCAGAATTCCTCATTGGAACAGCCGAGTCCAAAGCCATCATTAATGTGTTATCACATAGGATCAGGCTTAGCAGTGAAAGCTGATAGAGCTCTCTGAGAGCAGGAGCTCATTTTGTTTTGATTTTCACACTATGGACAAAATCCATCTTTCAAAATATTCAGTGACATCCAGTGTTCCTACCCAGACTTCCTTTGGACCTTTTTCTTTCACTGTGAGTGCTGCCTAGATGTGTTTTGCTTAAATGGAAAGTTTACAACTAAGTGGACAGAGTAAGATGACTTAATTGCATTTCTGAAATGGCAGATTCTGTTCTAAAGCAGCTCTATCACCCTTGCACAGATTCTTTTTAAAAATGAACCGTATTTCAAATTCAGGTTCAGTACTGCATCACATTTTATTCTCCTCTTATTATTCCTCTATAAAATGAGTAATTCATAACTATTTTTTAGCATATTTAATCCTAAATTGGTGTGTCACTGAAGTTAACCCAAATCCATAGATGCTATTTCATGTCAAGATCTCACAATAAAATCTCCACCTTCTTACAATTAAAGTCTGCAGTACTTACCTGAATACTAACTTTAAAAAGGAAGATTCACCTGTGGTCTGTGGCTCCACTTCAGAGTTTCCTTTGGGGTGTTTTATTTAAATCTGCAGGAGAACAGCTCAGCAAGCACAGGGTCAGGGCAATGTTGACCTCCTGATTGAGGGCAGGAATAGTAGAGAAAACTCTCTGTAGGTCTGGCAGAAAGGGAGTCCTTCAGCAGAAAGATTAGCCTTTTGTCCTCACTCCTTTAGGTCTTTGGCTAGAAAGATTATGCTCTCTCTCCAGCTGGCTGGAAAAAAAAATGTGTGAGAGTAAGAACTTGATGTAGAGTGACAATAATGGCCTTAGAAAGTCATTTTTGCACTGGTGGGCTGAGACAGACTGAACTCAGGCAGGATGAGCACAAGCCAGCTCTGAGCTGGGAAGGAGTTACTCACATTAATGTGCTCCTGGTCCAGAGAAGATCCTGGATGCCTCTGCCTGATGCTCTCTCTGCTCCATTGCAGGGTGGGCACTCCCAGGGAACCAGCTCAGTCAGGCAGCTCTCAGTTTGCAGCTGGATTGCAGCCTGACAGCCCAGATCCTTGGGATCCCTGCACTCTGACATTTGGGCCATTCCTCTGTGGTTTTTTTCAGTGACTTGCTAAAATCATGAACTAACACAGACATCTCTGCCTGGAATCAAGTCCTGCATCTTTCCCAAAATCCTGAAAATATGGTTGATTCATTTAAAATATTTGTACTATATCCAGAGCAGAGGTTTCAGAAAATCAGGTGCACTCTGCATGTTTCAGAACCTCATCAACCCGGGTTTTGGTCTCTTACCACCTCTTTTGATTTAAGGCTTCATTTTGTCATTGTTCTCCTGATCACCTTACTATTTTTGAGCCTGTTTATCAAAAACAACAGAAAGGCTAGAAGCTTTGATATTTGAAATGAACTTAAAATAGGACTAGTGTAGTTCTCCCTCTCTGCCTACAGTACTTTCAGTTCTCCATTTCATTCATTTTTAATAATATATGTACACATTACATCGAGTTATGAAAGGCATTAGGAAGAATCTTTATTATTATTCGTCTATAACACACAAAAAATATATAAACTTGCAGACAAGAACAAGAATTGCAAGCAACTTAGACAATGCATTTTACACCACTGAGTGTAGGCACATACAGCCTGAGGTGTTGGTTTCATTAATATCTCATTTTTCCATGTGTGCATTTGTCTTGACAGTGCAAATTAATGTTCTAACAGCAGAGGGTTCTGATGTATGACAGGAAAAAACACAAGCAATCAATACAGCTTATAAATATTGAAGTGCTACCATACAGAACAACAGGAGGCACTGGAATAATAAGGCCAAGAAGAGAAAGGAACTTATCAATACACAGCACAAATCCTAATAGTTATCCTGTCTGTGGTTCCTTCTATCTTGCAGCAAACTTGGTTGCAACTTCTTTGCATTTGTGCCTCCTTTTCTCCACCCCAGTCTGTTCCCAGATAAGTTGTACAAATTTCTTTGCTGTGAGGGTGGTGAGACCCTGGCACAGGCTGCCCTGAGAAGCTGTGGCTGCCCCATCCCTGGAAATGTCCAAGGCCAGACTGGATGGAGCTCTGAGCAACCTGATCTGGTGAAAGGTGTGCCTGCCCACAGAGTTATAGAATCATAGAACGTTAAAGGGTTGGAAGAGGCTTTAAAGATCATTTAGTCCCAATTCCCCTCCCCTGTGCAGGGACACTTCCCACCAGACCAGCTTGCTCAAGGCTTTATCCAGCCTGGCCTTGAGCACTGCCAGGGTTTGGGCATCCATGGCAGGGGGGTTGGAATGAGATGGTCACCAAGGTCCCTTCCAACCAAACCATTCTATGATTCTGTGATTCTGTGATTCAACAACCTGCCCTAATTACTTTTGTCCCCATTGCTACTTCCATACCCACATCTGGCATTTCTGGGAAGTTTACCAAGCTAAGCTGATCTTGCATAGTGTAACTAACATGATTACCTCAATTTTCCTATAGGGCTTTATTCCTAGAGAGGTCCCAAATACTTCCCTTCATTAACTATGGAGTTTGCCCATTTACTGACATAATTTGCCCTCTCACCACTGATGAAATCCTGTCATTCCTCACAGCCCCTTCTGCAACTTCTGTCAACACCTTGCATTATCCTGAAATAATTCTGTGTGTCACATCCAGCAATTTCTTTGTGATGTCCAGTAGTTTTCCATGTACCATCCCTGAAACTGTGAATAAATCAAGGGGGGCAAACCAGGTTATTCCTGGTGAGACAAGAGATGCAGAGCAGCCTGTGAGCACGTCCAAAAGCTGGTACAGGCACTTTTCTACATTCTGTGCCTCACAAACCTTGGATCCATGTAACCTTCCACTCACTGATCTTGCCCTTCCTGGGTACAGCATCTCTCAAACCCAAACTCCAGCCCAGGCAGCCATTTCCAAGCTCCTTAGAAAAGAAACCTCTGCTCTGGGCTTAGAAGGAAAAACAAAACCTCATAATCCAAAGGGAAATGTCTGATGAGAAGGTCAGTGAATAAACAGAAAAAAGATGCAGTTCTGTACTTTTCAGCATTTCTCCTACAGTACACATAGTAGGAAGTATCTGCTTCCTGCCAGCTTCTGATAACCTAGGATTTAGCTTCAAGTTTCTATTGAAGAATTCCTCTTTCAAGTGATTTGCTATCAGACTAACTTTATTCTTTGTAACATCATCACCATTGTTTGTTTTTTTGGGTTTTTTAGGAGGGTTTTTCTGGTTTTTTGGGGGTTTTTTTGGGGTTTTTTTGGGTTTTTTTTTGGAATGGATGTGAATTGAGGCTCCCACATAAAATCCTTGGAAGCTGCAAACTTGGCAACCAATTCCTCTTTCCAGTGTGTTTTATCTAAAGCATGAAAAAATGAAAAAGTCTTCAGGCTTTTTTTTTTTTTAAGAGCAGGAGGAAAATTTAATGACTGAACACTGACTCTGCAAGATGATTCTGCATCACTGCTGAGAATTTCCAATCACGCAACTGAAAAACTCTCAGCACAGCTCTGACCTGCAGCTTTACAGAGCAGATGGGCTGTTACCAGGAGATGTTGAGGCTTCCTTCTTTGAGATTTTGGTCTTCTGTCATTCAAAAGCAAAGAGAGGAGTTGGTGCAGAGCAATTTTCCCTGAAACAGCTTCCCAAAAGTTCTCCTAGAGCTCCCTGTCACTCTCTCACCATGCTCAGCCTCTTGCTGGAGCGGGTGAACAAATGCAGCAGATGAGAATATTGCAGCCATAAACCAGAAACCACTATTTTGTTCTTTACACACTCTCATTTTTTTTCCAGGAATAATTTGTTTACATTTACATTTATATTATATTGAAAAATATCAAATAATATATTTCCTAAAGTTATTCTATTCTTCTCCCTTAGAAATAAGCAGTAATTGCACCAGCAGCCAGCTTCCAAGGGATTGATGCCAATAATGTGAGCAGCTGTATTTTTACATTTTGTTTAATAAAATTGCTTTTATGTAAAGGTCTGCTATTAAACATTTGATAGCTTCACACGAAAAAACAAATCTCTGGTATGGAAAGGCAATTATAATTTGAAGAATTATTGCCATAAACTTTAATGTTTTTCAATTTCAATCTATTGTAAGGCAAGAATTTCTCTAGAGCAGTCGCATTCAATGTTCCATCGTAAAAAAGAGTAATGGAAGAAAAAATACTGTGCGATGTATGGAATTTTATGACAAAAAGGCAAAACCCCCTCAAATTGTTCTCTCTGCAGTCATCTCTACCTTTAGTCTTATTAGTTGCCATGAAAAATACCTCCAAAAGTGCCTGTAAGCCCAAACAATTATATACCTGGCTGCATAACTTGTTGGTAAAAGCTGAATATCTTAACATTCTTTATGCCTTGGCCTTGCAGCTAAATCTTTTTGCCACGCTGTCTCTAGATTTATGTGTTTTAGCTACTTTTGCAAGGCACTGGAGAGAAGTATCACAGGAGGTGATTTACACTTTTTCCTCTCTTTTGGCATTAGATACTCATGTAAAAGCAGTTCTGTTTCACTCCTGGGTGACTGAGATCGGGGGAAGTCCTAGCCTGGATAATTAATTTTGTAGAGAACCTCACCTCCAATGACCTTGACATCGTTAATATTGCTCAAATCTTACACAGCACTGAGATAAGGCAGTGGATCAATTAAATCCATGTGAAAGTGGGTTTAGATTGGTATTGGGAAGAAATTCTGTGCAGGTGGGGAGGCCCTGGCACAGGGTGCCCAGAAGAACTGTGGCTGCCCCTGGATCCCTGGAAGTGCCCACGGCTGGGTTGGACAGGGCTTGGAGCAACCTGGAACAGTGGAAGGTGTCCTGTGGCGGTGGGGCTGGAACTGTGTGGTCTCTGTGGTCCCTCCCACCCCAAACCACTCCATGTTCCTGTGCTTTTATGAAAGAGGGAGTGAACATCATGCAGCTGTGCTCTGGGAAAGCAGACATGGTCTGGCTGTTCTGTTCTGCTTAAAAGCTACAAACCACTCACCCTGGAGGCACTGAGGGACAGAAAAGGGCAGCTTGATGTCCATGAAACTCCACAGACTGTGCAAGGTGAGGAACTACTCCAAACCCAGCAATACCCCAGGGACTGAGGATGACTCTGTGCTCATTTCCTGCTCACAGCCCAATCTTACAGGTTTAAACATTTGGTGGTAGGGGCTGACTTCAAGGTGTCACACCTCACCTATTTTTGACCTGCTGACAAAAAGAGCAGCTGGTGACTCCATCAAAGCAGCTGCTGGGCTAGAAATCACTGTCTCAGACTGTTTGCAAAAATCTATTACTGTTATTTAAAAGCTAAAACTAAGTGACCAAAAGATCTCATGTCCATTGCAGTGATGGATCACAGTCCAAAATGTTCCAGTTACAAAGCTTCACTTAAATAATGGGTTAAAAGAGGGAAGAAGCAACAAATTTGAAGACCTCTCCTGACTCCAGTGATGATAAAACTCCTGACCTGCTGTAATTCATCAGAGCAGTTGAGCACATTCTTATGCTCAAGCTTTCAGGCTGGCCCAGTGATTTCAAAGCATTTTATTAAATACACCAAGTTAAGTGCTTTGCTGGCTCCCAGCTTGACACAAATGCCTCTTGAAATGACTCTCAGGGTATTTCTGTAAAAGAAATCAGTGACTAAAGTCCTATAAACTGGAGTCTCCAGGATGCCAAAATAAGTTTCAGTGTGACCATGAACATTCTTCTCTTGGGAATTCATCTGCAAGTTCAAAAAAAAAAAAAAAGTATCTTCATTATAGTTACAAGACCTTATTTTGAAATCAGTATCACAATCTGTTGAAATATAGGCAAATAAAATGAAAAATAGTAAAATTAAATTATTTAGGAGTTTTTTTGTTGCTGTTGTTTGTTTGTTTGGAGGATTTGTTGTAGTTTTTTACATTTGACCATCACAGTAACTCTTCAAATACAAATCAAAGAGGAGAAATATTATTTTTCTGTTCAGCTGTGCTGAGTTTGAGTAACTATCCATTTTAGTTACATACAGATGAGTAAAAAGTTTCAAAGTTAATTTATCTGAAGAGGATAAGTTATTCCACCTACTTGTTAAGAACTAGGGAGAAAATTTATATTAAAATTTATAATAAATATTAAAATGTCATGGTGCTTTATGTTGATGTTGTAAAAAATGTTTGAAAAATTTAATTCCATTTAAAATATAAAATAAAAGGAAGGGTTAATACAATACAGAATTTTAAATTAAATATTTGATTTGGGGATGAAAAGTAATTTTGAGTTTATTTTAATTAACCTAGGGATGTTTGGTGTAAGCAAGGCCATTTCACTTTTCTCTGTCTCAAACACACAAAAATCCTTTCCTTTTGTCCTGTATTTGATTTTTACCTCAGGAAAGCCTTGCTCTGAGCTCTCTAACTGAACACAATGCAGGAGAGCAGGTGCAAATGAGACAAGGAAATAGGGTAGTGATATGTCTAATAATCTTAAAAAAGATCTATTTTGGAGGTTAATACAGGTAAAGAAACCTCCAGAAAATCTCAGAGCAGTGATTATGCTACCTAAGAGCCCAATGGTGAATGAATCTGAGGGGATGCAGTAGAGATTTGTGATTTTTCTGCCTCTGTTGAAGGGGGTTTGGGTTAACCATCTTCTTTCCAGTTTGAAACAAAAGATTTTCATGGGGATTGGCCACAATGTTTGTGAGGTTCAAAAGGAATGGACAAATTAAACATCAGGGCAGTGATTATCCAGTGTTTTCAGACATATTTTTCAATCCACTTTCCAGAGGGGAGGAGTGCACAGTGCAGGAGGGTTTGGAAACTCTCCAGGCTGTTCTGTGTCCCCAGGCTTGGGAGGAGATGACTGAATTGTGCAGATTCAATTGTACAGAGCATCTCAGGTCACTCAGAAACTTCTGATTCCTCCCTTCCAGTGCTGATGCTTCTAACAGGTGCTGAGTGCACAGCTCATGACTGGCAGTGCCTTGTTTCAGTACATAAATAACCAAATGGACCTTTTTTGGGAAATTTGGGACCTTTTTTGGAAAGTAATGGAAGCTCTTCCATTTTACTTTCAGACTTGCCTGTTTTTCTCAGATGCAAAATCTTAAACTTGCCACCACAAGTGCCCAGTTTGGAATTCCCTTGAATTCAGTTAAGCTCAATGAATTTGAGATAAGTTCATGAGTGTGTTTTCTGCATATGGCACATTTGTAGGTTGAATGAGGTTACCCAGTTGGGAGGAACTTGACTGACACCCCAATAATTTTGTATTCGTGATACAAGTGATGAGTGTGGAAAGATTGATATGGAGGGATCTTGGCCAAGTCGGCTTAGGCAGTGCCACACAATGAGTGAAAAGGAGAGCAGTCTGATCCCTGATTTTCATGGAACCAACAACCCATCCCTGCACTTCACCTGGGACTTTGTGTGTCAGCACTCTGGAAAACTCAGCATGATTTCAGAAAGGAATGTCTGACTGCAGTCCAAGCAATAATGGGAAGAGATTTGGCTGATGCTCACTCAAAAATGGAGTTTTGGTTCTGAATTATTTGTCTCTAAGCACAGTAATAAATTTTGAGTTTGAACAGAAAGAGTCGTTTTTTTCCCTAAAGAAATGACAGCTCTAACAAGGAAATAACCTGAGTATTTTTTAACTGGCTTGAGTCTCACAATAATTCTCACAAACACCTCTGCTATTTTCAAATACTGAACTTTTGGCATTGTAGAAGACCTGTGATTCTGACCTAGGGACTGTGTAAGGCCCAGGGTGGTACAGAGTCCAGCAGCCCAGATTAGCACACTTTTATAAAAGGCTGTTCTAACCTTTAAGAGGTTGTTTGCCATGTCCCTGGGGTGGTGACCACCTGCAGGCTTTGAGCTGGGGGACTTGGCAGGTGAATCCCTTTGTGCTAAACAGCCTCAAGTTTTAGTTTTATTTTTTTACTTTCCCTCTCTGTAGCTGACCTGCACACTTGATTTTTAGCCGCTAGCAGGATGCAGAACTGTGTTTCAAGATGCTGGACTGAGCTTAGATAATGATTTTTAGGCCCTGGCAGAATGTAGGGATACAGAATATACCACAGAGCATCAGCTAAGAACAAGAGCCTGTTCTGCACTGACCATTCAGCCTGCTGTCACAGTAGCTCTTAAATACTTTTTTTTTAAATTAAAAATATTTCCATTTATGTGCAACTCTTGGCAGCTTTAATCTGAAGTGCCAGACTCAGCCACAGCATTTTGTAGCATTCAGTGGAATTGCATGAAATTCAAATCAATAAAAACTGGCATGGTGTGATACATGTGGTGTTTAGTAAACAAAGCAGATGAGATTGACCTGACTGAAAGCTGTGATCAGCACAAACACACTGAATACAAAATGTGGTGTTGATTTGAGGCACAGCTGAGCTGTATGTGCATTTATCCAGCTACTTTGGGAAGATCTAATCGTTTTTAATCATTACATGATCCAATCTCAGGTGTAAAGCCCAGTGTCACATGTTCTTGAAGTCTTCAAATTTGCCCCCATGTTTAAAAAGTGAAAATAAAAATGGGATACACTGAGATCCTCTCAGACATTACTGCTTTGCTTAAAACTTACTGTATTCCCTGCCCTGCTCTTGCCACTTATAAATTCCCTAAAGAGAAAAGCAGGGTACCAGAAAGAATTTTTTAAAAGCTAATAAATTGAAGATGGGCTTTTTAGCTGGTTTTGGGTGGAAAAGCATTACAGCAGAAATCCTGTTAAATAACCCTGTCAGGCATGGATATTACAGAGAAAACTCCATTAGGTTTATTTGGGTTTTCTCTCTTTCTTTCTCTTTTAAGTAAACAAAAATATGGAATGCAGATACAGGAGGGAGAAAATCTTTGGCATAAGAAATACAGCATTTGGCTAATTAAGTGTCTGTTTGCTTTCCCCGGTATTAAATTCTAATTCTTGTCATTTAGGACCTGAAAACTATGGAAAAGGAAAACAGGATACAGCTCCAGCTTATGGAGATTGACAGCCTAGCACATCTCATGCCTTGCAGAGTCCATGGAAGTGTTTATTTCCTATCCAGAGCTGGGACTAAGGGACTTAATGAAGTGTCTGACAGAGGAAAAACATTAATTGATGTTGTATGGGAAAATAAGTATCATTATATCAGTTTTATAGGTGGCAGAGCAGCCATGTGTTATGAGGAAGTTCCTGTATCAGGTCAGTGGAAAACAGCTTCCTTCATTCCCAGCTGTAAATCTCTCAGAATTATCCAAATTCTGCTAATGAATGCATTATTAACTAAAATACAACACCAGCTGATTCTGCAGGGCATTTGCTCTGAAATGGTGTTTTGGCCCAGATGCACTTGCTAAGCCTGTGAGGTTGTCACTTTGTGTAAAGATAAAATTAAATGCTGCCACGAATTCTGAGCAAAATAGTCCTTAAAATAAGGTGGCTACGTATTAGCCCAGTTTGAACTTTTTTCTGCTGGTTTTTGTTCTGGATTCTTTTTTTTTTTTCTTTCTAAAGATGAGATCATCCTTCTTTACATGCCCTCTAAAGCTCATGCTAAGGTATATTTTTAACCTGCATACTGGTCATATGGGTAAGAAACGGAATAGGAATAGAACTTTTCTTCCAAAGTTCCAGGAAAGTGACCAAGTGAAAAACCCAAGTTCTTAGGCTGGTCCAAAATAAGAGTCAGATGACTTTAGGGGGGATCTCATCAATGATCTTTAAAACATCTGTGATCTACCACCCCTAGAGACTTTTAAACTCTGTATTTTCTGAGTGTCTTTTTTTTTTTTTTAATTTTATGTACAATCATAAATGTCTTAATCTTGTAAAGACCAAATATCCCATAAATGGCTTTGGTATAAAAAGATTTAAATTCATTTATAAACGCAAAGGTTTTTGCTTTAATTAAAGTGTACTTAACTATTCCAAGTGGAGAAGATATATTTTATTATTATTATTAGGATATCTGCACTATAAAAAAGGGTGATACTTTATTCTTAGCAATGAAAATTATCTTTCAGCACACAGCTCTCCAGGCTCCAGTGTACACAGAAAATGAAATTTGAATTATTATAATGTTGCCATAGTAAGATATTAAAGGATGGATGGTAGAATCTGAATTTTTTTAACACCCCAGGAGGAAAATGTCTGTCAATGTCTACTTAAATTTATATGAATTTACATAAATTTAGGTGAAGGATGTCAGAGGTAAAAATAGAACAGGAGGGGAGATGGATGGGAGGGGGTCTGACCCACCCCTACTGTCAGTGAGCAACATTGTGATCATGGATATTTCTCTTTATTTTCTCTTTTATCCATTTTTGCCTCATGTGATAAGTCTTTCCTGTTCACTGACAGGTGGCAACATTTAGTCTTGTTCATCCATTTCTACATCAGCCATGATTTTGTGGGGTTATCCAGAGCAGCAGCAGGGGATCATCCTGTTCAGCTGGGAAAATTTACTGGCTGTTATCTGGAAATCTGGATGTCTTCTGCAGGTTGTTCCTGCTCATTCCCCTGAAACAGGAAAATGGATTTGTCACTAATCAGGTCAGCAAAATGGAAGAGAGATTCATTAAAAGATAATGTGGCAGGATGAAGCTGACAGAAAACAAGGACAAAATTGATGTTGTAAGATATTATCTTACGAGACACAGGAGGTTTTCACAAAACACTCTATGTTAAGATATTTTTCCACCACCTATTTTTGTCTCTGTGCTTTTGAAATCAAGCTCCATTAAGTTTTTATGAATCTTAGGACAAGTGCTGTCTTCTGCCAGGAACTGTTACCTGGCAAATGATGTGTAAAAAAAAAAGTAGAAATCTGGACAGGGATAACTACTTACTACACCACATCAGTTTGTTAATTTATGAGGGGTTTTTAGTCCTCTATCCAGAGGTAGCTTATTCCATCTTTCCATTTTTCCAGCTCAAATTCCATTTTTCCAGCTCAATGTTAAAGGGTTGGTTTTATTTCGTTATGAAGGGATGAGGCTGGATCTCTGTTAGTTATTTAGAAACACATAGGAAAATTTCATCTGAAAGTTAAGCATGCTTACAACAACACTATTTGAAACACACAAAAGGAAATTCAGTTTTGCTGCCCTGGTCATGCAGTTCTGCAAGGCTGCAGCTCTGATCGAGTTATCTCCGTGAAAAACATTTTGCACAAGATCCTGAGACAGGGAAATAGTTGAAATTGGGAACATCCCCAAAATGCTATGGAAAATAAAAAAGGATTCTCTGTCAAGTGTGCTACAGAACATCTCAGATGTGGCTTCAGATGACTGAATAGCAGATAAATCCCTACTGTGTCACCTCAAAGAAAGTAAGGTACTTATAATGATGTTGGAAATGGTTTGGACAGCACCAACACTCTGCCCACAATATAAATGCAGGGAATGTGGGCTCAATTCTCACAACTAATTTTGATTATTTTGTCATTGTTTCCAGCCCTTGAGACTTTTCAAATGGGTTCCCGGCAGAAACACTGCTCTCTAAGATCTGAACATACTTGGAGAAGAAAGTAGCTTTTGTAGGTATTTTACATTTTACTTGTGGGTGATCCTGTGGAAGTCCCTGTTCTGATATTTCCGCAATTAAATACTTATTTTCTTCTGCTTTGTAAACTTAATTTTTTTTATGTATAACATGAAAATTTGGAAAATTGCCAAATTCTTTAACTGACTGACACTTTAAAATGTACTTGGAAATCTTAAATGAGTCATGGAAAAACTACTCCTTTCCCAATCATGGATTCTGCTTCCTTCCCAGTCCTACTCACTCTTACCTCACTGCTGTCTTTGGGTTCTCCATCTCTATTACTCTTTTGGACCAGGACCAGATGTCTCTCTGGAAGTTGCTAAACCTGAAAGAAGCCAACAAGTTAAAAAAGAGAAAAAGAGAAAAAAATTATTTAGACATTGTGTTTTTCTAGATTGGCTTTCTAACTAATATATTATAATAAAATTCTGGATCTACATTAGCATGAATAAAATATCAGGTGAGGGAAAATGTCTTGAATTATTTGATTTTCCAGTTCCTCAGGTGCCCGTCCTTTTATTGTTTGAAAAATTTTATTATTCTCTCCCCTCATGAGGAATTACACAGAGAAGTTCACTTGTGCATCAGAAACCAACTCCAAGCTCCGTTGCCAGCCCAAGAAACTCTGCCTAAAATCGAATCAGCTCACAGAGCCAAGAAAGTTCTGAACTATGAGGACACAAAGAATGACTTACAGGATAAGCACCAAAAAATGCCAGGTTATTTTCCTGAAGGGAGGGATGAATCCTCTGTGTGATCCTATGCACTGCAAAGTGAACACCTCCATGGGTTGCTCAGGAAGGAGAACCTGAGAGCAGAACAGGGCATTCAGTTTGGTTATTCTGATGGATGCGAGCTATGGCTGCATCTTTCCCCTGCTAAGAGACAAACCTGGCAGTTCCCTGGCTTGGCTGTGACCTGTTCCCGTTGTTTCTCTCTAATCTAGGATGATTTTGTTGTTATTAGGGGCTTTGCATGTTTCCCTCGTGCCACTGGTTCTCTTTCAACAGCTTCTTCAAACACCCTGCACTGTTCTTTACAAGCTGCCACACTGAAATCCTTCTTTACATGAACATCCCTCAGCTCTGCAGCTGCTGGGATCAGAAAGGGAAAAGTAACTCAAAAAAACCCCAAAGATAGGAAGTTCCCTTCATCCCCTTCCTGCTGTGAGAAATGTGATTCACTCCCACTCTTCTGTTGCTCACAAGATTTGCAAAAGGATGTGGGTACAGAAGGAAACAATACTTTAGTAACTAGGCACTTTCTCTGGTAAAAATAGGCAAAACAAGTGATATAGTAACTATTTGTCCAAACAACACAGGGCATGTTTCTTCAGAGTGAAAGTAATTAATTACTGGAACACTTTGCTTGAATCCCCCAGCAATGGTTTTTGCTAAATGTAAAACTGAAAAACTATAGAGATAAATGTAGAAACATAGGTACATGAAATGCAAATCAAAGTATGGACTGGAAAGGTAAATTGTTCAGTGAAGAATTACACTTGGAAAGTCTTGATCTTCTGCTTTTTTGTCCCAAACTGCTGTATTCAGCCTGTGCTCTGGAGCTGTGGAGCATTAGCCAGCAATCAGCAGCAGGTAAATAAGAAAAATATGTTATTCATAGTCTTACACTTGCTACAAGGGGAACTTTTCTGTGCTGAAAAATACACAGGGGGTGTGCAAATCCCGTGACTGGAAAACCCTGGACACACAGGTAGGAAATGGCTCCTTTTGCCTTCTCACTTGATTTCTGAATAATTCCAGCTACTGAAAAATACAACAAAAACCCACAAATAAACTAAATATGAATCTCAGCCTTCATCCAAAGCAGAGACTGACCTTTAGCTGCAGCAGAAAGATTGAGAATGTCGGCAGAGTGGAATCCAGAAATCAAAGGGCAAATTGCATTTTTGCTTTCCACCTTAAGTCATTTGAGTCTACTGACTTAGTAGTTAGTTAGTAACAAGTTAGTTGCCATTAATTCATTTTCCAGCACTAGACAAAAAGGTTTTCCACCCAGCCAGTAACATGTACATATTTTATAATTTTTATTTCTGTTTCATAGTCAGATTTAGTGGAGCAGCCATTGCATAACTTGATACATAACACCTTGTTGTAGTCTATTTCTGCAGAAAGAGTCTTTCCCCTTCTTTCTCCCCAACAAGAAAAAGGATTACAGAAGTTTAATTTTCCCTATTCCTCCTCTTTCCCCCACCTTACACACTGACCATGAGGTCACATTATCTGGAATATCCCTTTGGTCAGCTGGGGTCACCTGTCCTGGCTGTGTCTCCTCTCATCCTCCCAGGCACTTCCAGCCCCTCCTCTGGCTGTAGGAAAAGCAGAAAAGGCCTTGGCTCTGTGTAATCCTGCTCAGCAATAACAAAAACACCTCTGTATCATCACCCCTGTGTTCAGCACAAACCCAAAACAGCCCCACACCATCCACTGGGAAGGGAATTAACTCTCCCCCAGCCAAAAGCAGCTTATTCAGTAATACAGTTTGGTGGCAGCTTTTATTGCCTTGATTATTTTTTCCCCATCTCACAGTTTTTCACAGACATGCTAAAGGCACTCACTGTGCATTGCACACACAAACACAGCCAAATAGTTTGGTTCTTCTCCCAGAAGTGAGTCCCCAGCACTGCTGTGAAGCAGCTGGGAGCTGAGAGTGCAATCTTGGTACTGGTTTGCCAGGAAGCATTCAAAGCAGCCCAGCTTGGGGTCCCAGATTCCTGGGCTGCTCTGAGGAACTCACAATCCAGGGCAGGTTTTTGCCTGCTTGAGGAGCTCATTATTGCAGTCACCTTTTCTGTCCTACAAATCTTCAACTCTTCTCCTGCTCTTGTACTTCTCTCTGCTTTTCTTTTAACTCACTCCTGTCTTAATCTCCCTCTGTCTCCCCGATTTTTTTTAAATGTTATTTCCATTTTATTTTCTTTTTGTCCTTAAAGCCTTCTGCAGACAAAATGTCAATTTATACTGAAAATAGGGGTTCCTAAATTCTATAGGAAAGGGTGTAGCTTGGCATAGGCACTGAGGTAAATGATTATAGATGAATGTCTTCTACTTGACTCCAGTTTAAGCTCTGAATGTATTTGTATTCAGAGCTGGTACAACTGGGGAAGGAAAACATCCCATGTCCAGTCCAAGCTGAAATTATAGATGACAGAGATAATGAAATGAAAGTTTCAAAATTCAGTTATGTCCATTTATATATTTTTAACACAAACATAGACTGTACACATACTGTTTCACTATCCTTACAATACATCAAATGTCTTATATTAAATATTAAAGAAAAAATATCATCCCTCTGACCTCCATAATGGCACAGCCTCGGATGCTTATGTTATTTGTAAACTTTGCCTGAGTTTCAAATGCAGGTACTATCTAATTTCTCTTTTCTTGCTGACTTTTGGAAGTGCTTGCTACTGCACAGATGTGGAGACTAACTCAGTGTGAACATATTTGGGAATATATTTCAGCATCATCACTATCTCAGTGTCACACCTGTGAGCTGTGAGCAACTACACATCCTCAGCCTACAGATGCTGCTGACCATGGCTGGAGAAAGTGGAATGGGAAGAGATGAAAGAGACATGAAAGACCCTGTGATCTCTATGCCTCACATGCACAATCTTTTAAGAATCTATTGTAGAGAAAGAGGAGAAAAACCAGCGAGCTCAAGGTTGTGAACATCCAGAATCTTTGTTTTCATTCCTGTATTGCTGCTGGCACTCCAGATGCAAACCTTCTGTTTTCATACTTATATTTGAGATGCCCAACCTGCCATCCAGAAAGACAGTGTTTCTCTGTCTTGCAATAGGGAAAAAAATATATGGAAAGTAAAAAGTTCAAGTCTAGCAGCTAAAAAGTCGAACTTTTTACCTGAAAGTAAAAGGCTTTTCAAAGCCAAGTTCTTCCATGAGAAGATAATCTAAATACAGAATAGAAGAGAATCTAACTAGAAATAAGAGATAGAAAAGAACCCTTTTCCAGCCTTCCAAGCTGTTACATCTCCTTTATGTATTTTCTCTGACCTTGACAACTTGAGTCTGGCTTTGTTGAGATCACCTTTTTGTTTTGGCCTTTGCACATTATTCTGTACATTTCCCCATGTGTGCCTGGTGCATCTGATAAGCTTTTATCTCAAACCCTTTCATTATCACCATTCTACTGCTCTCTGTGATTAGGGAGTCAGAAATTGATTCCCACTTTTGTCCTGCCCATTGCACAAACATCCATTTCCAGCCTCTTCAGTTTGCAGTTAGGCACGTTCATGATTTTTCCATGGGGAAAATACTGGGAAGAAACCACCTTTTCTTTCCATTCTTTGAGACTTTGCTTTATTTTGATACTTCTGAGAAATCTTGGTTGATGTATAACAAGTCCTGCCTCCCTTGCAGAACTATAAGACAGCAATATTTCCCTGTACTTCCCAATCTGTCTCATAGCCATTTATTTCCTCCAGTCTCCTATAGAGATCAAAATCTGCTTCAGATCCACATTTTAAAACTTCTTAAAGTCAGGTGTTGACTTGTGTGAATGGTCATAAGTGTCACCACAGAAATTATGGGGATGGATTAAAAGGTGTTGCTATCTCACTCTTACAGAGAGTTAAATCAGGAAGACAGCAAGTAACACATCAGTGGCAGAGTTGCAACTTTGGAAGTCTTCTGAATTCCAAAATGGGCTTTTTATATGAAAACAGCCTTTCTTGCTTACTGAATATGCATTGGCACTGTGCATTACCTCTCTCTGTGTTAGGTAGTGTGTGACTGGCCTCAAGTCATGTTTTGGGACTTTCACTGCCATTCCTTTCTGTGAGTGCAGAGGTCTTTCTATTTAACCCTTTGCCCATGCTGCCTTTCGGCAAATGGTATTGTTCTGCCACTTTTCAGAGTCCTGCATTTATCATTCCAGGAGTCAAAGGCAAAAATAAATAACTTACTCCTTTAATCAATATGATGGCCAATTTTCTTCATCCCACATTTCCCTTCACTCTCCTTGCAGTTCTCTTTGTGCTCTCAGAAATGGTGAACTTCTAGGGATTTTTCACCCATTTAGCTCTTCACTTTCCAGTGCCCTCACTTCTTTGCTTGTAACAAAGACAGATGTGTGCTGACTTCAGTGAAGCTGCTCAAATTCAGGATCATGGTCTCCTTTATCTGTTTACTTTATTTTATTCACAGCTACAGCAGTGTCAATGTGAGCAATGCCAGCATCTCACGTTGGCTGTCTTGGTCTTACAGTAGTTTAGCAAACTATACAAAGTGGTAAATTTTAATATTTCCAATTTGCCAATAAGCTAAGTTTACCTGAAGAAGTTTGGATTGGAATTCAATATGATTATTATTGTTAATATACATACTAGAGACTTCAAATCATAGCAAGTATTTTTTTCAATGATAAAAACTTTTCTGGCTGTCAGAGATGAACTGCACTTGCACTGTGTTATTGTAAGACCTGCTTAAGATTTATAACATCTGTGAATGGATGGATTTTATTATGTCCTTCTAATAACAGGATAGATGAGGCAGAGGGCAGCCAGCCAGCACTTCTTGATGTACCTGCTCAGTCAGTTCTGTGTGCCCTGAGACCTCAGCACTCGATTTTATCTCTGGAACTGTTGCAGTACCTGTGCCCCATGGAGACTAACACACACACAGAGAATCACACCACTGATTAAAGGTTCTGAAAACACATTTAGATATCTACCTTCAGGGGCTGAATTTTCTCCAGAACAACATGCTCTTTGCAAGCTGTGTTCCAATGCCCAGGATGTCACATCCCACTGGCGCTCAGCTGGTGCAAACTGGAAGGGTCCATTAAGTTCCCAATGGGGAGTTAAGCATTACCAAAGTGTGAGCTCTCAGAAATGATGCAGCTCAGGAGGGCTGGCCACGTGAGTGTGAAAAGTGCACTCTTTTTGGTAATAGCAGGAGTGCTGGCAATTCAGCACTGTCAGTTTTAAACTTGGATGGTGGTTTCCTGCCTAGTCTGCCTGCCCAAGTTATGACAGATTATAATCATCCTCAGCTTCCTTGGTACCAAACTGATGTGACCATTTTGCAGACATTCAGATGTGTCTGTTCCTTCTGGGGGGTTGCTGCTACCTGTGGTGGTGCAGAGCATTTCTCCCTGGAGTTTGAAGTCACGTGGAACCACTGGAGCTGAGTGCATACACAAACCCTCATAAATCAACTTTATTGCACTTGGTGTAGCTCACTAGTAATGGCTGGGCTGGCTCCCACATCAAACACTTCTGCAGGGCATAATACAGCTGTAAAGAGAAATTTTGGTGAGCACTCCAGGTACAAATATCTACATCCATCTAATATTAAGTGATAAGACACCCACAGCAGATATCTAGAAGTTTGGCACTGAAGTTGCATTAAATGCAAAATTTCTGCACTTAATGCTGCCTTGAATGAGGAAAAAAATTAGTTCAACTGGTGCCTTGATTAACTTTTATTTTTTTAATATTTAATCAATTCCATATCAATTGAGGCTGCTAAATTCTATTGCAAAATTTATTCTGTAGATGTTCTATGCATTCTGGTCATGGTTTGTGTTTCTAGGATCACTAACACCTATGAAAAGTAATTTGTTCCACTGCTCTCTTTTAAGTTCCTGTTCTTACACTATAGCAAATAATCCTAGATATTTCTTCAGGTATATTATTTTCATAATTTAAAACTGGGAATTGCAACAGAAAAATCTTTCTTGTGGAGAGTAGCCAGCAAAAAATTTGCCAAAATTATAGATGTAATAAATCATATAAATAAATCAAATAATTTCTGTTGAAGAAATTGAGTGAAAAACTGAGTGACAGGAATTCTTCTTTTACATAAGGTGATGCTTTACTTGTCTTCATAGTAGGTTGATGAGATCTGCCTTAAACACAGAGGGATACAGATAATTTCCATGAGTTATAAATTGAATATGAGTATTTTTTAACTAATTCAGTTTAGGTGGCTTTAAGGAAAATGGGATTAATTTAACAGTGGCAGTAGTCCTGAATACAACTGCTCACACTGCTCCTTTCCTCAGCCACAGCTCAGATGATGAGACAGAGTGAACCTTCAGCAAACTTGCAGGTCATGCTAAATTATGGGAAGAGACTGAGATACAAAAATGCAGAGTTTCAGACCAACTGAGTTTGTTAGTCTGGAGCACTGAGTCAGGAGACAACTTGCAAAGTTCACCAAGGAGAAACTGGTTTTTCATGTGAGCTGGGAAATGCTCCAAAATCTTGCACAGAGCTCTGCAAAGCCTGGAACTCCCTGCTGGAAAGGGCCTGAGAATTGCTGTGGGTGGAGTAGGATCCAAAGGTACCCTCTTATCTTGAATTGAAACATTCATGAGGTTCAGATCATTTCATGCAGCACAGGAAGAGGTTGTTCAAAGAGACTGGAATCTCCACCCTCAAAATTTTGGACTTGGCTAGGTAAAATTACCAGTTATATGGTTCATGGCTGCCCTCAGTCCTCCTTTGATCCAAAGGTTGAATGTTTCTGGAGGTTCTTTCCAAACAATATATAAATTGTCCTCTATCTACATCAGGCTCTGCAGCTCTGAGTTGAAGATAGAAGGTTTCTGAGTTAATGCAAGTCCCCAAACCTGCACTTTTCAGGGCTGTGCACCAACCTCAGCTCATGCTCTGGGAGCAGAACAAGGCTGTCCTCATTGAAGCAGGAGGATTAGTTCAGGAACAACATTATGCTGACACGACTGCTGAGTTTCTACATCAAGAGCTGTTTTGTTTGCAGTTAAGTTGAGTGTCTCTGTAGAGCACTGTTGGAAGAAAGCTTTAAAACAAGTGATAGATATTTCAGTCCACCGTGAAAACAGCAATTCCAGTGCACAAAGTCTATAAAGTACTACACTAGCATTTATTTTAAAAAAACCTAGAATTTTGAGGCAGGACCAAATTTTATGGAACTTTAAACTCATTTTGAACACCACTGATATAAATTTCATTGCAGAGATATTGAACTGCTACACATAATAAAGAGTTTGAACTGGTATTTTGGTTTATATCAGTATCGGAGATTTATATCTATTTCTCTTTGAGATCTTAATTATTGTTTTGAAGACAAAATGTATCACAGAATCACTAAGACTGGAAAAGACCTCTGAGGTCACAGAGTCCAACCTCCAACCCATCCCCATCCTGCCAGCCAGACCACAAATTCTGTGACTATGATTTCCAGCCACCTTTTCAGACTTTCTCTATTTCAAGTAAATAAGTCAAGAATTATAATGGTTCACATGTTAATTCGTGATGGGGAATCTGTTCCTCCCAGTCATTTATCCATTGTCATATTGCCTATTTGGTGTGCCAGAGTCACAGGCTTTTGGTTGGCTGCACATTAAGCACTGTGGAGCAGTTTCCAAGTTCTGAACTTGCCATAAGCAAGAGATGTAACTTCTGTTGCTGTCCCCAGGGGCTATTACAACATCCAGCAAGATGCCATGGATAAATAATGGGTTTTGCACCACATATGTTAAATTCTACATTATCCTCAGAGGAACTTGCTGAATATAAAGTTCATAAAGCTGTTAGAGGCACAGCCTATCTAAATCTCTCTTTAAGACACGAAATCTCCCTGACTGAGTATGGAAACTGCTTACAGGAAGCTCAGCTGTTTAGCCATGATCCTCTGGATGACTTCTCAGTTTTCAGTATAGCAAAGGTCTTAATCATGTGAATGCTCCCTTGGCTTCAGGGTAATTACTCTTTCTTTTCAACTTATGTACAAAAGCTTAAAAGCTTAAATTCATTTTGTCAGTCACAGTCCATTTCAGAAAGAGTAAGCATTTTGCTGTGCTTTACCTTTGAGACAATTCTCACAGAAAGTAGAATAAGGTGCCATTTCTTTCTCAATTGCTGCTTGAGCAGACAGTCGAAAAGTTAAGAGTATGGTTATCTGCTCTAGCACAATTTAAGTAGTTCAGAATACTTCAGCTTAGGACAGAACTCAAACACAGCTTTGCTCTCTGTAAGCCATCTGTATTTCTGTAATTGGCTCCTATCAATCCCTCAGAATGTGTTTTCACACCCCTCCAGGACTTGCATTTTAGTCAGTGGCTGTGTTGACACCATTCTGCTGCAGTGAGCCCCGAGCATGTCCCAGAGGACAGATCCTCTCAGCTCCTTAGAGAGCTCCTCATGGCACCACACAACAATCTGTATGCAGTTCCAGGAGAACATGCAGGTCACTCACACACCTCCCAGAAAACGTGCCTGAGAGGTGCTGGTCATACCCTGAGCACACTCCAGCTCCTCCTGGAGGATGCATCTCTGAAATATCTCACATGGGACTCGACCCTTTTCATCTGCTCCACTGCTGTGCCCCACACCCAGCATTACCCAGCTCTCCTGAAGCACCAGGGAATCTCATGACAAACTTTTACAAGGGTGAGACTGATCACAGATGTGTTTACAGCTGGGATGGAGCTCTGAAACAGCCCCCAAAAAGAGCTGTCTGGAAAATTCAGCACAGCAACAAACTCCAGAAGCTTTGCTCCTTCCTTGGCAGCTGTTTATTGAGTTTATAATCAAATGCTCCCTAGGGAGGAGCCCCATGAACCAGCACTCTTGGCTGAATAGAGGTTTTGTTTGCCAAAGAGCTCTGATTTGGCTGGCAAGCAGAAAAGTCAAAGCCAAAATAGGAACTAGGCAATGCTGGTCAATAATCAGGATCACGAGTCTCCTGAAGTTAGTGCAAGAAGTGAGAAGTAAGATGAAACTAAAATTTACCCCATGTTTTGCACATCTGACCTGAAGCTGTAGGGCTGGAATAAGGCAGAGGTTGATTCTCTGAATTACTGTCAAAATATTTTTGAATATTTTAGAGCAAGAACCTGTCAGGAGGATGGGGAGGAAGGTAACACACTATGAGATAACACAGACACTTGGACTTCCTGTGTTTATTGTAAGGCTGGAGGCAAAGGACTGAGTACAATCAATGAGGCTGAGGAACATGAGGGTATAATTATAATTGCTATAAGTATAATTACAGAAAAAAACAAATAAAACTCAACTGACTAGATCTTGGATCCAATTAAAAAATGAGCTGTACATTCCTTCTGAGAGTCATTTTTTAGATGGATGTAAACAAAAGATACATGAGCAGAAGAGATTAGGTAAAATTTACTTGAAAAAATGTGTATTTGGGAAAGAAGTGGTTGGTTGTTTTTTAAACGTTCTGCAAGAAATAGAGAATGACTAACTTGAAGTGAATTATTAAAGAACAGTAGAAAATGGAAAATATTAACTTTATATTGCTAAACTTGAGATATTTACAAATATAACTTCATTTAATCTGGTTGTAGTCACTCCACTTACAGCCAGTGGAAGAAGTGGACTTTTCTGGGACACAATTCCTTTCATCCTGATGAAGACACCTAAATTATGCCAGATGAATTGCACTCAAGTAGTGGCTATGTCATCCCAATGAGCACAGAGAGAATTTAAATGCCTGCTTCATATGTAGATATCTACATTTGCAGGCATTTCCAGTTGGGTGAGATGAATCTCATCCTGAGACTTCATTTAGGGTGGCACAGGAGGGCACTAGTCACAAGTAAAGCAAAGGCATTGAGTAGGAAAGGATTCCTAAAGTTAGATAGCCAGACCCAGATTCCAGCACTGGTATGAAACTGTCAGATAACAATATCAAACATCACCAGGTCAGAAGTGTTTCTCCTTTAGATATGGACCTCAAGCAGAAAAGAAATATTGAGTGTCAAAAACTTTCATGTAAAAAAAAAAAGGGGGGGGGGAGGAATTTTTCAGCCCTACTTTCAATTGCTTATGATGTGTTAGATTATGTATACAGTTAACATAAAAAAATAAAAGGGAAAAGTGCACTTCATCATAAACTTTTCACATTGGTGGAAACATTAATTTAATTGTTTGTGTTGAGACCAGCAAAAATATCTCAGTCTCTTCAACAGGATCTGAGGAACAGCTTGGTAATTAAAAACAAGAGCAAAAGACCAATTATTTTTGGTATTTGGGGGCTTAATGACACCCACCATGGCAAAATTATTTTAGATGGGGTTGGATCAATGTTGCACATTTTTTTCCTCAGTATCCTTCCCATAGGAAGGAATGAGATAAATGTAGCATCAGTAGGTGAGTCACAGCTTCCTAAGCAATATTTTAGTTTCTAGGTATGTGTAATATTTCTGTCTCACTCCTTCTCTCTGTTTTCCCAAGATGCAAAGGTAACCCTTTAGGAGAGACAAGCAGCCACCATATCACAAAGAAATCTGGGGAAAGGGTGTGTAAATATCAGATTCGTACAGTCATACTTTATTTGTATTATTGTACTGGAAAAAAAAAACAGAGACGTACTTAAAATCTTTATAATGGGAAAGTTTTCTTGAGTTTGGATTCCATCAGGTGTTTGATGCAAGCCAGATTTGCAGCAGAAAATGAATACAGCAGGACTCAACACCTTGAAAATTGAAGTGTAGAAAATGAATTAATGGATGCCTGTGGAGTGGCTTTCCTCAGCAATGAGAACAATTCAGTGCTGCAGTGAATTAGACCAGATTATTTCTGTGAATAGAACTTTATTGCAAATGCCTCCTCTTGTTTTTTTAGTAAATGGCTTACAATTGGCACAACTTTGTTGTGTTTATTATTCACAAGAATTTGCCAAAGAAATGCACTTTTGAGTAATTTCCAAGCTCTGGATCACTTGCTAGCTGCTTCTCAGAGGCTGTACTACAAAAACAGGCTGTCACATACTTAATCTGGGATTAATGGAATTTATTCTACGCTGGTCTTGGGGTCAAGCCATATTCATAGATCTGTGTGCATTTTATTATATTGGTTGCTCACACATTTTTCACATTTTTCTGAGACTTGATTAGGTGATGAATATTAAAAAAAAGGCAGGAGGGGGAAGGAGAAATGCATAATAAATAATACAATTTGCTTTTTAAAATTATTTTAAAAATCCCGACGTGTTGGATTTAAAACCTCTTAGGATTCAAGAACCTTTTTGCAAGTGGAAAGCAGATGTTCAGATATAGACAAATAACTAACAACACTTTATGAATCAGATAAATTGGATGCTGTCCTCTTTCCTGCAATAAATTCAAAAACCATGGGAAACTAGAGTCCTGTTTGGCTTTGATCTGGGAAAGCATAAGACAGGTAAACTTAAAAATTTGCCACTTCAAAAATAAAACATGCAAAAGGAAAGAAATGCAAGATGCAAGCAGAGCAAAAGGAGTGAGGGCATTCTATAATTTTATTTTTACTTACTACCTTTATTTTGAGGATAAGGTAGATTTTGTTATGGAGCAACAAATGACACGGCCAGCCAGGAATGAGTGTGGAAGCCAAGGAATCCAGCCTGCTGATGACAGACCACCAGGTGATCTTTGAGATCCAGTATCTTGACAGGTTCAGCTCTCCTGGTGCAAAAACTTACTTTTTTCTCTGTGAATATATTTTCAGAGCTTTGGTTTCGTGGTGCAGGTTCATTTCTACTTCCTTTCAGTAAATGAGAACTGCCCAAGGAGTTACAGTGAAGGTGGTGGTGAGGATGTGTCAGCAATGTCAGGTGTTGGGAGATGCAAAGGTAACTGCAAAAACTATACTCTGCACTGTCTTTGGAATGATTTCACTGCTCCTGGAGCCACAATCTGCTCTTCATTTGTCCAGCCTGCACATTTTTAGGTGTTCAGCTTCCCATCTCTCTGCTACCCACAGCTTCTTTCCCTGGGACAGTGGTCAATGTGGTGCACAGGGAAAACCACTGCCTATGACCCTAAGCAGGGTTTAAAAAATTACACAAAGGTCTTTCTTTCAGTTTTTTTTTCACTCTACTGATTCACCAAACTGAAATAATTGTGTTTTTCTCATTATTATGAATTCCTTATATTAAGGACTAAATAATTTCTGGTTAATTCCAAACTGTTTTACTACCATGTCCCAAAGAATAATAACTATGTGGATTCACTCATTCCTTGATCTCTCCAAAGGCAATAAGAGTTGCAAGTGTCTCAGTAGATCACAACAAAGATTTTTGTGGTACAGAATGGCTGAAGAATAAAAACTTTTGTTTATGAACCTGTCATTGCTTTCTCCTCAAAGAAATGATTCAATGATTCAAAATGCATGGATGGATGGGCCATCTGATTATATTGTCTTCATCAAATCCAGCCTGAAGCAAGAAAAGAAAAGCTAATGGATCATATAAAATGGAACAGTAAAGTCACATAAATGCAAGCAACATTTCTTTCCCTTTTAAGCCATTAATGTTGAATACCATAATGTATCAGTTCATATTTTTGCTTCACTACATTCAGAATCAAATCCCCTCACTTGCTTTGAAAGAACTAAAGTTGTTTTGCTTTTCAGGACGCTCATGGATTATCAAATGATCTATAGAAGATAAAGTAGGTTAGAATAAAAAATATATATTGAGTTATAAATCCAGTATTTTGACCTAAATCGTGTGAATCCTTTTATAAGCAAAAATTTTAAAAGCTGTAGGTTCCTATAACAAGGATTTCAGAGTATTATAGTTGATATAAATTATTTTATATACTCTTGATGTAGTAAAATAAATGTAGTATATGTCTATGGATGGAAACTCCAAATGTTAATGTTAATACTCTTTCAAAAAGTGATTCCATAAGAAGTGGAGAAAAAAAAAGTAACGCACTGTGATTTTCATATCAGGTTGCATTTTGTGCATGACATATTAATATGGCACTACGCAGTGCATGAGGTTTGGTGAACAGTCTGTCCTGAATAATGATATCCCTGTTTTCATATCCATTGAAAATCAACTTCTAAATTTTGTTTACAAGTCGTGGTTCAACTTGTAAATAAGTATCTCTTATTTCAGATTTTATAGGAGATTGTGTCATTGTATCTGTAAGCCAAGGCTTATCTTCAGATATTAATTTTCCTAAGGTTTTTCTTTATAGTCTTCCTCACCTTTTGTTAGTACAAAACCCATTCTCTGTGACTGATTTTGTTGTAAGAGGGAAGCCATTCATGGGACAGCTGAAGTGTGATTTATTGGACAAAATACAGAAAAGATCATCTCCAGCCTTCACCAAGCAACCCCTTGGATACTTTATATTCCTTTCAGCAAATTGGATACTTTTAGATAGTTTGAGTATCTGTATTGGGTCTGACTGGGGTAAAGCTCACAGGCCTTACACTGCTGTACTTTGCTTTGGTAGCTGGTGTTGATAACAGAGCAGTGTTTTGGCTACTGCCAAGCTGTGCTGTCCCTGTGACATTCCTTCCCCCACTGAAGGGGATGGGGGGGGCAAGATCCTGGGAGGGGACACCAGCAGGCCAGCTGAGCCCAGTCAGCCAAAGGGATATTCCATACCATATGGCATCAGATCAGATATATAAGGGAAGGGAGAGATGAGGAGGAGGAGGCACTCAGGGCTGGTCCATGTTTGCCTCCTCGAGCAACCATCACGTGTGCTGGAGCCCTGCTTCCCAGAAAGTGTCCGGACATCGCTGCTGATGGGAAGTAGAGATTGATTGTTTTCTCTTCTTGCTCTTGCGTGCGCAACTTTCAACTTGCTTGTTCTTTTTTTCCTCCACTGTAATAAAACTGCCTTTACTTACCCTGATAGTCTTTTTTTCAATATTATCCTCTCCCCTCTCCCAGCGGGAGGGGGAGTGATAGAGTGACTGAGTGGGCACCTGGCCCCTGGCCGGGGTCAATCCACGACAGTCTCTAAATCATGAGATATAACGTTTCTAAACAAGAGTCTTCCACAGGACACCTCCCACTATCCCAGGTTGTTCCAAGCCCTGTCCAGCGTGGCCCTGGACACTTCCAGGGATCCAGGGGCAGCCACAGCTTCTCTGGGCACCCTTTCCCAGGGCCTCAGCACTCTCACAGGAAACAATTCCTTCCCAAGATCTAACCTAAACGTCTCCTCTTTTTTAAAGCCATTCCCTATGTCCTGTCCCTCCATTCCTCATCCAAAGTCCCTCTCCAGCTCTCCCGGAGCCCCTTCAGGCCCTGGAAGGGGCTCTGAGCTCTCCCTGGAGCCTTCTCTACTCCAGGTGAGCACCCCCAGCTCTCTGAGCCTGTCATCCTCCATGGAACATGGAAATGTGCATTTGAGTCGTGGAAGCAAATAGAGAATTTGCTGATGCACCAGGATGGAAACACACTCAGATAGGAGGACAGAGGATTATTATTGGTTGTGTTTCTCCCATTTGCATGGCCCATGTGAAAGGATGTAGTGCACAATGAACATTTCTAAAGAGATCTTGTCACCCTAAAGAAGTTATTTGCTTATTTTGGGTCTAAATTCATGTACAGAAGCAACTATCAACCATTTTCCATTGAATGTGTTTCTACTGTATGTCTTTAGTGCAGGACTGGACTTTTTTATGTTATCTCAGTGTCATTTCCTAAACAATTCTCTCCTGATTATGAACCCAGAGAGAAGGGAAAACCCCCAAAATAATGAAAATAAACAGGTTGGACTGTTTTGTATTCATGACTGCCAGTGGTAGATACATTTTACACTTACATTTTAAACTTGTTCAGAGATTCCAGTTTCAGTGCTCTGATGTTGTATCAGTGTTCTCAGACATTGCTGCATGGCAGAAATAACTCATGCTCAGCTGAGTGACTGTGAGGGAGAATATTGCATGAAATAATTCCAAAGGAGAATGTTAAACCTTGCATTTCCAGATGCAAGCAAACTGATGGTTTGATGAAATGGTATCAGTAGTACAGGAACCACCAAGGGCCCCTTCAGCAGCCACAAAAGGGGCTTTAAAAAGCCTGCAGTAATTGCCTGCACAGAACTGTGTGATCATTAACTGTTAACCTGAAACTTCAGTAATGTTTTATTTCACCCATGAGTGCTTTTTTCTCTTTCAGAGCGAGCTCTGCTATATTGTAAATCTTCCCAGAAAAATCCCCTCAACCTTGCTGGTGCTGTGGTATGAAACTCCACCTGCTCTCTGACCAAACACGGGCTGGCAGGTTGTGGCACCAGCAGAAAACAGCAGCATAAAATCATCACTTATGTAAAGTAATTGAAAGGATTGCCAAGAATGATATGGGGATTATTTTGCTAAATCTTGAGGAGAAAAAAAACCAAATGTGGAGATGATTTTTAAACCAAGTCTAAAAACAAAAAAAAAAAAAAAGGAAAACAAAGATGGCTCTTTAAGCCATATTTCTGTATTTTACAGTTATCCCTCACACCCTCAAATTTAGCATGGATTTATCACAATGTATAAGCAGTGTGGAACTATAAGTTTGTGTCCTGAAAACTTTATTGACAGGTTAGCAGGTGTATAAGCAACATAAATACAGTCAAATGCACACAGGGAAGCTGGAGTTGCTGTAGGAGCTCTGTTTCTCCCATTAACACTGACGGGTGTGGCAATTGTCCCCATTTTTACTGCGGGACTAATTAGCTGAAATGGGTAACATATTTAGGCAATAGCACTGCTATTAGCTCAGGAGCTGCCGCATTTACAGGAAATGTGATTATCTCCTGCTAAATGTGCTCTCTGTATCAGGGATAACTGTGTCCTTGTAGGATGCTATATAATAATTTGGTTTTTATCCTAAGGATGCCAAGCATGGGCTTTGCTGTCTCCTTTGGAAAGGTTATAGCAGAAATTCACATTCCTACATACAAATGTCCACCAGCACTGCCAAGTTATTCAAAATGGGTAAATAAAGTAACCTTCAGTTGTCTTATTCACTAAGAAGGAGGAGGAAGGGTGATTGATAAAAACATTTGTGAGAAAATGGAGATGAATTATTTGAACTTCGATTTCTTAAAAAGATGAAATGTTAACCCAAATTTGGGGTTGAATTGATACTCAGAATGGGTATCCTGAGAGGTTTTTTTGGGTTTTTTTCAGAGAGATTAAACCTAGGAAGTAATTTCATTCATCTTTTTCCTGTGGGACAGAATATCTTTATCCTCACCATTTCCTAGACCAAATATTCAAGATCCAGTGGTTTATGAAGCCTAAAAATTGACTGAAACATAATTACACAAACAGGTCAAATGGAAGCTCAGCTAAGGGTCAAGGTCTTCTCTTATTGTTGTGGGCTATGAGTTCATGGGTTCTCACAGATGGATTAGAGAGGGAAAAAGAAAGAAAAAATGTAGGAAATAAAAATACAATAGCAATACAATAGATTTAAACAGGGAGTAATTGAGAATGGAGCAGAGACATTTTTGATTGCTTCAATTAGCAGAATTATTGAGATATATCTGTTTATTTCATGCCAGTGTCTGGGGGTAACCTGGAAGGAGACGTTCTACCACAGGACAAAACAAAACAGGAGTGAACACAAAGCTTTTACTTGCTTTTTAAAACATTTTTCCCATTGACAATAAAGTGATTTGCACAAACTGTAAGTATTTTATAATCTGAATTCACTTCTCTATCTGCTGTGAAAACCCTGTGGTTCTAAGGTCAGAAAGCACTTCTTGGACTGCCTGGTCTCCCACAATGTTCATATCAGTGACTGAGCATTCCTCAGAAACTGGATGAAAGAACAAACAGAAATAATCTCATGAATATGCATTCTATAGTTTATAATTCCCATTTTAAAATAGAAATAGGGCCTGAGCTCCATGATCTTACCATTTGAACAGACTGAAGAGGGGTGTGTGTATTTTGTGTGTACGTATATATATATATATATATATATATATATGTATGTATGTATGTATGTGAGAGTGAAAACAGAATTTTTATTAAATTTTCCAATATCAACAGCAAAATGATGTTTTCTAATTAAATTTACAAAACCCCACAACCCAATCTGTAGCTTTCTGGGCCCTGTTTGCAGCAATACAGTTGAAAAATCATTTAAATGAATACACATAAAGGAAAGAACCTACAAGTAATGGTAGGTGATAAGTTTCTAGAAAATCAAAAGCAATAGAATTAAAATGAAAAAAACCCTTTTTATTTCTTTTTTAACTATTCAGCTAGTTAGTGATGAAACCTGTGAAGAAATAGAAAAATAATTTTGTGATTGAGTTACCCAAAATTAGGCTGAATAAAGCCTCTTAAACAATGCCATAGAGAACAATTCCACAGTAATGGCAATGAACTTAGATCATCTCAGGTTATCTTTTCCAAAGCTGATTCTTATGGGGCTACTTTTTCAGCTGACGTACCCATTAATGGCTTATAAAGGAGAAATAAAGAGAGTGAATACAAAAGGCTGTTAATCAAAGAAGTTTCCCCTAATTGGTCAAGGGACCTTTTTACACTAAGACATCCATTAGAGCCTCTAGCACCTTGATCACAGTGTTATGTTGCATATTTTCCTTAATGTCAATAATTTGTTTGTTATGTGTTAGTGCGTTAGAAGGAAAGTCTGTAAATAAAACAATGTAGAAGATGTTTAATTTGTCATATGCTTTAATGGGATTTTTTAAATTGTCAGTGCCTTTTTGGTCCAATAGGTTTTATTGTGTGATCAGCAAAGTGACTTTGGAGTTAGAGCCAAAGCACAGCCCTCACACACAGCCAAGTGCAACTGGAATCCCACTTAGAACTTCAGTAAACCCCACAATGTGAACAGCCACCACAAGCAAGGTGATCTGGGTTTTATCCCCCCTGAAACAGGAGACATTCCAGGTGTGAAAAGTAACTGCAGCTGTAGAGTACTGAATGGCTGCAGATGTGCTGCAGTGTACAACAGTGTCACGGCAAGCTGGAAATTAAAAAGTTAGAATCAATCAGGGTGTGATCCCCCAAAAAACCACAAAGGGCTGGTCTCAGGAGCCATTGCTCACCATGATACTGCTCTGTGGCCACAGATTTTTGTCACTGGAGCATTGTGGTCTCTGCCCTGTTGAACAGTGGCGCTGCTGTGGCTCCTCCGAACTTTTCTGTGCTGTCCTTGGGAAGCACTCCCTTGTCCTCATCAATAAATCAAATCACAATGAGAGCTGGTGAAGGCAAAGTCTTTGTTCAGTGAAACACGAGTGCCACTTTTGGTATTCACTCAGTGAAAGTATGGCTGGTTACACATTGCAGATGATGGTTTGGGTAGGGACTGCCAGGAGGCCAAATCATCATCATCTCTCCCTAGTGGGATGTTCCCCAGATCATCTTGAGGCTGATAAATGTTTTCCAAATTACATGACTTCCTGTGAAGTAAGTGAGCTGCAAAATCAGAGTGAAGACAAGGGAAAAATGTGACCTCAAGTGTATCAAAGGGTTATAAAAATTGCAGACCAAGCTTTTCCACTGTGCTTAGAGCGTGCTTCATTTAGATTAACACTGCATGGACTTCAAGTCTCGTCTGTTTGCCAAAGGGGTTGCAGGGTTCCTTCCCACTGTCATTGCTTTTATTCTTACTAATTGCTTTTATTCCAACTGCCAACCACTCCAGGGTTTGCTCTAATATCTGGGAACCCCAGACATCCAGCTGAGCACTCATAATTTGAACTAAAAAGTAAAAGTCAAAAAACCAATATTTTCTCCCTGTATTACAGCTGACTCATAGCGAAGAGCCACGTTCATCACAGAATCATCATGGAATCATCATAGAAGGGCTTGGGTTGGAAGGGACCTTAAAGACCATCCAGTTCCAACCTCTCTGTGATGATCAGGGACACCTTCCACCATCCCAGGTTGCTCCAAGCCCTGTCCAACCTGGCCTTGGACACTTCCAGGGATCCAGGGGCAGCCACAGCTTCTCTGGGCACCCTGTGCCAGGGCCTTACCACCCTCACAGTAAGGATGTTCTTCAATCCTTGCTCATATTCAGGTGTAGATGGCATAAAAACTTGAGTCCTTACATGGCACCAACCAGAGAAATTGGTCCTGCTGTCATTCCCTGCCTTGTCTCTATCCAGATCTTGTGTCTCCATCGTGATGTCAAATCTGTCTTTCTACAGAGAAAACTCTCATGTGTGTGGTCCTGCAGGAAACTTCTGCTGAAGAGCACATGGATCACTCAGTCCTGTGCAAAGCATTGTCTGCAAACTCTTTCTCATTTTTACTATTATAAAATAAAAAACATCTTTTAAAGAGATAATCAAATAAAACAAACGCCTATTGGAAAGAGAGAATCATGCTTAGATTCTATTGTTTGTGACTCGTACAAATTTACACAAAGTTGTCAGCAAAATGGTGTTTTTCTTTTCTCTGTTCCTGCATATTTCATTTTGATGTTCTCACAAAAGAAACTTCACCACTGAAAGGACCTCAAAAACTTAAGAAAGAGTAGGCAGTCATTTCTACCAGTATTTGTGCCACAAAAGATAAAATAATTTTATGAGATAGTGAACCATAAATTCTCCTTTGCTTTGCTGATATGGGAGCCCCATTTTCTGGGGACAGAATGAATTTAAGTATAGAACAATGTTAAAAATGACACCAGGGATAATTCACTCAAGAGGCTGAAAATGGCAAGGCAGCATGAATCATCTTATTCACAGTGGCAAAAGAGAAGAGTTGTGCTCTTTGACAAAACAAAATTGGACCTAAACCATGAAGTGAAACCCTTTATTTGGAATTGCAGTGAGAACCCTGTGATTCCAAAGCAGATTGGACCTTGTCCACAGTTGTCTTCCATTGTCTATAGGAGATGATAAGGAGCAGACAGCAGCTCATTTTAGCCATCCTGCCAAAATCAATAGTACTTCAGAGTGCTCCAGTGAGAAACAACTTGTCGTGCCAGCAACTGAAGCAGTGTGTGTCAAAGAAATTAAACTCTTCTTTTCGCAGGCTTTGGTGTAATTGAAGGGAATGTGAAGGAGGTGTTCTGTGAGCTTTGCAGCCCTAATAGGGATGGAAGTTACCTCTGTGCAGCCTCCTGTTCTGCAAAATGCCCTCAAGGTCAGCAAAACTTTTCTCTGAGGGAAAACTGAAGGGCTGGAATAAGTGGTGTGCCTTTGTTTCAGTTTTCTTGCTTTCTTTCTTGTATCTCTGCTGACTCTTGTATCCTGTGTTTGCCTACAGTTGCCCTTCCTTTGTCACAGCAAGCAAAAAACAATAAAACAATAAAATATAAATGTAAAAATACAAAGCTGACTAAATTTTTGAGTCTGGGATTGGAAAGAAGACCATCATGGCATGACTCAGCACCTGAACATTTCTTTTTCCTCATAATTTTTTAGAGGAAAACACTTCCTGTGAAATAAATATTCCTAGGTTGAAGTGTAATTCAATTTGTCATGGTAAGTGGGATTTGTTCTACATTCTCTTAATAATTTAACTGGAAAGATTTATCTCTGAGTGTAAAGAAGTAACCATGTTCAAAAGCCACCTAGCCTGTGAGTAGTCTTATTTTCTGAGGCATTCATAAATGACAACTAACGTGTTTAAAACATTTCACCATGATAATAATAATAAAGCCTAGGGTTGTGAGGCCTCTGAAAATATCATTTTCTTAGAGAATATCAGTGTCACACCTGATTTGTCCAGTTGTTTTAGGGGGAAGGGATTTTTAACAACCCAAATAATCTGATTTAAAGATTCATTTTCTGAAATAATTTTCATGTACAATTTCTGGATATTAAATGTTACAATGTAGAAGGAATGTACTTAAATTCTTTTTTTTATCATATGGGATTTTATTATACAACTTTTGAATTTGCTTCTGCACCTTGCAGGAGGTGATAAATCAGTGTATCCCGATAACAGCAGAGATACAGTCACATACCTTGTGTCTTCATTACTTCAGAATACTAATTTTGACCACTAGTTCTAAAGTGTCAGATCTCAGGTGATTACTTTCCCAGTGTTTATTTTCAGAGCCCTTTTTTTTAGACACCACTGAATATAAATATTGTTATGGCAGCAGCTCAGCACAAACTGTGCTAGAAAACTATTATCTTTTCGTGTTGAAACAGGTTTTGTAGATATTGATTTGCATTCATAATTTTCCATACAGATTCCTTTAATGCAGCTACTTCAACAGTAAACAATAAAGTGTGTCCTTAATGGAATCATTTGCACATTTTTTTAGATCAATAGACTATTTAGAATGGGGTTTGTCAGGCTTAGATCTCCTTGCCTATTTGTTCTTTCATGGTAAAAAGAAAGAAAGAGTAGGCAAGTGGGTGAACATGTAAAATTTGTGAAGCTCCACTTTTTTTGCTCCATGAAAGGAAGTGAAGATTTTTGCTGTCGTCATTCCCTCACTGAACCTTGTTAGAAGGTACTGAAAAAATGCTGGATGCACATTGGCCATTTAAAGCAGGTGCCAGACAAACCCTGCTCTGAATGCAGCAGCTGCATGGTTTTGTG
Organism: Eopsaltria australis; assembly: GCA_034509425.1. Lineage (NCBI taxonomy): Eukaryota > Metazoa > Chordata > Aves > Passeriformes > Petroicidae > Eopsaltria > Eopsaltria australis. Next base: position 127,340 of record JAVTVJ010000447.1, on the reverse strand, counting down.
TGTGATACACAGTGCTGGCACTGCAGGGGATTTTGAAATGGAAGTTTGCTGTTCAACGCTCTCAGCCGAGTCCCAGTAGATCTTTGAGACCTTCCACAGACTGCCCAGGTGAAAAAGAAGTGACTTAATGTCTTCAGATCATTGCTTCTCAGCCTTAACTCCACTTCAGGGATGTCATTTGTCTTAAAAGGTGAGAATTGAATTACAGTGAAATGTTCATTTGATATCTGCCAGTTCTGATGAACATTTTTACGGAGAGTGAATATCCCTTCCTAATTCCCAGAGTTATCTAATGCTAAGCAAGGGAAAATACCTTTTCTCTACTAAAGTCATAACCTCTGAGACAAAAGGATTAGCAGGCTGCTTAACTCTGCCCTATCTCATGGAACTGAAAAAGCAGGGTTTGGCCATATATGTGTGTGCATTTCTTTTAAAAAAAGAGAGAAATCAAATTGTTTCTTCTAAAAACAGTCTGTTGTGGTGAATTCAAAGAATTAATGGCACCAACTCTTTGGTTGCCACTAACTCTTTGAATTAATGAGTTAATTAATTCAAAGATTGAATTAATCCTTCATTTCTATATGAGGCTTGTTTTATGCTCTCTTGTTTATTTTAGGATTAGCTATTCCCTAGGAGTGCAGTAAAACATGTTTGTAAGCCAAAGTACAGTATTTGATTTACTGGTGCTCCAGAAGGCTTTTTTTTGTGCTGCTAAATGTTGGCATTGGCTCTTCAGTGGGACTTTTGACCTTCCCTAGGGCTCCTCAATACCTGTCCCAAGCAGTGGCCACCACACAGATCTGCTTTGCACAACTTCATGCAGGGCAATCCATTGAAAAAAATGGGATTACTGAGCATCAGCCTGTGCACTCCAATTTACTGGCAACGCTATTCCAGCACAGACTGCTTTCCTGCACCCCAGAACACTAAAAATATTCCCACTTAAAGGAAATACGTATAAAATCACAGCAAGACTGAAGCCTTCCAGATCCCAGTCCTAAGACTTTCTGAGTGTTCTCGTGCTTGCTTGCACCTTGGTAACACATTCCTACACTTCTGCCATTGAAATCACATTTCAAAACTTACTTTTTTCTTGCATGAAACAGTGCATGTTACTCAGGCATTGTTGATATCCCTAACACTACAGAAGTTTTAGGGATTTGTATGGTTTCTAGGCAACTAATTAATTTTAAAGTGTATTGTTTCTAGGCAACAAATTCCTATTAACTTTGAGGGCAACTGGTTGATTCTTTTCCCTTATATTCTTACAAAAAATCATGGACGGGCATACTTAGCTTAAAATTGAAATAATATCTTCAAGGTAATTATAGGTATTTAAAATACATTGCTTTGTTGAAACCGAAACACTTCAAAATAGTGAATATTGCTCCAAGGATTGTTTTTATTCATCTGAGGCATAAAAACAAATTTCAAAACTGTGAAAAATGTTGAAAGCTTCAGCAAGTAAGAATTCCTTAAAACATCAGGTGTAGTTTTCTGTGAGCAAAAAACAGCAGATGACCTGTTACTGATTCACACAAATACTGTTTGGACACAATTATCCTGTCTCCAATAAAACTTGATCAGTCTTCCTTCTGTGCCCCTGCCAGAGGTGGGTGGGGAGTGGTGAAAACAGCTCCTAAACAATCCAGGAAAGAGGGAGTTTTGTCATCGGGATGGATTAAAGATTTTGACTAAATAAATTATATTGCTCAAAGGAGTTTTAAACTGTACATCATCAAAACCATTTACTTGACAGTCTAAGTTTATCATAAGTGTCTAGGTGGAGCTCTGCAGGATATATTTAGCTATTCCCAAAAAATCCCTTCCCTTTGCAGGAGGGACAGCCACCAGCTCCCAGACAAAGACTCTGGTGAAGATGCACAACTATGCAGAGCCATCAAGGTGTTTACAAGTGAGGAGATAAGGACATTTCTCGATACCTCTGAGGAGAATTTTATCAGGCAGACTTTTCCTCAGATCATTGGAGCCATCCCTGCATCTTGTTGCTCATAACCATGTTAAACTGAAGCGTTTGTGGAAATGTCAAGATCAGACTGAGAACTGAAATTCATCACATGTTCATAGTTCACATGGAAAAAGTGAGAGAAATGCAGCTCAGAAGGAAATGAGCAGGGCCTGCAAGGAGGCTGGAGAGGGGCTTTTTATTAGGGTGTGTAGTGAAAGGAAAAAGGGGAATGGCTTCAAGATGAAGGAGGGGAGATATAGATTAGATGTTAGGAAGAAATTCTTTACTGTGAGGGTGGTGAGACCCTGGCACAGGGTGCCCAGAGAAGCTGTGGCTGCCCCTGGATCCCTGGAAGTGTCCAAGGCCAGGTTGGACAGGGCTTGGAGCAACCTGGGATGGTGGAAGGTGTCCCTGCCCATGGGACCATCAGCAAGATGGTCTTTGAAGTCTTCCAACCTTTACAATTCTGTGATTCTATGAAGTACAAGACAGTGAGGTATGCTGAGATCTTGACCATCAGAAAAAGAAAGAAAAAACCAAGCAATGCAGTCTTTTAACAAAAACTGAGTTTAGACTCATTGCTCAGACACTGTGGTTTGGCTTTCCAAATACTTGAAATTTTATTATCACATTCAGTAATGGAGATTTGCCATAAGCTGTCAGAATTGACTTATAACCTTAATTTCACAAGACTTTAATGATCTCACTATGGGTAATCTACAAGCAAACAAATGTGGCATTTCTTAAATATTGTTAGAACTTAATAATTTGCAAGCAGAAACTAATTTAAAGGAACTCAATTATTTCTTTAAATCGAGAAGCTCTGTCAAGATCCATCACTGAGGAGCTCCACTATTAGTTATTTTTATTATTAATATTTTCATCCAGCTTTTCAAAAATTCAGCTTTGCCAATAGCCTCTGATCAAAAGTTTTGGCATTTTATTTGTAAAAAATGAAAGAAAAGAGCACGTTGCAAGAATGGAGAAGGAAGAAATAGGTATGTTCCTCCAGGCCCAATATCCAATGCTAGGTGTTTACTATGTTAAGTATTAGTTGACACAGATGTCTTTATTAACGTTATTAACATCAGTTGTAGAGTTCACAGTAGAAAAAAACCAGACTCTGGCAGGGACCTTTTACCTAATTTCCTTGAGAAATGAGGTTCATGAATTTGTTCTTTCTTTATTAATCCATCTGGCACTTCTGCTTCCATTCATGTTGAGCACATTTTCCAGTTTCAACAAAGATTCCACAAGAGGGGACAATATCTTATGAATGTCTCATCAAAGTTAAAGCTTTAGCAGTACAGGAGTGGCTGCCATGGCTGTGGAACAGACTTGTCCCACCATGGACTGCAAAGACAAAGGCACAGAGAGATCTCAGCACTCCAGGTGGGATTATGCACTGGCAGGGGATGAAATTCAGGTCAGGGGAAGAAAGGATTTATTTTCACAGCTCTTTCTGTCACTGCCCTGGCAATGTGGATTATTTCAGTTTGAGTTTAAGAGCAGGACCCAATCATAGAAACACAGAACCATTTGGGATGGAAGGGACCTTAAAGATCACCTCATTCTACACCCTGCCATGGGCAGGGACACTTTCCACTGTCCCAGGTTCCTCCAAGCCCCATCCAACCTGGCCTTGGACACTGCCAGGGATCCAGGGGCAGCCACAGCTTGTCTAGGCACCCTGTGCCAGGGCCTGCCCACCCCCACAGGGAGGAATTTCTTCCAAAATCTGATCTAAATCTGTCCAATGACACGCTGGTTCCTGTGCAAAACAACCTGGTGGTTGTGAGATTTTAACAATTTAAGTGGAGTCAGCTATTTCTGCTTAATTTTTAAGACTTTAGAAGAATATCAAGCTACACTACACCAAACAACATACTAAACTCATAAACTGCAATTTTACTCAGCTAATTAAAGCTTCATTAATGAATTAATCAAATAAAGGTCCTAATTAAGATTAAATCCATAAATCAATGTATTAAAAACTTTTAATTAATCATAATAATAAAGAAATTACTGCATTAAGTTTTCATCTAAATGCTAGGAGAATTGTTCATTTTTTAGCCTTTTCTTGGCATTATCTAGAGTGCCTGGCTTCTTTTTATCTGTAGACTCAGAGTTCATTCTGTCCTAGTTGGTGTCTTCACAACCGAGGGTCAGTTAAAAAGAAAAAAAGAAAAAATAATTTAGACATCTAGTGCAGTTTGGAAGTCTATGCATTAAAGAACCATTAGGAAATAAAGTCACTAGGTGTTTTGAGATGTTCCTTGTCTTGAGGATGAAGGTGAGTAGATTTTGCATGATTCTACTAAAAGGTTTGGTTTCCTCTTTACCACGTTGTCTGTTGATGTAACATATAAATGCCATACATCCATTGCAGGCTACATCCATGAAAATATTGCATGTGCTGGCTAGGAATGGCCTGGCATCTGTACAGGGTCAGATCTAACAGTCTAGAATTATTTCCTCTCCTTTAAAGTCTATATAATCTAACAAGAAGCAGATAACTGGCTTTTATTTTTAAAGGAAATGAAGAGTAGGTGTCACTTCACTTCTCCACAAAGCTTCTTGTTAAAAACTTTGGACCAAAGAATTACATATACAGTTATGACACTTTTGGTTTAAACCCCACACCTTTCATATGAATTCAGTCCTGGTCAGACTCATTATTTGGTTTAAGTGAAGAGGAAATTATCTCTGTTAAAGGTAGGAGACCATAATGAAAGAATTGAAAAATGCACAGGATGAAAAAACGGGTGAAGGAAGAAACATCTTGTTAAAATCTTCTTTGTGACCCAGGCACCTTTCATAATGTAGCAACCCATATTTGCCTTAAATTGTGAAAAGTGGGGAAAAGATCAGGGGCTGGGATCAGAATGTTTCTGTAGTGTGAGTTCATCCATGTTTTCTACTTTGCTTATGCTTGTTGACTTTGATTTGCTTTCATTTCACATTCTATTGAAATCAAGCTTACAGACCTCATGTGTCTTTTTAAAAATGTTGAGAATAGATTTCTGAAAAAAAGGAAACATGAAAAGGATGGACTTTGCCTCTTATTTTCCACCTGTTATTTTTTATATATAAACCAACCCTAAAACCCAACAATTCAAAAAGAATGTTGAATTAGCTAATGAATTCTTTTTTTTCTATTTAGACACAGTTATTATGCACATTTAACTTTTTTTTTAGTAAGTCTTTTTGTTAGCTTTTTTTTTTTCATTTCAGAGGCCAAACAAATCTTATTTGCAGAATATACTTATCTCATTAATTTTTTTTTTTTAATACATAAGAGAAATATCTGCAGCGCTCAAGGAAACATCACAATTTCTCCAGTTTGATGTTTGTATATTGTGGCAAAATTGCATGAGGTGGTTACTCAGTGTTTTAATTTTTCTTAAACCCTGGAAATATGCTTCATGGATTGAAAACTCATTTGAATACAGGAAAGAATCCTTGCATGGAAATGAGCCAGTCAATCCCTTCCACAGCACCAGCTCCCAAATATGTGTGGATAACAGAAAGACCCTGACTAAATGCTTAGTGCCAGCAGAAACAAAAAGCACCAGGCTAAGCCATTATTAAGATATAAATAGGCTTGTAAACAGTTTAATTGCATAAAAGAGTTGGTTTCCTTGGGACTACAGCAATTTGCATAATGAACTGCAGCAGCAGCTCTTCAATATTCTCTGTTGACATCATGTGAGGTTGCAAAGCTGGGCAATATTGGCTTGCAATCCTTCATTCAGGGAAGGAGTTCTGAGAAGGGGAAGTGTGTGTCTGTGGAATTTTTCTACACGTTTGGTTTTAGGATTTCATCCAACCCAGTTTTTTATATAAAAACTGCTAAACAACACATGCTCCTTTCAAATAATAACTTGATGAGAATGATTATCTCTCTCTTACTAAAACTCAGATTTCATGAAGAGCCTCTGAGTCTACCACATCAATTTTCTTTCTAGCCATGCCTGAAACAATGGATTAGACATGAAGGTTTCCCTTTTTATGAACATCCTCTCCTGAAGAGCCTGTTTCATTTACAGTTATAACTGTGGGTTTGTCCTGTTCAAGGGAACACGTATTATTCCATTATTTAGTTTTCTAAATTTAAGAGTCTAGTACCATCTTGGTAATCAAGACATCAGAGTGAGACTCAAAGAGCCATAGAATTGGAAGGAACTCTCTGGTCCGATGCCCTGACTCAAACTCAGGTCATGAATCCAGATCAGGTTGTTTAAAGCTTTATCCAGTCTGATCTTGAAAATCTCAAAGTTTGTTAATCCCAAAACTTCCCTGGGCAACCTCCTACCCTTCTTCCTTGTGTCTCAGATCTCTTGTTTTGAAGGAGAAGCTGCAAGTCAGAAAATTCTATCCTAGAGATATTATAAAAGCACAAGATGCATTAAAATATCCAAAAATGTTCACGAGGAAGTAACCACGGTGTTGCTGATGGAGATTTCACCTAAGGACAAAGAGGGACTAAAGTTGCAAGGTTGTTCAACCCATCTTTCATCAGCAGACTTACCTGCAAAACTTACATATCCCAGATTCTAGAATTGTGCAAAATTTTGGTTTAACTTTTTGAAATGCTGGCAGCCAATAGAAAAAAATCCTCTTAAGAAAAAAAAAGAAATTAATAATCATAATAGACTAGTAAGAGCACACAAATATTGATATAACACATATATATTTCTAAAACACTTTGTTAATTTAGTTTTCAAATAAGGCTCAAAAATAGCCTTGATGTGCTCCTTAATGTGGGACAGTTTTTGTTTGTTGTTATGTTTTGTTGGTTTGGTTTCATTTTATTTTCTTGGGGTTTTTTTAATCCCAGAATTAGTATGGTTTAAAAAAAAAAAAAAAAGGACCACATCAGGTTAGGATGTTTTACCAAATAAAATGTTCCCAGAACTTTCAATCTTTTTTAGCCGTATTTCAGTGCACATCACTGTACAGAAGACCCCATTTTGACTAACCAGGATTCTCTGGCCTGAGATTCAGCATCAGCAATGCCATTGTAGTAAATGAAAACATTTACTGAATATGATATTTTTTTCTTCTCTTTGGACATCAATGCCAATCTTGGATTCCTATATTCCTATCAAAGTGTGTCTCTGGGATGGATGGCAGAAAGGGGATTTAGGGGAGGATTAGGGATAAGTCCTCTTCAAATATATTTTTACATGCGGCCTTGGGAAATGTCTCCATGAAAAAAGACACCCAAGGGTTATGACAGACACCACTAACTGCATCCCTCATTGCCTTAGTACTTTTGGCTTCCTCTTTTCCACTAGTTTTCCCTTTGTTCAGAAATACTAACTCTGCTTTAATCTTCTCTTTATAAGCAGAAAGAGTAAAAAACGACTGATAGAGTGCTGTGAGTTGTTTTGGTCTTTTAATGGCCTTTAATGTTTAATCTGACAAAGGTTTATCAAGTTTGGTAAATGCTGCACTGATGTTACCTGGATGTCAAGGGCCAAAATCTTTCCTGGGATATGCAAAATATTCCCAGCAGATGCATGGGCCAACAACTTGCTGATGCAGCACATACAATAGTTTTGGGAGCTTTGAGACCATGAGAAACTGGAAAGGATTTAAGGGTGATGACTGCATTAGCACTGCAGTTTTCAATTTCACTGTTGTCCTCATACATTTTATTCAATTTCTCGGAATGAATAATGTCATTAACACTGAATTTCTTCCAAGGGAACAACACAAACATAGTAACTAAATTCAGTTTGAATACATTTCCATTCCTACTGTCAGCCAGTGCTCGTGGTCAGACCCTTTGGAAGATTATTTCCTGGACAGAAAAAGAATGAGAAATGCTATTCTGCCTAAAATTATGTTGCATATAATATTTCTGAAGGAGTATAAAATTCATGCTCACAATAGCAGCTGATTGCTCCCTGTATTTTCATTACTTTTCTCTATTTTGATCTATTCATGGTGGCATTGGAGGGAGATTTAAGAATTTTATTTCTGTGTAGCTCTGGAAAGTTAGATAACTACTTTTTCAGCTTGCAGAAAACTATTATCTACTCGCATAGTCTTCTTAAAAGGGAAATATCCATTTATACACAACTGCTTTGCTCAGGGAAAAGATAGGAGCAATGCTCATGAGATTAAAGGTTCACACTGCAGTCGTGTGTCACTCCCTGGCTGCAGCTGAATTACGTGAGGATGTTGCTGCTTTAATCTGTCCCCAGCTGCTCCTCTCTGTGCCAGGAATTCCTGCACCTTCCAGTTCCCAGCACATCACCTTCTGGGCTGACTCCCTAGATAGGTTCAAGCCCTATAATTAAAATTATTTGTATGTTTTCAATGAGGATGTTTCCTAAACCAGCTTTGCCCTATCTGAGAACAGAGTTACCACGTGTGTGGGTGTGCTGGAACACACGAAAGCTCAGGAACCTTTGGAGGAGTCACATGGAGCAGAGGACATGCAGAACTTCCAGCTGAAACAGCAGCATCCCAAATCTTGGTTCCAATCATTCCAGCCTCCTCCACAAGAAGAAATTTAAACCCCAGAGGGGAAAATCTCTTGCTGAGAGAGGATTTTGGAACAGCCCCAAGCAAACCCTGAGTCCTGTATATGAGCTTGAGAGGTGGAAGATGATGAACACCTATTTCTTTCAGGTTCAAAGTTTCCCTTTATAGGTGGCAGGTACCTTTCCCTTCTATTCCATCAAAAAATTTAAGCTGATTCTTCTTTTTTCATGCAGACTTGTCCAGGATAATAATGGTGATGATGGTGGAAGTCTTCTGTGGAAGGGATTAATGTCATCCCCACTGGCTCACTGAGAGGCAGAGGTTGGGTTTTTTCAAGGGGAAAATATAATTTTGTGAGCAATTTAATCTTCTCAGTTCTCAGTCTTGCTAGTGGAATCCACCTTTGGTGTGAGGCTGCTGCTTTACATAAGCAGTAAATTAATTCAACTTTTTAACAGTAGTTCCTATTGATAATAAAATACTACATTCTGTAGTAAAAATAAAATACTGTCCTCACTAAAATATAAAAGAGATAATTTTGAATAAAAAAGCATTTTCAGAGTGGTTGAAAGCTAGTAAAGCTGGTTTTGTTAAAGTTTAAATCATTCCTTTTCTGCTTGCCTCCATTCAAAGAGTGTTTCTGTAATTACTATTTCATAGCAATTGTTAAATGAGGGGAAAATAAAGTGGTTTAAGTGCCTCTCTTTTTTCATAATATTAAAGCTATTTAATAACAAAATTTATATATCCTCTTCCCCAGGAGAAAAAAAATTTGAAACACACCTTATATAGTTATTGCAGAGATAACAATAGGACACCATCATTAAATGTGTCATTATATGAAAGCTGCATGCAGAACAAAATAAAATGAGATCAGTAGGACACCTTTTCATTTTTTTCTGTGTGGGATTAAGAATTTATGAGCAGGTTTTAACAGATGCCACATTCCACTGCTCACAGCCCTGCTGAGCACCTTGAAAACACATTGCCCTCTGTAGGAGTGAGTGCAACCTCAACCCAAGGAGAAATGTAATGGTGGGTAGTCTAGTAATCCAAAGGAATAACTCCCAAATCCATATCTAAATTACTATTGACATTACAGAGTCAGATCTCACTGTTTCTGAAAGATCTTCTGGAAGTTTGCATTGATCTGACTCCCCTAAAATCTTAAGAGGTGCTACAAAAAACTGAGTAGCATCTTTGACTGTCATGGGAAGGTATCACCTAATTTTTACTCTGAAGGATTTTTCCTTAAAATCATACCTCTATATAAGCAGCTTCATCAAAGTCAGAATTTTTCATAGTACAAAACAAGACAAAATTGACAGTTGTGCTGTGATTGATAGAGATAAAGACACAAAATTGACAGTTGTGTTTTCAGTGATGGAGATAAAGACATGAGAATTCATAGCAAGAAATACTTTTCCCTTTGAGATTTGCCAAATAAGTTTGATTTTTGCCTTTGTTGAATTTCTGGGAAAGACAGCTAACAAAAATTGGTTTTGCTAGCATTTTTTTTTAACTCAGGGTTTCATTTTCTAGGTGGGTTATTTGAGACATTTGGGGAGTTTGATGTCTGCAGAATATTTACAGCATCCACTGAAGAAAAAGTGAGCACTGCAGAAGCTCAAAACCTCTGACAAAAGAGGCTGAAGGAGCTCCAAATGTTGACCAAAATTACAAAAATTACTTTAGCTCCAGCTCCTGTGAGCTCCTGATTTTGTCACTACAAATCTGCTACTGATGTAAAACATCAGTTTTACTGGAGAGCAATTGTGCTGCTACTGAAAATGGTGTGTGAAGAACTTTTAAGTTAAAACTCTTCTGATGTAAAATTGGATGTATTTATGTGATAGTTTTAAGAGTGATGGTACTAATGAAAGAATATCAAATATTAATATTATTTGCAGTAGTAGCAAAGCATTTTTTTCTGTGAAGCTTCAAGTCAAAGGTTCTTAATTTATAATCAAAATTATGAAGGAAAAAGCTTTTCTCACACTGTATCAAAAACTTCAGGAATATAGTGGCTTAGAGAAACTAATACATTGTTAAGAGTTATTTAACTAAAATATTAAAGAAAATAGGAGGAAAAATTGAACTTTACAAACAAGTTACCAAGGAAACCAGTTCAAACTGAAGTCCACAATTTTTGCCTTTAACATTTGGAGACACAAACGCAAACATACACAGACAGGCACCCCCAATTTTAGTGTCTGCAGTTATTTTTACATTCTGCCAAAAGCTAGAGTCTTCAAGGATTGATTTCACTTGTAATAAAATCAATTTATATTGCTTGAAATGCACTTTTGACATTACATTGAACCACATCAATGCAAATTCATTAGATTGGATAAATGGATTATTTAGCTGTTCCACTAAAGTTTGTAATATTTTATTTCTTTATAATCAATGCAAACACCACAAGAAGTAATTTTCTTCATGGTTGTATCTTCAATACACAAACGTACTGATAACTAATGGAAACTCCTGGTGTCTCTGCAGCAAAGTAGCATAAGAGACATTTCATCCATACAGCTGAACTCTCCCAAAACTGCATCTGCATTCAAGGGGTTTAAGCCAGGAATTGTTTGATGGCATCCTGATGGCAAGGGATAAAACCACCTTGCAAAGTAAAACAATGACAAGAAAAAGGGGGGAACATTTCTTGGGTCTTTGCCCTTGCACTAATTTATTTGTGCAAATGTAGCCTTCTTTGTAAGCCCAGGCAGCATTTAAGTGTCATTTAAGCACAGGATTATTTGCCTACCAATTTCTGGAGATTCTTGATGTGAAAAAAAAACAGCTCAGAAAGAGGCCTCAGCACCCTGAAGTATATTTGTAAAATGCTGAGTAACATCATGGCCAAACCAGCCAGAAACCTCAATGTTCCAAAGGGGAAAGGTACTTCTATGCCATTATAACTACAAGAAAAATGAAATAGAGGGAAAGACATCAGGCAGAGGGAGGAGCTGAAAGAAGGAGGAGCCTTGTGTCCTTACTTCCAGAAGGGAATGAAACAAAGACTGAAACCAAATTGTGGGCAGATGGGCTGAGGTTGCTGTGGGAGCAGAGAGAACTGGTAACATTTTCCAAGGGACCTTAAAAATCATCAAATCCAACCCGCCCTGCCACAGGCAGAGACACCTTTTCTTTTATGTACATAGCAGAAGTAATCTCATCATTACTTTTTAGCGCATTTAGAACTCAGTAAAACCTTTTAAAAATCACCACAGCTCTTGGGCTGAGGTCAGCACCAGTCCCACCAGCCTGGAGTGCCAACAAAGCCAAATCACACCTTTTTACCATTGCCCAGGCAGAGAGAAGCACTGAGAGTGCAGGTACACCCTCCTAATGCTGTGCACAAGCCTAGGAGTGTAGAAATACTCTGCCAGGGCTTTGTAGAACTTTTTACTCACAGAAGTGTTTCAGAAATCTTTACTTTGATATGAAGCCTGGTTTTCTCCCCATATTTTCTGTGCAGTATGTCATCAAGTCGTGTTCTGTCTATCACCTTTTCACATCTCTTCCAGTGCACTACTCTGTACTTGGCAAGAAGATGCACTTTTCACATATTTTTTTATTGCCTTAGAAAACCAGCTAAGACATTTTCACTGTCAGTTGCTTATTTGCAGTATTTCCCCCTTTGTAGTACAGACAGAACTCTTCAAGTGGAGAGATAAAATGTGAAATTCTAAGTTACAAAGAGACAAGACAGACCTTCAGAGGCACTGCTTGATATTTATGGCATAAAGAAGGATATATAAAGTTTCTAGTAGGATAAATGGCTAACTTTTCATAACTGCTGCGTGCTGCCCTGAAATTGTTTCAGTGTTTGGCTTAGATAATTAAATAGCATTGTCTCATTATTAAAGTTTGAAATACAGTCCATTAAAAATTAATTTACCAGCCTTTAGCAGTTACGGTGCTGCACTGAATAATAGAGACTCTGGCAATAACTAATTAATTAACAGTAAAACAACTTTCTCCAGCTACTGCTAAAAATTGGTTAGCATTTAAGGATGATCACAAAGAAGTCACTGGTCCAAGATTTCCTCATTCAAGCAGTAACAGGTATGAATTTAGACAGACTTTTAACCATGCTATGTCCAACATGTGAATCTTTGATATATAAAACTGACCTCCTCACCTTTTGTTGGGTCAGAACATCAAGTCAAGTGTCCCACAGATCTAGAAGCTGCATTCAAGATAGATATTCTTTACTTTATATTTATAGATCTGAATACCATTTCAAGTGTCAGAAGAACATCCTGTGGATCTATTTATGATCTTAGAGCAGGATTCACAGAAATAGTCTAAATGCACAGCTCCACAAAATGACCACCAGTTGAAGGTTGTGGCTTTAATTCTTGTTCTACAGCAATCTGCTCTGATGTGTTAATTTGATTAGCTTAATAATTTGATACATCTGATTAATTAATTAATATTTAGCCACTATTAAGTGTTAGCAAATCACTAAGGGATTAAAAAATCTTTCTGTATAGATGTAACTCAATTTCCTTCATTATGCTTATAGTTGCTTCTTTATCATTTTTTTCAGATTTGATTTTCAGAATTAAAACCTTACAGATTCCCTAATTACTTGAAAAGTATTCAGGAATTAATTACTTCCACTGATCAATACATATTTATTTCCTTGGAATACACTTTGTGCCTGTGAATGTATAATGAAAAAAAATCCTTGCAAACTGTAGATTAAAGGATGAAAAATAAGTTGTTTCCATCTTATGCAGGAATGGAGGGAAAATGGAACAGACAGCAGCATTCTACAAGAAAAAGTAAAGGTTTGAATATGACAGATCAACAAGTACTTTCTTTATTTTAAACAGTTGGTTTTTTTTTATTTTCTTTTAGTTTAATTTAGTTTTCAAATAATAATTCCTAATCAAATACTCCTAATTCCTTTCTGGTGAGTCACGAAGTTAATGGGAGACAGCAGGACACTGGTGAAAACCATTCCTCCTCTTCTAGAAGAAAGCTGTCATTAGACTCTAATCCCACCATGTGGGCAAATCTTACTGCAAAATTAAAATGTAGGAGAACATGTTTTGAGTGAAAAACTGGGCACAAACAGCAGTGAAGAGCTCCATCATCCAGGAATATGGAATGGATTTCTGGTGGATCAAAGTCAAAGATGTGGGTCTTACCTTTAGTCCATGGAAATTCAAGACTTTACAAATTGGAATTCAAGCTTGGATTCCAAGCTATTAATCCAAAATTAATAATACATGCATGAGAACAAGCAAAATGAAATGGGATATTAAGTCTAAAAAATTAATTCTATCTCAAAATGCATTGCTGCGTATCCTTTGCCTCTATAAACTCAATTTGCTAGTACCCACAGTATAGTATTGATTTTAAAATAACTTAAAATATTGTACTGAAGTGGTCTTATCATGGAGGATCTTTCTGCCTGGGAGGAAAATTATGTTTGTGTCAATCCCCAGACAAACATTCTTGCAGAGGGACACAACATGACCTGCAGCAGTTGTTGAGTGGGTGAAGGTTTGAGAAATCCTGACACTGATAGAAAGTCAACATCATTAGATCACAGGAGACTGGCAGTTCTAAATCTCTCAGATTAGTCTGTTATTCCTATTTAATTTGTCTTTTAATCTTTATAATACACAACAAAACCAAAATCAAAATACAAACAAATTTTGGAATCTGGGTTTCAGTATTTGTACCATAAAACCATGACACTTATTCCAGATTTCAGTGTGATTTCTTGAAGCCAGACATATGTATACTCTATTATAATACTATATAATATAATATTATAGTAGGAGAATAATACTCTATTCTCCTAATAACAATAATTCTACAAAAATAGGTTCTGCTTCAGCCTATCAGAATTGTATTTTGATGCTGTGAAATTGAGACTATACACTCTGTGTCCTGGGGTGGAAAGAAACCATTCTGGATATTTGCTTAGGAGAGTAAATTCTGGAATAGTGTGGGGGGCTGCCTGGCCCACAAGCAGCCAAACTTTCTGCGTTCTGGACACTGATGTTCCATGAGAGGGGTCACTGGGGTGAAAAATCTTCAGAACTACCAACATGATTTGTTTTGTACTTTGCTGAAAGACAAACCAGGAAAGAATTGATCTATGTGCAGTGTGAATGGTGATAACAGCAGTACCCAGCTCTGAGAAATTCTTCACCTGGGCATGTAAACCTTTTTGTTTATACAGACCAGACCACCCATGCATGACTTTGTTAGCAGCAGAGATCCTCATCCTAAAGAAAATAATTGCAGAAGTCTGGTTTTTTTAAGGTTATACAGGCAAAACTTCCCCAGTGAAATCCAAAGGGACTGTGATGATGAGGGCTGTCAGGGACATTAATGCCATTCCTGCATTTAAAATCAAATGTCTTCCTCAGACCCCGTTACTGACTGGAGACACTGACACCAGGACAGGCCCATTCCACAATTATTTTCAAAGCTTCTTTTTTATGATGTTGCTTTGGCTTGGAAAACAGCAACCAGTTTCCATCTCATTGTTCCTGCAGTCCTTACTGGACAGTCACAAAGCAAATATTAATCATTTTAATGGCAGTGTACATCACTGAAATGTTAACCTTCAAGCCCATAACTCAGATTCAATGGATTATTTTGGTCCACGCTTCCGAATTTGAAATGACCTTTCCCTGTCTGAGAAAAATTGACACTGTCCCATTTAAGTCACAGTTTGTCAGCCTGGATGGTCACAGACAATCAGTCAATGCAATTTAGACTGGCATCTGTGGAGGCAAAAAGAAAAATGAGTCCCACAGGATTCAAAGGAAAGCTCACAATACAGTCAGGCCAGTGTGGGCTAAGCCATAACATCTTAAAGAGCTGCATCAGCCAAGGTGGAGATGACCCACACCAACAGCCATGAGTTTGCTGGTGAAACATTTAAGGTTTTTAAAAGAGACACAGGTTAAAAAAAAAAAAATATTACTCCCATTTTCATTGGGACCCAGTTCATTAATCCAGAGATGGTGAATCTGGACACACACTAAATCATCTCCGAAAAAAACTTCTAAACTCTCTTTAAAAAGGGAAAAAAAACCAAACAGGAGGAAGCTTACAGCTCACTGTTTGATTTCTTTTAGATATTTTTGTTGTCACTTCTCTCAACAACTGTGGATTAGGAAGTCAGGGAAAGAGAGTTCCATTATGTGCATTACTGAATTCCTAACTCTGCAAGTGTAAAAAAAAAAAAGTTTCCTAGAAACCACAAGTGAAATAGACCTCTGAAAGTATATAATAAACCAAATTTTCATTTAGATACCATTGTGATCTTACTAAAGTCTATTTCCAAGATTTGAAGTTAGAATCAGAAAATTATAGACTCATAAAAACATTTCATTGCATCTCTTAGTTGAATGGACACCTTGTTTTGTGCCTGTTCCCAGAAGCTGAGAGATAAGAAACAGATCAATTTTGGTTTGCTTGGTTTTTTTTTCTTTGCCTTGAGACATTTTTTTCTGTTAAAAATGAAGGGAAGTTTTTTTTTAAAACATAAAAATGTTGTAATTCAACATTCTCATTAAATTAGGAAAAAAAACCCCAAAAAACAAAACCAAACAAATGCAAAAATCCTACTCTCTACTGTAATTACATTGGAATCATTAATTGTAGTGTACTGCTTCTTATATTCACCGTTGTCATTTTCATTGTAGGGTTAAAAAAAAAAAAGAACCTGAAACTTTTTTGTGGAAGATAATACTTTCTTCCAATGCTCATTTTGTCCAAACAAATAGTTAATTTGAAAAGAAGAAAGGCTTTACTGATGCCTTAACTGGTTCTGTATCTCCGCAGACTGGGCTTTTCTTGAGGTTTCTGATTGCGACCCTCCTTAACTGAATTTTAACCACATCTCACACTTGGATTTGTGCAAAAGACACCTGTAGTACCTGTTTTGGGTACAAACAGGCATCAGGGTCGCAGAAAAGTGAAGGGGAAGGTGAAAATATACCTTAGAACAGTTATCAAAGTCAACAATTTCTTCTTCAAGCTAAGCAAAAATATCCTTGCAGTTGGCAGAGGAGGATGCAGAGCTCTGAGGCTGCTGTGGTGCAAAGTTCACATGAAGAGGGAAATCTGGTTCTTTTTAGCTCTCTACACTCCTAAAGCACATTTAGGCTGCATGATGCACCTGTTTCAGGGAGGAAAACTGATGACAGAGAATACAATGTTCCACTAAATGCTGCAGAACACCACTCACCTTTAGATAATAAACTCCTAAAGAAAAGGGAGGATTAGATTATAGCTTACATTAAATTAGATCAAAGGAGTTATTCTTCATTTATGCTCTAGTAAGATGGAGAACTCTCAGGACCTATTTTTTGTAAAACCTTCACTAAATCAACGCACTGCAATTCATCACCTTACACAGAAATATAATTTGCTGGTGAAGTTTTGATCTTTGAATTCCAATACATTTCTTTTCCTGCATTCTCCTGTGAAATTCAGATGCTCTGCAGCAATAGGATGGTTACATAATAAATATGGAATTAAGCAGAAAATCTGTATTTGGTTATTTGTAACTTTTGTGGGGATTTGATCACCATAGAAAATTTTAGATTAAGTTCCAGATATTGAGTACTCAAATAATCAATGTGATTTGTTGGACTTTTTGGTTCATCCAGAAAGGTGAGTACTGGTTGCAAAAATTGGGTCCAAATTAGGAAGATGTTGGACTCTAAATTCAAACCCAAAACTTGATTTCAGTCAGTTTTATAATTGTTTACAGAAAAAAACAGTTCCTTTGAGAATTCTGATATAAGCTCTGAAATCTAGGGATCATCCATTCTGCTTTAGAACATTCTCACCTTCTTTCTGGGGATAGTCTGGGGATCCATGTACTGGGAAATCAAGGAGAATAAGGGGAAAACCATCAAGATCAATGTATAAAATAGTAAAATAAAGGTTGTATTATGTTATTAAAAGGGAAAAACTGATGTTCACTAAAAAAAGAGAGGTGATCCACTGGCTGTGTGTTGTAGTGGGCAGAAATTCCCTGTGATCAACACACACAGGTGTGAGCTCAGCCTTCACCTGGGAAAGGAGAGATGTGACAGAGTGCAAAACATGCCCAGAGAGAGCCCTCCTTCTCTTAGGAGCAAGACTGAGGGACAGCCTGTGGGACTTGTCCTCTTCTGTGCCCATCCTGTGGTAATTCCCTTCATTTATTCTGAAAATTATTCTCAGAGACCTCTTGTCAGGATGGTTTGTGAGGAGCAAAGCTCAGAGCACAGGACATGGCAGGGGATAAAACCAATGAGATACAGTAAATCTGACCCTGAGGTCCTGATATCTGAAAAGTTTCCAGTGCTAATCTGCTCAGGATTTTTGCCATTTGTCTGAATTCATTAGTACTGAGTCAGGATTACAGCCCTCAAAGCAAGAGGACAACATTTCAGCAAAAGTGTTTAGATATTGCAATCTACAGCACAACACTGTCTAAAATCTCTGTATGAAACAGTTTAATGGAGTTTGCAGACCTGCAGAGTCTCTAAAGTCAGTAATTTAATGAGATATGGAGTCCCAGAGCCTGAAATTGCCTGATATACTTAAATACTTCAGCTAAATAGATTTTAACTAAGCATTCCCGCAACCAGAGAAGCCCCCTCTAGTGACCATACTATGAACCCTGCCGAGATTTTTTCTTCCTCTTCTGTTGCAGCAAAAGAAATAATAAAAACACTGAAAAACCCTGAAAAAAAAAGATTACTAAGGTCTCTGACCTGTGTTGCAAGCACAAGAGCAAAACAGGAGCTTTTCTTGAAATACAAATTCTAGATCTTGTTCCTTCAGCTTTTTGAAGGAATTTATATTTAATGGTTATTAGCAAAATGATTTAAGAATCAAAATTTCAGTCCTTTTATCTGTAGCTGAATGACATACCAGAAACTGAAATTTTTGTATGTTTTTTTTCTGGTTTCCTGAGTCTGAACACTGGACTGAGCAGTGATGACTCTGCCTTCTCCCAACATTAGAAGAAGGAACAAGTTTCCCATGAAAATTAACCCCTCAACTCCACATGAAGGTGCTTTGGATTCACACTGCACAACAAGGGCAGGATCAAGGCATCCCAGCTGTAAGGCCAACATTATTGTCACTAGTTTGTCATAAAAGGAACTTCCAGTGGGAGTTTTTTAACTCAGGATGGTTTTGTGCAAGTGAATAAGGCATGGAACAAACATTCATAGCAGATTAGGCTTCTTTTGGATGCCAAGGCAAAGAGTTACCTGTATTTTTCCATCATTACCTGACTTGGAAGGAGGAAGATATTTAGACACCCATTTTAGCAAGAGTGGAAGTTTAAGAGGTCTGAGAAACCCCACCTGAAACTGGAGGTGTTAATGGCTTTTAGACATTGGGTTGGGTTTTCCTGAATCATTCTTTTAGCTCAGATTTCTGTGTTTTGCCAAAAAGGGCAAGTCAGGAATTCCAGTGCCCTGCTTGATGTGTGCCAGATGCTGCTTCTTCAGATGAGGAGCCAGCTCTCACTGCCAGAGGGTTCTCATGGCTCCCAGCCCTCTCAGGCAGACACAGCAAGAAGGAGGGCAGAGAAAGCACAATCAATACCTTTTACATCTGCTTTTCACAAATCAAGACTAACAAAAAAGCTCTGCCACGCTTTTCCAGAGGTGGAGGCAGAGAACCACATCCATCACCTGAAGAAGCTCCACAGAAGGGCTGAGTCTCCTTGGCTTGCAGGCTGACTGACCTGCCAACACTGAATTTGTGCAGGATGCTGTCTGCACACCCAGCAAGGAATTTATACTGGAATTTTAATTAGTTTTAATTTAATAGTCATGATAAAGCAGTATCTTTATTCAAGTAGATACAGCAGGAATGACCAATGAGTTCCAGACTGTGAATTAAGTTGTAAAAAAAGAAAAAAGGTAACATGGTAGAAGGCATCAGGGATACTTTTTGGTGTGTGTGGATTTTAATGCACTTTTCTAGACAATTATTTTAAGCAAGGGGTTTAAAATAGTCATTATTAGCCAAAAGGAGAAACAAATGATGGACAGCAACACCATTCAGAGCTGCTTTAAAATTCAGGGAACTTTTCAGTCTCACTGAGCTTTACTTGTAAAATCTCTGCTCACCTGGGCATGAAAATGATGAATAAATGTAAAACAATGTTTAATTAACGTGCAACAAACCCAGCACAATACAGCTTTAGAGCAATGAAACTTCAGAGCCTTTTCAGATTGGAGGTCCAGTGTTGGAGTCCCTCCTTGGTCCTGAGTTTAAGCCACCAGGAGCATTCCCTGGGGATGAGAGTGTTCAAGGTGAAGGAAATATCAACAACAATGGTGACAATTAGCAAGGTAGTTCATTAAGAGACATTCTGAACTGCACTGCAAAGGAAACTACAGTGAATTACAGTGAATAACTGTCTTTGATTCACCTTTACTCACCAAATGTGCCATGGGGCCAGGAAAGCTCATGGCAGAAAAATTAAATAACATTTCAATATAAACCAACCAGCTGAAGTCTGAGAGCTTTTCAGAAGTGAGGTTTAGGTGTTCACATCACCTGAATCCAGACCTTTCCATCTACTGACCTGCTTTAGTTCCATTCAAACACAGCTAATTAGAGCAAGGTGTTCTTGAGGACCATGATTTCATGTGAGAGAAAAAATATTTCATTATAAAATTGGCTAAACAGAAGAAGAGGGATCTCCATCCTTGCAGTTTTCAGAATTTATCCAGGCAAAATCCTGAACAACCTGATGTTCACATGTGTAATATCATACCTGTGCATTTATGCATAAACAGACTAATATAGGAAATAAATATAAACATCTATAACATTTCTACTACATTTTGAAACTTTCTTACTTCGTATACACCTGCTATAAAGAATATAAGACACCAGCCTTAGAAGGGAATGACACTATAATTTTTTATTAGATGGATCAGAAATATTTTCCTGCTGTGGGCAGTGTGGGCTCATAAGAAGCACAGATTACTATCTGCTATAACAAGGAGCATTAACTATGATTAATGAGTCGACTTTGAAAGTCAGACCATCTCCACAATATAATCTTTTCCCCTCTAAGGCAATTTTTAAAGAAACTTTTAAATATTTAAATAGTTCAGCAGCCTTCTGAAGCTGGTGCTGTCTGAATGTCTTCAGCAATTTCTTTCTAGGCCTAAATTGAAAAAATTCTATCTGGTTGTCCCATTAACTTATGTGAACAGAAATAGAATATATATATGTTAATGTAATTATATATTGGGAAATCAGGTCTGGTCAAAACATTCATCACTTTGTAAGCTGTATTTAAGCTGGTCTATACCTGAAGAAGTTTTGTGTTGGGGTTCACTTTTTTTTCTGGTAAAAAAGGGGAGAGTGTCACTGACTCCTTTAAAACAGGATTACAGACCTGGTGATTTGAGCACAGCCCAAAGATCAAACAAACCTGGAAGGAGCTGCAGTGCTCATGAATGCAGAGAGAGCTGCTGCAGCTTAAAATGTCAGGTTTCTTATGCCCCAAATGGGAGCACGAGGTCAGGTGAGCTCATAGAACTTAATTCCAAAATGGGCTGATGACAGGGTCAATCACTTTATGGGTGCAGGGCTTGTAATGCCATTCTCACATGTGACTTCTGAAGATTTGATGTAGCTCCTCAAAAGTATTCAAGCATTTAACTCTGCCTCAGAAATCTGAATTGAATGGCCAGTGTGTTAAACACTCTCTGGGTTATACTTTGCATTAAACTGTTGCTGGGTAAAACATAGGAGCTGATCCCATGGGTGTGATTGGAACAGGACTATCCTTACCTGCAGTGTGGACATCCAAGTAAATGCTGGGATCACTTCACATCCCTCTCACACAAAATGCTCCTTGGGTAAGAGAAGAAATTAACCCACATGTACTGTCAATGAACACTCTGATAATTATATAAAAAATACAGAGAGATATACACATATATGAAAGCTGTTTTTTAGCTCCATCAGAGAAAAAGGAGATAAGCATTGCCTTTGTAGATAGGTATTACTCAAGCTGCAATAATTTGGATTAATTTCCTCAGGGGATCCAATGAAAGCTGATCTGTGCTCTGTCCTGACAGTACAGTGACAGTTTTATAAATCCATCCACTATTTATTTCCTTGTCTGCTGGTTTTCCTGAAATCCTACATGGGTGGAATGGACTCACTGTAATGCAGGGAGTGATGGGTGTTTCAGCATCTTGATGAACTCTACTCAGTTCCGCAATTTGGATCTTCTCAGGTAATTCCAAAGATCTGAGATACCACCTTTTAACAACATGAACAGTG
Organism: Eopsaltria australis; assembly: GCA_034509425.1. NCBI lineage: Eukaryota > Metazoa > Chordata > Aves > Passeriformes > Petroicidae > Eopsaltria > Eopsaltria australis. The sequence continues at coordinate 105,562 of JAVTVJ010000447.1, read as the reverse complement.
GATATCTTGTATGTGCAGCTACAGGAGCCAAAACACACCAGAACTATAATAACAATCCCACTCAGGCAGATTCCAAGCAATATCTTGTAAAATTATGGCCCATAAATTGTTTAAATAAGCTGCTTGCTCACACAGAAAAATCATCACCCTGGATGTCATTGAGTTAATTAAAAAGTTAGCTATTTAGGGCATGACCCCCAAAATCATCCATATTTGCAAAATATTTGGGTTTATGCTTTAAATTCAGTGAATTTTTGCTGAGTGCTAATAAACAATTACTGCTGCTCACTCTCAGAGAGGCAGACACTTCAGGGGAGAGCCAAGGAGCACAGCAGTATTAAAAATTAAAAGTTAAAAATATGGCCTATATCACAATTTTCAGAAAAATGTTCCCTTATATTTCTTCCTAAGGTGCAGTTTGTGTGATTTCTGAAGTGCTCTGGGACCTTTGCAAATGAAAGGTGCCAAAGAAATGACACTGATAAAATAGTTACCATTTCACAGTTTTTTCCATCTTTTACAGCTTCTTATGTCTATTCAGTCAGCTTTATCAGCCCTTACTGAGATATCCAGACTGGCAAACTCTTGTTCAACATTTTGCTTTTTAAAGGGGAGTTAAACATAAGAAAAGACTACCAAGCCTTTTGATATTTCACATTGCTCCCAGGAGCAGGAAAACAAGGGTGGCCACAACCGAAAAAGTGCAATTCCCTGGGTTTTATTTCCTCAAACTTTTATTTAGTTTTTAAATGAAAACCAGCACCCACAGCAAAGTGCAATGCCCTCCATGACTTATGGTGCCCATAAAGCCCGTGGGATTTACACTGCCACGTGAAGGAGGCTATTTACATGTTAAAAAGCCATTTATGATACTAATAAAAGTCCACGGGATTTACTTTACAACGTGAGAAAAGCCATTTATGATGTTAAGAGTCAATTTACAATGTCAACAATTGTGTTAGCAGTAAAAATGCAAAGCAGATATATAGCATTGATTTTTTTTTTGTTTTAAACTTGTATTGTTGATATTTCCCTGGCAGTGATTCATCTTTCCACCACAGAGATTTTCTGGTTTACGTTTTAAATGAGAAAGATATGACATAAATTTTTGTTTCCCCTAAGTGAGTTAATCTTAGAGAAAAGCTATTTCTACAGATGTGTTTGGGAAAGCTCTGTAATATGGCAGAGATTTCTGGCAACTTTTTCTGGCTGTATCAATTTGTAACAGCCCCAAAGATATCCTCCGTATTCACACTTTCATTCACTTTCTGGGCATTCAGTAGTTTGGATCTGACAGCAAACTTTGAGTACTTGCTCCAATTTTAATTATCTTTTTTTCTTATTAATTTTTTTTCATATTTCTTGGAGGAGAACAAACACCAAAGACTTCCAGGAGATATTTTCCTGCCACTTTTATTAGTGCACTGGATAGAGAAAAATAACATTCTTAAGCTCAACTTAAAAGCTCTGATGATATTGTTTAACCAAAACCTTTACTCCTATAGATTTTGACTACCCAACATCAAACCCACTGGGTAATCACAGTAATAATTTCACATAACTGAGCTGTTATCTATGAGTTCTTACTGTGGTACCAACCACACCTCACTTTCTGTTTCTTTAATCTGATCAACTGTGAGAGAAGGATTCTCCTCTCCAGGCTGAACAGCCCCAACTCTCTGCCCAGGAGAGATGCTACAGCCCTCTGATCCTTTCTGTGGCCCTGCTCTGAAAAGTTTTTTATTGTTAGTATAATGAGAGTATTAACAGTCTAATTCAAGAATTTTAATTACTCTAAATCTAATTGCAACAAAATAAGAGAATATAGACGTGCAGGTAGAGTATTTATGAATAGAAAAAGTCACAGGAATAGCAGTAATACAGTTAAAATCAGGATATGCATGTGTAGTTACTACTCCTACTTTGGGGATTATTCAGATCTCACTTGCTGTTATAATTTGTATTTCTTATTTTAACAAATGAGGTATTTCAGCAAAAAGCACATCAGTATTGTTCTGACTGCTGACATAAAGGACAAGTCTGAAATCTTAAATAATCTGAGCTGTGAGGAGAAAAATCTGTTTACCCTTTCTCTGAAATACAGCTTTTCAGATCTTCTTCTTGGTTAAATGTTCTTAGGTCTTCCCTTTACAAACAACTTTCCTAAGTTTGTGAAGGAGAAAAAACAGCAGTTTTTTTTAACGGCTGTACTTAAAGACTCTAAGATTTAATTAAGATTTTAAAAGTGCACCAGGAGGCCTGAAAAACTATAAAAAGAAAGGATTTTTGGATTTAATTGAAACAGAATCCCAAATGTAGTGTAACTCAACAGGTGATATATTATATTCAATTAAACACTTTAAATTTTTAAAAACACAGAGATTTTTTTTTCTGCCATAAGAACATCAGCAACTAAAGCCTGCTGGATGTGTTTGAAGCAGAATACACATCCATGAAATTAAGATGTTCTGTGGATGTTATGACCAACTCCTAAGTGCAGCAAGCCAGGGAAACAGGAACCAAATATTATGAACTACACATATGGATGGAAGAATCACATTTTTTGTATCCCAAAATAAGCTATGGAAAACAAAGTTTGTGAAATACTTGGGAGTAAATTGAGAAAAAAGTAATGTCTAAATACCTGCTTATCTTCTAGGTTTTTTAGGACAGGTAGGGAGAGTATGAGTTGCCATACTTAAATAATAGAAAAATAATCACTCTTTCCATGTGCTCCCATTTTCAGGTTTATAATGTGTGTCATTTCCCATTCTGTGCAATTCCTCAAAAAAGCAGGGAGCCAACAGTTGAGGTAAAAACCCCATAGTGACAGCAGAGAACCTAAAAGAAAACAGCACTCCAGTTCAAGTGACAGCATGGCTGGGAATTCAGAAATGTGTGGGCAAAATAAAGCTGGAAGTCATGGCAACTGATCAGATTTGTAGCTTTTATTATTGATTTTAGCAGAATAAAATAACAGTAGTGAAATTCAGCTTCTACTCTCTGCTCCAATTAAACATCAAATTCACTGATGTCTTGAACGTACAATCAAAAGTGACAAGTGATTTTTGGAAAGCATGTTTTTGGTTGTGTCATGCAAGCTGCCTGTAGAGAGCTGAACATCTACATGCCAGTCCTAAAAAAGAGTCAGAAACTCAGTAAAAACAACAGAAGCCCCAGTTATTAAGTTCTGCCTCTAAATAAGAATTAGGAGTGCAATAGATCCACTTTCCCTCCACAGCAAGGGGGGCTGGGACGCTCATCCCTCTCTTCCCTTCCCCCATCTCAGTTCTTCTCCTTGCCTCATCCTCAGACCAGCAAAATTCATGTTTTCCTTCTCTGCTCAGAGACCCAGCTGTCTCACATGGTCATCTCCCTCAGAGCACAACATGAAGTTTACGCTGAAGCAGGTATTGATTCCTTTTTTTCCTGTAAAAAAAAAGCATTTTTCACATCTGTCACCCCTTTATGACTGTGCTAATTTTTTCTCTAATCTGATAATGTAATTACTCTTTCTCATTTCTTGATCCTTTGTGTTTAATTCTGATTATGGTTTTGCTAGTTATACTTGAAATGTCATGGGGGATTCAAAGTTCCGGAGAGAAATACCCATTTTTGTTCAAAGAAGCTAAGTGTGGCATAATCAGTCATGTCCTTCAAAGCCATTTTCTCAATTTGTAGTAGGCATCAAAGTAACTCCAATGATGTTGGTGGGGTCATATCACCATCACTGCAAATTAATGAAGCTTCACTGAAAAACTCTATCAGTTTAGATCACTGTAGATTTGCAGACTCTCAGACTTTATTGTGAGGGAGGTCATACATGAAAGCTGAAGGAAGATAAAGAGGAGGCAAAGATTAATTCAGAATTATGTGCTGTGATCCCATTTTAATTTTCCCTCTGCTGTGTTTTGGCACATAAAATGTCACTGCATTTGAAGCCTCAGTCCCAGATGCTTCCTGAAAAACTTGAAAAACAATCCATTGAAGAAAGTTCCAGACATTTAGCACTGTCTGCCTCTTTTTCTCTGTTTTTTTTCCCTGATCTCTAAATTTGTTGCCTGCAATGCTTCAGCACAAGGATGAGGCTCTCTCCTGAACATCTCAGCTATTCCTGCTGCTCTTCCTCACCTCTGGTCAGAATTCTCTCCAAAGATATTCCTGTGGCTGAGGTGTCACAATGCTCGATGAGACTTCAGCTAAAGAAGCAGCAGGATTGGGGAGCTGCCAAATCAGACACGGCTTTTCTTGAACTAATGATGTTTGGGATGGGTGATGAGGTCACTGCAGGATGCTGTGTGTGCTGAAAGCCCCAAAAGGTATCAAAATAATCATAAAATATGTAAGGGCTTTAAAATGCTTGAGTACATTCAAAAATTTTATGTTTTGACACACTGTTCCATTACTGTGCATTCCTGTGACTCAAAAGTTGACAGTCAGAATGCTTCCATGTGTTTTTAAACTCAGTTGTGCAGCTTCCCCCACTGTGATGCATCTCCCTTCACACTCCTTGACTTGTTCTGAAAATACAAAAATGAAGGGCTAAGAATGGAAATCCATGGCATTGAGATTTCCCAAAGAACAAAAACTCACATTTTACTTTTTTCTATTTTTGCAATGTCTTAATGCCATTTTGCCTCAGTTGAACTTACTTTCCCTCAACGAATTCCAATTCAGTGCCTGAATCCTCATCCAGATGAATATTTGTTTACTTAGCCTTCATCTCTCCCTGTAGGGCTTTGTGAAAAAAGACCCCATGGGCAGCAACTCCAAGCGTTTAGTGTGGTATTATCACACCTTAGGGACTGCAGAGATGTGGGGCTGCTCTCTGCAGTTCCAAAATTGTCACTTATGAATTGGCATCAAAGACAAATGAAGCATTGCAGTCACAATTTCCAAGCAGATGAAGTTGCAGGGCAGTGAGATTTTGCTGGGCCATGTCATCTTCTAGGATATAAAATTGCAAAATAATTAGGGAAGGAGTCAGACAGTAACAAAAAGGGGACAAAAGTGTATTTAAGCCATCATCTTCTCCCCATCTGGCTCTTTCCAGGAACAAAGAGGAATGACCAGGTAGAGCTGTGGATTGAACTTGAGGAGCATGAGTTCAATTTTTGGCTTCATCCCAGCCCCTCTGTGTGGCTCTGGGGAAGCCTCTAAATCATTCCATGTGCCATTCTCAGGCTATCAAAGCTGTGAGAGCATTTCCCTGTCTCACAGGGATAAAAACCATTAACTACTGCAAAGTGCTCAGCTCTTATAATTAAGGGGATTGTGTGCAATGGGTACCAAGACCAGGGGCTTTGAGGCTGATACTGAAAGATATTTCAGTGTTTAAAAATGTTGAGCAATTTAATTGCAACCTGGGAATTAAGAGCTTTTGACAATCCCAATATATAAAAATCCTTAATTCTGCCTTTACAACTCAATAAAACACAGCAAGAGTAGGAATCACAGCATGGAATTTGCTATGACAAGCTTTCCATGCCCGAATAGGCAATGTATAAACAGGAATCTAAGATTCTTTGGGCTCTTGCTTTCTGCAACTGATTCAAAAATCTCCCTTAAATGCTTATGAGTGACAGCAAAAAATTGCAATTTAAAACTCTTATTGAAAAATAAGATTCAAGCTTTAGGGTTCATTTTCAGTGTCAGACATACATTTTGCAAGACTAACCACCAGACCTCAAAGCTGTTGAAAGATTCTGGTCCATTCCTTACAGATTTAATCTATTTCCCACTTGAAATGGGCACTATGTATAAAGATTTTATTTATTTACAGCAAACGACCTGCATTGACTTATTTAAAGAACCAAACTATAAAACTGTATAAAACATATTTATTTGTAATAGAGGCAGAGTCACACACAGTCTTTGAGAATGACCACAGAGAATGACAAACACTGACCAGAAAAATCCCAGCCATGGATTTACTGTTATTGCTTTATTATAATGCAGCAAATAATGCTCTTCTAAAGTGCATACATGCTTGGATTAAATAAGAGTATTGTATTCTGTGTATAGAAGTCTTATTACAATGGATATTTTGTACTCTCAGTGATTCATTCCTTCATCCATCCATTTCTATGACATCAAAGTCAGGAAATAAAGGAAATAAGTAATGGACATAAATGTTATGACTTCATTGTCTAGCAATATTCTAATCTGAAAGCTGTTTATACTGTTTTTCATAGCTTTTAAAATATCTTTTGCTATATTTAATAATTAAATTATTTTTGACAGGAGGATTGTTTAAGAGTGGCAAACAACACATGATCCATAAATACACGGAACTGTTTTCCTATTGTTATATTTTAAGATTTAGGACTTACAGACATTAAACAGTGAGAAAACAATCAGCCTGTTCACCTCTAAAAAGCATTAACTCATTTCTCAGCCCTTGGCTGGTGCCTGTATCTCTGCATTAGCTCATATGATGGCAAATTTAGTGTATAAGGAAGTCCATACTTTTTTTATTTAAATCACGTATGTATTGGTGAAATGAAGAACTTAATTTAATCCTAAATTGAATGAGAGGAAACCCAGTGAATTTGGTTAAATTATGTTGCTTATTATAAAGTGCAAAATGGGGCCTCATCTTTTCATATAATTGCTCCTTTTCCCAGGAATCATTCTTCAAACTGCTGAAGTGATAGTGCAATTGTTTTGCGTAGGAAATTTCATTTAGTTTTTGCCTAACTGAAAATACTCAAATATTTCATTTCTACCTACATTTCTCACTTTTTCTCAGAAAACTTTCTTATTAAGTTCATTCAGAAATGGAAACAAATAAGAACATTATTTTGATGTGAGGAAATTTGTAAGAAAATAATTTGCAATGCAGATATTTTCAGGTCTTAATTAAAATGTGTGGTTTTCCATGGAAGAAAACATGAAAATAAAGAGAAGCATTTCAGTTATTTGATGATACCTCTCTTGGAAAAGCATAAAGAGTACAATGAGTTCTAAACAGAACGAAAATTAACAACATTTTTAAAGTGTTTAATGAGAAAAATGTTTCTGTTTTCTTCATAAAACCAAGCATTTGATATTCTTCAGAGTTTTATCTACAGCGCCAAACAGGTGTAACAATTTTAATGACATCAGACTTTAAATAAATCAAATTGTTCATTGCTCTTCAGACTACCTAAGTATTTCCCCCCACTCACTTGAGCTTTGTGAAAAGTCTCATGCTGGCCATAGTGAAAACAATCATGGATTGGTGTTGGTGTAACTGTTGCTGTTATTAGTAGCTGCAGTGGTAAAATAATAAATTTATCATGAGGCTCAGCTTTCAGTTACCCTAAAATTCTACAAACCAGACATCAGTTGCTTAAAAATCTAATTGGAGATTTATTTAATCTCATGGAAATAAAACATCAGGTGGTGATATCTTTGCTAGGGGCACCATGTCAGTGGTTAAGACAAAGTGGAGGAAGACACAAATTTCTTTTCTCCATCCAGCAGAAAGGAGCTGCTTTTCAATGCCACCTTTTTATTATTTTGCCTTTTTTAATAATCAGCCTCATTTGAATGGAATATTTCCTGTAACACACACACACATTTAGGCTTTTCAGCCTCATCTAATCTATCTCCTTCTCACTGTTTGGCCACAGAGTTCAATTATTCATGAAATCTATCTCTGCACATTTCCCACAATGAAGAAGCAATTAACAGCTGGACAGAGCTGCCACCCTTCTTTATTAAAGTGATCCACAGTCCTTTATAAAACAATGTGGTAAACAGGAACAGATTTAAAAAAAAAAAAAAACCAGTGTATTCTGAAATATTCACATCAGTGGAAAATATGACCCACTACATTACCAAGCTCAGTGTCAAAATTATAATTTGAAAATAAGAAAGCCAGTCTTGGAGGTTTAGTTTAATTTAGTTTAGTTTAGTTTAGTTTAGTTAAGTTTTGTTTTGAACTGCTTTCAGTCTACTTGTTTTCCCCATCCTAGGAAAAAATATAAAAATCTTAAAAAATTTAAGTGCCCCAAATTCTTCACGTCATTGAGAATCCAGAGCTTTTAATAGCTTCCTTATTTTTACTGCATTTCTACAAATATTCTCAGCGGGAATACTCCACAGTCAGTAGAGCAAGTTCTTCACACATTCTGTAAATGCCTACAGCTCGTTATTAATGCAGCATGGATCCTTTGAGATTCCCTGAACTAATCAAAATAATGTTAATAATTGGCAATGGGGATTGCCTCTGGACAAAGAACATTGCACACAAATTAGTGTTTACTTAACTTCTGAGGCCATCAACAAACATAGATTTTCCCACCTTCTCCATATCTCTCCTGGTTTGAGCTTTTGGTTTGTTTGTTGTCAGATCACAGTGGATAAAGTGACACTGAGAAAGTCCATGAACAAATCTAGAGTTGGAAATAGCTTCAGAAACTCAAATACTGCTGAGTGCAAACAGCTGAGCCTTAACTGCTGACTGCTGATGAATATTTTGGAGTGTTCAGTGATAACTCCCTATTCCAGATCAAATCAGAATATGAAAACCTGAGATTTTGCCTCAGGCAGTGCTGAGCAACCTGGAATAGTGGGAGGTGTCCCTGCCCATGGTAGGGGAGTTGGAACTGAGGGATCTTTAAGGTCTCTTCCAACACAAACCCTTCTGTGAGTCTGTAATTCTGTATTTTGTGAAAAAGGCAGGAAAGAAAAGTGTTTAGTATTTCCTACATCTTCTCTTCACCTGAACACACTGATATTTCCATCATAACTATTCTTAAATCCTCTTTTCACACTAACCTCAATGGTACCCATACTCTATTCCTCCTTATAAATGCTACCTGCAAGACAATCCCAACACCTCTTATTCAGAAAAAAACTGCTGCCCAAAAAGTTTGTTAATAGTTACAGTAACTGGGTGCCGTGTCTTTCTCCTTTGTGCCTTGCAGATAAATGTGAATTTCTGGAATTCATAAAAGGGAATGGACTATAAAATGTGCAAAGAAAAAGTCTTTAATGTGGTGCTTTTGGTTTAATGCTGAGGTATTTTGCTCCCCTAAGTGCCTGCTGTCCTTGGTAAGAGGCACTGTGGCCAAACGTGAAAGAGCTGCCTGGGGACTGCAAAATCCTGATTTCAATTCATGGCTTTTCTGGTGCTCTGTGGAGTGACCTTGAACAAATGAATTTTTGTCTTTACTCCCTGGTTTTACCGTCCATTTAAAAAGCCACAGGGATAATAATAGTACCCTTTCTATAAAATGCTGTAAGCTGTGAAGTGGCTAAGTGATAATATTGATGATGTCACAATAATATTTCCAGAAAATTGATATAACTGCTGTTGTTATTATTATTTTAGGTATTTTATAATGATAACCTTTAACTGACCTGAAACTAAGATGCAAAACTGGAAAGATTGCCACTTATTTGAAAACAGCCAACCAGCCATTATTTCATCTTTCTTTTCTCCCCACCATGCTCCTCTATAGAGTTTCAAATATCAGAGGATTTCAGATTGATGGACACAGAAAGAGCAGGGCTGAGAAAAGAATAACCACTTCTGCCTCCAAGGAGAACTCCACAGAATCACAGAATGGTGTGGGTTTGAAGGGACCTTAAAGATCATTTAGTTCATACACTGCAAAATTCAAGAGTGACAAAAGAAAATACAAATATTATATTCTTTGTCAACAAGTCCTCTGCACATCTCTTGCTGCTAAGAAAAAAAAAAAAGCCATAATAACTGCTGCAGTGTTAATGGTCTTAAAGGTATATTGATAAAAAGAATGCCTGGACTTGCTCTCTCCTACCAACCCAAAAGCTGAGTGAGTGTGTAAGTAGTGAACAAAAGGTGTGGTTTGCATCTAAATTCAGAAAAAGCTGTTAAAGCAAGGCACACTTATGCATTTTTAAAACAACAGCTTGAAAGCTGTTGAAAGACCAAGAAGGCCTTTCAGTCATTACAAGCATCTATAAATATTTCAAAGCTGCAAGAGCAGAAAGCTTTAAAAGGCTGTGAGAAATGCCTGCAGTTGGAGAACAAGCACCAGGTTACCCTGGAGTGCCATCCCAGCAGGTGTTGTAAAGACCCTCACAGGGTTTAAAAGGACAAACTGTGGCCAGGTTTAATAAACTAAACCCACTGAAACCCTTCTGAATCTGCTCTAACTTTTAGCATTCCAGAAAGCCTTGGTGTTTAGCCACCATAAATTCTGACACCTGAATTTCCCATATATACACATCCAGTCTCCTATTGCTTCTAGTGCACAAAGAAATCCAGGAGTTTGGGATTCCTGATTTAGTCATGGGATGGTCCAAAGATGCAAGAATCTAGGAGGCAATTCTGGTAAAACTTCCAGGATAGTTACCCTGGAGCTATCAGGGATACCAAGGTTAAAGTGAGCTGGGAGGCTTCTAAATATCTCTCAGATGCTGTTCTAGGAAATTGTCCTGTAGATGCTGTTTAAATTATTGCAGTCCCACATTACATTCCCATAGCCAGTGCTCCCCAATTGTAATACCAGCCCATGGAAAAAATCCCAGCTGGTTCCAGTAGTAACACAAGGGCCCAAATTTGCACACACACCCCTGGGTCAGCAGTAACACCTTTGCAATCAGTGCTGGGTTCAAGAGGGAATAGATAAAAGAAGGTTTTACCATATATAGATCCATGTAACCCAGTTTAAGTTTTATATAATTCCATGAACTTACTGGAGTTGCTCTGTGTTAGCTCAGGCAGGAACATGCTGCTGTCATCTTGACATAAAAGTGCTTTGGGAAAAGGGATCTCTTTAGGTGACAGGCTGCATTTGCATCTGGCAGCTGTGATTGATACAGTGCTGGCCAGTACATGATATCACTGAGCTGCAAATGTCACATCTTTTAGAGTCACTAATCACCTCAGGTAAGACCACACAGATGGGTGCATCAAAAATACAAAATACCTCTACTGGGAGTACCTGTTGGAGCCAGGAACACCTGCTCATTTTATCTCTTTCTGCTTTTAAAGCCTCAGTCAGTAAATTTTTCTACTGTAAAAAACACTGTGCAAGAGTTTTGGCTGTAAGGAGTGATGTCTGTCATGAAAATAGGACAATGTGATGTGGTGTTCAGGTCATTGTTCATGGAGATATTTAAAAGATGTGAAGATGTAGTGCTTAGGGACATGATTTAGTGTTGGTGCTGGGTTAACTTGACAACTTTAAAGTTCTTTTCCAGCCTAAATGATTTTATGTTTCCATGATTCTATGAATCACAGTAAAAGCAAATATTTTCACTTAATTCTGTCTGGTTTATGTAAAAGTATTTTTTAATTTCTTTCTCCCTTTCCTGAATTACTGAGGCAACTGGCCAAAGAAAAGAGCATTTCTGTACCCCTATTTAGTCTAAGAAAACTGATAAGCTTCACCTGAAAAACAGCATGGATGACAAGCTTGGAGGAATTAGCACAAATAAGATAAATTAATGTTTCTGTGAATTTCAAAAAATGTGTGGAGAACTTGAGTTCCATGGGGGATATCCACTGACTGACAACCATGAAGCAAAGCATGGCCCTGTTACCAGACTCATGTATTTTTTAGATCTGTCCTGGTCATGCTCTGGGAGCTTTGACAGAAGTTTGGTAGGGAGTGATACCTTGTATTTAAATATAACCACAGCTAAATCCAAGAGGCTTTTCCCACTGCCTTGATTCAGGGTTCTAAAGGGGAAGATGTAAGATTTTGTGGGTGTGTGTGCACAGTGAATATTGCTTTGCTTTGCTTTTTCTTACTCTTTACCCTCCAGCAAATGTGAAGGATAAGCACTGTTAGAGAAGACATCAGAAATTTTGGCTCAGCACTGCTCCAGATGTCTGCATCTTTGCTCACTGTGCCACCAATTGCATCTTTAAAAGACAAGAAACAATGCCCCATCCACTTTGGGGACACTCTAGATAAGAATAAAAAAGAAAAAAAAGGAAAATAAAGCATTTGCTGGCACAGAGTGATTCTATCATCGGGCCAAGTGTTTTTTAAAAGCCTCTGGGACTGTAAGTTTAATTTTGCTGTAAGGCTCCAAATCCAGTAAAGCTATCACTGGAATCACATTTGTGAGGGCAATTGTCTCAGGATGACTGGATAGACATTTTGCCTTTCAAGCATATGTCTCTGAAATGGTGGTTGCCACCTGGCAGACTGTTATATTTCAGCAAGGGATGGAGAATTTATGATTGTTTTTCTTAGCCTGAAGAGGAGAGTTTATGATTCACCCCTAACATGACTTTACTGCTAACACACAGATCTTGTATCATTTGTGCAGATCCCGTTCAAAATCCATGATAATGGGATAAAAATCAGGCCCAAAGAGACTTTTGCATCATAATACTGGTGGTGGAAGAGAGATATACAACAAATCCCCTAAAGAGACATCTGCATTAATTATCAAACCAGCTTTCATCACACTTAGCTCCTCTAAGATGATGAGCTGCTACCAGATGGTGCAGCTGAAGATGATCTTGGTGTCACACAGGTTCTTTCAATCAAATGCACAGGAATCAGCTTTTTGAAAACTAAACTGGCAAGTTGTGTTAACTTCTGGATGTTCAGCACAAAGACAGGAGAATTCAATCGCACTTTTTTCCCTCTCTGGCCATTCAGGCATGAGGATTCTCTCCATAGACACAATGGGCACTCATGGAGCATGGATTTAAATCCACAAGGAGGTCCTGATGCTGGAAACTACCACAACATTCTTCATAAAAGTGTCTCTAGAGTAAGGTGTGGAACCCATTTTAACAAATTTCAGGTTAGTGCAACACTTCTTCACTGTTTCCAGGGTTATCTTTCACCAGTTCTTTTCAGGAGTTCAGGAACTCACCAAGTTTTCACAGGCATTGCTTATTTCAAACTGAATGTTTCTATTCATTTTGAATTTTGCCACTATAGTGGATATTTTCTTCATTTTTGTTAGGTTTGGTTTTGTTTGATTTGGAGCTTTTGGGCTGTAAAAGAAGCCTCAATGTCACTAGAAGATCCTTGGGCATTCATAATTTAAATATTTGCAGGATTTTTCTATATATATGTACATACATATCTATACATATTTATGAACATATACATATATATATATGCACACACACATAAATGTATACCTGTGTGTGTATATATATATATATATATATATATATAAAACAGCAAAAAACATGAAAAAGAATCACATTAACATGTCACCACACATGATAGACGTTTTTAATGAGTTTCATTCCTTCAAATCCTGAGGAATCAATTTCATAAGGTGATTAATGTACTAATTTGATTTTTTTTTTTACTATGCCATTTGTTCTCATATGAATACCAACGACTCCAATAAAATTTCATATTATCTTTTTGGTTTAGAAACCCAAGACCAATCCAATGAAACCAGCAATTGATTGGACTACATCTGAAACACAAGGGCTGTGAAAAAATCTCACCCACACTGGGGTCTCTACAGCTCATCTGTACAGTCAAGGTTCTGTGGAAGTAGAAGGAAATAGAGGTTGTTAAGGAGAGACTCCTCTAGAATATTTTAGACAGTGGTAATTCTTATTGTTTAGGTACCTTATGTAGCTATCCACATTTTATCAGAGGAATCTCTTTTCTCCTTCCACCAAATATAAAAAGAAGGTGCCCAGGCAGGTGATTAATCTGACCTGTGTTAAACATCTTTTGGGGATGAAGATGGCTTTGTCTCTGAGGGTTCCTCTTCCCACAGATTGGAGAGGGATGATAAAATACTCCAATGGTTTCTATTTGATCTGATTATTTCCAATTTGTTCTGGTAGTTGTGGTTATCACCAGGTCAGTCCATTCCTAGAAAAAACCAATAGGAAGAGTGATTGGTGAACAGCTTGAGGTTTCCACCATATTTTTGCTTTGAAATTTTATTGTAAAACTCAAAGAAGCAACAACCTTGTTATTCCCTCCCTCAAAATTTTTTCTTTTTGAAAGATTTCTATCAAAACTACTGAAGACTGTAACACAGCTGATAACACAGGTACAAGAGATCAGTCAAACACCTTCGAATGATTAAATTACTTTAACAACACTTTCTTTGTGCACTGGGTTTCCAAAGGCCAGGTTATTTCCCCCCTTTTATTCAAGGACATTTTATGGAGTCAATCAATTTCAGTTGAGCATCAGATTTTCCACTTCTGTTTCCACCTCCAAGATTAACTGGCATAATTAAAGTGTGGTTGCTAAGCAAAATGCTGATTACTTTTTTGATGGGTAGAAGGCTCCATCTGGATGTTTCATGGCTTTTATTCATTTTACACAACTGATTTATTTACCTTTAAATAGTACAGAAATATTTTATGGTTATACAGTGTAAAACAATAGCAAGTTCATGCAAATACCCAGATTTTTTTAGTCCCTAGATCTAGAAGGAAGGGAAAGGGGAATGAACCAGGATAAAATCAGCAAGTCTAGATAAGTGAAATACCATGACAAGATCTTCAAAATTTGCTTAGAGAATAAAGTAAAATCAAATTCAATGGTGGATTTTAAAAAACTACTGAACACTGATCAATATCTAAAAACAAGGCCATAAATTTGGGTTTCCAAATAGCAAGACACAAGAGCCACAGAGTTATGAAAGAAAACAAAGTTTAAAAAATTATAAAAAATATAATTCTTGCATAATAAAATCTATTTTATTCTCTATTTAATGTTTGGAATTTTACTGCTGAATTAAGTATTTTGCTATTGAGTTAAATTCAGTGGATATAAATCATCCTATACAGGGGGTCTATGGTTGGTTATTTCAGTGAATATCTACCAATACCCAGACAATGAGAAATTCTTCTCAGTTACATTAAAAAACATTGCAAAAAAAAAATGTTTTCATAGCATTGAAGGAAATGTAACTGTTGACATCATATTCCAAATAGCAGAAGAACTAAAAATAAACTGAAAATTACATTTGAATTTTCACTCTGATTTTATGGAAGAAGATGGGAAAAGAGATTGCCAAGATGGTGGGAGTTCCCTTTTTTGGATTTCTTTTTCTATATCAAGACACATTGTTTTAAAGACAAATTGTTTTAACTTGTGAAACATTGGATACCAGACACAAAGGGAATTTCTCCTTGCTTTGGTAAACTCTTGATCTGAGTTATGACAGAGCAAATACATTTTGGCAGATGGAGTAAGTGGCAGCAGATTTTCCTTTCTCTTTGATGATACAATTAGAATAACAAAATATTCACTTGCATTGCTCTGGTGCTTTTGGGGTCACGCTGTTCCAGCAGCTGGAGCAGCAGAACATTCCTGTGCCAGAAAGTCTTGCAACCTGGAATTCTGCTACTCCTGCCCATAATTTCAATGCCAGCCTATTCCAGATGAAAGCTCCTTGACACACAAACCCCAGTAACCATTCAGCAAGAGCATCCTCCTCCTCCTGAGCTATCCATTGCTCTGCCACCAAGTCCTGTTGGACAATCCCTTTGGAATTCAGCGTGTCATGCCTATTACAGGAGTTTATACACAAATAACTCATCCCTTTTCCCATTTTAAATAAATAAATAAATAAACAAATAAAGTTCTTAATAAGACAAATGTGAAATCCCACACATAAGATGGTGCAGCCCCATGGGTCAGTCCAGGCTGGGGAACAATAGAGCTCTGAAGGAAGCCCTTTGGGGTCAGGGTACCCTTTGAGGCTGTACCTGAGCTCTCACAATAACAAAGGCAGGCTCTTCTCAGGTTGTGAAAGGATGCAAGCTGCAAAAAGGAACATTCTGATTAGATTAAATTAAAGTTTATTCGCTGTGGTGCTGCAAAAACATGTGCATAGAGGGATGAGCCCATCTCTGTCCTCAAGGGTTTTAAGGACTTGACTGGGCAGTGCCCTCATAAATCTGCCCTAGCTCTGATGTCAGTCCTGATTGAAAAGAAAGTTGGAATAAAGACCTGAAAATTTTCCTTCTGACATTGCCCTTCACCACAACTCCCACCTTGCCCAGTCCCCTCTGGTTGTCTCTCATGTAACTTCTGTAGATGTGATCAAGTTGGTTTCCTTCACACTCTCTAGGCTTCTCCCTGCCAGCCAAGGCTCCTAAAATTTTCCAAGTTCAGACTTTGCTGCTTCCTTATGCAAGGGTCTCAGTGACTTCCTTGGATTTGCTGCCAGTCCATAATTGCTTATGGATGACGATTTATAGTCCTACTGAAAGGATTAAACCCAAAGGAAATGCAATGCAGTTTGCCTGGAGAAAAGGTATTCTGAGCACTGGGGAAATCTTTGAAGAGGGACTTCTTCCTCCAGAGCTGTGCTCAGCTCTGTGTCCTAAAGCTCAGCTTACTCAGGTTTGATCAGGCCTCAAATATCTGGGTACTTATTGGGCATTAATAAAAAACAACTTGAGTATACAAATAAATGGGGGGAAATGCTATTTTCTCAGCCGTTTTTCTAGTTAGTATTATCATTTTTTTCTAATATAAAATTGTTTTGTTTTCTTGGCCAATGTTTCCATACTACCTGGAAAGTTACTTAGGTGTGAAACTAATTAACAGGCACAATGTATTGCACTGCTGGCTTCCTGCGTTGTGTAAATTAAGATGATGGTGAACTTCTCACTCCTATCATTGCTCTTACACTTCTGGTACTAAACCTGCTGCCACTCTCCAAACAAAACATGAAACTTCTTCCTTTATGTTTCATAAGCCACATTCAAAAGGGCAGTGGTTTATTACACATGTAATTAGAACTCAATTTTCCCAACAAAAATCTGGCGTTTGTTTAACTGGACACACATTCCAGGAAAGATATCTATCCTTGGGAATATAAAAATATGGTAATGTGAAGTACTATCTTTCCAAAGAAATTTCTCAAAGCCAGTAACAGAGATTGGATACTAAATTACCCTTAAGTATAAATGGAAATTGGTGTTTGGTTGTCCTCTAGTTCTTTAAAATTCCTCCCTTAGTGATATCAGCAAACTTGAAGACACATCTTGTCTCCTGCTTTAGGAGCAACATGAAGCTGGATCCCAAGCTGACATAAATCAACACAGCTCTGACAGGTCTCTGTTGATTTATACCAGCTGAGAAATTGTGTCTCTGCACAGATATCTATGGCTGAGCTGTTGAATGATTAATATTCACCTCCTTATTTAGCTTTCTACCTTTGTCTTTGGTTTGTTTTTCTTCACATCCATCAGATGATTCCTGGAAAGGTATTTTGTACTAATTTATCTCCACCACATGAAGTTCTAAGATTGTCTAAAACTGCAGTGAATATTTCCTGATACTTTGGAACTGAAAAGGTTTAGAGAGCAAAAAAACACCATTTTCTTTTCTAAGCTGGTTTGTTTTATTTCCAGCTTGTGCTCACTATACTTATTCATTTGTGAGCAGGGGAAAATGCTGCCTGCCAACAGAGAAGGAAAACATTTATTGCTAATAGAATGTTAACATGTTCATATCATTATATTTCTCTGATTTATATTAAAGGAACCATATTAGCTCTCATTACAGAGAAAATTGTCCATTTTACATGAAAAGAGATGCTGTAATTATCATCACATTGGCACAGAACTTCAAAAAAGGGGACAGGGTAGGACTGGAAAACATAATAGCATGTTTTGAATACTGCCCTTCACCCCAGACATAATTTAATTTTTTTTGTAGACCATCTTTGAACCATGAGATGAAGATGTTGTCCCCTTGCTGTGAATATGAATGCAAAGTGTTTTTCTTTAATCACATGTGGAGGTCTCTGTACAGGAAACCCTCAATACTACAGTGAGGCTACAAAAGAGGAAACTCTATCCCATTATTATTGAAAGAGCCCAAGGAGTGCTTCCATTAGAAATTATGAACTCTTCCTCAATACAAAAAAACCCCAAACCAGAAAATGAAAATAGAGACAGTGACATTCAGAGCTGTTGTTCCAAAAAGAAAAGAGGGGGGAAAGCAGTGATGAAATGGTGCCAAACCCACAGGTCCACCCTGGCACATGGGAGAGCTGATACTTTACAATTAAGACTCTAAACCAGCTACAGTTCAGTTATGTTCCCTTCAATAAAACATCTGCCATTGTGGAACCTGCACAGGTATCCTGCTTCAAAGAAATATGCTTACTTAAATAGAAATTAGATCAATATCAGTATTTTATGTATTTCTTCCCAGATCACGTGCAAGGTATTGATGCTTTTCTTGTTTAATTTTCTTCAGTCTCTCTCCTGTGAGTGATTTATAAAGAAAACTCTCAGAGAAGCAATAATAATTCCTTAGGGTATAAATACCACATCAGTACACCAAGCTGACTGATAGAATGGTGGCAGAAATTTAATGTTTATTTATGTACATGGGAGATTCAATTTAATATTGGCTCAACTTTTCTATCACTATTTGTATTTGCTTGCATACTGAAATGTAGGTAATTTCAGAACATGCATAAACTCTTCCAAATGAGATAAAGGAGAAATCTGATAGCTTTCATTGCCTACACATTTCCTGGAATTATTAAAGTATTTTTAAATCCTACCATTCCAATTTTTTTGTTAATTTAATTGATTTGAATGCAAATAAACAAAAACGCTTGCATAAGGTAAAACTCATCCCTGTGGCTGTGTTTGTTCACTCTTACAAGGCCTCTGTAGCTACTTTAACAATTCAAGCCTCATTTCAGAATTTGTGTTCAGACATTATTCCAGTCCCTTCCTCAGGGATTTTCAGGACACCTTAATTATAACCACTACAATATTTATTTTTTTTCCTGCACAACAGGTGAGAAGCAGAACCAGGCAGAGACATCAGTTCATATAGAAGAGACATGGGTCTGGTTTTCCATCCCTGGAAGCGTCCAAGGAAAGGTTGGAATGGGGTTTGGAGATACCTGGTCCAGTGGAAGGTGCCCCTGTCCCCCAGGGGAAGAGGAAACTCAATGATCTTTAAGGTCCCTTCCAACCTAAACCATTCTACACCTTTGTAATTCAATATTCTGACTTCTAAAATGCAGATAAACACCTGGTGTGATGTTATATTAAATTTGCTGTTTTGTTTGCTGGAAGAGATCTACACTAAAAGAAGGATGGGAACCTCTAACAAGCAAACTTCCCCAGCTGCTCTCCCAGAGTGGAGTTGAATCCTCCTAATGACTTTGGTAAACAAGAAATTATTTTGAAAATTTTCAGCATTATCCCACATTCCAATGGTTGACTGAACATGCACCATGTGGGGTTACCTCTGTGGTTCTGCCCTGTTCTCCTTTTTCTGCAGCTGTGAAAGTTAAATCTGAAAAGTTTTCTTCCAGCCTTCACTGCTTTTTCAGCTTACCTAGGAGATTGAAGATTCTGTAGCTCAAACAAACACAAAAATCTGATTTTTAACTTCCTTTTTTTTAAATTAAGAGCTTCTCATTTATCTCAAATGACATTTTTGCTGCCTTTAGTATTCTCCTGAATTTTCTGAATGTTTTTTCTGTTAGAAGCTTGCAAAGCTTGCTGGTGTCTGCAAGTTATTAATAAGGACAACATTAAACCAATCCATCAGCCCTGGCACTCCATCACAGTAAGTGAAGCAGATGTTCTACCTGCAATGTCTCCCTAGAAAGAGCTGCAAAGAAAGGGGTTTTCTTTGACTTTTAGCACTTCTTTATTTGCCACAGTATATTTGGAGTTAAAACCTTTTAATTTAACCATTAGTAACAGAGGAAATTGTCCACCTACAATGCTGACTTACTCAAACAGGAATTTTGATGTTTCCCTTTGCTTCTCACCTATAATACGAAAAGGCAGCTTTAAAAAGAAAAGGGCTGAAGTTCCTTATTCAGAAATCATTTCAAATTTGAAAGTGTGTATTAATCCTAATCAAATATTTACAGAGACATTTTTAAAGACCACTGATTAAATACCCAAATATTGGTATTGTAAAATAGCTCCATTTTTAGTTTTGGAGATGCTTAACTTTGTTTGGTATCACCTTATTCCTTGAGCCCAGCTTTGGAAAACAGAGTTTTCCAGAAATGCAGTCTTGAAAGATGTTTTTATCAATGGTAAGTCCAGGGATGCTGACATAAAAATATCATAAATTAAGGAGCAATGCCTAGTGCTGGCCATGTCATTGGTAACTTAAAAAAATAATTAAATAAACTTTTATAGAACCAACACCTGCTTCAGAATCAACTTCTGACTTAAATATAACTATTGGCAAATCAATTACGATGATTTCTGAGGTCATTGTGGTCTTTTCCTTCTTTTCACTCAAAACCAAGCTGCATTTACATAAAAAGGCAATATAATTTACTTATAAATATGTTATAAACAGTTGTAAGATTGATTTACACAGAATCCAGGATGAGTTGGGAGTGGAAGGGGCCACTGGAGATCCCAACCAGAATTCATCCCTGATCCAGGCAGGGGTTTTGGGAGCAGGCTGCTGAGTACTTTGTCCTGTATTTTCTTTGGGGTTGGGAACACCACATCAGTTGGGCTGTAAGAATGAAAACCACCAAACACAGGAATTTTTTAAAAGTTGAGGAGAGTCCTTCCAAGGACAGCATTTCTCATAAGCATTTGGAAATGTCAGTGAGTACAAGTCATCTGTCAAGATTACAGTTTGGCAGTTTTAGATCCAGATAATGCATTAACCACAAGCTTTCATCAGCTGATTTGGCTTCTCTGTCACTTCTGCACTGCATTGTAATGTTGATATTGGTCTAAAAACTCAGTATTACTTGGTCACGTATTTTTGAGCCCATTCTCAGGCGAGAGAGATCATTGAAAACCTGCCAAAATGCAGTTTCCAAGGTGGAAAAAAAGGGTATTTTCACTGAGGTAGAAAAGTTTCATGGGAAAGGATTGTACAAGAAAAAAAGAAAATTCAGAGCTGGGGTTTCTCTGAATTCTCTCTAAATTATGGGGTTCTTTGTGGATTTCAAAGCACTTTCAATAACTGCTAAATATGACTCTCTGTGTGTTACAATTGTGGAAAGGCCAAGCCAAACTCCAGGTTATTACAGCTGGGCTCTCAAATACAAATTTCAGCTGCTGACAAAACCAGATAGATCTGCAGAAAGGCTGAGGAAACTGAAGAAGGCACAGCTCCAACTCCAGCCAAGGCAAAACTAATCACAGAATCATTTAGGCTGGAATAGACCTCCAGGATCATCAAACCCAGCTTTGACCCATCACCACCTTCTCAACCACACCAGAGCACTAAAAGTCATGCAGATCTTCCCAGCCTAAATTTTGCTGCAACACTGATATCAGCCTGGGTCTGTCCTGAGGGAGGAGTGAGGGATGTGGCAGATGTGTTCTGGGTGAGGGAGAAAGGGCAAGTGGTGCTTTCAGAAAGGGCTACAGCTGCCACCACATCACTTGTTGGCTGTGTCAAAATTCTGTCTCTTTTTCCTAGGGGCAAAACACACAGAAAATCCTTATTCCTGTCTTGCCTCCACCTGCCTCCTGCAGCTCTCAGCTGTCTCTTCTGCCTGCCCCAGGAGCTAATAACCCTCTGAGCAAGTCAATGAAAAAAGACACAAATCACCTGCCAGTCAGTGCTGTCTGTCACCTTCTCTGCTACCTGCAGAGAAATCTACTGTGACCACACTTGTCACTGTCCTGGAGGTCACAGCTGATGTAAACCAAAGGGACCTGGTTTATGCCTCCTGAAAATAAGGCCCATTCCATCTGTCTATTTAAAAACTGAAAGACATAAACAATTACAAACACTTCAAAGATTTCACTGTCCTACCTTGTAACAAGCTCCAAAGCTAATCTGTGTTGATAACAGACTTTTCTCTCTCTTCTGGCTGATTTGATTGTTTGACCCACTTTTTCAACACTTTCCCTAAAGGTAACACAAAACCTTTCTAGGTTGCTCAAGCAACTTTTGATCATATTTAATAACCAGGACCTCTTTTTGAAGGCTGTGTGTGACTATTCACACTGGGAGAAATCCCAATGGCTTTTCATCGTCCAAGGGATTATTTGCATATTGGGTCAAGCAACAGATCTCAGCTTCATCTCTCAGTCAAATATGCAGAACTTGAACAAAAAGATGGGATTGGCTTGTTGTGTGTGTGATCTTATTTTTTCCATCATCGATAATTGTCAGTTCTGCAAACTCATGGGATTAAGGACACCTGATAAACTGCAGTGTATCTAAAATGTGCTGAAGGGCTTGGCAAACACGACAGGGGTTTCTGAAAGCTGTGCCTGCTCTCCTCTTCCTGTTTGCACTTTTACATAGGGCTCCAATATCTCTGTCTGAAAACCCCTGTAAATTACACAGTTGTCCTTTCTAGCTGACCAGGTACAGTATTGAAATTCAACTTGCCATCAACCCAAACCCACAGATCTTCCTCTGTGGATCTGCTCTCCACACTCCTGTCCCCCAGTTTCGATGTAAAACCAGGATTGCCCCAGCCCAGGTGCAGAATCCAGCCCTCTGGAGGTACTTGTGCTCCTTCCAAACTGTTAGAGTCTATAACTGACTAGTTCAAACTCAAATGTTATAGAATCATAGAAACAAAGAATGGTTTGGATTGGAAAGGATCTTTAAAGGTCACCTAGTTCAACCCTCTGCAAATGTGCAGGGACATCTTTAACTAGATCAGGTTGCTCAGAGATTTGTCCTGACTTAGTGATGGAGAGATTTCCAGAGATGGGGATCTACCACCTTTCAGGGCAACCTGTGCCAGCCTTTCACCACACCTCTTGTAGCAAACTCTTATATCTAGACTGAATCAACACTCTTTTAGTTTAAAACCACTACCCTTTGTCCTATTTATCTTTCAGACAAGTAAGCTGAAGCAGACTTTGTGTCCCAAATTGCATTCAAAGCCCAGTGATACAAATGTTCATTAATATGTAGTAAATATTGGCAGTATCCTGTTACATTTTTAAATGTTTATTTGTTGTGATTTTATCCTGTCAGCTAAATGCCACATTGTCAAGATTTAGTTATGAAGTGGGGATTGATATGGTAATGATGACGAAGTAAAGCAGAAAGCAAGCAAATTATTTTTTTAACAATTCTTTATTTTTATTTGAGTTTGTGATATGTTATTTGAAGTGTGGATTCAACACCAGAGATATACAAGTAGTTTTATACACAGGAAGGAGTTTTCTAAGATGTTGGTCAATGCAGACCAAGTCAATGCATTGAATAGAGTTTAGGAATATTTCAGCCCACTCCAAAGCACAAGGAGTTGTAGCCCCTGAGGTAAGATTCTAGATTCTGGGATCAGCTGCTTGAATTGAGTGATAGAATCTCACCTGTAGCAAAAATCTTTTTTTCTTTTCCTGGAATAAGTCCTTGTATTTCTGCACTCAGGAGATCCTTGAAATCCTCTCTTGAGGAGGGTCAGGAGGTCAAGAACTTATGAGGGGATAAGGGAGACAGGACTGTAACAGCTGACCTACTCAGCAGTTCTGATATTCTCATCTGAGAGCATCAGGACTTATTTCTGTGTTACCAGTAAGGCACTGGCAATTTCTGTGGCTAATTAGTGAAATCACTTTAAGCAATGGATGACTCTTTCAAATGGGAACCAGAAGGCAGCAGGGAAATACAGGATTGAAAACCTCTCACTTCCAAGTCTAAAGCAGAAGACAAACATCTCCTGAAAATGGTTCATCCCAGCTTAAACAAGTTCTAAAATCCTTGTCTATACCTCTCCCTACTGTACACAGGGAATATTTGACTAAGGTAGATCTCCCTGTATTTTTGATTTTTGAGGTAAGGTTACAAGGATCTCAAACTCACTGGTCAGGTGACCAGGGATAAATCAGAGTTTTAGGGTTTAAAACTCAAGTGAAACATTCTAATTAATCATTATGGGACCTAGAGAAGTCACATATTTTTTATTTAATGCATTGTTAACCAGTCCCCAATGAACTTGAGATGTCTTATTTGTTGAAATTTTATCTCACTCCAGCTTCTTTTCTTTATCTGCTCCTTTTTACTATGTTGAAAGGCATGAAACCAAAAAGATTTATCTTAGCATGAAACCCCATGTCATTAAAACATGAATGAAGATCAAAATGGGGACGAAATAAAAACATTCCAAAGATTCCAATAAAAAGATTTCCAAAGTATGGAAAAAATACCAGAAACTTGCACCAGAGTATTCCACATTGCCTTTATCAACTCAGGAAATGCAAGTGAAAAAGAAACCAATGAAGGCTGAGGAAAGCCCATGTTTAGAACAGAGTCTAATAGTGCATTGCTGTCATTCATTCAAGTAAAAGTTCAATTTTACTATGCTATTGTAATTTTTGACTAGGGGAATCATTACCTGAACAATAGTGCTGTTTCTTGGAGGAAAGTTAAAGAATGAGTTTTGCCTGAAATGACGACAGGAGGTTTTTCCTTTCGAAAAGTAAAGCACAGTGAAGAATGCTGGAAGCCAGAGCTTTTACTGGGATTTGGTTTCAGGTGGAAAATGGAATATAGCTATTCTATTTTAATAGGAATCAGCTCCTCCTCTACCCCATTGACTTTCAGGTTTAACAGCAGAGGACAATTCATAGCAAGAAGGCATTAGCTTCCTTTGCATTGTGAGTTAATAACAGATGAAGTTCTTGCCAGCCAGCTTCTTGCAATGCACTGGATGAAGCATAGAATTGATTTAGTATACCCAGTAAAATTAAGTGGACATTTTGCAATGCCTGAATTAATTGCAGGATGTATTTTTGTTTATTACTTCCGAGGGAAACTTTGGTGGTTCTCATTAAATGCATGGATGGATGGATGGGTGGGTGAATGATTGATGACACAGGATCAAATATAGCCAATTATTTTTCCATTTCTTCTGGGCATATTGCTCTATTAAGAACCAGAATATAGCAATAACAATCAAACTAAGCAGAGCCATCCTTATTTGCTCTTTAAGGCTGAAACTCAGCCCTGTGAACATGCACAGCAAACACCCTTTTGCATTTCTCCTTCCTCCCCACAATCACTTGTATTCATTAACAAGATGCTGACATTTACAATAAGGGCAGATTTTCAGAAGTGTTTGCTTTCAGAACTGCAAAATAAATAATCACATTTTTCAAAGAGCTTGCTCATGCTGGTCACTCACAGCAAATGCCACCCTGCTCTGAAGAACTGAGCCCAGCTGCCCACTCAGGCCTAGGAGGAGCTCCCTGCAATCGGTAGTAGGAGGAAAAAGAAGAATAATTTTATTACCCTGTTTCAAACCCTTCCTTAAAATTTGTGATGTGAAAAGGAATAGATAAAAATAGTGGGTAAATATATCTGTTCAATAACCAGGAAAGGGCCTAGTCTGTGTTTTTTTTGTCCTGGTGGGGTTGAGCAGTAGCAAGGGGATACAATTCTCACTGGGAATCCCAGCCTTGAGTCAGGGCTATTCCCTTGTGTTCACCACTGGGCACAGCTCTGTTTGGAAAGTTGTTTTACCACCTAAACAAACAGAATACTTTAAAGTGGAGGCAATAACTGTCTTGGGTCTGTACCCTCATCCTGGTTAATATCTGTGGCCTCACAGCCTCTCCTTTCCCACTCTCTCTATACCCAACCTTTACTGAAGACCTAAAATACTCTTTTCAAACACCAAACCCCATTTTTGGCCCTGTCTTTGTATTATGGTGGAATCATGATCCATTAATTAATTCTGTCCAGACCAATTAACAGCACCCAGAAATCTGTGACTGATCACACTTTGTTTTTTGGATCTTCTCTCACCTAGAATTCAGTACAAAATTTGGTAACTGGCAACTTCAGCAGCTGTCATTTGAAACTTCAGCTTGCTTTTGTGTGGATTTTTTAAAAATTTTAACCTTACACCTATTTCTAGTTTCTAAAGTTTGCTTTAGCTTTGTGCTCTCCTCCTCAGCAAAGGTAAGCTTCCCTCTGAGTTCAGACATTTTTCTCTTGAAAAAAAATTTCTTTCCTCCCAGCAGGTTCCCACTTCCACCTTATAATCACATCCTATAATGCCTCTCTAAGGATATAGCAATATATACATTCCCAGAAAGTGTCTTCCTTCTGGCTGAATTACATTTATGGACTTTGAAAAAACCCACCACATATTCTGTATTTCAATCTCAGAGTTGATAATCTTGTTTTACATAATTTAAACTTCTTCAATTTTATTTTTCTTTATATTCTCTAAGTCAAATCCAGAGCTTATAAATATGGTTGCTTTGACCCCACCACCCCTAAATTATCTATAGGCTGCTTTTACCACATTTTAAATAGAGATTTCCAGGGCATAGCACATATGTGCAGCATCAACTGCAGCCATGGTCTTGTTTTAGCTTATTTTTATTTTAAACAAAAAATAAATCTGCTCCATCATACCAGGGTAAAATTGAAGTAACAGAAGGTTTAGTAACATGAGAAACATCTTATTTTCTCAGAAGCTAGAGCTAGTAAGCTGCAACCTCTACACAGTGAGCTGTTTGATCAATTCTGCATTGACTCTTCACTAGTCAAAACATTTATTTTGAATGTCATTTGTGTTTAAATTGATTCATTTTATTTGATCCCTTTCTGAACTGATCTTGAGTCTTTAAAGATATGGGTTGTTTATAAATATTTATTTAATGACTGGGATGATTAACTTGTAGAGTTTTTCATCTGTTGCATTAAGAGGTTTTCTATGTTTTCTTTTGCTGCTCATTGATGACTTCAAAGTCTATTGTCACTGATATTTGCTGTCCAAAAGCAAATGGAAATGTTTTGGTTGGGAGTATAAACATTCTCATAGAAATCTTTTTGAAGAACAGTGATCTTGAAGAAATATTTAATCAAATGTTGTTGAAAAAAATCTGTGAAACCTTTTAGGAGGGGTGAACAGAACTCGTGGCTTTCTCAGGAGTTCAGTGACCACCTTGCTCAGATTAATCACCATGAAACAATCCCAGGTTCAGATCTGTACCCATTGCCAAGCACTGTGTGTTTCCCAGGTCAAATATCAGTGTTTGGCCAGAAATACAGTGATAACATTGCACTGCAGCTCCTTCCTTGCCACAGAGCAGGTGAAGAGGAGGAGCACAACCCTGGATCCTGTCTGCTAAATCCATCACTGCTGGTGCTGAGAGATGACAAAAGCCAGGCTTTAACTGCATCAGCCTGGGACAGCTGAGTTTGAGGCCTGGTGACAGAAATTGATTGGAACCAAAGCAGATGATCATTCAGCTTGTGTCTTGATGTGTGTTTGTGTTCCAGTTGCTCCCATGAGCAACGTGAGCAGGTGATGAGGCTGAAATCTGTCAGCACAAAAGTAGAATGTGTCTGACACAGGGTGGTAGTTTGGCCACAACAGAAGTCCTAGAAGCTATCATGCTTTTTTGTATTTTTCTGCACCCAGATAAAATACACCCAATTTCCTTTTCAAATATAACCAAAACCTTATTTTAATTAAAAGGCAATAAAGTTTCTTTGAGGTTAAAAAGACAACCAGTCTTCTGAGAAACATGAACACTGCAAGGGGAAAAATATTGTAACCTGTATGTAAGAGAGCTGCATTTTTGATGTTGAGGTGAGAGTGAAAGCAGCTTTAAAATAAGATTCTTGAAACTCACCCACATCCTCCATCTCAGGAATTGTCTTTTGGAGTAAGTCTGTTCTATGGAATTTCCAGCCTCAGTGTCACAATTCTGCGAGCCCCAGATGTGAGCTTCAGTTTCCAGTTAACAGATATTTTCTTGACAGCAGAAGGGAATGATTTGATCTCCACTTTAGAGCTGCCAATCTTTACAACTGGGAGACTTCTTGCTCCTCTGAGGAGCTGCAGAGCTCCTGCTCTTTGTGCTGTCAGTGAAGGCAGGTATTTGTAGAGAATCTGGTTTGGGCTGAGTCATGCTCTGGCTCTGCCTGGATTTCTCTGTTGTCCATATAAGGGACTCTAAAGCAGAGAGTTTAGGTATATGGCTCTCCAAAATAAGGTAAATAAGATAAATTTAGGGGGTTTGTCCTAATGTGAACACATGAGAACAGCCATGGCAACATCACCCAAAACTTCTGCACTTGTTTTGTAAAGACAGAAAAAACCTCAACCATTTCTTTATAACCTGATAGAAAGGAGCCTTTCTTCAACTCTGTTCTAACTCTGACAAAAACAACATCAGTGTGTGAAAAGGTTGAAGTAGATATTGACTTGATCTAGTAAGGTTTGTTTGCTAAAAACCTCCTCCAGCAATCAATGTCTATGCTCTCTGGAAGTGCAGTGTCAATTCTGACCTTCAGTCGTGGATCAAACAGTCTTGATTTTTATCAGGAAACAAAGAAACAAATGGATTCTTTATTTGTCTCATAGAAATTTTCTCTTTGACATGAGAACATATTAGGCTAACACAGGGTTTGGTAGCTGCAGCATTTCATCGTTTTTTATTTGGGAAATAACAGAAGAAGAGAAGGTAAAGTTGCACTATTACATGGCAGTAATTATTACATTGCTGTCATTTAGATGTGACAGACTGCAGCCTGAGCCAACTTTTTTCCTTTTCTCAAGCCAGATTTTGCTTGTGTCTGCAGCCTATTTAATATATCAGTGATGAAGCAAATATTTCTGCTGGAGCAATCACCCAACCATGGGAGCACCTGCATGAAAAATTCATGTGCCTACACAAGTGCATGACAATCCCTAATAGGAATCCATATCCCCTAATGCTGGAGTCAGGTGCATTGCTAACAAGCTGCAGGTGAAGACATGAGGAAATTAATTGCAAGGCCCTTGATAATTGTTCAGACTTCATCTTAAATATGCTGGTGAATCTGTCATTTTTTGGTAATTTGCTCTTTGTTGGATTCAGTGCTCACAATAAAGAGCCTCATCTCTTGTCTCCCTCCAAGGCGTGTGATGGACGCAAAAGCTGTCAGTGACGAAGAGGAAAATGAAACACTGAAAAGGAAAATGCAGAATGAGGCTGGGAGATAAAAGTTGTGGGAAGAAAAAAACCCAAACACCGAGTTTTGATGGAGACAGAAGAAGCAGAAATCTAATTTTGGGGGGATGGAAATCTGCCAGCAGTGGTAAGGTGGGACACTCATGTCACACCAGAGATATTACCCTGTGCAAAGACTCAGTGCCATTGAGTTTAAAAAGAGGAGCAAATAAACAAGGATTCAAGCTCCACCACACTGCAAAGCTGAGTAGATTTTCTGATAACCTAAAAGCAAACCCCAGCTCTGAAAAAATTTTTTTATTCTCACACCACAACAAAACATTGCTGTTTTACCTCCTGTGGGACAGATTAGAGGCACATTGCCAGATCCAACCAGTGGAATAGCTGCAGATCTCACACATTCTCCTGCTTGGGCCCAACCTGATGGTTGTGTGCTTGATTGCTTCTCTGCAGGGAAGTCTGATGATCCTGTTTCCTTGAAGAATATTAAAGCCTGGAGTGGCACAGAGCACACCTACCCTGCAGAGCACAGCGCTGTGGGAAGGAGCCCTGCTGGTTTAAACGAGGCAGTGTGTCTGCCTCTGCTCCCTGTTCAGCCTGTGAGACTGCAAATCCTCCCCTCTGCTGCCTGTCCTCTCCCTAAATGCCCTCTCACCTCCAGCTGATTGTCACTTGTGTGCCCTTGTTGCCTTTTTCCCAGCCTGGAAATGAAATTTGAGATAATTTTAGTAAGGAGGTAATAGGGGAGAGTCTTTACTTGAAGGCGTTCAGGGGCATTTATAGAAAGATGTCCACAAAAGCCCAGCTCTTCCAGGGATGAATACACCTTTATAGGTTTTAGGAAATTAGCATAATTGATAAAAAACACCAATTAGGAGGACAAGTGGTGATGCAATTTCCCCTCAGGTCAAGCCCCTTCTCTGGAGTCCCCACCTCAGCACTGGCTGTGCTTTATCCATAACATTTATCTCAAAGAGTTGTTCTCAGCCTTGGTTCCCAGGAAGAACCAAAACAGGACAGGGGCCTTGTATCCCCTGGGGCTTGGAGCTCTGGAGTTTGTCTTTCTGCCTAGGGAAAGGCCATGGAAAATTACTGGGAAAACCAGCCACTAATACAACAGGATACAGAGGTACAAATGTATGTGTGAAGAGTACAGGGAATATATAAAAGGAAAAAAGGTAAAATCAAATGGCATCATTCCTTTTCCTGAAGCATCCCAAAGTCCCCACTACTGTGCTCAGGTGCAGCTGCTTTGGGATCCAGCTGCTGTGGAAGCCCAGGTTTCCTGCACATCCCACAGCCTCAGGGATGCTGTTCAGTCTGTTTGCTTGGGATTAGCCAGGATTTGTCACTTACCAGAACTGAGATTCATCTCAGCAAATTTGTGTGCCTAGCACCTCATTTTGGTTCTAGCCTGGGTTCCCTCTGTGTTTAACAGAGAGCTATTCAGGACATGATTCATCTCACCTATCCCTGGGCATTATTTGGAGGATGTGATTAATCAATTAATCAATCTCTGCTGGTGTTTGTCTCAGTTAACCAGTGCTTGATGGCTGGCACAGTCTAAACACTCAGTCAGGAGACACCAAAACTTAGTTGGGGTATTTGACATGTATGTGACAAAATATTCCTGTTGTTCAGCTCCACAAAACCATGCTCAAGTCAATGGAGCTTAGAATGTCAAACAATAACAGCAGCTGTGGGCTTTTTGGGCTATCACTCTGCTGAGGGCTTCCTCTCTTGTCACCTTCTCCTGCCAACAAGCTCTGACTGTATTGCGCACTTAAAAAAACAACCAAAAACCCTTCAACATCATTTAACAGGACAAAGGTAGGCAGATGGAACCCTAAGTATAATCAACTTTCTTCTCTGCTTAATGTGAAGAGGGGGAGTCCTCTTGTTCAGTCCAAATGTTGTTTGTCAATTGCTGCATTGAACTAATTCATGATGGCACAATCTCCTCGTTGTCTGAGGAACCTTTATATCCACCATTTTCTGTAAACTGTCCTCAAATGTAGGCTCTCATTTGGCAGAAATCCCTGAGGAGAGGCAGAGCTGCTGAGCTACAGCTCCTTGCAGCAGCCAGCACATTGACCCAGGAAGTTTTGCTTTTAAACCAACTGGTAATGCCATGGAAATCTTCCTAAAAGTTACTTTCTACAACTACCTTGAAAGCTTCTGTTTATTTGAGTTATAGAAAACAGATTTAACATCCAGTATCTGATTTTGTTTGGGGTTTTTTTGTTTGGTTGTTTTTTTTTCATTGTCATTTCTGTTGGTTGTAGGGCCAATAAAAATATATTTCACCTCAAAAGGTGTGACTACAAAAACTGTTGCAGGTTCCTCTAAGTCAATATTCCATAAAGCTCTTTGTAAAATGGATTATGAACACTGACAGAGAAGAAAGTGGGCAACTGCTTTCTTTACCATTTATATATTAAATTTTACTATCTGATGACCATGTGAAGTCTTTGGGGATTACTGCAATAAAACACTTTTATTGTTCCATATATACTTTGCTACAGTTAGTATTGGATTTCGTTTATGAACTGATGTTACCTGCTTAAGATACAATTCAGAGAGAATGCATACAGAGCAAAAATTTGCTTTTTCAAGGAAGATATTAGATAAATATTGTATCTTTGTCTTTGTAGCCTGGTTTCCATAGCAACCTGAAGCTGTACTATCATTTGATCAGAGCTTGACTGGAAAGCAAAACATTCTTTTGGTCCAGAAAAGAAAAAATAAAAATAGTTATTACCATCTTCAGTAAAACATATCATGGTATCCTTGGTAACACCACCATCAAAACCAGAGAGCATGAGCTTATGCTGAAAAATCAGCTCTGGATCCTGAAGTTTGGAAACATTTGTAAAAAGGGAGAGAAGGTGGGGGAAGGATGGGGGAAAAGGTCTTTTATAAAAAACTAATGCTGGATTGAGGTGCCAGGGCCACCTGGCAGAGGGACAGTGGCATCTGTGTCCCAAGGAGCTGTAAGAGACACCATGAGAGGAGAGTGAGAGGGATGGTGCAGAAATCAGATGTGTCCTGTACAAGGGACAGCTCCCATTTCCAGTTTTCAGCAGGAATAATAGCTCCCTTTTTGACCTGAAAGCTTTTGGATCAGGTTTATTAAAAATGAAGCTGCATATTTACACGTCTCAGTTTCCTATATACTGGAATGGAGTTCTTTCATATGTAAATCTGATTTCAAGGAAGACGTTAAACCCCATGAACATAGAGATAAAATACATTGGAAAATACACTTTTTTCCACTTAATTATTATCCATTTTTGATCAAGTCTTCAGAGTCAGATTAATTTGATACAAAAGACTACCAGAAAAACCCTTTCCTTGGGAAGCTCTCTGCTGAGAGAGGTTCTAAAATATTCCTTCAGAGTGGGGCTATTTGATAATGTGGATACTTTTGCAGTGATAAGGACACTTTAAATTCAGAAAGCAGCTTCATCAGCAACTGGGCAATTGTGTAGAACATTTTGTTAACATGTTTCTAGATTTCCAGTCTACCTTACTTGAAGCACACCAGTCCCACAACGTTTTGGAATATTTAAAATCAAACAAACTGGACAGAAAATGCCAAATCTCGATCTTCCAAACATGCCAGGCAATGAACTTGATTTTATGGCATCACAGATTATCACTAGACATGATCATAACTTCATTTATACTTCACAGTCCTCTGCCACTGAAGGAAAATTCCTGGCAAATCAGTATTGCACTTGCTCACTCTCTTTCTCTTTTTGTCTGTCTCATTTTCTCCTAAATGCTGACAAGGCCCAATTCATGAAACAGATAATGTTGAAGCTTTGCTAAAAGCATGACAGTTGTAATGGTTATTTACAACATTTTACTTCTGAATTCAGATGAGCAGTTCTGGAGCTAATCTCTGATATTTTGCATTCATCATGAGCTGATGTTTCCTAGGTATTCACTCGGGATGTGATTTACATTCACGCTGATTTTCTATAAATGTTGAACTTCTGTGAGTGACACTGGAATACTTTCTCTGAACTTGAAAATAGACAAGTCATGCTTAAACAGTGAATGGAAATTAAAAGTCAACAGCAACCATTAAAATCATAATTTTCCCCATTTCCAGAGAAGAATATCTGCAAGTATATGAAATTTGGCTTGATTGTGCCATTGCACAAATCACCAAGGAAGGGGCTCTTGTGTACTTACAGAGCAAGTATCAGATGTTCAGACCTTGTAATTTGCTTCTAAGGCAGGCCAGTTCAGTCTCTGAATTTATTTCCTCCTTTCCCTTCCCAGTCTCCTCCCCACCCTGCTATGCAAGTCTAGTGCATTATTCACTTGACACAAAGGAATTAACCCTGGACATGGAAAAAGACAAGAACATGCTGTATAAAAAATCAGCCAATACCTGGTCTTTATTACACAACAAATCTTTCTTTCTTTCTTTCTTTCTTTCTTTAGATGGGGCAAAAAACACACTCATGTAGCCCAAACACCTTTCTTTGCTCTCCTTCTTCCCTCAGTTTCTGTCAAACACCAAAATTCTGCTAAATGCACCAAAAGGAGCCCTTTAAAATATTAGCTTTTACCCTGGCCATTTCTTATCAGAGATGAAACGTTTCTTAATCAAATTAATATCAAACTTTATGGCACTTCTTGCAGTCACTGTGCAGATCTTGTAGCCTGTGTTTAAGTGATGAAGGGCACCAGCATCTCCACACAGCCAAAAATGCTCTGTGTGTGCTGAGTAAACAAAGCTGATAACAATCATGGTCTTTAGCATTCCAGGGAGATAACACGTCACTCAGGCTCTAATAAATGGGTTAAAGCAATACTTTTTGTCAGTTTATAGGACCTGGAATCATTAAGAATAAATTACTTTTTTAATTAAAGATTTTTTTTATTACCTAATGAATGAATTTAAAATGTAAACTGCTGATTGAAAAAGGAAAATGGATGGCAGCCAAGACTGTGAATTCCAGTTTATAAGAAAAAAAATTGATGAGAGCCAGGCACACACTGCATTGACCTTCTCCAATTTGAACAGGTAGTTAGCATGTTTAAAGAGAATGGTACATTAACATAATCTGAATTATCATTATTAAAATGCTGCTTCAGGTGTAATTAGTATTTTATTATCATTATAGTTATGACTTAATTTCTGTTCTAGACAGATTTCATCTAGTGTTACTTCTCTCTCCATGAACTGTGAGTTCAGTGGCAACTAACAATGAAAGCTGTCACAGTTATCTCATAAATTAATATATCTTTGAGTCAGATGGAGCTCTCCCAGGAATTTATTCCCCAATCCAACTTGCCTGTACTGCCCTGTGAACCTGTATAAAAGTCCGGAATAAATCTGTAAGTTTCCCTTTCCCAAGGGGTCACAAACCTCTCAGGTCAGTCTTACTCAAGTGCATGTCTTGAAGCACAGAAATTAAGAGGTGAAACTGCTCTGCTGGTGGTCAGCCACTTGAGTCTCCACCTTCCTGCACTACTCCACAATCCTCTGCAGGAAGGAATATCTCCCTCATACACAATAAAGCTGTTCTTACAATTTGGCTTTGTTAATCATTTCATTGTCATCATGTAATTGTTACACACCCCCCTCTCTGGTGATGCATTTTAATCAAACCACCTCGCCCCTGGGAGTCTCTGAAGGTCAGAGATGCTCACACCAAATTGTGTGAGAGGCTCATCCTCCCGCTCCTGGTGTGCTCTATCACTGCTGCCCAGGCAGTGTTTAATATCAGGAGCTTCTCCCTTCGTGCTTTGAGTGATAATTAAAACCACCGCTTTCCTGGGGATTCATTCCTGGCTTTGTTTTTCTGTCAAGCCTTCCCAGAGCTCTGCTCACACCCAGCAGTCTCATCACCACAGCACCTGGTGCTGGTCTTGGCTCAGAGCCACTGAGATAAAGGTGTGCAAGCCCTCAGGAGATGATGCCTTGGAGTGGCTACCTAGAACAGAGGCTCGACAAGATTAAGAGAATAAGAGTAGGTATTTACTAAAGGCCTTCAACAGATACACCTTGGGCAGTCAGAAGCCTTCCAGGGGCTTAACCCAAGATGGATGATGGTCACGAATTTTTCAGACAATTATAAGTTTGGTCCATTTACAAATTAATGCTAATTCTGCAATTACAGCTTCAGGTAACAAAGTCACATTGCCCCAGTTTGCTCCACCCAATTCACTTTTGTTTTTACATTTCAGGGCCTGAGGCTTTAGGGAGTCCTTGAATTTCAGTCCCAGAGGGATTGTTTTGTCTGACCAAAATGTGAAGACAGTAACTAACAATCTATATGGAGTTTAGAGTTATGCACTTATGCAATACAGGATTTGAAAAATATAAAGGTTAAAATCACAAGGCATCAGAGCCACCACTGGGCACTCACCACTTATCTCAGCAGATCCATTTTCTGGACTTTCCTTTGTCTTGTCTAAAAAAAACCAATACATCCCTTCTAGAAAACCATCCTATTCTCACATAAAAAATCACCATACTCGAAGAAAAACTGTTTCCCTGGTGAATTATCTCTTCCATTTAACTTTTGCCCATATTTTTAATATGTACCTGTTTAGCTTTTACTTCCAGTCACTTGATGTAATGATTGGTTTATTCTGTTTTATGTGCTGGGTGTTTTTGCTAGATAAAAAATCACTTTGCCTGATGGAGCCAGTGATAGGCTATGAATTGATCACCTCTTTATCTTGTCTTATATTAATGATATTTATATAATATTTAATGCACCAGAAGGAAAAGAAGGAAAAAGTAAACAGTGTGTGTGTGTATATATATATATACACACACACTTTCAATTTTTGGTGATTTTTCAAAATTCTGTCCTTCTTTCCATTTCCAGGTGGGTTTTTTTATTTTTAAAATTATTTAACCAGTAAGGTTTACCAAGACCAGTATGACAAAAGCCAAATGACACTTCTTGTTGTTCCTAACATGCCTTTATTTCCTTATAATTTGCAAAGTCATTTCAAGCAAGATGTTACTTGAATGTCTTCTCTAAAATCTAGAGAATGTGCTCATCCTACTGAAGTTAAAGGTTGTGATGTGCAATCATTAGGAATTCATGAAGGTTGCTAATAATAATCTTTGTGTTGGTGCCACCAGGATCTTTCTGAAACTTTCAGCTTTCTAAATTTTTCCAAGTTCATTCTATGCCTCAGGTTTTTCTTCTTTTTGAGCAAACAGAATTATTGCTTTCTCCTTAAGGAAGAAGAAGTGAAAGAGGGAAATCTCTCCTGCTGAAAAACAAAGTACCTAGAACTTCTTTGAAGAGCCCTCTATTCTGAACATTTGGGATTAAAAACCAGCTTGTCAGAGAGAAAATTTAAAATCTTCCTTCTTCCAGATTAGACTGAACGATATTTGAGGCACTAGAACTTATAAAACTCCAAAGTAAAACTTTTACATTGCCTATTCTGAGTTTCTCCCTTCTTTTGATATATTCCTGGCTGTGAGCACTTTAAAATCAATCTGAAATTTCTTTATTTTTTTTTAATCTTAATAAATTGCACAGAGAAGCACCATACTTGAGCTGCTGACTGTTAAAAGTCAGCTGTCATATTGAGTAGCTGACTGCTTTAAAAAGTCAGGGTTTTAAAATCAGTCCTGGTGTCTCTGGTGCTGCCATGTGGTGAGACCAGATGAGAGTGACAGCATTCAGTGCACAGGGAGACATTCACAGATATTTGTTTTATGTGGCTTTTCATCCATTCAGCTCTTGGTGCCCAGGTTCTGGAAGCTCCTTCACAGGGTAATTCCTAATCCAGAGGAGCTTTGTGCTCTGCCTGGACTCTCAGCAGCCTGGAACAGGGGAAGGTGTCCCTGTCCATGGAATGAAATTGGATCTGGGTGATTTTTAAGGTCCCTTCCAACCGTGATTCTGTGCATCTATGTCTCCAGAGGAAGCACCAGAGATGGTACACATGAAAAGCACTGGATCAGAGCAAGGTCTGCACATCCCAAAATCCTGTTTCCATCCATGACCTGCAGTTAATTCCTAGAAAAAAACTAATTACTGTGGGAGTGTGCTCAGGATTACCTCCCCCAAACCCTTTTAGCTTCCAGCAGCTCTCTTTGTAGAGACACCTTGAGCAACTTGTGTTGTTCTTTATAACTGTTAATCACAAAACCACATTTTTATTATAAAAACATTACTTAGGGATGCTCCTTCCAATTAGTTGTCCCAGCACCTCTAGAATCATGGGCACTATTATTGTGCACAGAACTTTGTGACACAGATTTCCACAGTTTAATCACAGACCATGTGAAGAAGCAGCTTCCCTACACTTCAGCTGAGTGTTCTTAACTCTCCCCTTTCTCTGAATATCCATCCCAAGTTCCCAGATTCCTGCACAGGAGTTTATGGAGGGGCTGTAGATACCTGAGCTCACAGCCCATGGCTTTCAGGCCACAGCAGCTACAGTTTATGCCTCTCTGGAGGAGACAAAGTTCGGCCTTTAAAGCCAGCAACCCAACCAAACACTGATGAACAAGACCTGCACCCACGCCAGGAGCTGCAGGGGTCAGTCAGAAATACAAAGGTGGCTTTGGAGCTGTTCCCTGCCCCTGTCCCTCACTGCCACCTCTGCGCTCAGCACAGCCAGCTAAACTTTAGCCCCTTCCTGGGCAAGACATTCCATAAAAGCCACACAGCATCAAAATTTGCACTTTTCTCCTGACCCACTGCAACCTCAATTTTGCAATAGTCAGAGCAACTTGCAGAATTTCTTATCTATTTCTGCATAATTGTGGGAGATGCTGAACATCCCAAGTGTATTCTATATAAACTGAGACACAGTAATCAAACTTCCATGCAATTTTGGGTGTCTCTTTTTTTTTTTATCTTTTCTGGGAGGAGCAATAACTTGTCTATTTTTATGTGACTGTATTTCTAATTTACAGCAGAATCTCCTAGAGCTTGGAAAATGTACTTTCTTATATAAGTCCTATAAATCAAAACACTAATAAATAAATATTGCATATACCAGGCAAGCAGCAAGTCTGCAAATCATTTTTTTTTGTAAGTGCACAGTAAACCTTACCTTGGCAAGGTTGTACAGGTGAAGTGTCACAAAGATTTGTAGGAAAAGAAGTGTGCTGGCATATACAGAATTTTAGATTGAAGTTTGATGTCCCAGTGCTCTCAGCAGCCACTTTTGCAGGGTGTTGTCATGGTAAATAAGGCAAACTGAACCCTCATCTCCCCAAAGAGGAGTTGGGGATCAGATATTTTTTATCCCTATTAGTGCCAGTGAAGCTACACCTGAAATACAGGTCTGGTTTTAGCTCATCAGTTCAAAAGGGATGTGGAGGAGAGTTCTGAGGAGCTGATAAAGGAGCTTGGGATTGTGTCCTGCCTGGAGAGGGGAGGGAGCTGGATCCTGTGTGATCTAATTTCGACCTGAACTACTGGAAGGGTATTGCAATGTAAAAAAACCCTTTTTTTTCCCATTACTAGCACTGGCAGTGGCCCCAGACTGAACCTTGGGAGGTTCAGCTTGGACATTGGGCAATCCTTTCCTGCCAAGTGAGTGTTGCAGCACTGAACAGGCTCCCCAGAGAGCCTGTCGACCTCACTCTTGGAGATTTCTGCACTGAGTCAGACAAAGCCAAGGCTGACCTGATCTGCTGATGGTGCTGGTCCTGCTTTGAGAAGGAGGCTGGGCTGACCTCTGGAAGTCTCTTCCAAGCAGCATCTCTGTGAATCCATGAGGACATGCGTGATTTCTTAGCTGAGGCTGTAGCATGGCCATGCATCTACAGTGAATATAGCATGAAATTATTACATTTCCACAGGGCTTTGCCATAATGTCCAAAAACAGTGGGTAGTGAAAGACCAGTGCAAAGGTCTTTTTGTCACACTCTACTTTGTGAAGGTATCAGCTGTAAAAACACCCTTTCTTCTGTCTCCACATTCAGGCCATCCCCACCTGCCACTACACAGCTTCTTTTAGCTCTTTGGAAGTTTTAGTTCTTCATCCTTCATAGGATGAAGACACTTCCACAAGCAAATAATATTCAGCGCTCTCCTTTGGGGGCTATAATGGTTACTGCTCACACTTACCTTACAAACAGCTGAGTGAAGAGCCACATAAAATCCAGACCATTTACAAGGCAAAATTACTAGGATTTGCAGGTGCAGTTTAATTTAGTGATGGAAAACAAAATATCACGTTGGAATAACTTGTTCCTGAGCAAAAAAAAAGGAAAGTTAGGAAACATGAACCCTGGTGCCAATGCAACTTGGGTGTTTCTCTGTTACTCCATCATGGAGCAGAAGGGCTGAATTTTATGTTTTAATTGATGGAACAGGGCAACAGGAGAAAAATCACAACAACCTGATCTGTTTTGATGAGCCAGTGGATAAATAATGACTGGTGAAACTAAAGACATGGGACAAAAGCTTGGCAAAGAAAAAAAAGTACAACATCCTCTGAGAGCTTTTTCCTTTTTCCCACTTGTAGCTGCAGGTTGGTGTCACTGAGACTCTCCCCTCCTAAAACCACAACTACAGTTCATGAAAAAGTTCCTTTAATGACTTTTCTTTTGCATTCCCCAGACCTGACTCTAAAAACAACATCCTTTAGGAAGCCTCTGTGGGGCACAGTTTCAAACCATAATAAATTAATCTGGGAAGAACCTCTGGATGTGGCAGATGTGTTTTTCAAGCCAGAAGACCTGTATAATCAATCCACAAACTCCTCTGGCCAGAGGAGCTGAACTGAATGGACAAATTCCAGCTGATAATGAACTGCCTAAGTTAATACAAAGGTTGAGATGTCCCATTTGCATCCTAGATTTTTACTCTCCTATTTAAAAAAAAAAAAATAACCAGGACATCTGTTCATCTTTGTAATATACTCTTGGGACTACAAAACAGAGAATGCACATGAATTAAATAAAGTGGAAAAGAACATTAAATTTTATTAAATAAAAATACCTATAAGACTCTTTTTCTATATCTCTCTCTTTTTTTAAAATTTCCTCTAGATCCATGCTATTTGAACTATTCTAAGAGGAGTCACTGACAAATTGCTGGGATGAAAGTGCATGCATAGGTAAATTCAAGTCACTATTTGCTAAGACAGAAAACTACCTAGATTTTATTAATTTACCTTGAACTTTAAGTTAGGATAATATCCATCAGTTCTAGCTGAATGAAAACAATACAGGCAATGTCTTCAGCAGTTCTGAATATCTGTACAGAGATCTATATAAAATTACAAGCGTTTCCAGCACTGTTGATTAATTTTTTTTTCTTGAAAAGCTCATTTTTCCATCTTTCTTTCAACTGAGAGACAGAAGCAAAATAATGGAATGACCAGCACAAGACTGTATCACCCCAAAATCTGTACTGGTAGACAGA
Organism: Eopsaltria australis; assembly: GCA_034509425.1. Classification (NCBI taxonomy): domain Eukaryota; kingdom Metazoa; phylum Chordata; class Aves; order Passeriformes; family Petroicidae; genus Eopsaltria; species Eopsaltria australis. Next base: position 65,371 of record JAVTVJ010000447.1, on the reverse strand, counting down.
ACTAATCCTCATGAAGGAAGCTTACAGAGACACAACAACAAAGACAGGGTGGACTTCCAAGTTTGCAGCAATTAGACCAGTTCCTTAGTCTCTAGACCATCAATTTAATCACAAGATGGAATTGCTTCCTGCAGACTGAGTGCAGTCTCCAGGCTGAGCTCAAATTAAGGTGCTTAGTCCAACAAATGGATGTTGAGTCCCCTAATCCAGACAGGCAGAGATGGTTGATCTTAATTTATTTCAGATGTTTGTAGGTGTCTCCTGCTGACCCAGTGGGCTGCAGTCCCAATGAGGGACAACCTCAAGGTGCTGCTGAAAATAAATGTTCCATTGTCCGTCCCACCTGTCTCAGCTGCCCCCTTGCCAGCAGCCCAAGCATGAGGTGTGAGTCCACATTGTACATTTTTAGGAGCCAAGAGTTTTGTTCCAGGTGCCTAAACTGGGGATGGGCTGGGGATAGGCTCAGAAGTGAGAGACATGATTCTATAGTCTTTAATTTCTTCTCATGGGGATCAATAAAGAGGCATCTCAGCAGCTTTTCCAACTGAAGAAAACTTTCCTCAGACAAAGGAGCAGCAAAATGTTCCTGCTTCCCATAAATTATATGTAATTATGGATTACAACCATTTTTAGAGTGGAGACTTTTGTCTTTTTTCTGAACCACTTGCTGCATCTCTCTGGGGCTGTGCTGGAATGGAGCGAAATGAGCACTTCTGGAAGGAGCCAAACAAAGCTGCTGATGATTCTCAGGAGTAATTTAACAACCCAGTCTTTACTCTTTGAGGTTCTTCTGTTCCCTGATGAAAATCAACAAAATGACCTTTTCCTACAAGCAACCAATCTGAATTTCTGCATTTCTTTTTGCTCCAAATGTTTCTATCTCTCTGCATAGTGGTGACATTGTTTGCTAAGGATAAGCTAGTTCTTCTAGAGACAAAAGTGGCTTGTATTAAAAAACTTGTGGATTATGTAGGATCAGAATTTTATTATATGGTCTACTTGCAGTGCAATAAAGACACTGAAATAAAGCATTGTTGAATGGCACAAACAATTTCAACAATTTTAATAAAACCAGCTAAATATGTCAGTGTGCTATAAATATATACTTAGCATTTAAGCATACAGAAGATGGCAAGCAGGAACAATTATTGAAGAGAAACAGAACTGGATTTGTTTTGAACTGACAGCCTCCTTACAGTAGGTAGTGTAAAAGATTTATCGATTTTTTTCAGTTCTGTATTTCTTACTCACAAAACAAAAAGAAATTCCTCCTACTGCCTTCAAAATAATCTTTTTGAGTAGAGTTGCTGTTCTCCTTCACCATCCATTAAGTCCTGCTCTCTGATTTAAATAGAGGACTTAGGTATATTAATAAAAATATAAAACTTATAAAATCCTATAAAAAAACTTACATAGCTTACAAAAGCTAATATCAACCTCTCCCTCACTTTCAGAGGTGATCATGACACAGCCCCTCAATATGGACTCAAATTTGCTATGGAACAAAGCCTGTATCATCTCTTCTTCTTGTCCTTATTTTTTTCCAAGTCATTTTTCAAGATTCTTTCAAACTAAATGCCTGGAAAGTATTCTTCAGATGTCAAAAGCCTCAGTGCAACTTTCAATTTCAAACTAATCCTTTTTTTTCACCTACCTTAACACCACCAAGGAAGTAGGGAGGTGCTGAGCTTTAGGTTGCACTTGGACAATGCTGGTTGCCCCAGGATAACCTCAGAGCTCAGGTACCCTAAAGCAGTGATGTTAGTGGAGTTGCAGGGAGATGCTACTGGAATTTCTCATGCCATGAAAAACACTCATAGGAGTGTCAAGAATTGCAGTGATGCTGAACTTTTCCTACAAGGAGTCAGTGAGGTTTCAGAAAGGAGAAATATTCTCTTATCTCACCATTTTCCAGCTGCCCAGCTGGTTTGGTCCTTCCATGTGGACTTCACTGTCATGATAAAAGCTGCATCAGAAGGCAGCACTGAGGTTACTTTTCCCTCCCACTTTCCTATTTAACAGCACCTGTCCTGCACTGATTTAGTCTCAGGGGGCACATTCTATCACACCTGCAGCATTTTTGTGCCTCTGCATGTGGCTGTGGATGGTGAGCAGCGTTTCTGGCTGCAGGAAAGGGGAGGGTGCACGACCCACATCATCTGAGCTGGGGCTGAGATGGCAAAATCCCCACCTGCCAGGGACCCATGGAGATGTAGCAAAGGAGCTGTGGTGAAAATCAGGGCACGCTGTGCTGCAGGTGCAGTGTCAGACACGAGTGTCCCTGTGCATCTCCTGTCTGTCACCTGGAGCTCTGGGTCACATCAGCTGCTGAGCTGCCCCAGGAGTTTGGAGGACAGGTTGAGCAAACTCTGGACAGCTGTGAGAGCACCAGCCCTTACTGACTTGAGCCTTCCCTTTGGGGATATGATGGACTGCTGAGAACAGGACTGTCCAAGGCAAGCCTTTCCTGTCTTGTAGGAGCCCAGCATGTCCCTGGCTGAGTCACAGGAGCAACAGCAGTGTTCAGTAATACATGGCATCCACACAGGCTCCTCTCCTTCCCTGCAGCAGATCTGGCTTGCCATGTCTGCAAATTTTTATATTACTAAGTCAAAGAAAGCTTTGTAAACACCAGGGAGCAGTTCCAGGTCATTCAGGCTTGGTCACACCATGGGTCCCATGTTTTGCTCCTCCAGAGAAGTCAGACTCTTCATTTCTGCACTCACTTACGTGCTGCACTGGCTTGCTCTCACATTTTTTGTTTCAGCCATCTAAATATCCCTTCCCTACCTCTAGTAATGAAAGACAGTGAAGGTTTTGTGTTATCCAGTTATTCAGCAGTCTTGTCACTCTTCTGATGTCTCCCTTGCCAGAATGAAGGCAGTCCCTGCTGAAAGAGATGGGATTGTTTATTGTGATCTGCAGTTAATCGAGTGGCTCTGCCCTCCACTCTGCCTGAACACAACAACAGCATCTCACTTTGCTCCACCAGAATCCAATCACTGAGAATTTCAGGCAGGAGGGAGGTGGCCAAGCAGGAAAATGTGACCCTGAACAAATAATTACCAAGGGTAGAAATTCTTTCCTTCTGCCTCATTAAACCTCACCCAAGATTTGTCACCCTTAAACACAAGAACACAGAATTGCCATTTGAGGACAGAGCAATGGCCCATCCAAAGCTTCCTCATAATCCGGAATGCTTCAAGAAGGAATGTAAAACCCCATAATACACCTAAGTGGAGAGTAATACACCACAGGGGGAGATTTCTGACTGACTTCAGCTGGTCATCAGGCCATTATGTGAAATATGAGAACAGACAACCCTTGTAATTTTTCATTGCAGCCACTGCGCTACTGCAGCTGCTGTTCCTCACTGGGGAAATGTTGCTTTCAGTTGGACAAACCAGGTTTCCTCTTATGCACTCATGCTTTAAAAACAGCCAGCCTGTGTCACATTAGGTTTCTCTCCTGGCTCCTCTTATGCTGTTTTGCTGATGTGTTTTGTTAGCACCTGAAATTTGGGGTTAAAAATTTGTGCCAATGGTGCTCCAGGTGTTTTGTTGCCTTCTGAATTCTTACAAAAAGCAGAAAAAAACCCCACTCTTGGCTAAATAAAAAGGAGAGAGAGAGTAAAAGCAAAAGAAACAGATAAATGAAAACAAAAACTAGTTACATATACCTCTAAAAGAACAAATTAAAATACTTATATAATATATGGTCAAATACTTGCAGGTTTTTTATGTGAATTAACACTGAATTCTTGCAATTGAATTCTTCTGCAGGTATCAGACATCAGTGATGCTGCAGCAACTAATCAGAACAATTTAATACATGTCATATACAAATAAAGAGCCCTTCTGGGACATCAGCTCATCCCCACCTTGAATCCAGCAGCTCTGAAAACTAACATTAGTTCTCATTTATGTTTTGAACTTTCAGTGCTTTCCCTCACAGACATTGTTTAAACTTTCCAGAGTTGTAAATGGTGATTGAAAGCAGTGCAAACAGCTAAAGCAGATCTGTGTGGGGTTAAACCAATGGCAGGGTTGCACAAAACCACACAATAAAGGACTGTGGCCGCAGTCCAGGGACCCTGATTTGTCTTCTTCTTCAAGTGCTAAAGATCTGCCAACCTGTCACTCACCTGAAATCACAACCTCAGTAGCTTGGCAAGATCTGTGTTTACATCTACAACTGCATTTGAATGCACAGGCATGGGGAGAGCCTGCAATATCAGCTCTGTGAAAACATCTAGGGTCTAAATTAAATTCCATCAGTTGAAACAGTAGTATTATTTTAAACCCACTTTTTTTTTCATGACCCGCACCAGAAAAAGATCACAGGGTAAGCTAAGTCTAAGACTTAAAAATTCTTTAACAGACTTTATTAGCATGCCTAGATATCAGGCATCAATATTTTAGGCTTAATTCCAAATATCCAATCTTTAAACACCAAAATAAACCAGAATTTTGGGCAACAGATCTAATTGCATTCAGGAAAACCATGAACTCTTGTATTTATGTCTAGAGGTTTTTCCTGTATCATCCTCTTTGCAGTCTGGGGTCCAAGAATGAAAACTCTAAAATGTGTCCACTTAAAGGTCATACCCTGGGTTTGGGGCTGAATTAAATGCTATCACGTTTTGGGAGTCTTTAAAATAAATTTTTCCCTTGAGAAAATAATAATTTTTTAACTGTTTTTAACCCCTTTACTGTTCTGTTGGCAACTACTCTAACTACTTTAGAGTAATCTCTTGCCTTGTCTTGGTGTACAAAATTACAGGGAATCCACTTGCGAATATGGTTTGGGATAACCAAAAGACCCTTTCTCCTTGCTGCCTTTTTTCTCCTGGAACTTTGCACATTTTTTCAGCTTTAAATTAGTCCAGATGGAGACTTGTCCCTTTGCAACACCCTCTGGCAGCTTGACCTGGCTGGAGCAGGCACTGCTGAGAGCCTGGGACAGGGTCCAGGCAGCACAGGAGAGGGAGCTGCCAGCTGACACACCCCAAACAATGAGACTTTCCCCAGTTCCAGGAGAATATGAGACTAAACACGGTGTCAGTAGTACCAGGACACCTGGCACCCCTTTTGTGTTTCCTGCAATGCTCAGCCCATTTCACTGCAGGAGGGGCTGGCACAGAGCAGGGATCCATCAGCCCAGGAAAGCTGAGCTCTGACAAACACACTCTGCATTTTCTGCTCACTGCTGGGATGCTGCTGCTGCTGCTCAGCCTCTGAACTGACCCAGGCTGGGAGTTTCCCATGGCCTTGGGGACAATTGGTATTGCAGCAGTGGCATTCAAGTGATTAACCAGTTTTTTGTCCAGAACAGGCTACTGGAAGCAGTGCCTAAATTGTCTTGTCCTCCAAATTGGACAAGAGTTTAATTTGACCTTCAAATCATGAACTCAAACCAATTCTCCAGAATTAAAAAATAATTGCACCCCCAGTATTTATGATTTCTTACACACTCCATCAACTATCCATCAACATTTAGGATCCAAGCCACGTTTTTCCATTTTTCCCCTGCCCTAGAAGCTGTATCAGGACCAAAAAGGCACAAAGAAAGTCGTGGTGGGATGCAGTTACCTTCTACCAACACCAAACCCTCAGGAATGAGCATCACTTACACTCCTGCTCTCTGCCAGCTTCTCTGCTTATGCAACTGCTCAGCTGGAGCTGCATCAGGAACTTGATGCCCCCAGTGAGCAACAACAACAACAAAAAAAAAATCCAGGGCACATGTGTGTGTCTGGTCAGGCAAGTGTGTCATTTCCGAGGTGTGAGAGCTGGAAGGGACAGCAGCAATAATCTGCTCTGACATCCTTTATTACAGATAAAGATCAGGCAGACATCGCCCTTTACTCAGACATTGTTGCCCTGAGCAACTTCTGCTTGAGCTAGAACAGACTGCCAGAAATTGCTGCTTCTTAAAAGCATGGCCAAAGCCTTTAAAACATTGTAGGAGTCTGTTGGTGGCAATTAGAGTTTCCTGAGTGGTTGCTGAGATTAACTAGAAGCATGTTAAGGTTTGAATTTACATTTGTGAGTACTCATCTGTATATATTTCCCCCAAATACTAATCTTAAGGGGGATAGGAAATAATCCAAGCAGGAAAAGTCTGCATTCCCTCACTGGAGCTCAGAGAGGCTCCTGGGGCTTGGTGAATCCAGCTCCCCACAGATTCCTTTGCTCTAAGTAACTTTTATTTAAAAGAGTTCTTTTGGAATTACTGATCCATTTCCCATCACAACAGCACAGGAAAACATTTTAATAGCTGCTGTTCCTCTGGGAGATTTGTGATGTGCAAGGCATTACTATCTCAGTATAGTTGAATATATAGTTATATATCTCAGTATAGTCAAAAACATATTGATGTGGGGTTTTTTTCTTCTCTCAAATACCATTTTACACAATTTTCCTGCTATTTTTATGTTTCAAAATAAACAACAGTAAAAATAATCACATTTTAATTTTGCAAGACAGTCTAGAGACTAATTTTGCAAATCATTCTGAATATGATAATGGTGGGATTATATTCAATGTCACTACAAAACGGCAACAATGAAATATTTAGCTTGCATGCAGAATTTTGTAGGCAACAAAAGCTCCTCAAAGCCATGGAGGTGCTACATCCCTCTTGATTTCAATGAGATTTGTCATCAAACTAATTTTTGGGCACTGAACATGAGCAACCCAGGAGATCCCATTGCTTCTAGTAGGATTTGTTCCTCCCAATTAGGCATTTTAAAAAGTAATTCCATCTCCCATCCTCCAGAAATGTGGCACTTGTGACCTTCTTCAATGCTGAGGAGCACAGGAATGTTTCAATTTTTGAAGTACCACATTTGAGGCACCAGATCTGCAGCAGGGCTGTGGTGTTGCTTTGTAGATAATCCAATATTCACCCTCCTGGCACTGAATTTACCTGAAAGGCCATTTCTGACCCAGAACCATTTGTCACTGAGCAGTGGAAAGACAATTTTGATCTTCAACACCCTAATTACCTCCTGGCTGCTTTCACTCCCACCCTCAGCTGCTTCTCATAGGACAGGAAAATTCTGAATATCTGTCAGAATCTACTGACTCCCCATTTTTAGTGTTTCTTTCTGAAATTTAAAATATTTTTTGAAAATTTTTGAAGGCCTCAAAGCAAGTTCTCATGCTTTATATTAATATATTTGTGTCAATAATATTTATATTTATATATAACTTCCCAGTTCCCTGTTGTGCTGTATCTCAGCAAATATGCTCCAGTTCACTGTGGCTCTCACTGATATTTCTGTAGCTGAATTCTCTCAATTCTCTTTCATTTGTCCTTAGGCTCCCACCCTGCACTTTAATAGTAAAATTCCCATTTTCCAGGGAAGGATCTGAGCCACAGAAAAGCGTAAGGATATTCTAAAACTCTACACAAGGCAGGGGATTCAGGGGATTCCGCTCCCTACTCCTGAGATCTAAGCAATGGGGCTGAATTAATCCCAGAAGATGAGGAGCAGATCTGGGCACTGAGAGGAAGCCAGAACCTTTCTGACTGATGGGGAGACACAGGAGGATTTGCTTGGCTTGGCATCAGAGCCTGTCAGGGAGTCATTAATCTCCTGGAGATCCTATTAAAGGACATCCCACCCCACATTAGCAACAGCAGATGGTTCTGAAAACACATTCCTGAGCTGCATGAAAGAAAGCAGGCAGAGGCTACTGTATCCTTAGAATAATTTCCATTAACTTCACAACGTGTGAAGCTGGGTGTTGGAATGGGGAACGCTGATTTTTTTGGCTGACAAAAAGTCTGTTAATGGAAAAAAATAATAATAAAAAGAATACAAAATACTCCTAATGCCTGAAAATGCTTGATCATGGTCACTTCATTTAGACAATTGCACCAATCTGTATTTCTTTCATAGGTAAAAGAAGTTTATGACAAGGCCATATAACTCCATGTAAAAGAGAATTGATGCTGCCATTCAAGTTTCAAGCCAATAGCTTGAATTCATAGTTGCCCCAATGGTTGTCTGTTGATCAGCATTTTTTTTTGAGAACTAAAATTAACATAAGATGTTATTATTATTAAAGTATGTCCTATGGTTATTTGTATTTCAGCACACCAAAATAACTCAGTCATTGCTTGCTGGATAAAAGCAGAGATTCACTCTGGTGTTTGTGTGTGCACTGCTGCCTTCCTGCTCCAGCAGATCTATTACAGCCATGCCTTATTTATTTAATTAGCAGTTCTTCATGGCCCTGTGGTGCTGGGCATTGCACACATGGGTGGCAAATCACCCAAGAAGGCTTTTTAAAATAAAAGCAATTATAAAATCTCACCCCCACCTTTCATTTCTTTCTATCTTATATTTTTATGAATCTTGCCTTGGATTTGAGAAAAACTGCTGAATACAGACATTTTAATGGACAATTTTCTAATGTTTCATCTGAGATCTTCAATAAAATGTCAGAGGAGGCCTGGTCAGATTTTCTTGACATGCTCTGTTGGGTGGGTGAGGCAGACTGAAGTACTGGCTTAGTAGGAAAGTTGGATTCTTAATTTGATTTTTGTATCCTCATGTCCATAATGAAAGGCTCTGGATTTGGCTAGGTACTGCCACTGTCTGAAATGGGCTCATCTCCACACCACAGCATCTCAGCCTAGGGAGAGATCTGCAGCTCACTGGAGGCAGCGTGCAATTTGCTGTCAAGGAAAGATGTAAGAAATAAACACGTGGTGTTTAATAATTAAAAGATATTCATATTTTCATAGAAATATATGAAAACAGCATGGATTCATAATGGCTATATGAGATGTGTGTGTCTTTCTGGAATGTTTCTCAAGGGACTATGTTTATCTCGACTTGGCCAAGTTGTGTACAGTATTTATTCTGCTGGTTGGCATAACACTGCACACAGAATTTCAAGATTTATAGTGGAGCAGGAGGAAGCAGATCAACCTTCACTGACTTCTTTAGAAGTCAGCCTCTGCTTCCATTTCCAAATGACTTTTCTCAATGAGTGAAAAAGACAGGAGTATCAGATCTGTGAAGAGCAGAAAAACCAACACATGGCATCTATGTGAGGATTTTGTCAACACACACCTGGATCCATTCCCTGTGAGGAGACACAAGTGACACCTGACAGAGCCACATCCATGGGCAGACACTCAGCTGCCTGTGACAGCTGTGCCTTTGCCAGGGAGGAGAGCAGCCAGCTTTATGACAATCAAAACCTGCCTCAATCAATGAGAGGGCAGAAAATGCTGGCTGAGGAATCTGTTTCTCACCTGGGACTGGTTTGCAGGTGCTGACTTTGCCAAGGTATCAGCTCTGAGTGGCAGGTTCATGTCAGAGGGATGAAATTCCACAGGCAGCAGCCCTGGATGTCCCTCCTGGTGTCCTTCCTGCCTTTCTCCCTGCCTCACACCCCAGTTCTGCTGGTGTGAGCAGTTTTATCACAGAATTACAGAATGGTTTGTGTTGGAAAGGACCTTAAACACCCCCTCATTTCAACCTCTCTGCCATGGAGATGCCACCCACCAGATCAGGGCCCCACCCAACCTGGGCTTGGCTTAGTGCCAGCACTGCTCAGCAGCCACTGAAAATCAGTGTGTGACCAACATTATTCTCACACTGGATCCAAAATCAGCACTGTGCCAGCTGCTGGGAAGAACAGGGATGAAAATTTACTTTATCCCAGCCAAAACCAGGACAAGTCTGCTCTTAAACACTTGAGGTGACAAGTTTTTCTGGAGAGGTTTGTGCATACACATACATGTTTGGGTAATAAATACAAATATATGCCATAATCATTGCTATATCAACTGTCCAATGCTTCCTGCATGTGTAGGACATCCAAAATCCTTGACTTCTTGATTAAGTAAAAGAAATCTCTTGAACATGAAATAGTTACTAAATTTATCCAGAAAAATCCTCGTTGCAGTCAACCCTATGAATTACTAATGCAAATGCTGATAAAAAGAAATGGAGATACAACTTGACTCCTTGAATATCTGCTTATATTTAAAGATACTAATTTTGAAATACTGAAATACTTCTTTGTTAGAGTATTTGGACTTATTTGAACTTGAATGGCAGTTTCCATCAAGCCCTGAAAAAAAAGACTAACCATCTAGCACAAAATAATCTGATTTAATGGAGAAATAAGATGGGCAACTCCAAAAGAGATTTCAGGAGCACTTATCACAAGGGCCACAAAAGGCAGGGTGAACCCAGGAAGGGGGAAAAACTCAGGAATGCCAGGGCAAAGCACATTCTGATCTGGGAAGAAAGACCTAATATTGAGGAAGGTGATTTTTTTTCTGTTTGTACATTGGTGGACAGTACACACACACAAATTAAAAATAAAAGGAAGAAAAAAATTGTAGAAGTTTGTTTTATTTTGCACAGCATGGGTGTATTGAGAACCAGGGAAGCCTCACACTGGGAATGTATTTAGCTAAGGTAAAAATGAACCTTGCTGATCTCAAATCCACCTGAACATGCAAAATCAATGCTGTTCCCCTCTACTGGGGACAGGTCTCACATCAGTCCCTGTTCTCACAGTTTTTCACCTTCACATCTTCCAGCAAGGCTCATCCTCTTCACTCCAACGAGCAAAGGGAGAAAGCAAAGGAGCAAAGGCCAAAAGGCAACAGAAAACAGCATTAATAAGAAATGACTCTTCAGATCAGGACTAGTTCAGCACTCAATATGACAAGATCACTAAGACCAGCTCAGTTTGGTCTCAGCAGGGATGATATTACAAAGCACAGGAAAGGATTAAATTATTGGTTTCATTTCCATTTCCCTATCCCAGGGAAACAACTGCCAGAAAGAGACAAGTTCCACCTGACTAAGTGGAACAAAAACATCTTTGCCATTGGGGTAGCAGTCTGATAAGGAGACTTGCAAGGACCAAGGAAGGAGATGATGACCTGCAGGATTAGATATTAGGGGGAAATTCTTCCCCATGAGGGTGGTGAGGGCCTGGCACAGGTTGCCCAGAGAAGCTGTGGCTGCCCCATCCCTGGAAGTGTCCAGGGCCAGGTTGGGCAGGGCTTGGAGCAACCTGGAACAGTGGAAGGTGTCCCTGCCCATGGCAGAACAAAATTATCTTTAAGGTGCCTTCCAAACTGAACAATCTGTGATCCTGTGTTTTCTATGTTTGGGGAAAGATGAAACAATGTCTGGTGTGACTTTTCTGTTAAAGTGAGGTGGAACTGGAAAGCTTTGAGAACTCGGATGCCACCGAAGGTTTTGTTGTGACCATTCTTCTCAGGTTTCCACCTGAACAGCTCTGGCTGGATTTGTGAGATGCTTGATTGCAGGCAGCACGTTTTGGGTGCTGATCAAAGCCCAGCCTGAGGCAGAGGCACAGCAGGGAGCTGCCATGGGCAGTGAGACAGCCAAGGTTCTGCAGCTCACTTTCCTTATCCCAGTGCCCTGGAGAATCCACCTGGCAGCTGCTGCTCCTGAGACAGGAGTTCTAACAAGCTGGAAAGCGTTTTCCTGAAGAGATGCTCTATGAGAAACCTCTGCCTTCACCCCTCTGCTTCCCTGACAGCAGCAAGAGCACAACCCTGACTCCCTGAAGTTTTTCCCCTCTTCTGCTTCTCTGCTTTTCTGCTGTTTTTTCCCACTTTTCCCTTCCTGCATCAAGTCCAGACCACCAGGGAGCTTTCTTTTCTGCTGCACATCAATGCTACTCTGCCTGAAATACCCAGACACTCTCTTAAGTCCAATTCTGTTGTTTCTATTTTAAGGAAAGTGGCAATTTTTTTTTTCCTTCTACCTCGGCTTTAGTTCCAATCCTTTCTAAATTTTGACTATTGGAAAAAATATTGACTTTCAGGTTCTGGAATGAGGAAGACTTTGAGGTTTTCCAGAAAAGCTGCATGCCATTTTTTGGCATTTCCAGCAGTAATTACACTATCTATGGCACATCTTTCCACCATGTAGCTCTAACGCAGTGTGAATGTGTATATTTTACATTCTAAAAGACACCCAAACCCTTTCTTTCCTGTTTCCTAGGAAACAGCCACCCAATCTCTTTCAGTTAAGCAGTGAGCAGTTTAGTTTCCATTATGCTGAAATGATCACCATAATTCAGAAAGTCCTCCCCGGAAGAATTACATCACTTTCAGAAAACAATACTTCGAAAAGTGTAATGTATAATTACCTTTTACAAAAAGAAAAAGGCTTTTTTTTTCCTCTTTTACCAACTCAGAAGTGGAACTTCCAGATCGTTTTCAGATAAACATGTTGGTCTGGCAAAACGAACACATTTCACTGGGTTCTGTCAGCTTTGAGGAAATTTTTAGGCAAATAAATACAAAGGAGACTTCCAAAGCTTCCTGATCTTTTCATGACCACAGATATTGTGCTGGATGCAAAACCATCAGGAATGACTTTTTACCCATTTTTTTTCCATTTTCCACTGGAAGATCCAACCTTAGCCTCAAATCACAGTCTGCACTTCCACAGACAAAAGAAGACTCCCAAGAAAAAAATCCCAAACCAAGGTTTCGGTCAGAAAACAGATTTTCCAAAACCATTGCAGGCAGGGTGGAAATAAATCAAAATCTTTTATTCCTTGCCAAAGAAAACATTTGGATTCCAATAAGCCTTGCCCAGGAACATTACAATGATTAGGGTGATACATTACAGCAATTAATAGAAACTGTTTTCTATTGGATTATCATGAAAGGCAGACAGTGCTAAATCTGAGATAATCGTAATTTTCCAGAAAGGAAGAGTAATAGACACTGCTGATGAAAAGAACTCACCCCTTCTCTTTTGCTTGAAGCTTCTCTTTGCCTGGTGATGTCTCCATGGTCTTGGGGCATCCTCTGCTGCCTCACAACTCTCAGCCCTACTCACAGCATCAAGAATGTGTCTTCTTAATAAAAAAATAAGATTTTGTGGTGCCCTCAAAGTACCTGCTTCCCACTCTACCTGTAAAGCCACTAAGGTTATATCAGCCCAGTTTCAGAGTAGCCTCAAACAGCTCTTCTTCATCCTGGAAACCATTCCCTAATCTTCCAAAACAGTCCAGTTTTTCATCTCTACAATCCAGCCAAGAAAAGGACTAACAGGATTTCAGGTGAGGGTATCTTCTGAACTTATCAAAGTTAACTGTTTTTTCTCTGTCTCCTCATCTTTTTTTCTTCATCCAGATTTACCCTCCAGCTCAACACTTCTTCTTTTTGCTCATCATGTTCCAGCATGGCTTGCCAATCATAAGGAACATCAAAAAAAGGAGGACTGGCAGTGCACATTTCCTCATCCAATTCATGTCCGTCCTCCTGTTTTTTTAAGTATTCAGGTGAGTTTTAAACCTATGCCTTTCTCATGAGTCATCATCCCTTTAAAGTGGAGAGCCTAAGCCAGAATTGCCAATATTTCCAAATTCAATGGATATTAAATTGTCAGTGCTCCATGATAACATTTGAAATTAAGGTAACACCCATTTTACAGTGCCCCAGCCTCCTCCCACTCCCACTTCAGGTTAACCAAATATTCAGGAAAAAATATTTTTGCACCAAGTTAATGATAAATTATATATTTGGAAGATATATCAGAGAAAAAAAAGATATAATTGGCTTTTCAACTACTTTTTCATACCAATTCTGAAAGAACGGAAAGTTGTATATTCTTTTTCTCCTTTCTTTTGACATCAATACTGTTTTTTAATTTCTGTGTTTTTGGTCCAGCAAATCGGTTCATCTTGGCTTTATTTACCCACACTTCGCTTTTTGTCGTGCTCTCTCCTACCCACAAAAATCTACTGCATGTATCTACCTTCTCTTCCTTTAGGATCCTTATCAAGACTGACTTTTATCACAAAAGTAATTAGCCTGAATGCAGCTGATTCTTTCAGAAGGAGATGTGTCATCCCACACCCTTTATTGTTGCTAATTTCATTTGCATAGTGGTCAGGGAATTGCCAAGGCTGTCAGAGAACAGGTTGACATCAAAACAAATACTGGCAAATACCAGTCTGGATAAATTGCAAGCGATAATTCAGGTGTTCTGGGTGTGGTTTCGGAATGAATAAAAGGGTGTCCCCAACTGCTTCTGATGAGCTCTTCTCTTTTCTCCAAATGCATAGAAGAATTCACAAAGTGGAAATTATGGCCAAGGGCTCTCAGAGAACCATCTGTATGCTCAGAAGTGATGTAGTGTGGAGAGTCAGGATTTAAGATTTTAGAAACAGAGGTAGTTTCACAGTGACAATTCTTTATAAGGGAGCAATTTCACCCACATTTGGAAACATTCAACAGCTGACTCAAGAAACGTGTTAAAACAAAAAAAAAAAAAAGGGAAAAGTACCATTATGTCTTTGCCTCATCAGTGTCTGATTTATTCACTAGACCATGTCATCTTTTCCATGTTAAATCATTCTGTTTCCTTTAAGACAATAAATCACCATTAACAGTGATTAGACAGCATTCTGGAAAGGTTAGAAACCCAGCCTCACTGGGAAAGTAAATGAAATTTCTCCTAGAAAATGGCACTTACTCCATGAGGAGAGGAGAGGAGAGGAGAGGAGAGGAGAGGAGAGGAGAGGAGAGGAGAGGAGAGGAGAGGAGAGGAGAGGAGAGGAGAGGAGAGGAGAGGAGAGGAGGCTGTAAACTCCAGGAATTTTTGGGTTTTTTGAGGGAAACTACTTATGTGAGCACAGTTTCTTGTGTTCCAGCTAACAGTGAGAACCTCTCCAGTACAAAGGAAAGAAGTTCATCCCGAGGCTTCATGCATGGATCAAACCACCATGGGATGTTGAATCATATTTCATTGCAAGAAGAAGAATAGAAAGGAATAAAATTCAAAGTTTCCCAGCCAACTATTTACTCATTCTGTCATTGTGCAGAGGCCAGGGGCCTCTCAGAACACTGTCCCCCAATAACAAAGGTGAGAAATGATCCACAGGCTGAGTGGTCTCTGAGCTGGCCAACACTGACAGGCTGTGTCTGCCAGCAATGCTTTTAGGATGGTGTTAAAAATCATCAGGAAAAGAAGTGACTTTCTCACTGATTTTCCTTCTCATGCACATAAATCACCATAACTGCAGAATTTAGAACTGTCAATCCAAGATCTTCCTCGTCCAGCAGAGCCACAGGAATCAATAGGGGCTCTCACAAAGTAGAGATGCGACCACTTGGTGGGAGAAAATTAAGGAGTGGTTTATCTGAAAGTAATTTATCCTGGAAGGCAGCCATGTGAAAAGTGAGTGATACTAAAGAGTGTTTTAGGCTCTAATCCACTTTTCAAGGCCCTCAAGGGTTGCTTGGAAGACACCTTTTAGGACACTGAGCCATTTTGCTGGTATCACAGGTGACTGTTCTATCACAATTTTCTCAAATTTTATCTCCTCTTGAGGATTATTTTTTGCAGATCATTTTTCCCCACTGCAGTTTTTGTAATATTCTCTTTCCGTCTGACATTTGTATTCACCAGATTAAAGCTATTCCTTGGTAAGCTTGTACACATTTTGTAAAATTTCAGTGTTATCCATTAATTTAAATAAGCTGTACTTTGCTTTTCTTTACAACCTGATGTTTATTCACATCAAATAAAGAAATATCTGATCCACTTGAGTGATATTGTGCTTACATCTCTCTCTGGCCAAAATTCAGGGTAGTAAAGATAAGAACTTACCTAAAACTGGGCTGATGATTAAAAGCTTTCAAAAATAAAGGCCTTTCTAAAAACAAATTAAAAACTCATCAGAATTACTACTGACTTCTGTGTCTACCATGTTCACTTGGATTAAGGTCACTTCTGTGTTTTATTTCAGTGGCACAAGGGAAATGGCTTTGTAAGCATTCTGGCCCTTAGAAAAACAAACAAAACCATCCCATAACAATTAAAATAAATGTCATGAGTTTCCTGTTGCAATTATTTCAGGTGCTTTGTTTCCATATGCGAACTCAGCTACTAATCAGCTACTCATTAATCTTAACTATCTTTGTATGTCATCTCCATGCATCTTAAACAGATGAATAAACAAGCCAAATTGAAATGTAATGGGTTTAGGTTATCAACTTCTTGGAAAAATTAAATGACATTAAATTTAATGTGCCAGTTTGCACATGTGGATATAAATGAGTGTAGAGGGCGAGAAGTTCACATGAAACTGTTGCAGCTAAACCCAGTCAATATCAGCCCAAAATTAGAAATATGAATTTTGTTAGTCAGCTCCAATAACTGTAATTGTTGGTGTAGCCATGAAAGATGAAATCTTGCTCTGAGCAGAAGAGTATGGTGCAAATGTGTGAGGACTTCCAGTATCCCCTGCAGCTCAGCAACTGCTGCTCTATTTACTGCTTGATTTCTGCATCAGCCAAATCCATCCACAGAAGTGACTTTGCTTCCTGAGGTCTTTTTTTAAAATCCCAAGATCAGACCAGCAGAGGAAGGGAAAATCACAAAGGAAAGTGGAAAATGTCCCTGTTTCTGCTCCCTCTTGTGGTATCAGCTTTTCAGTTCACAAGGGAAAAAAAAGCAAAATACAACAGAGGAGCTACAGCACCAATTTATGGGTTTCTTTATCTGAAAGGCTGTGATGTGCATTTCCCTGATCCTTTGCCTCTCTGATGTCTTAGGGTGGAACTGATGGGTTTTTTTTCTTCTCTATTTTCCTTTCTATTCACTTTCATGTGCCACGGGGTCAAAAGCTGTGCACCTCTGTTTTTTGTGAAATTAGCTGTGAGTCACGGGGCCATGGCAGCCTTGGCAATCGAAGAGTGCACTCAGACAAGAAGCAAATACAGCTGTAAAGTACAGCCAGTGGGAGAAAATCTAGAAGGAGAGACTGCATTGGTCTAAAATTAGGAAAAATAAAGCGCCTTTAAAATGAGGAATGTCAATTAGAAAATCCATCTGGACTTGAATCTCTGCAGGTTTAAGCACAGCTGCTCCTTTTTACAGCAAAACTTCACAAAACTGTTGTACAATCTCCAAGGAAATTGCACCGATGGAGGGCTTGTCTCTCCTCCCTTGTCACGTGGGATCTCAGCCTGTCATCCATGGAATCACAGGATCACAGTGTCCTTAAGGCTGGAAAACCCCTCTGAGATCATTGAGTCCAACCATCAACCCAGCACTGCCAGGCCCAGCACTAAAACATTTCCTTTTGTGCCACATCTCTGTGTTTTCCAACCTTCCAGTCATGGTGATTCCAGCACTCCCTTGGGCAGCATGTTCCACCCTTCCAATGCAGAATTCTTCCCTAATATCCAAATTAAACCTCTGCTGGCACAACTTGAGGCTGTGTGTGTAAGTACAGAGGAAAGGTTTCCCCTCTGCCAGGCAGCCTCTGTCCTTACACATTCCCTGTTCGTGTGCACTGCAGGACAACTGAGCTCTGCACTTTATCCAGATTAAACCAGCAAAGTGACACTTTGCCAGCTGGGGATCCAGAGGAACCAACCCATCCATTCACAAAGCCAGCAGGGGTGGAAATGATCCTCTCATCCAGCCTCCTAATTGCCTCTGTCGATCTTCCACGTGCCTCACATTAGCAACAAACCACCTGGAAACTCCCCTGGAAAGCAAACCCAGACATTAAAATTCAGCTGCCGTACACATGAGTGGGGATATCAAAAGGATTTAGACTTTATCCAGTCTAGATTGTAACTTTTGATACAGTGCCTTTGGGAAATATATGTAAAGCTGTTAATATTTTAAAAGTTAAATAAGGTACATTGTATTGCTTGAAAGTATTAAAAGAAAAAACCTCAACCATACCCACACTGCCTGTGGCTACAATCTGTGTTTTATCAGTTACTTATTCCTTCCATAACATGCAAAAGGAATTGGTGAAAGCAGCTGACATGGCCAACCTTGTGCTAATTAAAAGGGCTTTTAGAAATGAAATTGCAGGATAGTGGCTTGGTGAGTAAATTGGTTTGCAGTTTGAAAATAAAATAAAAAGAGAGCAAAAAACCCCAGAAGAAATGAGCAAAAGGAGGGGAAAGAGTTTATCTCTCTAGATGATAGGAAGGGAAAAAGTCACTATTAATATTCTGATTAGCTCCACCAGTCTGGCACAGGCTGCTCTGCCCTGTCCTCTGCAGAAGCGCTGCATCACCCAGGTTAGAGAGATTAAGGCAGCTCTTTGGTGATTGAATTAAAGAAAATTGCATCACTATTATAGTGGCAAACCACTTAAGGCAAATGATTTTACAGTTTCCTAATGCATTTTATTTTCTCTGACAGGCAGGATCAGATTGCTTTTTCCATGATATATGGCTCATGAAAATGTTTTTAGCTACAGCATTTACACATTTCAGGCAGCTTTTCTCCCTGTCATTTGAGCAGAGATGCTGTCACAGGCTCTGATTATCCCAGGCCACATTCTGAAGGGAATGGTCTACAGGACAGAAAGTGTTTGAAATGCTTTAGTCCATAAATCCAAGGCAGGAAACCTGGACTCTTGGACATCAAGGGAAGGATTTTCTAAGTGAAATCCTTTAATTTTTAGAGCCTCAGGTTAATGCTGCTGTCCTGGAGCCAGCAAGACTCCCACTGTTCACTTCAAAGAGAGCAAACAGCAACTTTAGATACGACCGAAATTTCTGTTCACTCCAGATGATGCTGGATGAGCAGCAAATCTGCTGAGTGCCAAATCCATGGGCACGGGAAATTCCACTGTGGGTACATCCTGATGTTCAGTCCCTGTGCAGACACAGGACACAGCACTGGCACAGCCAGCCCCACTCATGGCACTTTGGTTTCCAAGTTGTCCTTGGAGGCCTGGTGGGGCAGGATGGTGAGAAAATTGCAGAGCCCAGCCAGGGCACATCCCCAGGACTGTTTGTGTGATTTTAATGAGCTTAAAATTACCTCCAGCAAACATTTCGTGGATTGTGCCTTGATTAGCAGGTTGTTCCTCACCTGTGAATACAGTGGGGTTTGCCTGGAAACTTCTTCTTCTAAAAAAGTACTTACATATTCACTTTTCACTGGAAAAAGTGATTTCTTTATTATTTTAAAATGTATTAAATTTGACCCCCCCAAAAAAAATCCATTTCCTCTTTTTATTTCATTCTCTTTTCATCTTCTGTGTTCTGCAAATACTGGTGAAAACCCTAAACTGATGAAATACACTGTCATTTGAGAAAAAGAGATTTATCATTCTCGTAATATATTATTTATAATATATTTCTAATGATGTGTTATTTTAGTAACAGCAATAATAATACTGGGAGACTTTTAGCCAAACTTAAAACACCCTTTATTACTCAACACTTGCACTTCAGCATTTCTGGGTTTGTGTGGTTAAGGTGATTCCGTGTCCCTTCTTTTCAGCTGAAGGAGGAGAATCTCAGTGATTATACTGTGACTGTTGTTGCACCAAATAAAAAATAACAAAAAAACCAAGGCAAGAGCTGGCAGCCAAAGTGTTGAATGAGCTGAATTCCCAACAAAGTTTTTGGGTTTTTTAAGTGAAGAAATATTAAGGACATGAGCATCATAATGGCCATTTGGATTTGAGTTTCCGTGTTTTGTTGTGCTCAATTCCTCAGATGCAACACACGCACAACATCTGAGCCTTCATCTCCAGTGTGGAAACTGTGCTCAGGATAAGGGGGAAAAGAGGTGGAAACCATCAAGATGAAATATGAAGAAATAAAGACATGAAAAGGCAGTGCAACCTTACTGAGAAAAGAATTTAACAGAGAAGTGTTTATGATTCTTTCCACATGATTTTACACCATTTCCATGTTCAGAAACCTCTTTAAAACTATTTAGGAGTCCTGGAACAACCTCTTCTCCACATCAAAGTCTATGGGGAGTAAAGAGGACAATTCAGGGTCAATTCTAAACCAAGTCAGAGCCACTTGCTAAATTAAATGGAAATGGCATAAGAAAAAGACAAGAGTTACAGTAAGAGTAAAAAATAAAAAGAAATTGTACAAATTGGCTCCAGACCAATTTAAAAGGAGTCCAGCCTCATGCATCCTTAAACTCCTGGAGAATAATGTACAGTTTCACATTGAATTGGAGATGGAACTGTGAGTGCAAATCACAAGCTGGAAGCAGAGTTTTCCACTGAGCCTTATGTTAACTTGAATAATATTAAAGAAAAAAGTCAACTGAACTGAAAGAAATTGTCAGGAATTGTCACAGCCTTCACCCCAGGTAAAGGATAAGAACAAATTCTCCTCTGTGGCACTTGGTGAGTAATTAGAGACATTCTGGAGGTGCTCAAGCAGTGACATTTGCACAGAGCATTGGGATCATGCACCCTCTCTGTTTAGCACCAGGAAACTTCATCTCCAAGAGCTCATTATTTCAGAGCACCCAGAACTACAGGGCACGACTTAATAAATGACAGATTTCTAACCTGGTGTGTTCTCTGCAAACCAAAGTCTTAAAATCTGTGTCAGTATTTGGTCTAGCACTAAATACAGGGAATGCAAGTAGAAAAGCTGCTGAAAACAACCAAAAGAACTGCATTAGTTTTTACTTTTTTACTTTTTTTAGATTATTTTTTACTTTATTTCTGAGGAAAAAGAAATACTTCTTAAGAACATTAGAAATGTCCTGAAAATTCTTTAGTGTTTGCAGAATTATAATTGACTTTAAAAGCAGTGTTGTCAGCTAAATAAACACCTTTGTGTGGGGGTTTTATCTACGTTGACATCAAAATAAAATTGTGCAATTAGATAATTCTTTTAAAAAATTAAGAAAACATATCCCTGAAAAAAAACCACAAATTAAAAATGTGAAAGGAAAAAATTAAATAATTCAAACTCTTTGTTTTTCCTTTGGAATATTTCAAAGTGAGTTAAATGTGTCTCTGGATTTCCTCTAGTCATGAGGTTATAGAGTTAATGGAAGGGAAATTTGTGGTGTGTGGTTCTCCTCTGGTATCTCTGCTCTTACCAGCAATGTTTATTTACTCACCCCAGTTAACTTTACGTGACTCAGGAAAAAAAAACCCATGTAATTTTCAATGCTGAAAAGGATTCATACACTTACAAGGACATTTAACCAAGTTGTTTTAATGGTGACAAATGTACATTTCCACAAGTTTGCCTGACTGATTATTGAGCTGTCTTTTCATGAAGAATGATTGATCTGCTTTTTGTGCAAATTCATGGTATCTCTTCACCTGTGCATTCAGATTTTCTGAACCATGGTCCCCTCACCCATCATTTTTCCCTGTGTTCTTGAGCACATTCTTAGAACTGTGCCCAGAATATTTGGTCTTCACCAGTTGCTCTCACACAGCCTCAGAAGGTTCTTTTATTAAAATTCTGTTTACATCACCCATTTCTACATGTAACACTTCTAGGCAAATTTTCAAAATGCAATTTTTTTAATAGAAAAACTTACATTTATTTTTAAAAATTAGATTTTTTTGTAAAAAAAATATTTGGAAACTAAGACAAATAATGGTGTTTTGTGACCCAGAGGATCATTGCATTTCATTATGTGGTTCTGCTTTAAGCATGTCCACTGGACAGAATTATTAGTGCTTGACTGTTACCCTGTTTCAAGTGAATAAAAATACCTTTTATTCAAACAAGAGCAGATAATTCCCTGCTGATAATATCTTTCCACATCTTCTGCTCAAACCAGGGCTATTTCCCTGAAATGCAAAGTTCTCCTAATATTTAATTACATTTTAACCAACCTCAGCCTTTTTATTCTAATATTCTGAAAATTTACTTCTAGAAACACAATTATTAAGAATTATTAATAGACTTATTCTCTATCCTGTAGAACATGAAATTATTATGGTAATGATACAAGTTATCACATTTCTCTAATAGTTTATTTTTGAAAGTGGTTACTGTAGGAGTGAAGGTTTATATATATTATTTCTCCCTTTCATGTTGGAATTTTTCTGGTGTGTTTTGAACGGCTTTTTCTGACATACAAATAAAAGGATGTTACAAAAAATGCAAGAAAACTTTTCTGTTGCTCCCCTAAACAACAACAACCAATAATTTCATCCCCAATTTTGATTTTACGAGCTGCCTGTATTTTTAATTAGTGCTACTTAACAATTTCACTTACTTCCCCTGCATTTTCAGTCTTGGAAAGCTTTGTGAAAGGAATCTTTCACTAGAAAACATAAATTTGAAGGTGCAGCTTTATAGACTCCATATCAGGACTCTGTCACTGCATCCTGAATAAAAGGCAGTCCCTGCTCCCAGCCCTTGATAGTCCTCACAAAGGCTGGAGGATTTATTTGCTGCCAAGGTGGGTGATATCAACCTGCTGTTTTTAAATCCTGTTTGATGGGATGCTTCAAAGTGTCATTTCATGGAAGGGCAGAGCTCCTTTTGTGCCCCTGTTTGCTCGGTGTTTCACATCCTCAGAGCCCTTCCAGGGTGTCAGAAATGCTCCTGATGGCACTGCCAGCTGCCTGGGGGCAGGAGAGCACCGTGGAATGGGGAAGGGTGGCAAAGCTCAGAGCCCAGCAGGCCCCTTAGTTCAGGCAGTGGTAAAAAAGCAGTAAATTGAGAGGGCACAGGGCATTCCCAGGGGAAACCACCCCCAAACAATCAAACAAACAAACAAACAAAAAAACAAACCACAAACAAAGCAAAAACAATAACAAGAAACAAACAAACCAAAACCAAAAAATAAATAAAAATCACCTCTTGAAAGGTATTTCTTTCCAGAGTTTGGAGTTAAAGGCTGAGGAGCTAACAGCTTTGAAGACAAAATTTCAGCAGGTCAAAATATGCACAACACCACTGAAAGAACCTGTGTTAGAACAAGGGTTCAACCTTTTTTTGCCTTCTTCTTAAGCAAAGCTATCTTCTGCTAAAGAGAACAGTATCACTGAAATCAAAAGAAGTTCAAGTAAAATTTTCAGGCTTATTTTTAAAAATTATCCAACTCCTTCCTCTCTCCTCCTCCCATCAAAAGCCTTTTCTCAAATTCTCTGCAGAGGTGATGCCCCTTAATGAACCTCCTTTTCCTCTGGATGTTCCTGGCCAGGTGAAGATCATATCCTCAGTAATAAATTCCATCCCAAGTGTTGTCTGTGGGCAAAGTGCTGTGTTACCTTGTGCCCTGGGCAGGTAATTTTGTTCATTTCTGGATCATAGAGGGGAATATTGTACCAGTTCTGCAGACTGGCCCTTGATACAGGTTTTGCTGCAGTTTTCCACTAGCACAGAGGTGCATAATTAAATCCCTGTAAGCACAGTAATCCACAGCCCCTGTATCACCACAGCCCCATTTATCACCACTGCTGCTGCTTTCAGGCTTCTTTTTTAATACCAGAATTTGATGGCTTCCATATTCCTGAAACATGGTTAAAACGGAGAATAAATTCACCTGAAAGAAGAAAGGAATAAAAAGAGCACAGAGTTAAAGGAAAATAAAAGAAGGCAGCAAATCTGACAAAGCTGTAGGTGTGCAGTGGTAATTATCCAGCTTTAATATTAGCCTCAAGCCTATAATTCCCTGAAAAGACCCATAGAAATCCATAGGAAATAGGACTTTACCAGTTCATAGGTTAAAGAACACTGTGATTAGAAATGCAAATGCAGCTTGAATGGAAATCACCATCTCACCTTGCCTGACACTTTCAGTTCTTTCCAAAGGTTCCAAAGACCCCTGGAAAGAAGCTTTAGTCAAGGAGCTACTCAGCTGGAAACAAGAATGGTTCCTAAACACTTCACTGCTCATTACTGGCTGCTGGGATGTTGGTGCTGAAGGAGGCCAGGATCAGCTGAAGTGCCCTTACTCTTTGGATATTTTCAGTTTCCTGAATTGTTTCTAGCATCTGCTGGATTTAAAGTATTCCCAAACCCTTTCTTTATTGCCCTGGTGTGCTGGAAGCCAAAAGAGCAGCTATTGTATCTCAAACAAGTACCAGTCATCTTTGATCCTGAACATTTCCAAAGAATCATGGGTGCAAAGCAGTTGTTTCCCCAGTATTTGCCTTTCTAAAAAAAAAAAGAAATAGCAGCAATAATGTATGCCTTTCAAAAATAATTAGCCATTTGGGGAATTGATGGTTTCTATATTTAAGTTTTTGAATCAAATCCATTGTGATTTGCAGAGAGCAGAACATTACACGTTCTGGTGGCTGGATAATGGGATCTGCACGCCGGGGACTTTTCTCTCTGTCCCCACACACAGATGTTCCTGTGGCAGGAACCACAGGGGGGATAAAAATCATCAGTTTCATAGGAACACCAAGAAATTAACGGGCACAAAGACCTCAAAAACAATGCAGCTAGCTCAAGATAATGACCCATTGACAGAACCACATTTTAGGAGAAAAAAGAAAGGGATAACTTGTAGTACTTCTGTCCAGGGATTAGAATGTCCTTGGTTCTGTTCCCAGGGCTGACACTGCCCTTCTGAATGACTGGCAGTCACTTTGCAGCTACATGTCCCAGTTCCCAGTTTTACAAATTATTCTAGTTCTTTGCAACGCACTCATTGAGATCTGCTGATAAAGTCCTTTTATTCTTGGTAATAATTGCAGAGCTGGCATTATCATCTGGTGCACGCATGAATTTGCACACACCTCACTGAATGACAAGTTTTTATCCAGTACTGAGTGTAAAAACCTCCCCTGAAAGTATGGCCATGTCTTCCTGTTGATCTGCCTCTGTCATTATCTCACTGTTTAATTCATGAGGACCTAGTTTTGAAAACTGTTATTTCAGTTTATAAGAAGAAGTGTTGCTATTTTGAATAATGGACATCCTAAATTTTGACTTTCCTTTTGATTTCAGTTATAGGGATTGGAGCAACTGTCATTGGGGAGAGGCTGAGAGAGCTGGGAGTGCTTGACCTGGAAGAATTAAGGCTCAGAGGTGTCTTTTCAATGCATGAAATTACCAGTTGTTCTCAGTGATGGGGTGAGAGGTACTGGCCATGCTGGTCACTGTGGGGAAACTGCTCTGGAAACAGTGGCAGCAAGAAGTGTGAGGGAAGGGTGAGATCTTGTGAAATGCAGCCCCTGACATGAGCAGAATAACACAAGTTCTGACTGCCTGGCTCCCACTGAAGTTTATTAAGTGGCTGAAAAGCCATAAATTGCTTTAGAGATGTGCAGAGTGGATCAGCATGGATCCAGCCCTTTTCATCACACAGAAAGCAATTACAAAATCCCACACTTCTCGTTTTCTTAAATCCAGTGCCAGTTTTGGTGTGTGATTGTGTGGAGTTCTGTTGAATCAATATGTACACTGAGAATACAATTCACTGCACCTCATGGAGCTGGGAACAGAGAAAATTAAACAAAGACTATTGGTGTGTGCTTCTAATATAAATATCTAGGTGTTTTTAACATTTGTATAATTATGTCATTTTTATCTTCCACACTCTCAACTTAAAAGAAGTAGTTGAAGCAATATAAACCTTCTGGCCTTTTTTTCTTTCCTAGATTCTCTTTTAAATGAACAAATTTTTTGATGGAAAATGAGCTACATGTACAGAAAGTTAAGCTAAATGTTTGCTGTATACAACGTGATTAAGGGGAACAAAATTCTACTTTTTATAGGGAAACACAGTTCTACTACTTTTATATAAAGTCACCTTCAATGGGAAGAAAAGCCTCTGGATTCTGTAGTAATCTTCAACAAGGAACTAAACTGGTGAGCACCCTGTAGATCTGTCCTCAAAGAGAGATTTGCTCTCCTATAATCTCCTTGTTTAATGCATCATAATCAGAAATATGGCACAGACAATTTAAGAGACCTGACCATCCACAACACCCACATGCAAACCTTCCAGGAATGTTTTTTTCTTTCTCTTGCTGAGAAAGGAAAAACTTCTTATGTTTTTTCCTTTCTCCTTTCTTTCCCTGCCTGAGCCTTTCCTGCCTCACTGCAGGGCTGACTTTTTCAGCCTATCCTGTGAGGAATAATTGCACAGCTTTACAGGATTTGCAGAACACTTGCTCAAGATTTGACACGGCTGTATTAGATCTGAAGATAAACATCACACCCAGATCTTACCTCCAAATAGCCAAATAAACAGGATCATAAAGACCATTTACATTCTTCCCACCTGGCTCCCTTCCCCGTGTTTGAGTTATTGCTCTGCTCTGTGTTTGCTTTAGTTTAGGCAGTCAGGCAAGGATTATTTACCTCAGTGCAAGACATTTGAATTTCCTTATATTTACCCGGGGTGGGCATCAATACTGCAAATCGGAGTTGTTTTGCCTGGAGAAAACTGACCCCAACCTCCCAATGGAGGAAGGAAAAGCCTGTGTAGGGCTGGTTATCAGTGTGTGTTCTCTGATGCTTTTCCTCCTCTCTCTGCTGGGCAGTTTTCACACATTTTCTATAAACTGTTTTCTTTCTAGGAAGGGGATTAATTTATCCATCTTGGAGGACAAGTATTCCAGCTTTTGTCCACAGCTGGTTGATATACAGGAACAGCAAGAGAGACCCTCACAACCTGAACCATCAGATTTGCTTTTAATGGCTTGGATTAATAAATGAATGTGTCCCAATCTGAGATGAGGGGATGTAGAGAAGGTTTAATGACCATGTCTAGCTCTTTGATTGCCCAAGACAGCACATTTAAGTTGATCCTTTTCTGTCTGAGTTGTGGAAGCGCTCGTTAGTCAGAACTGTAGCTGGAGGCAGTGAGCCTGGAACTCAGGAGGATAACCCCAATCAGCCAGGCAGGATTTGTTAAGAAATGTAATAAAAATGTTCTATAAATGCTCATGTCTGGGCAAAACAGGTGAGGCAAACAAGGCAAACCCTCCTGGGATGTGTGTGGGGAAGCCGGGTTTGTTTTGCAGGTGTATCAATGCCTCTGATTCATGGCTGTGTCACAGCCTGAAAATCTGCTTTAATTTACACCTTAGACCACCAGACTGTAAATCATCACTGTTACTGGAAAGTTGGTGTCGTTTTCAGTGAGTTTCTCTATCAGATAAGATCTGATAAGACCTCCTGGCCTTGAGGAGGTGGAGTGCAGGGGAAAGTGATTAAACAAGTATTCAGTGAAGGACTGTGACCAAGCCTGTGGTTTAAATCATGGCATAACGGGATTTCTGTGTTTGCCTTTGTGGCCTTAGATCACTGTGTTCCTATTGAATCTTTCAAAAACAACAGCTTAACCATTAAGAGGGAAAGCCTTTTGCAAGTGCCATACTTCAAAAAATGTGTAACAAGGGGAAGAGCCTTTGTATCTGTTTTGGAAGCTGGTTTAAAACTTAATCTGTTAAATTTACCTTGCATTTCTATTGCCATAACTGTCAAACCATGATTCTGATAGAAATGCTCTAAACTTCCTTTAAAAAATGTCCAGAATGCCTACTATTTTATTTTTGCATGAATAGTTATAGCAGCATAAATCCTAAATAACAGAAGCTCAAAGCTACCATCCACCAGATTTAACAACCCATGGTTACCTTCTTGACTTTCTGGAAAATGGGACATAAAATGGGCAAGAAATTACTTTTATTGTCCTTCACACAGCTGTAAAATGTGCATGTGTGATGGAGATCAGCAATTAGATGAAGTTCTTAAGAGGAGGGCAGTGTCACTCTTCGCTCTTGTGAGAATCTTCCAACTTTGATCCATCATTGACAAAGAAAATTGCACGTTTATTCAGGAATTTGGATGCATGGATGTTGCTGCAGTGAGAAGTGACACAATAGTCTTCAAGGTGTGGAATTTTAGGAGCTGCACTTCCAGTGTGGGCATCACATTAAAGCAGTCATTCATCCCTGTGGCAGCCCTTCTTCCTTCTGCACTCAAGGATCAGGAATCCATCATTAGTGCCTTTGCAAAAAAGGATAAAATGGAAAAATATTTTGCTTATTGGGATTGTAACTGGTTGCTCTTGTTGATTTCCGACTGGTTTTACCTGCTTGATCTTAAATATAAACAGTGAAATGGGTTAAAAGAAAATCAGTCATCCTCACCTCAGCTACATCTAGAAAGCCAGAGGCAGAATCTTCAAAGATTTTCACTTCTTTTTTTGTTTGTTTTTTTCTTTTTTTGGTGAAGTTTTTGAATTTGGTTTTTGGTTTTTTTAAAATTGACATCTGTGGTTGGAAAACCTAACTGGATGTGTATTTGTGGAAAATGAGCTTCTTGCCATTAAGCCGCAAACATGGATCTTCATTATAAATTTGTAATTATTAATTTTTTTATTTCAAGCTTTTCTAAATAAAACAAACTAAAACAACCTTTTATTTCAAAACAGCAAATGAATATGTTCAGTTTTAGATGTAAAAAGTTATTGTTGAGGTACTTCCAGTTTGAAAAACACTTGTGAAGTGACTCAAGGGTTTTCTACCTTTAGAAAAATGCAGTATTTGATTGTAAACACCTTTTGAGAGTGGAATTTCTCCATGGGCCTCAATCCACACCTAAAATTTCCCAGATGTGCTCACTTACTCTACAATGAAGAGATGAAAAACCTTTCTCATCCTCAATCAAAGCTAAGTACAGATTTCAGGGTCCATCCCAAAGAAAATGCAGATTGAAATACAAAGCTTATTATTTATTCTTATTATTCTTATTATTATTTATTCTTATTATTATTTATTCTCCATTAGGAAAAAAATAAGGCAACTCAGCTGCACGTCTGTCCTGTCTCACATAAATCTATCACAGCATTTCCTTCTTTTCTGTATTTGTCACATTCTGCTGACCCATGGTCATGTGTTTTGGGGAGCTGGCACACCCAGCTCAGCATCAGAGTGCCTTTCTTTTATCCACAATCCCATGAAGGACTTCCATTTTCCCTTTCTGCATTTGATTTTTATGCTGTGATTCAAAAAAAAAAAAAAAAAAAAAAAAAAAAAAAAAAAAAAAAAAAAAAAAAAAAAAAAAAAGAAAGAAAAACAACTTGCAAAAGGTGGAATTTCAATTACATTTTAGAAGCTGAGGATTAGCAAAATGCCACATTCTCTCAAAATGTTAAGAAGGCATTTTCATATGAGGTTTGAAAAATAATTAAGTAGTGGGTTTTCTAATGTTATCTTGTGGCCATTACAACTCCTGGGAATTAATGAAAATTATGTAGGCATTCTGCTGCCTAAGCAGAGATCCTTTATTTTGTGTTCTCATGGACTGGAAGCACAGAATATGCAATATTTTGTCTTAAAAGATTAGTGCACAGCTTTAACACAAGAAGGCATCTGCTTAAGAGCTCTTGAATCAGAAGTTAATCAGCCAGGAAAGGTAATGAGGCAGAGAAAAGAAATATCATTACCTCTACCTTGGATGGGGTGTAGGAAAAAGAAACCAAGTGCCTACATTTTATCCACAAGGTCTCAAGTGTTATTTAGACCTCCTGTGGGTCAGAGCAGAGCTGCAATTAGAAAACAATCCCTTCTTTGACTGCAATGAAAAGCCATAGAAAAAGCCATTTCTTTCATCAGGACTTTCTGGAAAAAGATTCCCTAAAACTGTAGAAAAATAATAGCAGAAAATATTGGAATAAGATCAGTTTTCTCATTTTTTAAAGTTCCTTAAATAACCAATTTTAAGTCCTCTTACTTCTTTCCACAGTTAGAAAGCAAATACATATTTAGAAAATTTTTTATCTTTTAGGGAGATGACCATTAATTTAAAAATGTTTAAAAATGACCTCTCCAAAAGCTTCCTTTATTACCTAATTTCAAGATTTATTAATTAGAATATAAGAAAATTTTTATAACTTTTAGTCTGATTTATTGTCTGTCTTCATATCTCACAGCCCATACAATCACAGCTTTTTTACTTTTCCCAGTGCCTCGTGTCTGAAACAAATAGTTGAGAAACAAACTCCATCTTCATCTGAAGTAATCACAAAATGTAAATGGAAAACTTTGTTGATTTTTAATCAACATCACTCTTACAGAATTGTTCTTTAGATATAATCTTATGCCATACTTATAATTTCAATATATAAGCTCTAACTTGTGGCTGCTGGTTCCTGTTATTTCTCTGCTTGGTACATTTGAAATACTGAAAGGAAAAAGGAAGGGGAAAGCCCTGGCAGAGTTAATTTGCTCTTTATTATGATATTTAATTATACACCATAATCAACTCACTTCTTGATCTTAAATTAGAAGTGTTAGAGTTCAACTCAGTTAGCTTTATGTTTAAATTTTTGCTCAGCTACACAAATTGAACTCTAAAAACTTCCAGCTGAAGAGCTTTTTTTCCAGTTTGAAATATTATTATTAGAATAGTAGTGATTAAGATAATAATAATTGGAATATTAATTAATATGTTGCTTCTAAACCTATATGGATTTTTCAAGTTATCAGAACTATGACAGAAGTCCTGGTTCATGTCTGTGTTAGCAGCAGGGTATGTAGAGGAGAAATCAATTTATAATTATTGATTACTTTGGTAACAGAGTGTAAGGTAACAGCTAAAGAAGCCCTAAACACATCCTAAACAGAGAATAAAAGCTGCTGGAGTTGTTCTGGAAACAATAAAAAGTCGTTTTCACAGACAAAGTGGGATGTGCCCCAGGGTCTGTGCCTGATTATGGTTTATTAATTTAACAATTAATAATAGGTGGCCACTCCATCTGGCCAAATGGTTTGTATATAACTCCATTACTACCTGTGGATGCATTAACAAAGGTGCAGTGCCAAGAGCAGACATATGTGTGTAGGTAAGCTAAACTTTTCTCTTTATCCTTTTCAATTCACTGCTTCTAAAGCTTTTCTTGGCACAGAGACAGATCTTTTTAGACTAAAAGGAACTGTTTTGTGCCTTTTCAGGCCAAAAGGAAGAGTTGTGTTTCTCTGGAAAGCAAGGGAGGCTCTGAAGGGGTTTTGTTCAGAGGGCTTTCAGGAATGCTCTCCACTGGAATAATCCTGTTCTGAGCCAAGTCAGTTCAGCACCAGTAGCAGAATAATTGTGCAAACTCTGAGCCCTTCTGGAGCAACAGTTATGGGACACGGAAGCAAAGAGATCCTTCAAAATCCAGCAAAGCGGAGGGATCAGCCCAACCCAGGCTGCTGTTTGTAGAAGCACTCAGCAGCAGATGTCTGCAGGATAATTTTAGATTCAGGCCAGCATCTGGTGATGCTTTCCAACAATATTCTTCCATCTCTGAAATTATTTGCTTCCCAGAGCTTCCCAAATTAAGCTGTTTAAAGGCTCTAATTCTACTATTTGGAGGAGGAGAAATAGTCAATGGGGAATGTGTCAAACATGAGATTGCACTGAGGTCTGAGCTGTCTTCTAAAGCAGCATTGGAATTCTGCCCTCAGGGCCTGTCTGACAATTCCTGAGATAAATCTGAATATTGTTTCATGCCAGGAACAGCAAAAATCCATGGCAGTAGGGTGGGAAAATGTGGCTATCCCAATCCAGTAAGTGACCCTCAGGTAGTGACAGCAAACATTTATTCATGTGGGTATTGACTACTCCCCACCAAACTGGGACAGCAGCCACTGCTGGCAACCAGTGGAAAAAAAGCTGGAGAAGTGAGCTCACAGGGATCTCACAAGGACCAGAAGGTTCAGTTTAAAGGCCTGCTTCTGGAACAGAATAACTTCTTGCAATAGTTCAGGACGAAAAAAGGCCTGGAGAAAAGCTTGAACAAGGGTCAGAGTGTGGCTCTGCAGCAAAGACCAACTGCACCCTGTTTGGATCACAACACAGAATCACTCCAGGAAGAATTAATCCTTCTCTTCTGTAGGGCATTTATGAGACC
Organism: Eopsaltria australis; assembly: GCA_034509425.1. Lineage (NCBI taxonomy): Eukaryota > Metazoa > Chordata > Aves > Passeriformes > Petroicidae > Eopsaltria > Eopsaltria australis. The sequence goes on along the minus strand of JAVTVJ010000447.1, from coordinate 33,756 downwards.
ACCACTGGAATTTTGGGCTGGAAAAGTACAGTTTGGGAGTTCACATTGAAGAAAAAGTCATTGGCGCATGGGACTGAGTGCAACAAAGAGCTACCAAGCTTCTGGCTGAGGGGAACTGATGGGCTGATGTGCAAAGAGCTTGGACATGGAGCTGCCAGGCCAGTGCAGAATGGCTTTGGAAGACACTCAGGAGTGTTCCACAGCTTGGAATTGATGCCATGTGACTGGCAAGGTTTGCTCACTGATAGGAAGCAGAAATGTGGGAGAGCTGCTTCAGTGAATCCCAGAAGGGTTTGGGTTGGAAGGGACCCTAAAGTTCATCCAGTCCCAGCCCCTGCCAACCCTCAGAGGAGAACACACAGATGGTGGCTCCAGGATTGTTATCCAGCACTGCATTCTAACAGCAGCCCTTTGAAGGGAAAATGCTTCCACCTCACAGCAGTATTTGAAATATTCTTTGCTTCACTCCAAGCCTTCCTGCCAGAGTCCATCTATTGCTGCTTCTGTAGATGATTCCATGGGTCCCTTCTAACCCTCATGATTAAGCTTGGATAATGCTGCACACATCCAACACACATTTCCTTATCCCACCATTGTCACTGATGGTCCTGGTTAAATGTAAAGTTCTGCAAGAGCTGGAATAGCAGCTTTGTGTGCAGCACTGTTGCTTAAGGATTCACCCACCTGGGAAAGTCAAAGCATTAGCACATTCAAAGTTATAATTTTTCTTTTTCACCATATTTTTTGAAGTGTTTCCTGATATATTTAATGATTTGCAACTGCTTAGGTGGGTTTCACCTCAGGTTTTAAAAGGGGAAAAGCACTACATGAAATTTAGCAACAAAGTTTATCTTTAAGTGATTTAATTACCTAGCCATTGCCCTGCATGAAAATATCAAAAAGCAAGAGTGAAGTGTCATCACGCCCTGAGACAGCAAGGGGTCACAAATCATCCTTGTTGTCCTTTGAATAAATGACACGACATTTTTCATGGGTCATTAACTTTCCTGCAGACTGAAAAGGGGATCTTAGGGAAGGGATTTGGATTCTACATCTCTAGAAGGCTGATTGCGTAAAAAATGGTGACAGATGTTATAAAAACAGTAGGAAATGTGATCAATGTGTCAAAGCCAAACCACAAAGGGCATGAAGTGTTTTTTTGGCTGTCACACCCTTTCAATACGTGATGGCAAGTGCTTGGGTTTTTTGCTGCTGTTGATAAACATCCCTGCTGCTAAAACAAAACTGTTGTTAAAAAATACACAAGTTCTTTCTTAGAATTGGAAATGTTCAACCACTTCTAGTTTTAATGAAGCATTTTTTTGCAAATATGCATTTTTTTCTAACAGTAAAAGAGATGAATCTTAATAACATTGAATACTCTTCACAGCCAACCTAAAATAAAGATAACTGAGAGCTGCCACAGTGAGGTTGCTGTTGCATCAGCCTCCAGCATGTTTGGGCAGGGGTGGAGTGTTGGTGGGAGCCAGTCTGAGACCAAACAAACTCACACTTGAGAGCTGCTGTGAATCCTGCCAATCTCCATGGGCTGGGACTCAATGGATGAACAAACCAAGAGCAGGTTTCAGCTGATGGCTGTGATGATAAAATGCACATTTTTTGGAAGAGTGTGCAAAATTCCCTGCAGAAAGTGCTAATCCCTCTGGAAGGGAAGCCACTCCTTTAGCATTAGGCTTCATACATTGTTAATGAAGAAGAGAAACAATTAAATGGGAAAAAGGGACAATTAAAACAACACTTAATTGTGACAAGTTGATAAAGCGTCCCACCAGCTAATCAATACAGCTTCTGGGAGTTTAACAGCCTTATCAATTTTACTGATGTCTGCATACCTGCTAATTTTAAGTTCTTGGACTACATTTACAGAGTGCCAGGGGAGAACTTTTTACATTGCAAACGAGCTGGCAAGAAGGAGAACCCAGAGGACAAGAAGTTTCCTTGGTATTTTTGAAAACCATTTGTATCATCCTGGTTCTTCCCCCAGAGGATGCTTGGGCACTGAACAGGCTCCCCAGGGCAGTGGTCACAGCAGCAGCCTGACAGAGCTCAAGGAGTGTTTGGACAATGCTCTCAGGCACATGGAGGGAGTTTTGGAGTTGTCTTGTGCAGGGCCAGGACTTGGTCTCAGTCCTTGTGGGTCCCTTCCAACTTGAGATATTCTGTGATACTTCTATTTCTGGTAAGGTTTTACCTTTCTTTCTTTGTTTCTTGTGAGGAAATAAAAATCTAGATCGATGCTAAGTGGGAGATGTGATCTATAATTTACTCTTTCAAAAATAAAGGGATACTATTAAGTAAGCAAAACTACCACAAACAAAGCTGTGTGTTGGCCTAATTGATTATCAGAAAAATAACAATCTGGACATATACAATGAAAAAGTCATGCTGGTGCTCAGTTTCCTTCCTGTATTCATGAGAAATCATCTTCCAGTCCTACCTCTTGTTTCCATATTATCAAAGACAAAGAGGTGTCATTTGGTAAAACTGCCAAGTATTCAATGAAGCTACGTGTAGTTGTATTATTAGATTTGGATCTTCATCAGTTCTGCATTAATTACTCAGTCTGGCTACAGTCATGGACTGAAGTTTGATGGTAAAAGTGTGGTTTGTTGTAGGTGAGCAGCAGATACAGTTCATAAAAATGTGATTGATGGTGGATCCATTTAAACCAGTAAAAGACTCAAGTGGACATCACCTGAGAATTCATATTTGTTTGCCTGTGAGGTGTTAGAGCAGGACAAGCATAATAAACAGACTTTTATCCTTTACTCTTATTTTACTCTCTGAAAAACAAAGTAGCACCTACTTCACTGTATTAGTGGTAATTATTTATAGATTTTTTTTGGAAAAGCATAGGAGTGATTATGAAACTTGTTGGGCCAGATTTAATTAACCTGCAAGTGGCAGACACCCAACATTAGTATTAATTTTACATGGTATTTGATAATTCTGATAACAATCGACTTCTTCACGTATTCTGAAAACTTTTCATAAGAAATCTTAAATCTACTTCAAGATCAGAGTTTCCCACTTTGACAATTTTCCAACAATGTTTTCTACTGTGTCTCTAAATGCACAAAATGTTCAGCCTGACAATAGAGCTGAGAGAAGGAAATAATCTGGATCTGATCAGTTTTCATTAAAAGTGATATTGATGAAGGTAAAATAATTTCCACTGAAGAACCTTTCCAAACTGATTTTATTGCATATTGATCACAGTTGTAGTTTTCCTTACATTGACATCTGAGTAGATATTTCTGTGGGCTGAGGTTTGTTCCCTTCTCTGTTCTGTATTAAAAATTTCTGTCCTGTGGGAATTAACAGCATCAGGCACACTGGTAATATTGTCCTTGCTCCTCAATAAGGAAATTATCTCAAATTGCCCAAGTTAATTAAGGCAAATCAAGGACTAAAACAGTTGTTTCTAACCTGTGCTTAGTTTGACCTTTGCCTCTGTCCCAGAGCAGAAAAGAGGTTGATGTGCTCAAAACACTTTTGTTTCCAGTTTTATGAAAACACATTGCTTCTCTTTACATATCTACACATCCCTGGGTTTAATTTAATTCAATACAAGGCTTGTTGGAACAAACGGTGACACAAAAAATATTGAAGAAAAAGCCAAATAAAAATGTTCAAGAATAGAGCAGTTCATTGAAAGTAGTTTCTGGATTAAAGGGGGATATGTCTTACTGAGGACTGATAGGTGAAATTGTCTAACTTTTGCTTGTGCAAGGATTTCCAAAAGGAATTTGTTACAATTGTCTATCAGTGTGAAGCAAAGTTTGTTAATTTATTTCAGTGAAACCTCTAATATACCCCTGGATTGATTTTTGTACACATCAAGCAGAATGGGAAGAGAAATGGAGAGAATCTGTGAAAATAGGAGAAATCTTGGTGATGCTTGAAGGAGAAGGAGGAAATTTCTATAACCCACAAGGGAATTTGTTTACATAGTCATCACTAAAATTACATTCTTAAATTAGTCCTTTTAACGGAGGAATAATGAAATAATTTAATAAAAGTGGGAAGTCTGAGATGAAAATAATTTTCTAGGATTTAAAATACTCAGTATTGCTACAACTGTGTAGTCTTGACATGTAACCCTGGCCAAATGAATGCCAGGGGTGATCTAAGAGATCCCTGCTGTGGTCCCATTTCACGTCCTTTTCCCATTCCCTCCTTTTGATTTCATTCCCTTTCAACTTCCTCTGCAGCAGGTCTGATGCTCATCTGACCTTCAAGGAGCCTTTTCTGTTCACTTGCTGGGCAGAAAACCGGGCCACCAAGGAAAAAAGAAGAAAAAGAGAAAAAAGAAAAGGTAAAAAAAATATTAAGGGGAAAAAAACCCTCAACCCAAAACAAACCCAGAAATAAATTTCTGCTGGTTTAGTATATTAACATTCTGAAGTTTTTAGAAGTTCAAGTCTTTGGTATCCTGCTCCACAGCCTCCAGCACAGAGGCAAACCATGGTGTAGAGTCTGGAAGATATTTTGCCACATATAATATTGATATTTTTACCCCTTGAGCATTATGATACCTTTTTATTCTCATATGTCTTTTGGGGTCACCATAAAATCCTCAGCATACATTTGGAGAACACACAAATGGAAACACATTTGATGAAGAAAAAAACTAAAAAGGAAAAGTGGACAGAATAAAGGAAAGAAGTGAAAATGAGGGGGGAAAGTTCATTTGAAGACAAATACAGGGAGAGAGATGGAAATTACTTCTGAACCTTCATTTTGTTTGAAAATATCAGAAAACACACATGACATCTGTGAGCTTTTGGCCTTTAAGCTTGGAAAGATGCCTGGGTTCACCTGGGGAGCAGCCTGAACAAATGTCATTTACAGCTGGGGGAGGTGAAAGAAGGAAGGACTAACGTGCTTGAGTCTGAAAAGGAACTTTCTCACACAGCTCCTGGTACCTGCACTGAGATGTTAGAAATTCAGGGGGTTGGAAGGAAAGGCAAGGACTGAATTAAAGATTCAAAATGAAATACAAACAGAGAAAAAACTGACATTTTGTAGTAGTCTGGCAGCTCATTCCATCAGTGGTTATGTAGTCTGTGATTTCCCTACATATATGCAGAAAATAAATCCCAGCCTGGGATGGGAAAGAACAGGTTTTTCCTTACCTGGCTGGTTAAATGGCTACTTTACCAAACAATGAAAACCTGTGTGACAATCCCTATTTTTCATGAGGGCACACTGACAAGCAGTACATATAAATCCCATTTTCTGACTGTGAAATCCATTCTTTTTCCTCTGGATTGACCTTTCTAGTTCCCTGATCTCTGTCCTTCCCAACACACCAGGTTTACAGGGTAATGTACTTTTTAGTTGAGTGATTAAATTGAACCTGTTTTCTACAGGACCTGTGGGTTCATGTTCCCTCAAACAATTGATTCAGGAAATAGGAAGTTGTATTCTCTGCCAACTTACATCTTCTTCCATTTGAATAGAGAAATGTGAATTTAATTCATTTCATGGATTTAATGTATCACCCGCCTCCAGTGTGTTTAGTGCCTTGATTTTCCTTTCCCACTCCTTTTTGTGTCCTCTAACAATGCTGGGTGTTAGGGCTGCTGATAGAAACTTTTTCTTTGGTCATTCATGGCCAAGTGATTCTTTCAAGTTTCCTGATTACCTACATGAGTAAGGTTGCAATAAATACTCACTTTCATCACCTTCATCTTTCCTTTTTACATCAAATTCCGTATATAAATGTGTGCAATGACTTCCAGGTGTTGCCTCCATATTTCTGTCAGTTCCTTCCTATCTTTTATCAGCTAAGTTGTGACTTTTGCCTGGATTTTTTGGGGGGACTTCTTCTGAGGATTCATCTGACTGAAGGGCTTGTAGCACTTTCCCTCCTAACCTGTCAGTCTGGCAATTGTTTTTGGGCTTTGGGAATGGCCTTTCTTTCAAATTCCCAGTGCACAAAAGTCTCTGAGGGATGTCAGAGCTTATTTACAGTAACACAACCAGTAACACTATCTGGATAGATAAACAAACTCTTATTTTGTCTGTTAGGAACTCAAATAAGGTACTTTCTTTCAAGAATTTATCCCCCAAAGGTAAAATAGAGTTTTATTGCCAATTGTGAAGGGAACAGTATCAATCCTCCACAGTTAACCACTTTCTCCAGACCATCTGTGCTTTTGTAAAGGTCCCTTGGCAAAACACTTCCCTTTGTTTGGTTTTCAGGGCACTCAGCTGTGCCCTTGTTCCACAGCAGCTCTGAGCAAGGGAACACCAAGTCACACACCAGTGCCCCACTGGGCATTAAAGCCTTTTGAATAATTTCTCTTCTGGAACTCAGTCTGTGTGGCTTCATCAAAACCTTTCCTGGCCAAAGACATGGGTTTAATTACTATTTAATTAGTACTCTTAGGAAATGCCTGATAAGGAGAGGTGAAAGGGGCCAGAGATTGCACCTAGTATGTAGTAAAAGCAAAGCCACCTCCTCCTGGGAGGGGAGGAATGAGCAGATGGGCCATGTCACCTGTCTTTAGTAAAGGAGAAAAAGTCCTGGCCTGTTCTATTGACAAATACAGGAACAAAAAGTCTGTAAAATAAATCAAAGTTCTGCAGCCATTGCTTTCTTTCCTCCTTCCAATTTTCATTGTCCCAAGCAGAAATTCCTGGTAGTGCTACCCATGATGTCACAAACAGTGCAGACAGGTTGGTCTGTGCAATTTTCAGCCTTGCTTTCGAAGCTGTAACCCATGTCTGAGCTGAATCCTGACAGATTTCTAATAAAATCCAAGCACATTTCTAATAAAATCACTAACAGATCAGTCAGAAGCCTGTCATAAGGTGGGAGTCCCTGTAGTTTTCTTCTCTTCCCCCCATGGATGCTTTTTGTAAGCCCACATCAGGCATTTGGATTGAAAACTCAGCTCTCCATAAATAAAATAAAGGACTGTATTAAGTCAAGTAGCTCCCCTGATGCTGCTTGCTTCATTAACACTCTTCCCTGGTCTCCAGTGGATGTTCAAGCTCTCCTTGGGGAAAATAAACACCTCTCCAATCTGTTTTTCACCTCTCATTTCTTTATTTACTGATTTCTGGTGAGCCTAAAACGTGCTATCAAGCTTCAGGAGCTTTTATGTTGCCTTTAATTTCCTTCCAAGGTGCTTTTCTCTGTTGGATCCTCTGCAACATTACCAGGGTTTTGTTTTGAGATTAGTGCTTTCTTAGCTGAACTGATTCTTTCTGGGGTGAAATAAACTACACCATGAGCCTTTTTAGAAATGAGTAGTGAAGCATCTGTTGTGTTAGTCCAGTCCTACCTGCCCCCTCTGCAAGAGCTGGCACTCAGGGCTTTCTTCCTGTTTTTGACTGACCTTTTTAAGGGAGAGATTTCTATTTCAGTTTTGTTGGCAGGCAAAGGCCACAGACAGGTTAAAGACTGGTTCTGTTAAAAACTTTACAAGCAGATGAAGCATGATAGCAGCTCCAGCCATGAACCCACAGGTACAAATAAAATAAAATTTAAAAAAAAAAAAATAGGTGCATCTGACAAAACCCAGCAAAGGCGCTGAGCTATTTTTGCAAAGCCTAGGTGTGCTGGCAATTCAGAAGCAGCAATAACCACAGCTCCTGTCCTGCTCTGTGGCTTTCAGAGGACATTTTTCTTTGGGCATTATGGCAGGGGTGATTTCAGAGGATGTGAAAGAGTCCTCTACAGAGAGGGTTTGAACATGAAACTTTTGCAGCCTGGCCTTAAGAGACACCTACAAATCAAATTCCAGTTACAGCCAAAGACAATGTGATCAAGTGGAGAAGTGGATGGCACTCTGTTTGACTCAAAATTTTTAAAATGTATCAGAAATAGGATTAGGGATGAGTCACTGTACATGTTCTTCACAGTAAGAACGAAACAGCTAAACCCTGTTATTCCCATTGTACTTCCATATTCTTTACAGCACCCATTATTCTGGCATTGCAGGTGGATGATTTTCACAGCTGAGCTGTTAAATGTATTTTAGAATGGCATTACAAACTTTATTTGCAATTCCTTTCATTGGTCTCTATGTGTTGAATAAATGCTTAGGGAGCAAAACTCTTCTGTGGTAGCAAACCTGTGGGACTTACTGTAAATGTAAACAGTTTTCAATATTTGTGAATGCAAATTTCCACACCATACATCTATTTCCATAGGTGGAAGTGGTTTAGCTATGCAGTGTTTTGCCTGATTTCTGAATTTGGGGACCACCAGAGCTCTGCTTTCCCTGTGCTACAGGGACACAGAGGGTGTGACACCTTAATAGTCACAATCAAGATATCTATAGCTCTGTGGGCGACCCAGACTGGGATTCAGTTGCCTAAACCTGGATTTCTAATGCTTTCTGAGTTGCCCTCAGAACCTACAGAAGAAAGATGCCCATAATGTCACTTTAAAGTTTGAAAGGATGCCCAGAGCATAAAAAGGAGTAGTGGGTGTGGGCAACTAAAACATGCACTAAAGAACTCAATGGAAATCTAGTAAATGCAGGCAAATGGGATTAAGGGAGTCTGATCAATTGTTGAAATTCAGTTCTTTTCTCCAGAATAACCTTCTGGCTGCACTGATTACAGTTTGTGAAACCCCATCCCCAAGAGACAGGCAGACATGAGACACAAGATACAGGAGACCTGCACTCTCCTGAAAAGCACAGGGAATATTTTGGAGAATAAAAAGTGTCGCCAGACACCATTAATTGGTACAGTTGGGATAATAAACACGTGCTTCCTTGGTTTGCTTAAAAAAAAATCTTCACTGCAACTTCAATTAGCACTTCAACACTCCTGAAAACTGGTGTACATGAAATGTCCTGATTTTTTCATTATAGAATCAACAATGCCTTCTTTCAGATCATTCCTTTCATCAAGGACTTCAAAGCCCTTAATGAAAACATATTTTGTTTGTTTACATTGCATAATGGATCATGCCAAATAATGCCTGAATTGACTGACATGCAGGGTGACAGAGCCACAAAATTCAAATTCTTGTTTTGTCCTCAGTAGCCCAAATATATCACAGGTTAGCCCTCAGACAAAGGCTGCCTGTACCCACTTTTGGAAGAAAAAGATGAAGAGATGGCAAAATGCTGCAAATATGAAAACAAAAAGCTTGCTAAATAGTTAATGAAAGATTATACATTTATTTATAGCAGAGAATAACAGAGAAGCAAACAGAAAGAATCCTGGTATCTGTATCATTTTGGCTCATTTGCTACCATGTCACTGCAAGTTTGTCCCTCAAGAACATTTATTCAAGATAGTTCATGATTAATTCATATACACTGGTTGCAGATAGCAAATGTCTGGAGGAAGAAATGTATTGCATTTAATCAATATCATTTTTTTTTTCAAGTCTTTTAGTCAGTTTGGTTGGATTCATCTCACAGGCTGAAGATATACAAATATAGTTGTGCAGAGATAACCTGCTGGGATGTCCCTCATGAAGATACAAAACACAATGAAGACTTTGCTGGGAGTCAGTTCTGAGGTCTGACCACATTCCCTGGGTTATCTGGAGTATCCACAGGTGACTCAACCACCAGCAATATTTTATGTAAGCATATTACAGGAACAATTTTGCATTTTTAATTCCCTTATGTTCAAATCCTCTCTCAATTGGGAAATTCAGTCCCATCACCCCAATTCTGTGGCTACAAAAAATGGAGGTGAAAAAGAGCCAGGTCTTTAGCCCATGATTATTCCCAGCCCTGCCACTGCCAGGTTCCTCGATGTCCCCTCTTCTAAAAGAACACAGATCTGGGGGGTGCAGTGTCTGTGCCTGTGGTGGGGAGGGGTGAAAAGAGCATGTAATGAATGAAAATACACTTTTTTTTTTATTTTCAAGTTGTCCAAAACCTGATTCTGTTTGGATTCAAAGAACACAACCCTCTATTTATGGTTTGGGCTGGTGCAGCTGAATTGTCACATCCACTACTGGGAACAACAGCACTCCTTACAGGGGTGTAAATACCCAGTCATGCTTCTGACTTGGAAATTAGCCCTCAACACTCTGCTGGAATCATTTCAAGTGACTCAGGTCTCCAAAAAACCTCTGTACAAAATATTGCTCTGCTAAAGAAATTTCTCTTTCAAGCTTGCTCACTCGTATCCCTAAGCCAATAGGAAATGAAAACTGATTATTTCCCCTTTGAATCACATGTGCTCTGCTCATTTTGTGCAATAATATAATTCAGAATAAAATAAGGGGAGGGATATAAATTTTCATTGACCGTATTAAATTGAACAATGTACATACTTCTGTGGTGTTAGTTTTCATTACAAAGGAAATTGAACTGCAGAAGATGGTCATTTGAAGCTCTATAGATTTTTCTGCCCCATAAGCTGCAAAGAATATGTTTGAATGTGTTCATCCTTTCTTTAGATGTTTATATGCATATATATTTTTTATATATGCACATGTGCAAACATACACAAATAATGTGCTACATTTATGAGGAAAAAAACAGACTCCTGATATTTCATTAGCTGGAAAGATGCACATGTTTGGTTTTTGTGTATTTTCTCCCATGTTTTTAATTATTACAATTTTTCAGCATATTCTAGTCAGATCCTTGGGTGTGGAGAGAGGCAAAAAAGAGAGGAAGAAGGCAATAAATTAAAATATACACTGAATGTTCTAATTAAGATTTATTTAATCCAGCTACAAAACAGTATTTAGCATCCTGATGGGAGCAGATTGCTTTCACATTCGATGTGATTTCCCATTTTTAAATGAGAAAAGTGGCACTGTATTAAACCTGAATTATTGCTGCACTGCTGAGATATTTGGGATTTCAGAGCATGTACTTTCTTCAGGGCCAGGTTTGCTCCAAAGCCACGGCACAAAGAGCCCAGCAAATCCTTGCCTGAGCTGCAGAGCTCCCTGTATAGATCAAGCAGGAAACCCCTGCAAACATAGGAGAGAAAATTGTTCTCTAAATTCATAATCTCAAGACAATCCCAGTTATTAATTTCTGAAGCTTTTCAATGTAAAGAACTACATTACCAGACTGAGTGTTTTCCAAGGAAAGAATATATGTGACCTCCTAAACCAGGCAGCCTTGATGCAGAGCTATATTAACTGGGAGGTTTAATGCATTTTTTGACAAAGCTCAGCAGAAATAACTCCAGCAGGATCAAGGAGTAAAATGAGAAACATAATGATGCTGTTTAAAATGCCAAAGAGCTCCAGGTTAAAAATATGAATATAAGGCCTGATTCAAAGCTATGAATTTCATAGCAAGAGTCATGATGAATGCAGGGATTCTGGAACAAGACCCCAGAAAAACAAAGCACCACCATGTATGAAGCTCCAGGTCAGCCCTGTGCACATTTCGAACACATGAACCAATTTCCACCAAGGCTGCCTGGGTCAGCTCCAGGCTGCACAGTGCCCTGAGAGCAGGACAAGCCATTTGGGGAATCTGTCTCTGACCTTTGGGACAAAAAAAACCATCTGGAGGGCTTTGGGGCTCCACAGAGAGAAGTTTTGGGCTGGAGAGGGTTTGTGAGACTCAGTGAGGCAGAGCCTGAGGGTTGTGTGTGTTGGTTGTGTCCTGCAGGCACCAGGGCAAGGGAAAAGCATCCTGCACAGAGAGCCCCAGGCTGTGCCAAGCTCTCTCACATGATGTCCTTTTATGCCACAAGGTCCTTTTATGTCAACTCAGCGTGTTCCCAGTCCAGCCCCAGCCACATCTGCTGAAATGGGAATCAAGTCCTCTACCAAACCCAGTGCAAAGCAAGGAAATCCCTTGTTCTGAAACTCATAAAATAAGAATGTAATTAAAAAGTGAAATATTGAACTGTTTCATTGATAGGGAGCAACCTATAGCTGATGACTTATTCACAGAGTTATCATATCTATGATCACAACTATAATATTTAGAAATGCCTTTAGCTTTTCTAGACTGCAGTCTTTAAAATATCCTCCCAATTCTTTTAATAGAATGTGTGGGTTTGTTACAATAATGTAATCAGCAGGAACAGAAGGTACCTTTGTGATCTTATAAGGGGTATTTCAAAAAGATCTCTACCAACTTCCACACTCTCTATTTCCTCTACCTCCTCCTCCAGACAAAAAGAAAAAAAACTCCAAAACAGCAAAAAAAAACCAAACCAAAAAAAAAAAAAAACCACACAACAACAACAACACAAAAAACCCCAAAAAAACCCCAAAAAACCCCCCCAAAAAAACCAAACATAAAACCAAAAAAAAAACCCCAAAAAACCCCAACAATGAATAAAAGGATTATATTTCCCTAACTACTATTAATTTCAGTGAATTTGGTCTTCAGCTGCTGCTTTTTCAGTCAGTGAGCTTTCATGGGCCTGAGTTTGCTCAGCCATTGATGGCTGATTGCCCAGCTGGGCAATTTGTGCTTAATCCCAGCTCTGGCTGGTGGCACTCACTCAGTGTCACTCAGCAGAGCTGCTCCCTTTCCACACCCCCTGAAAATACAACTCTGTGCATGAGGGCCACCAGACATTCCCATCTGGTTATGTGGCATCAGCTGAATTTTACCTGTTTGTTTTACTGTTTTACCTTTCTGCCAATTTTTGCTGCCTTTTACTTCCTCCAGGACTTTTGGGGACGCAGACCATCCTATTTCTGCCTGGAGAAAATACTAGATTTTATTTGTTTGTTTTTCCCTCCTCTCCTTCCCCCAAAATAGTAACAAACAGCATCTGTCATGACCTAAAGGATTACCCAACACACAGGTGTGTAGAAATCATGACCATGAGTCCACAGGATTCCATAACAGACAGGGACACAGAGGTTTCTATCCTCTGAATTTCTCTATTTTAGTACAGATTACTGCAAAATTATAGCCCAGAGAAGGATCTCACCATCCCAGAGGCAAACCAGACCCCACAATGGGTCCAGAGGGGAATGAATCAGAGGACAGACTCCCCTCAAAGATAATCCACGGCACAGTCTGGAGTCACACAGGTGTCCCCAGTGATAGTCCAGGATCTTGAGGAAAGTTCATGTGGAAAACACAACCTGTTTAGGTACAGGGTACATACAGCATGTAAAGTTCTCACAGAAATTTCATTTTGGATAAAAAATAACCCCTTTTTATACCACAGAGACATCAGAAGGTGCAGGACACCATCACTTCAACCAACCCATGTGCTCTGTAATTTCATATTTCACCCATAAGAGCCAACACATGATGTTTCCTCTTTTTCAGACCAACTTGATTTTCTCCATCTCCACTTTTCCAGATGATAAGTTGCCACTACACTTTCTTGGGTTTATATTTTTGGCAATACCTCAGGATGTCCAGCTTCTAAATAGCCCAGCTGTGCTTACATAGACCCAGCAGCACTTTCCAAGGATGTTTCTGATTCCCAAGCTGGATTTCCAGACTCACAGGCCCAGGCTGCCAGACCTTTCTTTGTTCACTAATTCTCCCTTCTAATCAGGATGCTCACATCAACATCCTGCACTCATATTTCACTGCTGCAGTGACTGAATTCTTTCTCGTCTGAGTTGACCACAAGAGGGGGGAAAAAAAGGAAAATATTGATCTGTTTTTCTCTCTCTCTTACTTCCCAGGGTTTTTAAAAATGTTTTTGACAATGACAACATTTTTGTACTGCCTGAAATGTCCCATGAGAAACAAACCTACTTAGGAAGGCCTTTATCCTCTAAGGATTTACCAGTCTCAAACATGTTTTTTGTGAATGATAAGACTAAAGAGAGTCACAGGAGAGTTGCCAGTACCCCAGGGAAGAGAGGACACGAGGATCCCCTTTGTGCTGCTCTACAAAAAGCCTCACAACACTTAGCACATTTTCTGATTTCTGGGTACACTGAGGTCTATATTCCTTAAACTCTGCCTGTTCTGCTGATTGAGGATTACCTGAAGGCTGTCCCACACTTATCCAGAATATGCAGCAGCACATCCTTCCTTATGCAAATCATTTATGAGAGTCCTTACAAAAGACCTTTATTTCAGTATAAATTTGGTGTCTGCCGAGCTCATTTGTGCCATGCACGGCAAAGCCCTCTGAGAATGAAACCATGGATTTCCTTTTCCCTTTTGGCAAATGGAACTCAAAAAGATGGGAGCAATAAATTTGGGGCTTTCTGTTAATTGATTCATTGTGTTCAACATCTGTGGGCTTTGCTTCCAAACCTGACACTGCAGAGCATGGTTGAAGCTGGGAACCAGGCAGGGAGAACACGGATTTCATGGCCATGGAACATCAGAATTTGCAAAGAAAGAATAAAATTGAATTCCAAGAAACGGAATTTCCAAGCAGGTGTTGGAAGCACGTTTTAAAGGCTGAATAGTTTGTGATCAATAACAATCCAATCTAATCCTATTAACATTATAATTCAGGATTGTTAAGAATAGAGTATCTTGTTAGGAAGATGTTATTTTTCAGAGCTGTGTGTAAATTTGCAGGTAATCAATTTAACAGCTGTCTTCAGGAACTTGAAGTACTTAAATAATTTTAAGAACTAAAAATTTAAATGCTAATGACAGAGATATTTGTTTTATTATCCTCAAGTAAAGATGTACTTATGTAACACAACTTCGTAGCTTGTTAGCAAATGTTAATGTATTTTTAAAATCTTGTACTTTTATCTCCAAGTTTTTTATAAATTGATTATTTTCAGTTTAACACAGGTAACAGATGATCATTCACAGTCATCTGCCTCCCTGCTTTCCAGTCCTAATAGCTGAGAACTGCTGAAGCAAAAACATAACTTCCTATTAGCAGTCTGTGTTAATGAAGAAGGTCTAAAGCACACATACCACTTAGCTCTTAAATAAATTACAAGCCCTGGGTGTTAAGTGGCTAAATGAGTATTTTTAAACAATATTTGAATTGCACCTCTTTTCTACAGCTGCAGGTGTTTACAAAATGCCTGTATTTTACCTGCATTTTTGCACTAATCTCTAAAATAACATTTTTTAACAGCTGTTAGTTTTTCTGTCTGTAATCACCAGTGATGATTCACTGAGATCCCCACTGCATTCCCTCAAGCTATACTACACAAGGAGGCAGTTTTCCAACTTATTTTTATTTAAGCAGAGTTTCAAGCACAAAACTTGAGAAGATTTTTCAATGGCATTTATGTGAAGAAAAGGGAAGTTGTTGTTTGAAACAGATGAAAATTTGTTCATCCCTCACCTGCCAATGAAACGAAACAATCCCTGCATGTGGGCTGAGGTTCCCTCCTTTGTACTCAGAGATAAAGTATTAACAAGCTACTAAAGAATTTGGTAATAGGAAGGAAGGAAAAAAATCCCTTTTATGTATGATTGGGGATGTTTAAGCTCATCACCATTTATTTAAATGTTTCAATGCAACATTTAGTGCCATGGAAAATTCAAGTATCTTCTACTTTTATTCCAGGACTGTGGCATTTTTCAAGTAGCAACTTGGAAATTAACAATAATGTGAAAGATGCACATTTATTTTCAAGGAGAGTTGTAAAATTAAATTAGAAATGAGTCAGTTTTGGTACTGCAGATTAGTGGAGAGATTTGACAGATCTGCTCACACTTAGAAACCCTGAGTCCTCTGAGCTGAAGAGCATCAGAAAAGGCACAGAAATGTGACCCCCAAGTGAGTGATACAAAGCACGTAAAAGTCCAGAAGAGAGAATCGTTTCAGGGAGTTGAAAGGTATTTTAACATGTGCTATTTTTGGTTCAGTGTCTCTGACAGCACCAAAATAAAAGTGACTCAACAATGAGCCTCAGTATAAAGCTTCTCTCCTCCAAGGGATAAAGTTGTAGGAATGATGGACAAACCTCAAACAGAGAGCTTTGAGCTTAAACTCAGACCTCCAAAAATTGGAAATGTAACCAAATCCTCCAAATGTCTTTGGAGGTGTAAGAGTATTTAGTTATGTGGGTGAGTACTAGAATTGCCACCCCCTTGCTGTTGGGTTCCAGGACAATTTTCAGCACAGTTTAAGAGGCCCCAGACATGACTGTGTGGAAGGAGGTTGGTATAACAGCAGAACACACAAGTTTAGGTGCTCCTGGGTAAAGGTTGGGATGTTTTTATGCAACTTGAGCAGCTGGCACTGGGATGACACCTCCTTTTTCCAGCTCAGAGGGCTCTGGTTTTCATTGCATGGCACAAAATATCAATACCACACTGTAGGGTACAGACCATTGCTGGTGAGACTCACTAGGAGCCAAGCTCCACCCCACAGCCACTTTTCCCTTTGGGATCTCCCAGTGGATCATAGAGAACTTCAGGTAAACTCAAAGTTTCGCTCACAAGGATCCTATCTTAGGCTTAGTATCATAAAACAAGATCGAAGACAATGCATAAAATGGACTAGGATTACTAGAGCTGCAAGGCCTGAGATACATTTTGTGTCTCCTTAAAATAGCTTGGAAATAAACCCAAACTACTCACGGATATCTTCAGGGTTTTGTGCTAGAATGAGCTTGACACTTACAGATCTTCTGCTGAAAATATGATTTTTTCACCTGATTGAACTTGCCTTTTTCAAGGAGAAGGATCTGGAAGATAAGATGTCAGCTGAATGAAAATTTGCCAGCCTCAGAATAAATTATTCCCTGTAGTCTTCATTCCCACTGAATAAAGGGCAGCAGTATCAGTGTCCCTCTTCATAGTCCAATTATTTTAGTCTTGCTCCCAGTGACACTTGGCTGTCTGCTGCCTACCAAAAAACAGCTTAGAGTTCTACTGAGTTACACTGGGGAGGAAAAAATCTGTATTGTAAATCACAAACCTCATAGCCAAAAATCTGAACTTTACAAATCTGAATTTATCTCAATATTTTAAAAGGCCATTTAAAAGATTCTCCATTGTACAAAGCCATTACCATTAACTATAAGCCACAAAAAGGAAACTTTATACCACTAAAAGAAGCTGGAAGTGAAACCTGGGGAAAGCTGTGCAAGAGTAGAGTGGATTTTTACAAAGATTACTGTTTTATTTTTCATAATGATTATATTTATATTAGAGGGGTTTTTTTCCTAATGAAATTACAGGATAGACCAAATTAAACATTAAGAATGATACTGAGGTACCAGGCTATGTTTGTAGGGACAAGGTGATAATTTCTGTATGTTTGTGTAACACAGGGAGGTGAAATAAAGAAACATGCAATATGCAATTTTATCTGGAGTTATATTATATTTGCTTGAGAAGGAACAATCAGTGATACCTTTGGATCCATTATTCATGTCCTGGATAGCACTAAGCATCAATATGAACACAAAACAATCTTTACTTGGTAACAACAATGCACTTTTTATGGACAAAAATTTTATAAAGCAGTGAAAATTATCAGGTAGTTCAGGCTACCCCTTCCTGTGCTTTCTCAGGAGCTCTCTGAGGTGCCTACAGCAGGCAGGATGCTCCTAAATGGCTTTGAGGGACAATTCATGGAACTCTAACGTGAGCAAATTCACCTGAGAGCTGCGTGGACGATGGCATGGACGTGCAGGGGAACCAGGGATGGATTCACCCTTGGTGTTCCTGCCCATGGAAGGGGAGGCACCACAGCTCTGAGGGACTCTCACTCCTCATTTTCTATTTTTTCTGGGAAAAGCTTCCTCAAAACAGGATTTTCTGACCAAACAGAGCAGCCTGTGCTTCAGAGCACAGGAAAGAAGTGGTTTGACACTGGAGATAATTATGTCTGATTCTTAGACAGAGGTCAGGTAGGTTTGGGTAACTCCTTTTCCACACTGACACATTATTAACCTGCACCTTCAAAATTCTTCTGTCTTTGGGCCATTAGTTTGTCCCACAATAAAAGTCGTTCTCTTTTTCTACCCTTTTTAAAAATATAACAGAGAAAAAACTTTTTTTTTCTTATCAGGTCAAATTTTACTAAATGTGGTTAATTACATTTGACAGTTGGCATATTCAAAGTGAATTTTTGAGCATATGCCCCTTATGACTTCCTGACTGGGCCATGTGCATTAAAACCTGTGAAAATTTGGGGAAATTTTCAAATTTAAATAATTAAAAAAAAAAAATACAGACCAAGTTCAGTGTTGAAAATGGCCTTCTTTCCCCCTGAAATCTTAGGATCTACCTTAAGCACCTACTCACTACCAGTTCCTCAATGTTTCATTGATGTGATCTAGCACACAAAAGAATCAGGGTAAGATTAATGACTGATTTGGATTTTAAGGGGTTTTCCTTTCAGCCCAGTTAGTGGATCTGTGTTTAGCAGCTAAAAACATCTGCAGATGGAAACTCGTTAGAAAATTGACCAAAAGTCTCTCATGGAAGATATTTTAATCTCTTCAGCAACACCTTCCTCACAATGAACATCTGGAGAGTACTGTAACATATGCTGTGCTTAATAGTGAATTATCCCACACATTTCAAGAAAGGGAGGAATTGTTAAAATTTTCTATTTCTTTCGCCAGGCTTTGCATACTTCGATTGAAGCAATTTTTTAATATCCTCTTTAGTAAAGTGGCATTTCCTTCCTCCTCCCATCCTGAACATATGATGGTTGCATGTGCTGTGTAATTTCACCTTTTGGATTTATTCCATTGTTTTGTTGGTAAAAACAGCTTTTTAGTTCCACATGAGACCAGAGTTGGGCTCCCAGGCATCTTTGTTTTCACTTTAATTTCATCTGAATTTCGTTTAAGGACAGTCATTGCCATGCCTACTCATTGAGAGTTTTGTATGTTGTAGGTGGGTTTTCCCATGCACAAAATACAAATTTGGATTTTTTCTGTAACCTGATGATCCGTTGGCACAACTCTTACAAATCCATGTGTGGATGACTGTTTTAAAATTCTTGTTATTTGCTATTGTATGGATTTCTGCAGACCTGGGTTTGTTCTTCCTAAAGGAAAACATCCCACAGAGTAGAGCACAGCAGAGGGTGTTGGTATTCCTGGTGTAGATCAATCCCCAGCTGACACTCAGCTGCAGCAGGACTCCCATTCAAAGGGAATCTGGGGCCATTGGAGACTTGCTTCTTTTCCAGGAGTAAAAAAAAACCCCTGCAGTTTGAGTTTCAGCCTCCACTAAACTTGGTCCTATTCAGAGTAATTTCCACTGGTGAAACCAAGAGCAGAATTATGCCCAGATTGTCTTGCAAAGAACAGGATGTATTGAAGGCTGGATTTGTTTTCAGAAATCCTCTTAGGGTATTGCCTCAGGAAAGATAAGAAAAATAATTTAATTTCATGAACAGTTCAGCAGTTGTAAAATCCCACTCTGTGAAACACAAAGGAGACTTTTGGAAAAAGGCTTCCTTGGGGCAGCCAACTGCTGAGGAGCATCAGAGCATCTTGCTCAAGTCCCACGTCCAGACACATCTGAGACCAGAGCTGCACCTCAGACTGGGCTATTCTGAAATGAAACATACACTTCCTTTGACAAAAATGTCACCTCTACCTGAGAAATTAGTCCTTTCTTTCCCCATCACAGTGAAATATTATTTTTGTTACAAAGAGAAGAAAGATTTTTTTCTGTTTTTTTCAGCATCTGAACCTATAAATTGCAGGTAAACATAATTCTGCTATTTTTCTCTCCCATATCTCTTGAAGTATATATTTAAATTGCTAGAACAAAATTTACTTCTATTTCAAGCCTGCTTTTCTATTCTGTACCTACTCAATTAATTTTCTGCTTTAAGGTATTTTAAATGTATTTTAAAATTAGACAAAAGACAGTGACTATGAACCCTCAAACCAATTTGAGCTTGTATAATGAGCACAAATCATTCTAATAGAGCAATTTAAAATCAATTATGACACCATTATTTTTGAGCTCATTACTGATTTTATAAATAAACCAGTAACCTTTCATCATTATCCCATGCAGATGGCCAGACTGCATTGTGTGCTGGGTGTCATCTTGCATCCCCAAGGCTGTACAGTTATTTCTCAGGTTATTAAAGTATTTGACAACCCTGTGAAGTGCAGTGCAGGATAACACCATGGAAAGTGTGTCTCATTTCTCTCACATCACAGGGAACAAGAAAATTTTTCCACCACTCTCTGTTAAGTCATCTTTCCCCCTAATTAATGAGACACTCATTTTTTTGTATTATAAAGTCTTTCCAATTAGATCTTTTTACATCATCTGAAGCTTGAGTCTGTCTAGGACATCCCAGCTGAGGACTCAGTTGTCTCATTTGAACTGTTCATTTTTCAGGCATTAAATTTGTACTTCATTTAAGTCAGTACCTTGTGCTGAAAAATGAACATGCACCTAGCGAGTGCCAGAGCCTTCCCAAAGATGTGGATGAGGTGGATAAAGTGGGGAAGCTCCAGTTCAGTGTCTCAGTATAAATCAGAAGCTGAGATTAAAACTGAAGATGCCACTCCCAGGCCACTACCCCACTAATCTGCATCCCCTCACAAGTGTGTTTGCAGGAAAAAAAATTCATTTACCAGGTAAATTTTCACATAATTACAGTGATATTCTTCAAATATCTTTTTTATCTTGGTCTGAAAAAATTCTGGTTTTCCACCTCTGTTGACATTGAAAACAGCTATTCACATAGCCAGTTAATTATTGAAATAAGTTGCTTTTATGAACAAATAAGTGGGTTCAGGCTGCCACAGGAAATGGGAATGTCATTGACACGAGGATGATGCTGCATTTCTGAGCAGACTTCCAAGGACAAGGACGGGTTAGAAATGTGGAACATTTCTATGTGAAATGTGAAACAGATCCTCCCTGCCAGCAAATGAGAGTAAGGTGTTGTACAAGGGCCCCTCTAGAGATGTGGTGACCCTGCCATACTCTTCACCTCATCTTATCTACCCAGAGTGTAATCACAGAGCTGCTCAGAGCAGGTTGTGAAAGAAATGCAGAAGCCAGGAGCTTGTCAAGCAAACAGAACAGCACCACAACCCCTGACCTCTGCAGGACTTGTCTGAAGCTGTGCCTGTGCTGTAAAATAACAGAGTCTGTCCTCTGTCCTTGAAACCCAGGGGTGTCTCATGATGGCTAAAGTGTCCTCCCTCCTTTGAAAATGGGTGCCTCGTATGTGCTGGATGCTAATAAATATCTGCAGCCATGCTGTCCAGCAATCCAGATTTGGGGAACACTTGCAGGCCCAGGCCAAAATCATGCCAGGGAGCACACAAGTCATGAAGCATTAGGAGCCACCTTGGGATGGTTTTGAAGGCATCTCCCTAGCCCTTGTTCCTTCTGCATTGTGAGTGAGTGACTTAAAACCCTCAGGAACTCTAGAGCACAAGCACAGGGGGTCAGGTCTGCACACTGGACCCTAAATCACAATGAGCTGCAGGGTTCCATCTGTCCCCTTTCCAACAAGTGACAGACAGCAACTGAAAAGAAGTGATGCTTTATAAAAATGCCAGAGGGAAAGGAAAGCACAGAGTAAAGGGGTGTGGGCTGGAGCCCCTGGGCAGCTCTCAGCTCACTGACACATCCACAGAGGATTGCTGCTGGACTGGGAAAAAGCCAGGCTTTCAGCACCACCTTAACGTGGCATTGGTGACACTGTAAGACAAGGAAGGGCTTTTTTACACCTCTCTTTGGGTTTCCAGGTGGGCACAATGACAAGAAACCAGGTGTGCATTTGTGCTGACTGTGTTTGGAAGCAGGCAGGGAGAGCCAGCTCCACTTCAGAAACCACATGCTGGTGTGGTGCATCTGCTGGGGGTTGTGGCACCGTAACTCTGCCCTGTGCCTGTCTTTAGGCAGCATTTCTCTTCAGAGCAGCCTAAATCAGGCACAGAGACCCCATAGCAGAGGGATTTTGCACTCATAAGTGCCAGGGGTTTGCCAAAGCACTGTGATGTTGAATATCCATGGTGAGGCCATTGGGATCCGTGGAAGGAATAAAGTGATGGAGCAGGAATGAGACTTGAACTCTGTAAAGGGAAGCTGATTGTTGAGAAACAGCCTCTAAGAACACAAACTGCTTTCAGACTTCAAACCAAAGTTAGAAACCTTGAAATTTCTGCTTGTCATTGCTACAAAATAATAAAAATAATATTTTTTTAAAATGTAATTAAATATAGAGGATTTGCTGCTCGAGCTGAACTACATCCATGATGGGTTTGATCCATCTGTAATGGTTTGTATGACTTGGCATAAGCCTGATGTCCCATCTGCTCTCTCTCCTGCCATTGAAGCTTTTCTAATACAAGGCCCAGTATCATGAGGTGGTGCTGTCAATCTCTAGGAAAATGGAGTGAAAAGTGGCCCTGGTGAAACTCCTGGTCAGCCTAAGACTGGGAGGGCAAGTGAGTTTGTTAGTGAGGGTTGAGCTAAATGGCTGGGCTATAGAAATATTTAAGAAAATGTTGGAACCAGTTAAATCCAATGCACTAAAGATAAACAAAAATGCTGCATGGGTTGAGTTGATCAAATGCCCAGGTAGGGGAAGAGAATGACTGCAGCTTAAGGAATATTTTAATAAGGAAGTGTCTGGAGGCAGCTAATGGCTATTTGAACATGGCTTGGCCATACTACCATCTCCAAAGTAATTTACATCCACAAGGCAGAACTCAAGAGAATTTAGGATTCCTGACTGCCTGCATCTATTATGTTTACCAAACACACAATGGGGACTTGAATTCCAATGGATATTTCAAAAGATTTCTCTAAATAAATAAAAATATGATTGTTTCCATGTCTGTTCAACCATAAGCCCACTAACTCCTGTGGCCTTTTATCTGAAGAATTTCTCTTCTAAGAGTGGTGAAGTGTGGAATGGAAAACTTCAAGCCAAAAATGTACTGAAGGCTGATCTTCATCTTCATATTTATATCTTAATATAAGAATATTTCATTATTGGCTTCGTTTTCTGTTTAGATTTAATTGGAACATTTCAGTTAGGTTTTAGAAATGCATGAAATATTTGAAGCATCAACACTTGAAACATGCAGCATGGAAGGGCAGAAGAAAATGTGTTTACCCCTCCCCTTAGTGCAGAAAATGCACGAGATGTGTCTGAAATGCCCTAGGATTCTAAAACCACACACCAGCCCTTCACAGCTCTTCTGTGTTGTGTTCAGCCTCATGGTGAAGGAGAGAGCACAATTTATGCTGAGTGCTCCAGTTCTCTGCTGTGCCTCACACTCTCAGAAATTTTCAGACAATTTCAGAAGAATTATGACATACAAGGCATGAAATTGGAAACAAAAAGCCACAGCTAAATTGTTCGTAAAGTTACTGCTACAGAGATATGGATCCAAATCTTCTGAGGGCATAACCTGATGGAGCTCTTTTCGTCTTCAGTGGAGCAATAATCTCACTGGTTTGCAGCAAATTTTCCTCTCCCCATTTCAAGGGTGGTGCAGCAGCACAATGGAGACAGTCAAGGTTGCCTAAAACCTGGGATCCTTCTTCAAAGGTGGTCAGAGTGTCTGAATGCAGCTGCATCTGGGGTGTCCTAACCTCCCTCACAAAACTGTTTAGTCATCTACAGCTCAGCATGGGGTGTAAAGAAAGCAACTAGAAAGACTGAATTCAGTACATGTAGGGAGGAAAATTTTTATATATTTTTTTATGTTATTCACAGCTGCTTAGTGAGCTCCCAAGAGAAAAAGCACTTTGAAGTCTTACATTTCTTCATCTTTATCTCCTCCTCCTCCTCCTTCTCCTTTTATGTACATAGCAGGGTTTGGCTCTGAGGTACAATGTCAAATGAATTTTAGTGCTTTGAAACCAAAGCCAGGAGAAGGAAGTTTTTCCTTGGCCTTCTGCTGTGCTTTAAACCATCTCCAAGTGCCCCATTTCTTTTTGAGACTTACTAATCAGAAAAAGAAGCATTTCTGTATTTGAAGTACATTTAAAATGGGATGTTTCAATAGCACAAAGGCACACCTCACCTGAAGGCTGACTTCAAAAGGCACAGAGCCTCCTGTGAGAGCATCAGGCCATGTGGAGACATTCTGTGTGGTTTGCATTATGGGTTTGACAGTTGTTTTACTATAATTCCTTGAAACCATTTTTAATGAAGTTTTTTTGGCAATTCATTAAGCGCTACTGCCACTGAATGATTGTTAGTTATTTGTTGCTTGCAGTAGAAATACCTAAATATTCCATACCTAAAGATCAAGGATCAATGATGCTGTCCCCTGCATTCAGCTTGAAGGAGGGATTGGTTATAATGGTAACAGCTGGAGTTGCTGGATCCCATGTCCTTCCCATTTCCTTCAGGAGAGAAACATCCAAGGAAAAAAAATCTCTTTTTGTGAAAAAAAAAACCCATCCTGAATTAATCTATTTGATATCCTTGTAATTTTAAACAAGTTCAGAGACATGATAAGCTCTGACCTGATGCAGTGATGTTTATTTTCACATCCTGGACATCCAAGGCTCATCCCTAAAACAAAACAAAAAAAGGAACAACGAGGCTCGTCCCTAAAACAAAAAAAGAGAAGAAAGTACCCAAGCCAAGATCCTACTCCTCTGTTATATGACACTGAATTTTTTCCTCCACCTCCTAATCTTACCTGCTACACAGAAATCAGAGTGAGGATTTGCTACAAGCAGGAGACACCCAGCTGACCTTGAGCCTGCAAGCACAGAAGAGTTGAAGCCACATTAGTAGGGATTTAGAAAGAGTCTTTTCAAAGATTTACTTAGAGTCCTGAGAGGTTTGTACAGTTTGTACTAAATACCTTTTTTTGGTCACATTTGCACTGTGACAGCTATGTCAAAGCCAACATGAAGAACTGAGTGCAGATGGCATTCGCATCTGCGAGTGGAGTGGAAAAAAATCCACCAAAGGCAGATATTTAATTAGGGCAAATGGTGGGATTATTATTTTGCTGCTCTACAGACTCCCAGTACAATGACTTTGGCACTGACTGTGATCATTGTGAGGAGAGAGACCTAAAGGAATTGTGGGGAAAGTGTCTGAGCTCAAAATAACCCAGAATTAAAATAAAAGTAGGGAAAAACGACAGCCTTCTCTGCAGAGTTTTTATTGTAAAATTGTAAAGTGTCAAAGAAATGAAGAAAAAATAGGTGTATGATTTCAAAATGTACTTCACATTGTTCACATATTGTTCTCCTTTAATGAGATGTGTATAATATTCAACTCAAGGCACAGAGGGAGTCTATCATCATAACAGTAAAAAAAAGGCAATATCTCAAACTCCGAAGGAAATATTTTTTTACAATTATTTAAAATAGATAAATATGTTATAAGTAACTAATTAATATAGAAATCACCAAAATAATGATTTGTTTTCCTACTGTTACTGAGTGGACTAAGCCCATGTTGTGAGTAGAATATTGGTACTAGCATCATGCTGATGAAAAATGGGCAGGTGTTGCATGAAAATATAAAGGAGCAATTCCTGTTTATAGTCCAGACGAAAAAAAAAATATATATATATATTCAGTGGCAAATCCAGGAGAAGAACTCAAATTTCACAAATGCCAGAGAAGAACTCACATTTCCCAGGCACTATAAATCTTTGCTGTGTGTTTACCCTGCTACAGGTTCTCTTAAAAATTCAGCTCACAGAGACAGTTATTCCATTCCTTTTAGCTGTCCCCTTATGTTTATCCCTTCATTAAGTGATCTACACTTAATTCCATTATTTCCTATATTTTCTTAAAAAACACTCTGATAATCTTTATATCCATTTAAGCTTTTGTGAGGGAGTAATGAACTTTGTCAATGCAGCACCCTCACGGGCAGCAGCATTTGAAAGGTATTTATTAACAACCTCAGTCTCTGGCTTCATCCTTCATTTGCTTCATACTGCATGAAAAGCTGCATTATATCGAGCATTTCCTCAGTGAAAAGCCTCACATGCCAAGGATGATTATAGCACACCCATTAATGCAATCTATTCCTCAGCTCATCTTTTTCTTTTCTTCCTTCTTCTCTTTGATTTTCTTCTTTGCTGCTGTTTGACCTCCCACAAAGGCATCACACCACGGTAGGTTGGGTGTCAGATGAAGATAACTGAGATACAACAAAATCAAAATCCTGCCTTAAAGAGTTGATTGTGGGGGCAGAAAGAGGGGGAAAGAAAATTTACCTGCTGGAGTTAATTGACTCACATAGCTGTGATATCAGTGCAGTGGTGTAAAATGTTGACAGCAGACAGATAAAACTGCTGCTCTGTCACTCAGAACCTCAGATGAGATCTTAAACCAGTTTGGACACAGGACTTTGGCCACTTTCTTACTGAGTTTCCCATGGGCAAAATTTACCATTAATTCTTTGAAAATAAAATGAGAGGAAGGGAGGGAAGGTGTGTGAGATCTTTTGGGGGTCTTGGATGACAAGGAGAAAGAAGTGAGGAAGAAGAAAGTTGTGAACACCTAAATGGGGCAGGAGCAGCAAACACTGCTGCATTGTAGACAATGTGAGCCAGCTCAGGTGGGAACCTCTTGCTTTCTGAGCTCTGGCTTGGTGAAGGTTGATTATATACAGTTATTTAAATTCCTTCTCTTCTGTGTCAGGTAGATCCAGTGCAGACAACTTTAATCCACAGTAATTTCCATCAATTATTTTCTATAGGTCACACATATAGAATTAGTTTTTATATTGATACATCCTGTTTCATTATTTTAGAGGAAGGAAAACTAAATATTAAAATGGAAGGGCTAGATTGTCAGAAACTTGGCATTTCTTTAGCAGTTTTAACAGGTTTGATAGGTCTAGGGTGATTTATTGCAGCCCTAAGTCTATTTCTGCCCTGTATTATAATGTCCTGACAGATGTGCTTAGCAGTACATACACCAGAGGTTTAGCAAGTGAACATTGAAGATTTTACTACCAAAAAATTAGACCTTGAATTCAGAAGGATCAAAGTGAAAAGGTAAATGCCATGGAAAAGAGGAAGGGAAATATGAGCTTGTCTGTGTGGATTAGTTCCTTAATCTTGCACCATCTGCTTTGTGGTTTCCTTATGTCTGTATTAGAGCTTGCAGCTTACGGCATGACAATGACTGGCAATCGTGGTGTTAAATACCTCTTTCTAATGTTGCAGTTACAATTTCTATTGAGATGTAAATTAAACATCATAAACTCAAGTTTTTGAATTTCATATGCTTTTAAAAAGAATTTTAAGCAATTAGAAGAAGGTGCATTTTGTAGCAGCTCTTTCTGTAGCTCCCCTTTGCTTACTCCAATTGTGGTAATTTTTAAATTATTCTAACAGTCTCCATGCTCCTTTTGCATCAGGCTTAAGTCAAGCCTTAGTTTTCCTGAGATATGTTCTAACACTGAATTAAAAGAGGATGCAGAGTGAGTAAATCTCTGCAGGAATTATATTTTTTTGCAAAGTCAATACCTGCACATGGCACATTGTCTGTACTCAAGCAGAGATGGGAAAGAGAATTGTAAAAGCATCAAGAGCTGATATTCAGTGAGACACGTGTTGTTAACTCCTTTAACTTTTTTGGCTTCTTTGCTTTAATGTAATTTTTATTCACAATTTGCAGCACATAACTGATGTTCCCTGTAAGATTATTCAGGTGTTTTGTAGCTACAGGTACCCAGTGATGCCTTCATGAGGACACACCTGCAAATTGTCCAGGAGCATTCATTTCCTCAAGCCCTAAGAAGTGCACCTCAGGTAATCTGCTTTCAGTGGTGGATTTGGTGATAGCTGCTTATTCATAAGAAAATCAAGCTGGAAGTTACAGTGTAATTTCAAAGCCCAGCTGTCTCCATACAAAGCAGAAGATCAAAAAACATTCAGGTTGTCATGTGAATTTATCAAGGCTAAAGTAAAGAGAGATTTGTGTTATGTCTTTATAATTCCTCACCTCTGTTCCTCTGAAACTGCAATGAAAGGTGTGTGAGGGAGGAGGCTCCCTCCTATTGTACTTGCCAGGCTCCTTTTATGAGAATCCCACTCGAACCCAGGAGTATGAAGATAAATCAGAGAGGAGTTTCCATGCAGGGTGCCCGTACTGCTGCCACACAGATCCCTGGCACAGTCCCTCCTACACTCCAGGAGTGGGCAGGGTGAGGTACAGGAGGGACAGAGATGAGGTGGACAGAGTGTGGACAGCAGTGTGGACAGAGCTGTGACAAAGCTGATGGCTGGTTCTTCACTCCTCAGGGCCAACTGGGGCTGGTGGTGGTGGAGTGAAATCAAAGTATTCTTTAAATACACCCTAGACAGCACTTGGAATCAGATAGAGGATGTACATTTCATCTCACATCTTCCTGATTCCTAGGAAAGAAATTCTGTAGCTCATTTTTTATCAATAGAGAATTCTCCTGCCATTGTTTCCTCATCCCATTACTGAGGCATGGGAGAAGTTTTGGTAAACATCTATAAACATAGCTCCAGAGTGAATCCAGGGGTAGGAGCATGCCAGACACTCCTCACCTGCACTCAGCAGGTGCTTCCCTCATGCAATCTCCAAAGCAACCACTGCCACAAAATGCAGACAAGCCCTTGCATGAGTCAGGCTGAAGCTCATTTCATTTGCATGGGTGAGAACCCTGACATCAGTGAAAGCAATTCACTTATTTTCATTGCAATTAATTGAGTTTTCAGTGGAGGGAGAGAGAAAATTACATCATCTTTTCTTAGAGTAACCTGTTTGCTGTGATCAAATGCCTGCCAATAGACACTGGGTGTCAAAAAAAATGGAAAGGAAAGGAAAGGAAAGGAAAGGAAAGGAAAGGAAAGGAAAGGAAAGGAAAGGAAAGGAAAGGAAAGGAAAGGAAAGGAAAGGAAAGGAAAGGAAAGGAAAGGAAAGGAAAAAGGAGGAGAAAAGGAAAAGGAGTAACTTTTGGTGCCATAAATTCTCATTCTAAAAACACTGATATTTCCAGAGCTACCAGACCAGCACTAATGTGGGTGGTATTCTTGGCTTGTTGACAAAATGATAATTTCCTTTAGTAGAAATATATTTAGGAAGCTGAAGATCAGCATCAAAGGGAGAAAAAACGCAGAAATGGCTTTAAACAACCAAGAGGGCATTCCAGCAATGAATGCTGTCCAATAAGGGCCTGCTCTTTAATAACCACGGAAAGAGCAGAATCAGTGAGCAATGAACCAATAAATGAGGCAATCTGTGAAAGAAACCCGCAGGAAGGGTCACAAAGAGATGTTGGGCATTTCTATCAGCTATGGGGAAACAGACTCATTATCCTCTTGGGAAGAGATTTCTGCTTTTTCTTATCAACACCTCTCCCAGCCATGTGAGAAATCAGATTTAAGTCTCCCAGGATCCTTTGCATGGTATTCAATGGGTGTTTAGAAAACTGGAAACAATTAACCTGCTGAGAAAAATTTAAGGCACCTTCCTTCTCATTCTTGTCCTCATCCTTTCATATCAAAACACATTTTCAAAGTTTTCCAACAAAATCTTAGCACCAGGTTTTATTTTAATAGAACAGTCATTGAATTTAGATTGCAGGTAACTGGCACAACAAATATGCCCAGGAAACCTTTAAAAAGGAAAAAAAAAAAAAAAAAAAAAAAAAGAGTTAAAGAAATTAAACCCTGAAGATTTTGTTATGGTGTTCACCACTGCAGTGTCTTGGATTTGATGATTACTAACTACAGGAGCTGGCCAGGGAACCCACTGTATATTCATTTTGTGAAAGCTGGTAATAGAGAGTTATATCAAAAGGCAAGGCAAGGAATTGCCATGAACTGTGTCTCAACTGCAATATAAAGTAATGGAAAAACAAATGCTTTTGTAAAGTACTGCTTCTGGAGAAAGAATTAAAAAAAAAAAACAACCTATTTCAAACATTATCCATAGAAATATTTACTTAGAGGGAGAAAGAATTCCATTTTCTTTTGCAGAATTTTTATTACAGTCTTCCATGTGCTGTGAATTCCAGTGGAAAAAAGAAATTTCACAGACACATTTGACTTCTCGATATAAATCTTTGGTATGAGAGCTGAGATCATCTGCATATATAACTACACATTTTTATTTATATGCCATTTAGTAAAAAAGAATAGAAAAGTACTTTGGCTGACTTCTTGGACTAATGTAGTGAGTAGCAACTGCAGCAAACTGGGCTGAATTGCAAAAGTATATAAATGAGTGAGAGAAGTGGATGAATCCAATCAAAACTGAATGAGGTTAATTCAGATAAATTTGGAGTATTTTGCTTGTGAGAGAAAATTTTTGAGTCATTAAGGAAAAGATTTGCTGTAAAATAATGAAGACTGTACAGCATTTTAACTACATTGATAATGACTAGCAAGGAGAGATGACTAAGGCTAGAATAAGAACCAGCTCCTTTGGAGTCCTTAAATGTCTTCCTGAAAGAATTATTCTCTCTATTCCAAGAGTGGCTGAACAAATCTCAATGCACTGAAAAGGGGCACTGAAAGAGAGCTGGTTCTCATTAAATCTTGGGGGGAAAAACCTGAGAATCCCTCAATGCTGTGCAACAGAGAGAATTTGTCATTGCTGACATGCACAAAACACAGAGCAACACATGCCCCAGAACATGAAGGAGGGATTATTCACCTGTGTGGATGCACCTGGAGACCACAAATGGCATCTTTTCTATTTGAATTCACCTCCAACCAATTTTCCTCGCTACAATAAGGTTTAGTTGTCCTCTGAGTGGTGGTAATTTCCTGTCTCCCCTCTCAAACCCTCAGAAGAGGTGAGGTGCTATAACATAGCCATGAAAAGGCTGTAAGGGCTGTAAATTTCATCTGTAATGAACGATGGTTGGACTTAATCGTGGGACTTCACCTTCTTTGCCCACATGAAAAGTCCATACAGCCACAGAGGCTCAGATAAGCCAGAAGATAAATGCAACAATTTATCTCTGAGCACATGAGAAATGTGTGTCTGATAAGACCAGCAGCCCATCTGGTCCAGGACTATGCAATGACAGACTCTTTAAGGTTTCACTTCTCACATGTTCTTCTCCAGCTGACTGGTGATTTAGAAACTACATCCAAGTCCATTTCTTTCAGCCTCTCTTTTTCGCAAAGCTTTCCTGAATATAAAAATACTGTTTTCACAACTCTCTGTAGCAAAAGAATTTGGATGTTCACTACCTGCTGAGTCAAGAAGTGCTAAAATCAATATCCTACTGATTATCTGAGAGTCCATTTGTCTTCTTTTCACACTGTCCAGAAACACAGACTTTTGCCCATCCCCTAAATGCCTCTCCACTTCTGCAGTTACCTTCATTTCTAATGGACATAGCAGCAGCTGTGAGTTTTATTCTTGCCTCACAATGATGATGTTTAGGAAGGTACCAGTGGCAGGGGGCAGCCTGTCAGTGTGTCCATTCTTCAGAGGCTGTAGGATGACACATTTCACTGGCACAACAGTCTGCCAGCCTTCTTTTCAAAGCCACACATGCATTCACAAAAACTGGGAACCAAGGTGAGACACAATTTCATACTGGGATAAGTAGCTTGACTATTGCTGTTCCTATTGCTATTAAACACAGATTTCTTTGCCAAATATCACTGGAGAAAAGATGTGATAAGATAAAGATTACTTGCACTTTAGAGTGCTTTTATACAAAGGGGAGTTCACAAAATGATTGAGGACATTCTTGGAATGCTGTGAGCCAGTATCCTGTCAGTGGGGCAGGGTGTGCTCCTGCCCTGCCTGTCTTGAGGACTCACCACCTCCCATGAGGAGCAGCAAGAGGAGGTTTGGGCAGGGAGTTTCTTTTGATGCTGAACCCTCTCCTGAAACCAATTGTGAAGCTGTCAAAATACCTGAACTAAAATTTCTCAGTGCTCTGAGCCTCATTTTCTGGTGTCTGATTTGGTAACGATCTGATTTTCAGAAGAACTGGGCACTCTAAATCATGGTTTGAGATAAAATAAATGCTATGCTTAAGTCTCCAAAGTGCTAATAACTTCAGAACTATGTTCCTTAAATTATACTTCCCAAATAATCAATTATATTTTCATCTATTAGTACTTTAGATTTATGATAGAAAAAGAGTCTATTGCTTATTTCTTGGGGAAGTCCCAAAGGTTTCTTCGTGCTTCTCATGAGAAACACACAAGTAAGATGGCTGAAAAATCATGCAAAGTCTAGTGAGTAATTCGTGGTTCTGCCTCCAAGGCCAAGCAGGCAGAAAATGCACTTAAACAATGAAGGAGAAGGCATCTAAAACAGCCAATTTCCACTTTGCACCTTCAAAGGGACAAGGACTCTTCAGGAAAGAAAACAAACTCAGAAACCCAAACAGAATTAGTGTGTGATCATACTGAAAGGCTCCTTCATAATGCAGTTTCTAATTTCAAATGATTGATTTAGCAATAGAGCCAGTGTGAAATTCGTTGACAGAACCATTTGCTTTTTGAAGCCACAATTCCATCAAAATGGAAATTATTAGAAAAAAAAGTTGATTTTCCTTTGACTTTTTGGGTTGGAGGGAAAAGAGAAATATACTTTACCCCATTTCTAATTTTTCAAAGTTGAACTTTTATATAATTTCTTTTTCTCCTTGTGTGATAATATACAAGACAAAGTACAAATGATAAAACTGATGGAAAAACAAATACACTTTCACAACAGAAATTCAGAATTATAGAGCATATCATAATTACATTTTAAAACCTGGTGCAGTTCCAGTTTTATATCCTTTGCATAATTTTTTAACTTCTCTATGTGGATATGTTTCTATATACAAATGGGATGGGGAAGGGGACTAATTACAAAGCTCAAGATGTTCTTTGTTTTGTTGTTTGTTTTGTTTTTAATTCCATCACATGGCACTGGAAATGTTAAATTATTTAGAGGTGTCAGCCAGAGTGTTCTGTTTCAATTTTTTGGTAACAATAATAGGAGGAAAACATTACTATGGCCAGCCTAAGTAAAAGGCCATGGGCAGGGACAACTTTCACTATGCCAGGTTCCTCCAAGCCCCATCCAACCTGGCCTTGGATACTTCCAGGGATGGGGCAACCCTTCTTTAACTTCCAGCCCAAAAACTGAACCCTTTTGTTCAATCAGATTATTCTTCCCAGGACTCTTTACATATGTTCATTATATAAAGCATACTATTTTTATGTGTAAAATGTCAGAATATAGAAAATACACCACCTTTAATAAAGAGGATTCCATACTTTGACTTTATTTATGTTCAAAATTATTCTCACTGTGACTGCTGCTCTCTGCAGGACAAGGGAATTGTCAGGATTGCAATAAAATCAGCTTCACTGCTGTTAATGTTCTTGTGTTGGGCTGCTCACTGGTATCAGTGCTAATCTTGTTTCACAGAAAATATGCAAAATCTTGTCTAGTGCTACAGACTCGATCATATTTATCACTACAAGACACAGCCCTAACATTTGTCCCAAAAATATGCGAGCACATTGTTACAAAGCTACAGCCACAGGGACAATGCAAGGTTTATACACATGAGGTATTTTTTGCTCCTTCTTTATAGAACACTCCAAACAACAATACAAAACAATTACAAATCTCATCTCTGTAACTATATTTATGCAAGAGTGTGGCTGTTGCATTTCATTGGTTCCTTGCATCCACTATTATCAAACATCATCATTTTCTCTGTGTTCTCTGGTAGACCTATTTTGCAAGAGATTTTGTGAAATAAATATGCAAATATACTTCACCAAAAAAGGAAGGCAGCAACCTTTAACTACTTGATAACAGCCTTTGACACTCTTTAGAAATCAGTTATACTGACTGATGTAATGTATATAAATGTGTCCTTATCTTCTTCTTTAATATTTATAATATTTCATCTCATTCATGTGTCTCATCTCTATTCTGCACAGATCACCCATTTTAATGATTACACACCATGAATCATCTGTGGTGGTCCCCTTTTCTGCTCTCCCCC